>CM020223.1:8351381-9016381 GCA_009819775.1 Phoenicopterus ruber ruber | reverse complement strand
CTGTTCCAGCACCAATTAGTCATGTGATATTTGAAACACCAAATATTCCTTCCCTGCTTATCAACACTGTAATTATGGCCTGTCAGGGTTTTATGCTCTTCTTAAAATAAACACCCAAATGTTCGCGTTAACCCTTCAGTGCTCTGCTGCTGCGGGATTTCACGGCAGCTCGTGGGGTAAGCGGGGGCCGCAGGGCTCCTGTCGTGGGGCAAAATGGGGGAGAAGGGCAGCGACTTGCACAGGACACGTGGTGCCAAGGCCAGGGTTAGAACCTAAGCTCTCAGCTGTCTACTCAAAGGCTTTCATAATATGCCACCTTTTTTGGTGTACATGCGATGTTGTGAATATACTGAAGCTACCTTGACCATCACAAAGTTTTGGAGCATCCTGGGCAGAGTTGATAATTATTTTGAGAATCCCTTTTTTCCTGAGACATGTTTTTTTCTGTGTAATCAAAGGTTTGCGGGAAAGAACCACATTTTAAAGGAGTTTGTTTTCATTTTGTTTAGTAAAACCCAGTTTATTCTGCTAGCCAAAGATGTTCTTGCTTTCAGTTTACAAAAAGGGGATGAAAACCAAAACCTTTAAGTATTTTTTTAAGAAAATTTCTTTCTGCAATTTCACATAGGAAAACAGATGTTTGCTTTGTTTTCTCCGCTGCCTGCAGCCCAAGCCTTTGTTAGTGCTGGCTGAAGTTGGGTGTGCAGTACTGGGCACACTGCAAAATCTCTTGCCTGGGCAGGGGCTGTGGAGACTTTGTACGCTTCATTTCGGTGGCCAGACAGGTCCTGTGTGCTGGGCTGCACCACTCGCAGCCGCTGTTACCCCGCTGTGACGGGTGCTGTGAAGGCCAGGAAGCCTTGAGGTGCTTTGGGGTCACGGGGAGGAGAGGTCGAGCCTTGCTGAGGTACGTGCAGCAAGTACATGCAGTAGCTTACCACTGCTGCAGGCTGAATTTTTCAGATACAAATGATCTGGGTCATCTCTCCCAGGCCACCTCTGCTTTTTTATGTAATGAGCTTGGCAACCAGTGCTCAAGAAAGACCCTTGGCTACGTAGGGTCAGGAGCAAGGGGCACTGGCACAGCCAGCCCTGGGGAACCTGCCCTGCAGATGCTGGAGTCTCTGGCTGCTGCTTGGGTTTTGAATTCCCCAGCACTAACTTCACCCCAAACAGCTGATTAAGTAAATGAGCAGAGCGGCTGCAGGAGAGGGCATGTATGCACATTGGCTCCGAGTGACAGACCCGGCTCTGTTCTCCCCTTCTCAGTGACCTTACTCTCCCCACTTTTCACGCCTCTGTTGGCTTTGCTATGCAGCATTTTGTTTGGAAACTTGAAACGATACAGCGCACTGCAGTTAATAGTAATGACGTGCAAGCTTGGGTTTTTTCATTATTCTCTATTGCTGCTTAATGACCTAAACATCTTGAACACTTTTGATAAGTTGGCTGAGGTGTATAGATTAAATTCCTGGAGTTTCTGCTGTGAAGGGTTCTTAGTGATGAGCAATGACACAGCTAATCTGCAGCTCTCAGGGCCTGGGACACACTGCAGCAATGAGGGGGACCACGGCACAGCTCATGTGGAAGAAGTCCTGCTTTATGGGTGCAGCTCCAACATCTGCCTCTGCAGCAAATGTTGATGTAAAGCAGAGAAGAAAGGTGCTGGGACTGGCTTGGACTAAGAGAAGCTCAGCTGTGTCTCAGCCTGCTCTTTCTGGATGCCCCATAGGCCTTTCATTACCCAATTTTATCTCAGCCTTGTGGTTACTTATTTCTCAAAGGGCAGAGCTTGCTACTGGTTTGTGTCTTGAATGGCAGCACTAATCCATTGCAACTGTGTAGGGACAGTCACCCAACCTGTGCTTTCGCATCCATTCTTTTAAAAAAAAGCAGTAGTTTTATTATTTATAAGAAAATTTTAAAAATTTCTATTTTCAGGCAACCCTTTTACTGCCATCTATTTTGCTGTTAGGAGGATATTTGGAAACCTTGCTTTTCCTCCAGGAGCTGTGTTGGGTGCTGCCTTGCACTGGTGGTTGTTCAGATCTGGAAGATGAGCTCTTGCACAGGTCTTGGTGCTGTGTTGGCCAGGTGGAAACCTCCTCTGCAGGTCCCTCGCAGCCTGCCCCACTCTGCTCAGTGGCTGCCCAGCAGCAATGTGGCAGATGCAAACACAGCTGGAGCCCAGAGTCTGAGGGGGGGATGTTGCTAATGAGGGGTATCGGCCCAGCATGGTGCCTTGGTGCAGGCTGGCAGGCGCAGCCCAAACTCCTTGGCTGTTTAGCAGCTGTTTCCCTGCTTCTGAAGGGCTGTCAACCATTCAGGACTTGAATTTGCAAAATGGCTTTAGTGCATCCTCTAAAAATGCTGGCTGTAACATGACCCTGCTCTTCTGGGCTCTCCAAAAACTTGAGTTTTGTGTCTGGTATTCAAAGGCCGTTCGGTGAGGTAGAGTGGGCCCAGAGCTGTCCAACTGCCTGAATCTGCACTGGAGTACGAGCTGGACATGACAGCCTGTGCTTTGAAATATTCACAAACGTTGTGTCTCCAAAAAGACATGGGCAAATTGTGACTCCAAGGACACAAGCTCAGCATCTGGCTTTGAAAATGTGCCCCTGTAAGAGAAATGCATATTACTTGTTGACTGATGGCAGTGTGCCTCAGTTTCCCCTCTTGCAGGGGCCAGCTCAGCCCTCCAGCAGGCTCTGGGACAGGCTACTCTGCCCCACACATCCTCACAGCACCCAGCTCCAGCCCTTGCCTGCTCCCTGGGCCCCATAGGTGGTAGAAACAGCCCATCTCAGCTTTCAAACCCAAAACGTTACCCAGCCTTCGAGCGCTTTCCCTGCTGAGCTGTTATTGCTGCAGGCTTTGCTCCATGCCAAAACCAATCGCCCTTGACAAAGCTGAGTGCAAGTCCTTCAGGTCTCCTGGGCCAAATACAGTGGGCATTTCCCTGGCCTCCACTGTGCTTTTGCTCTGTAATTCCCCCATCCCCAGAGGCTGCAACTTCCCAAATTCTTCCCTTGTGCCTGATAGCAGAGTTGTGTGTTCAGAGCATGAAATACCTGCTCTGAGTGTAGTAGCTAGAATATGGAATGTGTTGCTCTACATGACAGTCTGCTTTGTAGTTTCTCTCAATGTGACAGTTCAGGTTAGTGCAAACACCACAGCTGGATGATGTCTTGTTTTGATACCAAAATGACATTTGATTTGTTTATAATAGAAAATAAATGGAAGTAAGAAATATGTTACTTTGAATTTCAAACAGAAAATCCTCATCTGAAGAGGTCAAATGCCCTTTTTTGTATCTTTTAAGGTAAAATGTTATTGATACTGTCACAATCCCCTTTGGGAATTTTGGGATAAGAAATACTATTATCTGAGAGAAAAATATTTTGCTGAAAAATCAGTTATCCTGCTTCTGTGAGTAATCTCTGACACCTGTAGAAAGGCGTGTTACTGGGGAAGCCTTTTGATGGTTGCACATGAGGACACGGCTGCTCCTGACCTGCCAGAGTGGTCCAGGCCAAGGCGAGGGGTGCGATCCTGCACAAGCAGCATGTGGTGCCGGAGGAGGCAGAGGCCGGCATCTCTGGATCTCTTGCTGCCATGCTCTGGCAGTGGCTGCCATCACCTTGCTCATTCTTTGGATGCGACTGGACCTTTCTCTGGGCCTGAGATTTTATAACCCTGTGATTTGACACAGGAAAAGTCCCACCGCCAAATCCCTGCTCAGAGCACTAAATTTGGACAGCGATTTTTTTGCACGAGAGCCATGGAAGTATCAATATGCGGAAGCTTGACTTCACCTAGTATAAACCACTCAACCTCTTCATGCTCAGCAGCGCTGTCCTTGCCGTGTCCAGGGCTTGGTGCAGGGCAGGGGTGATGCACCGGCAGCAGCCGCGGGAGGCACTGATGTGGCTCAGCTATGAGCCGAGTTGCCTGACCTCAGCTCTGGATCTTGTTGCTCACAAATCCCTGGTCCAGTCAGGCAGAGCTGGAGCTTGTAGCTGCTGGTGTGTGCTTAGATACCCAAGGATAGCAAGGATGCTGTTATCGGTGCTTGTCCTTTACAAGGCATGGGCAAACTCGTGTTGGCTGCTGTTGGCAGGTACACAATTAACCTTGCTAATCAGCAGCTCTCCAAGGAAGGAACTGTACTGTTCCTGCAGGGAATTCATTTTTTACTTCAGGTTGATTGAGATTCATGTACTTCAATATTTTACCATTCCCCTGCAAAGAGTATGGTCTGGCTGGAGCAGGAGGGATTTTTCCTCAGCCAGGGCAAGGCAGAATTGCTCCATGGAAGCTGGTATCTCCCTGCAAATCTAATCTGGGCTGGTAGCTGTTGGAATGCTTAACACTTAAGGAAATATAGGGAATGGAACAGAAGGGGTCAAAATCCACAGGGAAAAGCATCAAGTGAACTAAAGGAGCAGAGAGGAAAAATAGGATTCAAAGTGGCATTTTGTGGAGCCCTGGAGGCTGGCTGCGTTGTGCTGTCAGCTGGTCCCATGGCCCCCAGTCTAATGGGGGTCCTGCCAACTCACGTGGCAATTTAAAACTCAAAGATGAACCGAGTTGGAGAGTGTTAGGGTCTGTCCCAAATGCACAGAACAGGTTTGGTTGGCAGAGCAGACTGGAAAAGCCTGGACTTCAGTTATTCGCTGCCAAAGATAGCGTATGAAGTCGTGGATGCTGCCTGGTGAACCCCTCGGCAGGACCCAGCCCGGGGGTACACCCACCAGCAGCAGGGGAGCGTTGGACTTTGGATGTTGTAGCAGGCTTTAAAAGCAAAACTTAGCCCAAATTATGGATGTATTTAACTTGAAACCTCTTATTACTCATTTTTCCTGAAAACACCCTGCAGAAGGAACTTTTTTTAGCTGCATCATGATTAGCTGCAAACCCCTTCTGCAAGCCAGACCTGCAGTTTGCTGACTTGAGCCACCTTCCAGAACCAAAAGCGAGGCCCCAAATTTGTGAGAGAAGGACATTCCACCCATAAGCACAAGCATATGCATTTACAGGCTATATTTATGCAAGGAAATGCACTATAATTTTTAAAGGCTGTCCTTGAGCCAGGTCATCTTACAAAAGACCACGTGAACACGCGGATGTGGTGCTCCATCTCTCCAGTGCTGGTTCAAGGCATCACTGATGCCCCTGTTACTTTCACACACCACCCTTAGCACTGTAGAAATGCAGGTGGAGAGGAGGGCAGCTCCTGCACCCCAGTGCTGCTTCCAGACTGGCTGTGGCCTGAGATGCGCGCTCTTTATTTGACAAAATCATTGCTCCTAAGGTATTTTTTCCTAGCTGAATTTTAGTTTAAACAGCTCAATTAAAAGGCCAGCAAAAAGTCCTTAAGGGCACTGCCTTTCATCCCTGAGATGAATGCTGTACAAACAGACTGCAGAGATATGACAAATAGCATCGAAAATAGAGCCCAAAAATAAAAAGGAAAGATTTCCCCAACAAATATCTACCTCTCCTCTACGTGTTACCCGAACCAAGCCTGGCATGACAACACAGCCCTGTGTACTCTGGATGTGTCCTTGGCTGATGCGTTAAAAATTCTTCCTTGTGGCGGGTGGATCATAAAGAGGTTTTGTGGTTGTACCCCGTGCAGTTCCCACCCTGCAGGGATTCAGCCCTGGGGGAAAATGTTGAGGCCCAACCAGACCCATGCTCCAGGCTACAGAGAGGATTTTTTTACTAGAAAATCAGCCATAAAGTTGCTTCTGGGGCTCGTGCTTGCTTTGGTAACTGTGAGGTAGCTTCAGCTGTGTATATCAAGGCTCAGCTGTACTAAGCACTGTAAAACCAGAGCAGACGATGGCTTTGTGCCCAAAGGGCTCATGGTCTGAAGTGGGAGATCCCAAATGGACACCACTGGGCATGGAGAGCAAACAGCTGATACTGGTCAGCATGGAAGAGACAAACTTTACTGTAGGACAATTTTCTGTCATCACTGACCTGTTCTATGAAAGGAAGCTCCTGGACTCCCATGAAACTTTGCTAATTTTGGTCTTTTCAGTCTCCTGCTTCCTGCTTTTTGCAACAGCCCCCTGAACCACGAAGCTGGCAGCAGGACTTGTACTTCTGAGGCACCCCAAGCCCAATTGCAATTACATATGGAAGATGAGGCTCAGGTACAGCTTGAAACCCACAGTCAGGATGATGCGTAGAAAAGTCTTGAACTGCTACACAGTCCCTGTCTTAGTGCACTGCTAGACTGTCTCATCTTCCACAGAACTGTGTAATATTGAGAAGGTAAACGTCATTCATTATTTTTTCAGTTCAAAAAGCCCAGGGTTTTGCAACTTGCATGTGTTTATTTGCTTCCTGAGAAACAGGCGATGCTACACAGTGCAAATGTATTATGCATTGAGATTGCATCAATTCTTTATATTTCATATGCTGGAGGTACTCTGGAGTCACTGAGCACAAACTCTGCCAGATTCAAACCAAATGTTACAAAAATAAGGTGGAGTCACTGAAAACAAGGACCAGTGAGAAAGTCTGTTATGCTGTCTCCACTGTCTGTGAAGCAGTAGTCACCAGGGGAAAAAAGTTTTGAAACAATCCAGGTAAATCAATTAGTTTTGCTTCATTTCTTCCTGATCTGTTGCTTTGCCTTATGTTTCACCACCTTTTGCTAGAATATGGTGATGTGCACCGTGGCTGCTGCTGGTTGACAACTGATGGTAAATCCAGGTGGACACTCATGGCTTATTGTGGGAATTTTCTGGGAAGAATCCTCTCAGGGGAATAGGACTTGATCTATCTGTGGGGCTGATGGCTGGTTTTGACCAGTTCCAACTTTTTCAATTGTACAGACGCCCTGATCTTTGGCTGGCACATGTGTAAGGCCAGGATGAACTGGAGGAACGTGGTCTCTGGTGGCTGTAAAGTCTCTGTGTCAATAGTTTTATTTTATTTGGGGAATGGCCAGAGATAGGGGTTTTAGGGAAAGCTTGTTTGCTGGTCTCATTCTTGTCTATCTGCTCTGCCTTGAAACAAGCCATCGGACCTTTCTGGGGAGAGGTGGGGGAGTCAGCGTATGCAGGCTCCTGGAGCGGGGCTGGCAGAGGGGACCAGCCCGTCACTGGGAACCCCTTTGGCTGCCATGGGCGGTTTGGTGATGTGCTGCTTGGCTGGCAGCAGCCATCCAGAGCCAAGGGGTAAATTCAACCCTGGTGCAGGGCACTGAAGGGGAGCTGATGGAGGCTTCTGTCCTGCAGCACTTTCCTAGATTTTTAATACTATGGAGTTAAAAACTAAAGGTAAACTGGCCCTGCTTCCCAGGGGTCGGAAATGTCTGAAAATGATCAATCTGGAGCTGTCAAAATGTTTCCTTCAGGTTGTTTTTGGCACGGAGCTGACCTGCTTGGGCTGCGCTCTGCTCAGAGCAGAGCCCAGTGTTTGCATTGCGCCAGCCCGGCGGTTTCACCGGTGCTTGGCAGAGTTGAGCAGGAAAAGGATATGCAGGATTTTGGGGAAAGGAAGACTTTCCATCAGCCTCCCTTAACATAATCCTCACAGGCATCACGGCAATGTCCTCCTCTGAAGGACATCAGACGTGTCCCTCTCCCATCCTTGCTCTGACCGTATGGTACCTTGGCTGTGACCCTACCATGGGTACCAGAGCCTTGTAGCTAACTTTGCATGATGCTCTGCCATGGAAAACCAGCCTAATCTGAGTGTCTGCTGGTGTCCGCCTCCGAGCTGGGCTGCTCGGTGGTTGCGTGGCTATCTCTGGACAGAGCTGCTTTGTGCCCTGGAGAAGGAGCCAAACAGTTCTGCTGGCAGAGCAGCATTTGGCAGCGGTGCAATGAGGCATTGAGGGCACACACTGAACAACGAGGGTTAAAAAAAGATGTTGAAGAACAACTCATTAACTAAACGTCATTTGTCTGGGGCAGAGCCAGGGATCCTGTGGAAAATGGTATATCACTGTATAGGTAGAGCCTTATCATAATGTGTATATACAAGCGGTGCTGCATGGAGGCTATTCAGGCAGCTCTATTTCTGGCATTTGGTAACAACTTTTGAGTGCTTGCTTTTCCAACCTGAATAATGTTCTTTTAAGTGTAGAGTTTGAGGTTTTTTTAGTATGTAATTATAATCTTGTTCTACATAATTTAGCAGCATCAGGGCAGGAGATTTTTATCCAAGGCTGGAAGTAATTGTCAGGCTAGCTTGTTAAACAGCTGAGGCGACACGAGGGAAGGACAGAGGTGTGCATTTCCAGCTACGTAATGGAGAAGAGAACAAGCCCACCCATGGGTGTGCATGCCCAGCCTCTGCGGCGGGCGGGATGGCTTGTGAGCTTGGGGCAATGGGTATAACGCTGCCATGCTCTAGGCAGCTCCTGCAAACCACTGCATGGGAGGGATAAAGATCATCACCAAGATGTCTGCACCACAGATGCAGAAGAAATGAAGTGGCTGTTTAGGACTTAGTCAGTGCCATGTGCCTGACAGCATGCCCAGGGTGGACTGACACCTCCTGTCCTGCTCTTAGTGTGAGGTGTGAGAGCTTTGAGGGTTATTTCAGGCATGGGGCAGCAGGGTTTGGGGGCCGGGGATGTGGTTTGTCCCAGCAGAAGAGTTAGTGGCCAACAGCTGCATGAGAGGGCCCTGGATGCTCCTTCCTCATAGTCCCCTTTGGGGACCCTTGAGTCATTGGTGGTAATGGGTCCACAGCATGCTGCTGTTGGCGATGGCCAGCACCAAAGTCAAAGGGCTGGTGACACCAAAGCCTCCTTGCCCAAGCATCTGGGTTTGGGTTGGTGCTGACCCAGTTTACATGGCTCTGATGGGAAGCGGATGGCATTTTGGCTTTGCTTCTCACGCTTTCCTGCATGTGTTGGCCAGCATGGCCAAGTCCTCACCTGGAGAGAGGCCAGAAAGGGTGGGAGGGGACTCCAAAAGGGTACAAGGGAACAACAAATTTCCTAGATCATTAATTTGCTATTTGTGGCCACAATGTTACTGGCTTGAGATGGACTGCCAGAGATGGCAGAAGAAACCTGGGACTGCAGATGGTTTCCCTCCTTAAGGTGACTGCTCAGCAGCACAGAGCTAATGGCAGGACACCAGAAAATCAGGAGCAGTGAGTGCCTTCCAAATTCCTGCACACAGACCCGTGGGGGCTCAGGAGCAGGCACCGCTTGCTGTCAGGGCAGGGACACTGGAAGCTGTGCAGGCTCCCCTGTGCCCCTCTGACATGGGCTGCAGTCCCGCATTCCTGGCTCAGGATTAACCTGCTGGTTGGAGATATCATGTAAAGCCCTCCTGGTTTTGACACGAGAAGATCTTAATTCCCTCTAACGCTGGTTCTAATTTTGGTGCCCCTTAGCATGGGGAAAGCCTCCTAGATAGCTCTGCCCAGTGTCTTCCATAAGACACTTTGAGTTAAAAGTGAAAAATGGAGTGTGGTGGAGTATTAGCAGAAAATTAGGTTTTTAAATGAGGTTGATCAAATTCTCTACTCGCAGCCAACTCCATCACAGCTGCTGACTTGGCTCCTGTTCATTCAACAAGACGTAGTCAGGGCACTTGCCTACCAGGTATTGGGGTGTCCTTTCCCTGATGCTGCTGGGTGCTGCTGTCCCCAGAGCCTAGCCCCACGTTTCTGCTGCCCTCTGCATGGGTTTTGCAATGTTTGCAGTCCCTCCTTACCTGCTGCCCAGCTGGTGGGACCCAGGTCTGCCGGTTTATCGTGGTGCCTCTAGTGATCGCTGTGGGGATGTACTATGAGGGGACCTGAGCAGTTGAGTATCTCAGTGCTTGGTAATGCAGCATGTCTCAAAGGTGTCTGATCCTGTGCAGCTGCTCTTCACCATGGAGGAGCAGGTCTGTCTTCAACCTCGTCTTTGACAAACAGAGGAGAAAAAAATCACCAGTGACTTCAGAGAAGGGGGACCCTTTGGTCAGTAGAGTTGTGCTGGAAAGTTTTGCATTACAACTCTCCACAATATTTTTTTGAGGTGCCTGACACAAAACTCAGTTTTGCGGTGAGTTGATGATGCTGTCCCAGCTCAGGTATGAGCGAATGCAAGCAGTGAGCACCTACCGAGAGCACAAGTGAGGACAGCTTCACTGCTGGAGAAGGTACTTGCTTTCCACACTGATTCACTTGTTGGGCTGCCCTTGAATCCTGATTTGTTTGAAATTAGTGGAGGTTTGGCTGCTGCTCTCAGTGGACTGAGGCCAGATGTCCAGAGTGGATGTTCTCTTTCCTTGGAAAGTTTTATTTTTTGTTTTGATACTGAATACTCAAAACTTTTAGCGTCTGGTTCCGTGGGACTAATAAGCAGCTACTCCTTGGGAAGCAGAGTTTTGTGAAGGGCCATGTGTTGTGCCCATGAAATGAGATCCTGGGCATTATTTCCAAACAGGACATGCCACCTGCACAAGTGCTGTGGCCTCAGGCTTGCCTTTGGCCGTACCTCCGGGCAGATCCATCAGCAGGAGAGGCGGCAGCAGCCAGACCGAGGGTTGTCTGGTGTGTCCCGGCGAGTCAGGCAGCAACACCCAGCACTGTCCGTGCAGAGTGAGGCCCCCAAACAACTTGTGTCCTGGGAAACCCCCGCATGGAAGCAGAGGATGCTTGCTTCTCCTGAGCAAAGCATTTACTCACATTTGCTATTTGTCTTTTTCCCTACCTGCTTTCCCACTTTATCCTGGAGGCTGTTTAATAGAAACCTGGGACTGATGGGGCTTTCCCATGGCAGTTTACGCGCTACAAAATAAGTGTCTAGGACAGACCCAGCAACTACTCTGTGCAGGGGTGGGAGTCAGCATGTGCTGGGGATGGGAGAGAGCAGGAGACGGCTTTCCCACCCATCTTTAAGCATATGGTAAAGTAATGCAGGGGAAGCAACAACTAATTACACCCAGACTCCCTCTGTGTTAGGTTTTGCAGCCTTCTGCAGTTTCAGCAAACTCCTGTTGTACTGTTCGGCTGTCTTGCTGTATTAATGGCTTTGAACTCTTGCTTGTAAGGGGAGTGATTAAGGTGTTGCTGCTTAGTCATCACTTAATCTGTGATGAATATAACAGAGCTTATGTGCATGGTGATTAAAAGCATAAGTGCCTTCCGTGTGGAAGGGTTTCAAAGCGCTCTTCCTTCTTGCCCACTTGACTCCAGGTCTGGAGCTGCCCAGCAGCCTCTGGCGCAGGAGTCCCTTTGCTTGTGATCTGGAGTTAAGCGTGCAGGTGGCAGGGTATTAAAAACTGCTTTTATAATTAGATACGGAATAGTAATTGCAGTTATGCAAAAGAATAGCCAGGTTGGAGACTTTAAGGAGAGATGATGATGAAACCTCCCACCTCCCTCAAACATTATCACATGATGTATTAGAAAGTTTATCCTAGGAGATTTTCTTGAACATTTTAGCCTAAGTTGTGTGGGAAGGATGTTTTCTGTTCCACAACACTTTAGCTGTTTTCTTCCTATCCTGTGTATGGGGTGGAAAATGAAAATCTTCAAAATTTTCTGCAGACTGAAAAACATAAAGCTGGGTCAATATAAAGCGCTCAGTGGGATAGTGGTGGATCACTCCATTTCAGGTTCAAATTTCATTTGTGTATTTTCTTCCAAACCAAGCTAATCTAACTTTTGGAACAAAATGCTGTATTAGAAATGGTGTATTTAAAAATGAAGCTAGCTTGGGGTGAACTGAGTGGCAAAACTTGTTTCAGCAGTTTTCTAACACTTTTTCCTATAATCCATTAGAAATGGAGGACACTCCTGAAAAAAAGAGTCATAACGTTTTTTCTTGCGACCTATAGCAGGGGCTGATCCTGCTGTGCTGTACCAGAGGGGGGAACATCTGCTCCCCTAAATCTGACCTGACTTCTCCTGGAGACACTTTTACTTCTCACCTGTTTTTCTTGAACTTCTAAAGTAAGCAAACCTTTTGTGTTTTGGATGAGAAAGCTGATTCCCCATCTCTGCTCGTCTTTTTTGAGTCATTTGCTGCTCTTCTGCCTGGAAATGGTCATGCTTTAGTATTGCTGGACACTAGAGAGTTTGCAGAGCATTTTAGAATGAGCATCTCTTACCCTCTGTATTACAATAAAATCACTAGGCAATGAAATACGCTAAATTCTCACCTGAATAAATGTAGTTCAGTTAAAAATATATACTTGCCTATCAGTTCCCTGTACGAAAATGGAGAACTATAAAAAGTTGACAGACTTGTATGGAGGGTTCTGCTAATGGTAACACATTTTTCAGTGTTCGGAGAAATTTGATTCATTTAAAGCCTGGTGTGAGTTCACCTGGCAGCATTTTGAATTTTTTTCAGATCGCTTCTGAAGGACAAAAGTCCTTTGTGTGAAATAAGGTGGTTTTACATTCAGCAACTGCAGGTTGGGGCCAAAAAAGGCTTGTCAGGGGACCAGCATGTGGCCGGAGGCAGCGTGGCTTTGCTGGGCAACGCCTGAGGCATCCACTGCTCCTGGTCCGCTGCAATTTCTTAAAACACAGAGGACACAGCTTGGGAGAACCAACTCATAATGGGCCAAGCGCTGTGCTGGCTGTGCTCCTGGGGCTAAAATGGCAAGCTGAGTCCACCCTCCCAGGTGTACTGGCCATGGGCTCTGCCTCCAGGGTCCTCCCTAATTTAAAACAGCTCAAACAATTGAATCGCATGGCCTGACTGCTCCATTTTGTATATAAAAAAAAATATATATTAAGCTGGTTTGGTTTAAAGTGCACAGAATACATGTACATGAACTGCTCCCTGGAGTAGCAACATCTTCCATGGGGGTGTCTGCACCCGGGAGAGGAGCTGGTGTCTGGTGGCCACTGCCCCACACAGGTAATGATAAGGGATAAATGCTCCTTTCTTCCTTCCCGGTGCCTCCTAATTTAGTAGCTGTCATACTCTTTGAGGTGTAGGTGCTGTGCTTTACTTATGGCAATGATTAGTGATGTTTTCTGAGACGACGATCACCCGAGCCTGGCTGGAGCCCGGCCAGGGCTGCTGGTGGTTACGTCTGTGTGACTGATTCTGCACTTCACTCATGGGTGAGAAAAATGGAAGAAAGGAGATGTGGTGCTGGTCAGCCTCAAAAAATAAATGTTCGGTCAACTGAGCAATTGCCAATAGCTTTGTTTCACATGAGAGGAACTATTACATTTATTTTTCAAGCTTTCCTAATAAAAAACCTACCCCCACCCCTGGATTTTAAAAGGCAACATCAATTCAAACTGTAAAATGGAAACATATTGTTTTCAAAACACTGAAACAAAATAATTGGTGTTTACCTCTGCTTTTCGCTCTTTCCTGCACAGCAAAAACAAATTGGCAAAGTTTGTACCCAGTTGTGAGATGTTTGGGTACCCCACAAACTGTGTGTGGTTTCTTTCTGCAAAATCGAGTGCTGGGAAGTGACAAGTGTTCAGTGGAGCAGAAGTGAACTGTTTCCCCAAATCTTTGATAGATGATGAGCAGTACAGCAGCTAATGGAGAGCTGATGCTGCTGTGCTCAGACGCTGAGTTTATGAAAAAATTGTATTGCTGTAAAGATATTGGTTGAATCCACTTGAATGGCTGCAGCTATTTTAATAAGGGCATGACTGTATGAGAAGGGAAATTAGCTGACTAATTTTTAAGGTGGCATTACCTTGAAATTGCCATTCCCTTCAGAGGTTATACTGGTACAGTTGTAGTGTTGTAAGGTCACAGCTTTCATAGTCAAAGTGCGGGAATCTGCTTGGACCAGGCTTATACCAGACAATTCTTTCTCAGCAGCTTCTTCCATTGAACTTTTCTCTGGCTGGTGATGAGGATGCAAAGCCAGCACCATCCTCAGCCTTGCCTTGGAACTTTGTTCCCTTTTTGTCCCTCAGGTTTGAAACCACTGTATTTGTGTCCTCTCGATGTAGAGGCTTTTGTGTTTCCTGAGCCCTCTCTCCTTTCTGTATTTCTGTTTTGTGAGATAGTGATGTCTCCTCAATTAGGAAAGCCAAACCAAAATAAGCTCTCCGTTGTCCTAGCTGGTGACATTTAGTAAGTCTGCTGCAAGGTGACAAGTTTGAGTATTACAGCAGGGATGTTCACACTTCAGCTTCAGATTTAGGTGTTCCAGAATAGAAATAAGACCTGACATAAATCATCTAATTAAGAAAATAACAACTATTAAAAGGCCATGTGAATTTGGCACCTGGAATACATATGCATGCTTTAAATCCCACAAGGGTGCCTCTCCCAGGCTCATAATGCCTGTGAATACTCTGCTGCGGTTTTCATATGGCACCTTTCCATTCTGGGGTTTTGCAGCACTGGTGGTTCCCTGCTGTCCCGAATGCCCAGCTGGGACGTCAAGAGGTGAAATGTTTGTGCTGGGGAAGAGTCAGGACCAGTCTCAGAAACATGGTGGGTTTGATCACTGCGTTTCGCTACCATGTATTTCTCATTCATTTGAGCTGCCTACAGGAACAGCAGTTCCTTTTGCAGGGGATAAATGAGATGTTAAAATGGAGGCAGAGAAAGACATAGCCCAGGCTAATGTCCCCTCTGAAACACGACCTCTCTTTGGGGCGGCAGGAGTTGTTAAAATTGCGTTTGCAACGCTAACGCTTCAGTAGGGGGTTAACTATGCCAGCGATCAGACGGATAATTCCCTTTAAAATGATTGTTTTACCTCACTCCATCCAATTACTCAAGTTGCTTTGCTATCCCACAGATCTCTCCATTAATGTCAACAAAATGATTATAGACTGCAACAGCGTCAAGATGTTTCACCCACAGCAGTGCTGCTGAAATGTTTATGGCGCAACGTGTTGAAAGCAGCGTTTGACGTGTAAATGTCAGGAACAATCAGCTTTCCTGTCACCAGACCCAAAACACACAAATACAAGTGCCTAAAATGTCACACACAACCAAAGAGCTGCTTTATCGCAGGCCGTGTAAGTTGTCACGTAAATGGCCAACATCAGTGTCAGTAATGGTGTGGAAAAGCCACTGCAGCTCTTGGCTAGGGATGCCGGGCACTGTTTCCAATTTGTGAATTGCAATTGGCAGCACGGTCCTTCCTTTGGCCCTGGCGAGCGAGGTGATGGTGTGGAGGTAGATGACAGCAACACTGGACATGGATCAAACCTCTCTGCTTGAAGGGAAAACAACTTTGTAAAGGATGAAGATGCACCTTGGGAGCTGCCTTTGGTTTTGTAATAGCGATGAGCATCTGCAGCTGGAGCCCCTTGTGTCATGGGCACTGGGCGATGAATTCCCGTGTCCCTGCGTGGTGGTACCTGCGCTTGTGCAGTGCAGGGGGGTGCTGCGGCAGCAGGGCTGGGGGCAGAGCAGAGGGTCCCCATCTCTGTCCCCCCATCCACGCTGGCACCGGGGGTGAGTCACGCTGGCAGATGAGTGGCTGAATAAGAGGTTACTGTCAGTCCACCAAAGCCTTCGCAACTCCTGTCTCGCTGATGCTGAGGGTGCCCAGATCCGCTGATGATGGTTCTGCAAATCCCACACATTGATCAACTCCATGTTTTTGCAAATAAAGCTTTATGAATTCCCTGTTGCGTCAACACTCCATTTCTTGGTAATAAAAGCTACAAAGAAAAGTCTGATGAAACAAGCCAGATCTGGAGGCAGAAGATATTGAAATCTGGAAGATTTAATTTAATATTTTTATTACATATTTTTGGAGCCCTGATTATACCCCTACCCTCCAGGAATTTATTTACTTAAGGAGCATTATACTACTGATTACAAGATTGCAGGTTCATTTTCATTGCTGAGAATTCATTTTTTTACAGCTCATGTTACACTTGCACGACTTGTAAAGTTTTGTAACATCTTGAAATTTTTAATGCTACATTGTGGAAAGGTACTTATATATGATGAACCAGGCAGAATACTTGCTTTGGAGTCTTTTTGAGGGGAAAGTTAGTTTCTTGGTTTGAATAGGGCTGTAAATAGTTTTTGAGCTATTGGCTATGGAGTTCCCAGGGTGCTCACAGGAGCTGCCTTGCGTTTGTCCTTCAGCCTGGGTGCAAAGTGAGAAACTGCAAGAGGCATCTTTAAAACACAACATAGGAAGGAATGTTTTCTGCAGGGGAATAAAAATAAATTATGCAGAAATGGTGACCATAGTGTGCATGAAATTATACTGGCAAGCTCCCTGTGGTAAATATTTGACAGATAGGACAACATCTTAGTCAGAATCTCAGTTTTTCCAATAAATCATTGTACCTGGGCCTTTTAAATCATAATTCATGTCAGCCAGCATTGCATACTGAGTTAAGGTCAAGAGAGATTTCCAGATGTATTATGATGATTATCTAACAATTCAGTTAATAGAGCCATAGAGTTGGATGAGATTTTTGTCGATTCCGATGTCACAGCAACAGAGACCTTTGACTGAAACAACATCATGAATATTGGATACGATCCTGCAGTGCTGCTCCTCCGTGTTATGCTATTACCCAAGGATGGAGATTATAAATACATGAGTTATACTGTTCACTTTCTAGTTGGTAAAAACAAAGGAAAAAACCTCCCCATAATCAAGTTCCAATACACAACTAGATATAATATAGCTTTTTCTTTATATATATATCTGTATATATATCAAGTAAAAAAATCTAAAATAGTTGGAAGTAAAAAATGAAAAAATAGCTGATTGTGTTGTGTTTTTTCTTTCTTTACAGTGATATGGTAGCAAATACAAGACAAATGAGTAATAAACCTTTACATAAGATATTCTGGTCCCATCTCCATCAACAGGGCTCGGACTAGAATAGAAATTGGAACAAGGTGATTTTTGTTTTTTGGCTACAGCTTCTACAAGTGACAAAGATGATGTTGATAAGACAGAAGGAAATTATAGCACTAAATAAAACTCCAAAGTGTTTTCCAAAAGACCTTAAACACCGTAGGGTAAAATTTACTTCTGAACTGGGGGAGCAAGCACAAAGCATCACCAAGTCCTACTTAGGCTGAAAATACTGTATGCTTATCCTGGCCTCAAAATGCATCCCTTTTGTGTCATCTTACCATAAAAAAACCTATCAATGCTTTTTTTCTCCCTTTGCAACCGATAATAAAAAAGCAAAGCCACAAATCCATTGAATGGACGGAGCCAGATGTGAGACCTCAGTGACGCGCAAGTGGTTGGCTGCCCTTTGTCCAGCCGTGAATTTTCCCCCGAATCCTTTACATTGAAAATGTCAATTGACTAAGCTTGGCAAATGGCCACACTGAGCCCTATCTTGGCTGTAGAAAAGAAAGAGGTACTAGTCTCAGCATGAAACAAGATCATATAGACGGTCAACACAAAACTATTTTTTTTCAGTTGTCTGCATAATAACATCATGTTTGCATATAGAACAGCCTTTGCATTATTGCTCTACTTATAAGAAGATAGTAAGGAACTTATAACAGACTTGCACGTTACAAACTTAAGGTTCTTTGGTGAAGAATGAGAAAACAGTATTTTAGCTGTAATTAAATCTCAGAGAAGTTTTCGTTTTTATCTGTTGATTCTTTGGATTCTCTCACAGAGGAGGGAAAGGTATTGAGTCAGCTTTACCATCGCGACGATGGCGACCCCGCCGATCATCATGCAGGTGGGCCAGAAGAGGGAGTGGAACAGCACGTTGGAGCTGTACAGTTTGGTTAATATCACGTTCTTCTGAACACCTTCGGGGTCATAAAAGCAGGAGAAGCGTTGGTACTTTCTGAAGTTTTCCATCACGACGTTCACCAGCGACACGGATTCTTCGTAATTCTTGCCGCACTTGGGTATGTATGAACACTGGGAAGAAATTAGAGGGAGAAAAATGCATCTCCAAACCAGATACAGTGTCTGTTTTCAGGTAACAAGCAGGAAAATCTCAAGATGATTATGCTTTTCATAATAGGAGTGGAATACTATTAAGCTAATAATAAATTTATCACAGACAAAATTCAATATTTTGCACATCTACAGAATTTCCCATTGGAGAACCTTCAAGTGCTGTACAAACATTAATGCTTTAATCTGCACAGCGGCCTTGTGAGATAGGTGAATATATTATTATTGCTAATTTACACATGCAAAAATGGAACTGATTAAGTACCTCTTCATCTTAAGTGGCACGCATATGCTCGCAGTTAGATGGGTAATTGACTCTCTGTAAATACAAAGCTGGTAGTTCCGATCTCACTTGGATAGGACCAAAGTGATCGTGGTGGGCGCAGGAGTTCACCCACAGAGGAGAAGGCTGATGAGAGACCTTTACACAAATTTTCCCTTGCGGTTAATGCCTCGATTAGGGACAAATAGATAGTCTAGGAGAAAATGCAGTTTTCCTACTGACAACCCAGAAGACTTTCATTCAACCTCTAGCTGAAGATCAGCCTGGCTACCAGGATGGCTCTTAGTCTTGTTTTTGCGCTTGACCCCACCATAGGTCCAACAGTTCCTTCTCTCTGAAGATGCTGCTTGAATTTCAGTCTCAGTCACAAAGAAAAGAAGATTTGGGGGTGTCTCTATCTAACATAGTTTCAACCTAGCATTCCTAAAGAATGCTAAAGGCAAGTTAATTAAAAAACTAGCTTATGGAGCCCATGCATTGAAGATATTCCATGGAACATACAGGACAGCGGCCCTTGGCTGTGCTGACCATTCCCAGCAAAGAGCTGGTGTGGGCTGATGAGGTGGTGGGCAGACAGACAAGCATTGAAGCCACATCTGGATTTTGACCTAGAGCAGAAACACCTGGATCTGCTGCTGCTGCTCTGGAAGAGGATTGATGGGAGCAGCCCAGGGTGCCTCATTCCCTGCTCTCTTCTAGACACTCACCTGCCTCCACCCTGAAGGTTTTCTACACCTGAGCAGGATTTTGATTAAGTTCCCTACCTAGGCAAGAACTGCTTCAGGACAGGGGAAAATCTGCTGCTTAACTTCGTGTTGAACATGCAGCAGGTCGTTGTTCCCTGGCAGTTATGGGGTGATGGTGGGTCCCTGCCATGCTCCCTGCCTGTGCTGCTGAACCTGCTTGGCCTGGGTGAGCACTTAACGTAGTTCCAGATAATTTAATGAGAGAAAGTGAGTTTTGCACAGGAAAAAAAGATGTTTTGATTAAAATAATGTGACCCATGGCTTTTGATTATTACTGTTTTAATGTATATACTTTATAAATGTCCCTCGGTTCTTTTTCACGACTACGCTGTGACTTTTTGTAAGGTACTGCGGCAAATCTCAAGTCCTAATAATGATCAAAGGATTAACCTCATAACAGGATTTGATTGATTCATTGGCAAGTTTATTAGCACAGAATATGATTTGAAGCACAGCAGAAAGATTGTCTGGCATTAGCAGACTGGAGCATTAAGGGTAGACCATGGCAGCACTGCCGTTATGAATATTTCATAGAGCTCTAGAAATTAGAGATGGAAAATACCAGAGCAGTAATATCTCATCCATCTTCCTGCTGGTGCTGGTCTGCTCCCTCCAGGATATTCTCTTGTGCTCTGCTCAGCTTTGTCTTAAATGTCCAAAGCCACAAGCCCTCTTCCAGTGCCTATGACTCTTTAATAGATCATAATCTAATAAATAGGGGAAATTTCTCAGTGAAGTGTACCTCATTTTCTTTTACTAAATTATGTGCTATCACTGTCGTAACAGCAGTATTTCCAGCTCAGATTTTTTTTTTTCTTGCAAGTTTGGTGCTACAGATTTTTGTTTCTTGAAGTCCCAGCTGTTACTATCCCGAGTGAGGAGGTTAAATGAGGACTTGGTCACTCTTGCCGAAGTCCAGCCCTCCCCCCTTGACAGAAAACAGAAGGCACATAGAAGCCCGAATGATGAAAGATTCCTGGTCTCAGTGTCTGTGGAAATGTCCCAAGAGTGCAGCAGGAGGAGTTCTGACTTCATGCAAGTCTGAGTATTTTCCAAACATTTTGAAAGGCGACCTGATGCTGAAGTAGAACTTGAGGTGTTGCCTCCTACCCCTGACGGCACAGAAGAACCACCAGCTGGGTCAGGCTGGTCGGGCTGCCCATGACAATGAGGGTCAGGGAGCAGGAAGCTGTGAAATGCAGTTGTGCAAGGGGGGTTGAGTCACTTTGCCTCTCAGCCAGGCTCCTTGTGCTGAAACCGTCTCTCTCCAGGCTATGGTCTGCCATGTGCTCTCCAAGACATCGATGCCCTTTAGTCCATATGATATCTGCCTTGTCCCCATTCTCCTGAGCTCCTGGAGGCATCCTGGCCTCAGCTTTGAGGAGCTCCTTGGTGCAAGAAATCACTGCGTGCATTTAGTTGTGGTTGTGGGGTGCTCCCGGCTGCCTTCCACTCCTCGGTTTGCCCAGCGAGATCCCAGGGATAGCGCAGGGCTGGCTCTGCCGTGCTGGTGTCTACCGTGTTGCGCAGGTCATTGGCAAGCAAGTAGGTAGACACGGATAATGGGATGTTTTGAGGGTTTTCTTTGTTTTGATCTTCATTTATATTTCTCCAATGCCTGGCAGGGAATTTTATATCCACAATTGTTACGCTGTACCTGTGAATGTAGACTACTAAATCTATGCTGTTCTATTACACCTCTGCATTGTCAAACACTTGGAAATCTGCAAATCTGAAAGTAAACAATGTCTGGCTCTCTACCTCAAGTGAGGATTCTGTGACACAACGTGAGAAAAGTCGTTCTTGTGTTACCTGCGATCTGGTCACAAGAAGGATGTACTAGACAGTTAGAGAGAGAACTTCTTACATTTCCAGCTCAGCTTTTCTAATTTAAAGGACTGGATAGGTAGCCTGTGTGAACCACCTCTGGATGTGTCCAGTCCAATGCCCCGCTCAGTGCAGAGGTGCTCAGGGACTTGCCCAGTCAAGCTATGAATATCTCCAAGGATGGAGATCACACCATACCTCCGGGAAAGCTGGGGGCAGTTTCATTTAAGACAACAAAGTTACACCAACAACCCTGTAGCCAGAAAGGCCCCCGGCTGAGGCTGGGCAGTGAAATACGTGGCTCTCGTCATATGTCTGTGGTTGGGGTGTACATCCCTGTCACACTGAGCTTGGAAGCTGGGACTGGAAACTTTGATAAGATGTGCTGTGGCAATCTTTGTGAGAAAGTGGTCAGGACATCAATTTATACCTCTTTTGGAAAGTGCAACAGGTTTGAACCAAGGGCTGAAGGAGGAGCTTTGTGTCTGCATTGGCATGATATTGATTTCTGCAGACTGAACTCTCCAGCCCCAGACCAGAAATGAGTCTGTTGGGAACTGCAGCCGAACATCGCTGCTCCCCCCGCACCAGGCAAACTCCTCCCCGGGTCATAAATACCTGAACCTTCAGCGGGAAACCTGAGATCCCCCATCATTTCTGAGTCTCAGGCAGTTATAGCTGGCATAACGGTGATTCTGGTGATTAAAGCCTGCTTGTTATCTTACTTACGGAGCACGGATATAAATCAGCAGTAGCTCTGATGACACAAAAAGAATCAAAATGATGTAGTATGAGATCGAAATGGGGCCTCTAGAACTGCTTTAACTACTGCAGCCCTTCCTCAGGGTGACAGCCTGGCTCCGTGGTCCAGGCGCAAGGGGACACCGGCTGATTACCTCTCCCAGAGGCTGTTACAGCCTCTGACAGCTGAGGAGGGAAAGTGTAGCTGTGAAAACATTTAAGCTGCTATGGTTGTAGTATTGATGAGGGGCTGGGCTTGTCTTAAAGGCTGGAGATAAAGTATGTACAGCGAGAGCAATGAAAAGCCGTGAAAAATCTCGTACGCTTTTCTGGGAAAGGCTTGAGCAGCTTGACTGGTATCCATTTACTTCCCACCAATTCCCACCAGAGACTGGCAGCAGCACGCTGTAGATCTCAATATAAATTGCACCTACTCCTTACCGCACCTTGTGGGCCGACAGCAAGTCTCCTAGATTAATCATTATTCAAAATCAAAGTGCGTTTTGCTCCAGATGCCGCCCTGCGTGCGCGGCAGTGCTCAGCAAGGCAGGAGGCTGGCGGGGGGATGCTGACCTTTTGAAGGTCACTGGTGTTGGCCTCGGAGGATAAGCACCACGCTCTGCAAAGCCCCCAGTAATGTCAGGGCTCAGTGAGCCAGGGACAGCTTGTTTTTTGTTTATTTGGCAAGGAGAAAGATAGGAAATGCAGACCTGAGTAGGTGGATGGAGAGAGCGAGCTAGCACCCAGCCGGAGCATCACAAAACCAGCCGTGCTCGGGGCCGCTCGTCCCGCTGCACGGGGCCGCTCTCCGGCCGAGGGGGAGCGAGCGCCTGTCCAGGGAGCTGAGAAGGGTTGTGCTGATCTGAGCTTGGAGTCTCTGCTGATCCCAGCCAGGCACGAGAAGCCAGGTATTTTATAGACATTGCAAACTTCCATTCAAAACTGCGTTTGGATTCAGGTCACATAGCCAGCAGCATGTCAGGAAAACCGAGGAATCCTCCCGAGAGCAAAGCTTAACCTGTAAAACAACCTTGGGCTGGAGAAGTATTAACTGTGCCTACATTAAATTAAGAGGAGGCAGCATTTGGGAGATTTTCAAAGTCTATTTCAGCAAGCAGAAATCGTCAATAACAAAATGTGCAGATTTATGCTGAATCTCTTGATTTATTTGAATCCAGAGGAGCGCAGGGACCCATCTGATCTGTTTTAATCAAATTGCGGCATGAGCATCACTGGATTTTTGCTTCTGCCCTAGCAGAAAGTGGGGTCTGTCCTGCTGCAGGCTTCACGAATGGTGCGTGCCTCCTTTCTGCGCTGATGCTGAACCAGAGGGGAAGACGAGGGCACCCTTCTCCATTTCACACTTCAGATCCCGAGGACTTTGTCTCTCAGCCACCGGAGCTAATTATCCAGCAGAATAACCGGCCCCGTGCAACCACACTGTGCTTTGACTAATTTTAAATATCACTTCATCTTAATATGCAGAAGTAATTTGGTCTACTGAACTGCTGCCATAAATAGAAACACAATAGGTTACATCGTCAGCAGTCTGAACCGGGGCTCTGCTGTTACGGGCTGCGCTTTGCCAAGCGCCCACAGTTTGGGGTTCAGTCACCTTGGATAACTAAGTAGTTAATGCAAATCTGGCACTTGTAAGTCTAATGACTTAGCTGCGTCCCGGCTCGCTGCAGCTTGCAGTCTTAGGTACCCAGGTGCTGTAGATATGAAGAAAGGAAGGTGGGGAGAGGGACATTTCTTAGTCCGATCCCGGTTTGCTACGTGGAGGGAGCAAACAGCCCCCTGCGAAGAGGCGGTCGCTTGCCTGGGTGTGATGCACAGCACTGCGTCAGCCGCACAGCTGTGGCTGTGGGCCGCGGGGAGATGCCTCCTGTGCAGCCGCTGCGTTCATTATAGCCTCCAGACAGGAGCTGTCTCCATCCCACCTGGATGGAGTTACGCTGGATTTTGTACTTGCTGAAGCAGAGAGAGGAATTCTTCTGCAGATTTGTTAAAAATCATAGAATCATAGAATGGTTTGGGTTGGAAGGGACCTTAAAGATCATCTAGTTCCAACCCCCCTGCCATGGACAGGGACACCTTCCACTAGACCAGGTTGCTCAAAGGCCTGTCCTACCTGGCCTTGAACACTTCCAGGGATGGGGCATCCACAACTTCTCTGGGCAACCTGTGCCAGTGCCTCACTGCCCTCAGAGGGAAGAATTTCTTCCTTATATCTCATCTAAATCTACTCTCTTTCAGTTTAAAGCCATTACCCTTTCTCCTATCACTACATGCCCTTGTAAAAAGTCTTTTTTTTTGGTTCAATGTCTGGAATCAGGGAAGTTGTGCAAGAAAGATGGGCTGACTCCTTAGCTTATACATACCCAAAAGCCAGGCCTTTTATTTTTATGCTGCTGCTTCTTTTATCTTGACAGTCCCTGCTCAGCAAACTTTCAGCATCTTTGCACCATCCACAGGGGTAAGCGCTGTGCCTTGACCCCAGCGGCACAGCTCACCTCAGTGGAGATGCTCAGGGCGCAGAGTTTGTCACCAGAGGTTGAGATGGAGACATGTCTGCTGTTAGACACGGCCCTCTTGTATCTCCCCGTCGCCTTGCCTGGCCCTGCAGTAATAAGGCTGTTTCTATTCTCACCACCACGGATGCCCTGTGCATGTCGCTGGGGGTGTTGGCTATCATGTGGAGTCATACCTGGGTGGGAAGTGACTTGTCCACAGCTCCACGAGAATACCGATGTGGCAAGTGCTCAGCGCTAGCCTGCACCTGTAAAGCACTTGCAAAGGACGAGGGAGGCTCCAGCCCCTGAGGGACACCACCCCATGTGGGACGAGCTGCGCTCCCTGCATGGGATGGAGATGGAAAACTGCCCTCTCCAGAGATGTGAGCTCGGTTTGTGCACTGATTTCTGCTTTCTCTGCTCCATACTTAGCAGTGAAGCAGGAACTGGAAGCCTTATATTGCTTTAAAGTGAGGAATGGGTATAACAAGGCAAGCAGCCCTCCAGAAACCCATTTAGGAAGAAATTTTATTCTGTACTCCTACCTCAGAATTAATTTTCATTGTTTCCTCGGTGTGGTAGAGCAGAAGCTTCTGGCCAGAAGAGGTGAGATTAACGTACACCTGGAGGCAGGGGTACTGAGAGATTTTCCAGCAGTCTGGACCGCAGCTAAATGAGCAGTTGAAGTTTTCTGTGATGGATGCATTGAGAAGGGAGCACTGAGCCTCTTCTGTCCAGACACTAAGTAGGAAAAAAAGAGACGTTAGAGCATGTCGAGAATGGGCAATAAGCACTAAACGCAACTCAGGCTTTCCATCAGGGATATACCAGGGGACATCTTGTAGGAGATGGTATACATTGCAGGGCTTTGAGCAAAGGGTGGACTTTCTCATGTCACACATCGCAGACAGTGTATTATTCTGTAGTACCCAAAGTTTGTGCTTTGGGCACAAAACCACCTTATGTCTATGTATAAATGAAAAGGGAACTGGAACTTTTAGTCTGGAGAAGGTATATCTGAAACCAAAGGGAATCAGCGGAGATATCAGAGAAGAAAACGGAGCAGCCTGCCCTGGGGAGAGCGCAACGCACGCCGTGCTGCATGACAGGACACCCTGGACCAAGACTTGATGGTTACCCACCAAGTCCAGTTCAATTTAAAGTGAAGGCTGGGAGGACAGCTTTGAATTACCAGGGTAGGCATATTCATATGCATGAAGACACAGTAACACACAAGGGGTACCGCATGCAGCTCAACCTGTGGAAAGGTTTTTTCTAGTGGCAGCTTGCTCGGTTTTCCATAAGTTAAGTCCGCTGTTGTAATCGTTCTGGAGGATTTCAGCTTATCTCCAATTCACCAGAGGCTAAAACTGGAACGATGGAGCCTGGGTATGCACTGGCAATGTTCGCTTGGGTTTCTTGCGTGTATTTAAAAATCTACAGCTGTGTTTTCCTTAGGGACGAGAGCAGTGGGAAGGGCACACTGAGGGCTCTGTGAAAGCCCTTCACCCCAGGGCTCCCCTTTCGCCCCGCTCAGCCCCTCGGCTCACACCCAGCACGGCTGTCCTGCCCCGCGCCGTGAACGGGCGGAGGGTCTGCGTGCCCCTTGCCAAACCTACAAAAGGCTTTACACGGTAAGTAATATCAAAGATTTCTGACTAATTCTCTTGGTATTTTACTTTGGCAGTAATTCTGCTTGTATATCCTGTTTTACATTTATATTAAATTATGCTATGATTTCTAGGGGGAAATCAAGTGAAAGGACTTTTTTTTCCCCCTCCCAGACAGTATTTTGTTGGAGGGGTATTGCTATCTGTAAAGGAGAATAACCCCTGAGGAGATCTGGCTGTGCGAAGAGAAGTGACAGCAAAGACTCCGGGGTTGTCTTCTCCTCACTTCCACCTTTCTGACTGCTGTTTTACCCATGCATGGGGGTAATAACGTAACGCCTACCTACAACAGGCTTGTGAAGATGGAATATTTGATACTTGGTAGGTGTTCTGATACCTTCTGGCAATTTTTCACGTAGTTTGTAATATAAATCACCTCTTTCCACATGAGCAATTTTGACCTTAGCAGCCTCTGCAACTGACCCTGATATTGCTGAAAAGTCTGTGAGAGCAATTTGGAAAAGCAAATGCTCTTGGATACTTAACAGGTCTTGATCTCTGTTTTCAAAATCTAAACTTTGCCTGGACTTAAAAAGGGACAAATACCTTTATTGCACAAATAAGATGCTGCAAATCGGTGCAGGCATTCCTACTTTTTCCTTATTGTAGGGTCAAGAAGGAGTATTTTCCTGCAGGTGCACCGATATAATTGAGCATGTTCGTACCAGTTAACTGTAGGCACTTATTGGACGTGCCTAAAGAATAAGCCTGTGGTGGATAAGCCAAAACACGCCAGGTATTGGCCGCTGTCTCAAGGTGGTTTTGGGCACGACAGACTAATGTTTTGATCCCCAATTACACATTTTTCATTCTCCTAACTCCACTGATCGGGGCAGAAAAAACATTGTTGACAGTCTTATTACAGTCTGGGCTGGATTTTAAATAGGGCTGGTGTTTGAAAACTGATTTCAAATTCTGCTAATGAATCACAGGCCAAACTTTCTGCTCCGTGGCAGAGAAGGAAGCCAGAGAAGGCCTCAGAAAAATTAAGTGCAGTGCGGTGACGATGAAAGATGATCTTTCACTTTCAGCAAATTACTGTATTTCAGGAGGATTTCACTTGTTAAAATGAAAGTAATAACCTACATGGAAAACTACATGCTGCAAAGCAGCTTGATTTCTTTCCCAAATTAATTCTCCATTCTTCATGTGAAAGCGCGTTGTTTCTCAAGACTGCTAAATATTTTTGCTGTTTTCTCCTGGGTTTGGGCTTTGCAGCAACTGCCCCGAGAGCCTTACGGGGCTCTGCAGACTGCCAACCAGCTGATAGGGATATTATACTGGTGTTAAAATGTGGCAAGTCTAAAGCCTGTGGACCAAGATTTCGTCAAACAGGGATCTAATTCTTCCCTCGCTTGTGCTGGTATTACTCAACTTGCTTTTTCTGCAGTTATGCCTAATTTATACTGGGGTAAGGAAGGGCAGAATCAGGCCTATGTTGACCAAAGGAAAAATTATAAAACTTTAATAAAATGAGTCAAAAGAATAAGCCACGAGAAGTCAGCTGGAGCAGAGAGTGTGAGACCAGGGTAACCATCATGAAATTACCTTTGCATGTAAGACCGCAGTAGCGTGATTCCCAGGAGAAAGTACATCATGATAGAGCACACCATCATGGCCAGCCCGAGGAGTATGGCCCGGTCTTCTCCGGCTTTTAGGGCTGTGACTGTTTTCCTTTTGTCCAGAAGATCGTGATCCCTGATTTTTTGGTAAATATTTCTGAGGTTGAAAATAATACATTCTTATGTGAAGTTCATATTTAATCAATGAACCCTCTGCAGGGTGGGTAGTTCCACCTCCATACCCAGCTTGTGGGAGAGAAAGGCTTAAGGGTCCTCAGGTGTCCTTTTTCATCGGATTCACTCTGACCTGGTGGAAACCTATGCATCTCCAAAATAAATTACAGCCATTTCTGAAAAGGTAAAAACCTCTTACAGCAAATATAGAGATTAGACACTTGTGCCAGCTCAGTAAATCCTTCTTTGTTACGGCTTCATTGGCTCAGTTGAACTATACCATAGGTGAATTTGACCTGTCAATGCCAACCTAGGCCACCAGGAGATGTTTAGGTATAAGAGGTGTCTTTTCTTCAGTTGAATATGGTAACAGGTCTTATGTTACCGTATGTAGAAATTAGCTTGAAGAAAGTCGTCACTAAAATTATCTGAAAGGACCACGTTCATTTTTGATTCCCTACAGGGTAGTGGTTTGGGTAATTTTCCACCCTGAGTGTGACTCAAAGCTCATGAAACACTATGGGGATTTTGCAATTGATTTCTGTGGGTTTTTTGATTGGGAGCTTATTTACTTTATTTATAAAATAGCTTTCTGGAAGGCCAGTTACTCATTACAGTGAAAACCCTCACAGAAAATTATCCACCAAAGCTATTTGTTCTGGGATTAAAAAAAAGAAGATACAACAAACCATTCCCCCTTCAGCAGAGAGTCCTTTGCATTTTCTAACCATAAGTCCTTCTTTCATCTCTGAGCCTTTGATGATTCAATGGGTCATGAGGACACAATGGTGAAGAAGGAAATATTTGAGTACATTTCAAACACACTCAAACTTTGTGGGTTTAAAATGTACTTACAGACCTGAGGCTGGTCAAAATCTCCTGTGTTTTCTGTTACGGTTCTTTTGAATCATCCAGGCAGCACCCGAAGCATGTGAACCGCACACCTCTGAGCCCTGGCACCACCATGACATGGGCACAGTAGCACACGTGGAAGAAGTTCCTCTTCTACTGTCTGCAAAATGGCAGGTGAGCAACATGAACATCACTTTGGGCTCTAACATACCCACCACTCATTTAAGCTGAAACCACCAAGCTTCACTCAACCTTGGAAAAGAGCACTGTGTGTCAAAGCAACCACACAACTTACATCCACCAACTGGGACAAAGAAATAGAGTTAAGACAGATGTAAAATCATACATAAAAACAGTAGAAACAAGAAAATAGGTTTAATCATAAACTCCGTGAAACTGAAATTGAATTTGTATTTAGATGATGAGTCATAGCCAGGAAAAGCACATATGGTGTGGGGTTTTATAGCAAAAATTTTGCTTAGATGGTACTGCAGTCAATAGTCTCCCATACCTAAGACCCCTTGAGGTTTCTTCATCCAACTGTAATTTACATTTTTAGATGTCCATGGTTTCTCTTCAAAACCATCCTTTAAAGCTTGTCAATGTTTTCCTAGTTGGAAATGAAATGGTAATTCAACCTGTCAAATTTTTCTCTGGTGTTGGGGAGAAAAAATATATTGTGAACTGGCAGATGCAATTGCCTTCAAAGAAGTAATGTAGAATAATAATCTAACGTTACTTTTCTATTATTATTTATCAAACTGTATTTAACGCTGAGAGCTGCTGTTAGGATTTGCATTGCTCCCAAATGGAAGCAGGCAGGAAGGCAGATATTGTCGTGCGGTTCCAGCACATTAACCGATCACACGGCATAACTTATGTCAGCGCGTAAACATAAAACAGACACAGTACAATCACTCACTAACGTCACCAGAGCAGCTAGGGCATAAAAGAGATACAAATGGACAATTTAAAAACAAATAGCTAATTGAGAATGGTTACAAATACTTCCCATGCGGCCTTGAGCCAAGAAACGTGCGATGAGAGGTAAAAAAGGATGGACTGAAGGGTATGTTGTAGAAATGATCTATCTGGCAGGTGGTTGGCAGAGGGGGTGGTGTGCGGTGCCCGCCTGCCAGGCGGATCTCCCACGCTTGCCTGCCGTAGTAAATACAGCCAAATAAAGCTCTGCCTCGGGAGTCACGCTTGGAGCAGTCGTTTGGTTGTTCTTTTGCAAATATTTGTTATTCAAAGCCCTGAACAACAGGAAAGTGGTAGCCTGGTGCCCCTTACTGCGGGCTTCTTTCTCCTGAATCCCCGCCAGGAGTCAGTCCGGTAACGCACGCCAGGGCGTGCGGTGGCGGGGCACGTGCCCGCGGGCGATGCGCCCGTCCTGACGCAGCCCGGGAGACACGCTGAGTAACTGTTCCTCCTTCTCCTCCCCGCTCGTGCCTGCGCCGCGGAGGCGCCAATTTGCTCTGTATGATACTGGGAACATCTGCTATTACCAGACTTCATATTTTTGCCCCCGAGAGCTGTGGTTTTGCAGGACGTGGTACGTTGTGCAGAATATTTTGCCACTAACAGAGCAGCATTGGCATCTCCTTAGCTGGAGCAGCAGCAGTGGCCTGCACACGTGTGTGTGCTGCTCCGTGGAGGGGATTTTGTGTACGTGTGAACTTTTGGCACAGCCTAGGGACCTCTTTCTGCTTGGTGAGCTGGAAGAGCACCATGCTGAGCCGGCTGATTTTAAATCCCAGGACTGCACAGCCACAACTAGCTGACTGCTCTGCTGTGTTTGAGTACAGATCACTGCATCCCAGACACTACTCATCTAGGTGCCTCCATCTAATACTTATGATTATCTGTGATTACTCCCCAAATATGACACCGAGGGGGGCTGTTTGGTTTTAAAGAAGTCTCAGCTGTCAGAACATGGGGTCCCTCTGCCCTGCGCAAAGACATTTGGTAGAAAGCAAGCTTCCAAGGACAAAAAGTCTTTGCTCTCCTCATCGTTTCCAAACTGAAGTTGTTCCCTGCTAAATCTCCATGTTCCTTTTGCCAAACTGCTCAGAGGATACAGGCTGGCTGCTCTACCCGGGCTCAGCTGCCAGAGAGGAAATCTCGGCCGTGACCATGCCTGCTGGGCACGGAGCAGAGATTTCCCTCTCCCTATCTCTGCACAGCAGCAGTGCGGGGATCCCTCTGCAATGTGGTCAGCAGCTCCTTACATGATCTCCAGAGGAAGGCTTTGGGAGGACCCATGTGATGAAATTAGGCAGCCCAGGTCACGTTAATCAGCTTGAACGTGAGACAGTCAAGGAGAATTACAGTGCCGGTTTAAGCCTACTGGCCTTACTAAGAAATACTACGTCCTCTGTAGAGTTGCTCATATTTGCTGCAGCCAAGGCCTTTCTTTGCCATCATGAGGGACATGGCCTTTTCGCACTCGGTTTTGTGAAGGACAAGGCATGCCACATGCATCCCATGTGCTCTGTGCTCTGCTGGTGCAGGACTGCTCCACAGCTCCGGGGATATGATGGAACTATTGGCATGTGTTAGGAACGGTCTGGTACGCCAGGGGCTTGCAACTGGGCACTGCCGCATAGAGAAGGGGAGGCTAAAGTAATGCTTCTTCTGACCCAGTACAACAGTTCTTGTTTCACTTCAAAATGGGTAGATCTAGGAGTGCTGCAAAGCTGGTCTAGTTTCCTCCCTGGAAATCTAGAATAACCGGGCACCTACAATTACTTTTTTCTTTTTTTTTTTTTTCTTTTTTAAAATAAACACAAATTACCTACTCTCAAGTTCCTTCCCTTGCAAATGGCGTGGCGCTGAGGGAGAAGCTGCCTCCTCTGGCACTGCGCAGTCGTGGGGCTTGTCAGATGGGGATACCTGCCTGCCTCAATTATTCAGAGTGACTTTGAATTCACATTCACTTCTCTGATATCACAGTTATTATGCAGATGTCACTCAAATTACCTCATGTTGAGGTGTCTACTGATATCAGAAATCCTTGAATGCAAGGGTCAAAAACCCCTTCTGTAGAAACCTGCAGATTTCCCGATGCTCAGGGACTTTTCTGCTCAGAAGCCAATTTCTTTACATTTTTCTTTACAGGGTATATTTAGCTGCATCAGTTTTTGTTATTAGAGCTATGGCAACAGGAAATCTCTCTGGAGCTCTCACAAAAGTCTCAGTGATGGTTGTAGAAGGATTCCTATTGATATGAACAGATTTCGTTCACTTAATTCCTTCCCGCTTTCCCACCAAGCTGGACCAAACTGAAGCAAACCAAACCAGCGCTTTGGTTTTCCAAGCTTACAATATTGTGGAAAGCCTAACTGACAGCTGAGAAAGAATGAGGGCTTGACTAGGTTTCTGAAGCATAAAAAGTGGCAGTTGGTGAACAGTGGATGTCTAAACCAGCAATGAGATACATAAATTTTGGACTTGATCCTGCAAAAGAGAGATACCTGAGAGATACCTTCCACCCAGGAGGAGGTGGTTCCTCCACAGAAAGTGACCCATTGCTGCACAGGTTATTATTACGGTGCAATTCCTCAAAAGTCTGTGGTTGTAGCGTGTGTTAGGTGACAAGTTTGCTGCTCCACATGACAAACTTCCTGTCTGAAGTTTAAAGAACAAAAATTCCTAGGAAAAGGTCATTTAGGGGAAGTCATTTCTCTAAAATGCACCGCCTGTTTGATATAGTGAATGCTGCTGGTGACCTTACATGTGTTAAAATCACTGCCAGACGCTGGCGGATGAGTTTCTCCCACCAGCAACACTTGCTCTGTGTTCACACTTCTCTTCTGCAGTCCTGAGGCTGCGGTCAGCACTCTCCTACTTCCATTTTCTCTTCCTCCCTTTCCCTCCTGCATTTTATTAATCACTCTCAGGGTATGAACGATTCCTTCTGTACGGCTCTGCAGGACCACCTGGGAAATAAACCCACCCGAAGGCTTGGAAAGGCACCTGACGTTACCACGGCTGGTGTGTAAGTACAGAGATACTGCTGCCTACCTCCCTATTTCTGCAGGCAAGCAGGGGCGAGCTCTGCCCAGGGTTTCAGCTGACCAGGCACCGGTGAGCCCTGTTCAGCACAGCGCTCAGCCCAAATTAATAAGTCCCACTGAAAGCGTGGTGTGAGTTGAAGGCCATGCTAATCAGGAGGACATGGCTTCCAGCCAGCCCAATGTGTGGGCAGATATCTCCTCCAAGTGTCTAACCTTGGCCCATCCTGTCCATGACAGTGTTTTAACGCAGAAGAACATTAGCCTGGGGAAAAGTCAATTAAAGAGGAGACTTGCAGAAGTACATAAGGCAGTTAGATAACCAGCTCCAACTGAAAGTCCATGGAAACCTGCTGCCAAGCTGGCCTTTGTGGCTTCAAAATATCTGTTTGGGATCAGATTATCAAAAGAACTGAACACCTCTGCAGCCTTTGCAGAAAAGTTCAGCAAATGGGCCAATTCTCCAAAGAAACTTGACGTCCTGAGGGCAGCTCTGCTGCCGGAACTCAGGAGCGCGTTTTCTCAAGCAGGTGCAAGGAGTAATGTCTCATTAGAATAACTGAAGAGAGTGTTTTGCTAATTGGCACTGTAGATACATTGACCTCTGCTTTTGTTTTACCGGAGTCTGATTTTTTGTGATTACATTTAATAGTGACTGCAAGGGGAACTGAAGGAGAGGAGGCAAGGGAGGGAAGGGGGAAAAAAAAGAAAAGAAAAGAAAGCAAAATGTGTCCGGTTGTGACAAGACAAGCTGTCCAGCAAATCTCACTACAAAGGAGAGAGATTTTGGAAGGATGAGTCTGAGCGTTACTGACAATTGTTCTTTCATCAGTGATATTTAATTTCTTTCGTTCCCAACTGAGTGCTGCCTTTGTCTGTGGTCTTAAAACCTCTCCTTTCCTTTCCTTCTCTTCTGCGTAATTCCCTGCTCCCCTGGGAGATCCAGTAACTCATTTACTCCTCTGTCTCCTTCAGCCTGTTCCCTCCAGCAACACCACTTAAGTGGGCTGGTGGGCTACCAAATCACTTTCAAGCTGCTTGTCATCCCCCAGACACTGTGCAATGTACTGCGCCCACGCTCCTCCTCACACACGCATGCATATAAACAGAAAACATCTCTGACAGCTGGATGCATCATCCAGATGTGTGAAAGTTATATAAGGCAATGATCTGGCTGGGGGAGAGGAGGCACGGTGTGCGCGCATTGTCTGGAGGGGGGTGCGGGAGCGGTGTGGGCTGATGGCTGGAAGCAGGACACCTGCAAAAGGCATAAAGGCTTCACAGGCATCGGAGGTGGGGCTGCAAACCTGTGACCGGGGATTAGTGTGCTTTTAAACGTGTGATGTGTGTGTGCTGACCTCAGAGACGGTCCCGGTGTGCTGCTGATGTCCTGGGAACAAGGAGGACTTTGGCCATGGCTCTGCCGTTGTTCCTCCACTCTGTTTTGGCTTGGCTGGTTAACCCTGGCACTTATCGGCTGGGCTTGTCAGTGGAGCAATAGCTGGGGGGTGAGAGGCAAGGGGGGACACCCCTTGAATCCCTCCTCCCCCTCAGTGCCACCACCGAAGAGAAGCTAGAGGCCACTCCTAAAGATTCAAACCCATAAGAGACAATCAGCATAGATGCCATTTACCTTTTCTCATCATGTCTGTAAGATGTAGAGCTCCGGCCACTGGTCCAAATAAACATTTTAGAGGGTTGCCCAGTGTTGGCTTTGTTCGCTGCAGTGGGACGGTGGAAGGACCTGGGGGAAGAGGGATAATTTTTGTCACTGCCCATCCGACGTGGCAGACCACATTATATCCAGTGTGCCAAATCCCCTGTGGCCGTGCCCAGTGTGCTCTGAAGATGGACCATTTGTTAACTCAAGTTGAGATGTAAAATAATGGGGATGACAGATCAGTGGGTGGGAATGAAGGATAAATCTCATTAGCCCCACTGGTAAAATGTGATCCTGGCTAATCAGGCTTAGCTATGCTCCACACCGCAAAGGATTTGCACCATGGACAAGAAGTCATTGGTAGTTTAAGAAAAGGTAATAGCTGCATCCAGTGCTCTTAGAGCAGTATTTTGGAGGTAGTAAGTGGCTATTGTTTAAGCACACACACGTTCACTGCAGCTTGTTGGTTGTACGGCAGCTCTCAGTGCGATGAGGCTCTCAAGGAAGGTGTCTGAATGCGGCACGAGTACGAGACGTAAATGCAGCATTTTGTGGAAGTGTAACTGATGTGATAAAGATGGTTTTTCCCACAAAGAAATTACTGTCCCAAGGCCACTTGGCCAGACCAGTTAGATTCCTGCCCAGGGGCTTCTTTGTTTCATGGCAGGGTATGAGACCTTCTGCCTTCTCTCAGGCTCTCAGGGTCTTCTAAAGAGGGGGAAAGTCTGAGGGGTTTCATTTTAAGGGCTGAATTTGAACCCTGTACTTCAATTAGATCTCATAAAATTAGAAATATAGAGTTGAAAGGATCTCAAAAAGTGTTACTGCTCTCTTGCCCTGGTTCAAGGTCCATTCACTATATCTGTGTTATTCCTAGCAGGTTTTGGTTACCCTAGATCAACTGAATTTGAGTAACCATCTTTCCAGGTGGTAACTTCATTGCCAGGCTGGAAGCATAGGCAGTATTGGACCTGCTAGTGGGGCTACAGCTCCCCTCATAGCTCCTCCTAATCTACTCCTGGTTTTAGTGAGGCTCAGTTAAAATCTCAGTCTCTGAGAACTGTGCCCCTCTTGGTGAGGGCTGTATTTCATATTATTTCACGGCACAGCACTTTGTGCTATTACTGCATTCAGAGAAAGGCTTAAGAAAAAAAGAGAAATATTCCAGATACCGAATGTTTTAATGCCGACGTTTTTCATATGCTGGGGGCCATTCTTTAGCTCACTGAAAAATGAACCTGGCTGTAGATGCTGTCAGCAGAGAAGGCACATGAATTCCTCAGTGCTCCTCCCCTGAAAAAGTCTGTAATGTCACTATCTACATAACCATGCAAAGGGCTAATTTCAATATTTGCACAGTGGTAAACCTGGGAGAATACTTAAATCCTGTAGAGGTGGCTGCAGGGGAAGACTGACATGGACGGGTGCCAAAATCCATCCGTATGTAGACAGGTTGATGGGTGCCAAGGGACCGGGCTCTCCATCTGGAGTCAGCCCAGAGCCCCACCATGGGGTCCATGACGCAGACCCAGGCCAAACTCACACCCTGGTTGGGCAACTGGCTGGGCAAACTGGCCAAACTGGTGACTCCGTCGCCTCCTCCCTGCTGGGATCCTGCTGCTCCCTGTTGCTGCGATGCTCAGAGATGCTGGCTCGGAACTGGGGCTTGCAGGCAGGGACCTTCCTTGAAATTACAGACAAAGCTTTTGTGCTGCGTTCATGCACAGCAAATTGGACAAGAAAGCGGTCCAAAAGAAGGGAGGCAGAAGGAGGGAAATCTCCCCCAGCCCTTTCCCTGACTCTGTGGTCATCACTGCAGCTCTGAGAGCCAAAAAAGAGTCTTTTCTTTCCTTACAACCATTGTAGTTAAGTGTTGGGTAATAAACAACGCAAAGAGGCATTTCCTCCCTGAAATAACTATAGTTCAGAAGGTGAAATAGCATCTACCAGGATCTAATCAATATAACCACTGACTAAGAAGTGTTTTTATAGTGATCACGGCCAGAAATTTGGGTTGCAGGACTTTGAGTCTAATGCTCACTCTGGCATGTAAGATTGCACCTACCACAGACAGCACAACAGCGACCGCCAAGCCTGCACTGACCGAGCTGCTGTTTCTGCATCGAGCAGCGCAGGAGGGCTCAGGACAACTATCCAAGGGCCTGGAGGCCACATCGGATATTGGACTGAGATCTGTCCCAGGCTGAGCCCCTTAGTGCTGGAAAATAAAATTATATATTTGCCACTACACCCTTTAGGATGTCACACGTGAGCTGCATGACGGAAAAGCCTGGCTGGCTGTGCTGCCACAGCCTGAGAGGTCCCAGAGCCGGCGGGAGATGGCGGTGAATGCTATTGGAGAGTTTGTTCTTAATTAAGCAAAACTTGGGCACACATTAGAGGTGATCAGCAGCTTCTGCTGAGTCTACAGGGACACCTGGGCAAGGCTGCCTGGGCAGGGAGGCAGATTTGCAAGCTCCACAGAAAATCACAGGAGCACCACTGGGGCGAGAGGGGTCTGCCCCACCCAGGGGATGCCAGAGGAGGAAAAGGGGTGTCTTTCTTCGCCCCAAATTCAGCGTGATCTCAGACTCCCTTATAGTGCCAGCGCCCTGGAGCAGTCCATATGCGATAGCATTAATGCTGCCCGCTTCATTAGTTGGGCAATCCACGCTAACCATCATTATTTAACACACAATTACACACCTAGTTTTGTGTAAAAATGTTACACTGATGACATCACAGCAGAGGTCAGATGTAAGCAACTAAAGCCCAGGGTTCCTTTAGGCGGGGGCTAGCTGTAAGGGAAGAGCCTTGTGCAGAACAGCAACAACACGAACTCCCCAAGACCGTCCTTTGAAGGCCCTTGGAGGACTTGCAACTTAGAACGGTTACAACCTTCACGACCATGTCCTGCTCCAGCAGGTCAGTTAGCAAACTTCCATGCCTTTTTCTTCCCCTGAGTTAATCCCAAGGCAGGACTGTGAACCCCGATCCTTCCCTGTCCCCTCTGCCTTTTCTGAGAAAACAAGCAGCACTACTTTTTTTTTTTTTCCCCCATTGCCTCTCTGAGTCAGCTGCTGGCAATGTATTTTTATCATGCAACAAGTAATCAGCCTGTGAAACTCATTACCACAGGATGTCAGCCTGGCATTTAGAGTAAAAGTGGATTGTGCTATTGCTTGAAGAGATGGAGCACCTAAAGTCATGACAATACCTGTTAAAAAACAGTTTAGAAGAGATGCTTCAAGCTGCTTTTTATCTATCAGGAGTCTGTAGGGGATATTCCTGTAGGGCAGGTTACCGCCAAACTGCTGTACTTGATATGGCTGTTGCTAGAGTCAGGATGCTGCGGTGGACCCTGGGCTTTCTGCTCGACTTTGCCTGAACGTTGCTGTCTCCTTCATTATTTACCCAATGCGGCATCAACACAGCTGTCTCTCGGCGCAGTTGCCACAGAGACAGGCAAGGAGGCCATGCTTTGGTTTTTACAAAACACGCCTCGTTCTTGGCGTTTGGGTCTATTCTGAATAAATGCACAATGTTTAAGGGAGAGATGCAGAGTAAAAAGTGTATAATCTCCTACAAATACATGCAGACCCATGTCCAGGGTGCTTCGCTGCTCCGCATTGACCGAGGAGCAGCTCTAAGGGCCCGTGATGCTGACTCAGTGGGTCTCCCCAGGGCTGGCCCACACCTCCCATCTTCCCCCATCCTCATCCTCCTCTTGAACATTACCTTCTGGAGAATTTTATGGACCTTACTAGAAAACCTGACAAGGTTTCCACTTTTTCAGCCATTGCAAGATGAAGACTTGAGATAGTTCTTATACGAATAGAACTACTCTGCCCCATCCTAAGGAGTGTCAACACGTCCACCCAACAGCAACCACCTGAGAGAGGACTGCAGTGTGAAGAAAACATGCCGGGGCAGCATTTGCTTTAAATTGCTCTAAAAAAGATGTAATTCTGAGGGTGAATTTCAAAATCCTTAGCTGGTACCTTGGTAACTATATTATGTGCTCTGTTGTCCTCACTTTCGCCCTGGGCTGGCTGCTTTCCTTCCTCAGGCTTCGGTTTATGTCACGATTGGTATGAAATGTCCCTTACCTCTAGGTCACCATATTTGTGAACAGCCGAAGAGGGATACTGCGGATCACGTTTTCAGATGGAAAGTCGGGTTTTATACGTGTGTTTATTTGTAATTGCCTCTGTCTATGTTTATGTTAATCATAGGGTTTCTCAGACCTTGGAGAACCATTTACAGCACCAAACTAATGAGCTCTGCTCCCCTTATGGCATTTCATTTCCTGGGCAATGTGGCCACTGCAAAAAGAGCAGCACTTGCATTAATTTTGCCTCATAAAAGACACCCTGAATCATCAAAAGCCAACAAAAGCTAAACATTCACCTAAAGATACAATCACTGACCTCTTAAGCTTTGTTTGAATACACCTATGCCCCGGGCTGTCCACGCTGCCAAGCGCTCTGGATGCTTCATCCCAATATTTCCCAGCCAGCTGATTCATTTGAACCCCGAGGCAGTTCCCTGTGAGCCTTGAAGTTTTTCTGCTTGTCCACATGTCAGCCTCTCTGTGCCACAACACAGCGGTCAGTGCCAGTTCTTGGACAGACAGGGTGGCTGCTGTTGAGTGATGGGAGATATTTGGTCTCTCTCATGGCTGGAGAGCCTTTTTTTGGAGTGGTCCCACCCACCTTCACCCACAGGAAAAGGAAGGGGCTGAAACCAGGCATCAAAGGCAGCCCGCAAGGGGATGGCGGTACACTTCGGGCTGAATTTACTGAATATGGACAGTTAGACTTTATGCCCCAATAGGTCCTACCCACGTCTATTTCTGATGACAGTATGTTTTCCTATGGCTTTGCTGAGCCAGAAAACAGGGAGAAGTATTGTGTGATGAAGGATGGAAGAATAAATAAAGTGGCCTGTTGAATTCCTGATGTAAAGTGCAGCCTGACTGCTGGGTAGTCTGGCATCCAGGTGCCTTAGTGCGTGGGAGAGTTACCCAGGCGGAGTGGTAGAGGTAACTACTAAATTAAGAAACTCCTGTTTGATTCAGGAGATGATCCAGAGGAGTTTTCTAGTCCTGGTATTGAAAGAATGTAAGAGCTGGATCCAGGACTAAAACCGGTGCCTGAAATTTCTGACTCCTAGGTTTGGTAGCATGAAGGGGTAGATGAAAGCAGAGCTACACCAGGGAGAGGGTGAGGAGAAACCCAACTGGGTGGTAAAAAATGAGCAGGCGTCTGCCTGGGGTATCTGAGCGAGACTCACTGTGGCCATGGCCGTGGTATGACATGAAAGCCCCAATACACGTGTACCAAAGGAGGTTTCACACACCAGCACTGAAGATGCAAACCAGAAAGCAGGTGAACACCTAGCTGGTAATTCCCCTGTTCTGACACAATTCAGAGGGCAGTGTTTCTTGTGTAGTCAAAATATCTGTTTTCTCTGCAGGTCTCCATCTGAGCACAGTATCTGCTTGCCCTAATTCCATTTGTCCGCAGCCATAACAGAAGAACAGCAACCACGGTCCAAGAAGAACAGAAATAAGCTAACTCATAAAAGAAATGCATCTGCATTAGTAGAAGACAGTTACCACTTAGGGAACATTTAACGCTCCGGCAGCAGCAACGCTAAGTTGTGAAGCAGCAACAGCAATATCAAATGGTGTATTTCTGCCTCGTGACCAGACTTTGCTGTACCGCAAGCTAATGGGCACGGTGCAGGACAGAGTGACATAAATAACTGTTCTCGTTGGAGCATCTCAGGAGCTCTGGCTGTATTAACTGACTAATCCAACTGGCAGATGACCTTGAAATTGTGGTTCCTCACTATGGCAAGGGAAAAATGGACAATGGCCAGCTGGTGTTAATGTACTGACAAGAGTTTAGGAAGACCGATGGCTAATGAGGCTTCATTAATGAATTCAGCTCTATTTTGGGCCCTTCTCCTAAATCTCCGCAGAGCTCAGAGCTGAGCTCTGCATCTAGTTTTTGAGCTGAATGAAGGAGACACCCTTGACCCAGGGTAGTCTTGCTGGGCTCCCATAGTACATGCATGTCTAAGACACTCCATGTCCAAAGGAGGAGGAGAACGGGGCTGCCAGTGACAACTGAAGCCATCATATGGGGATGCAGCTTAGCTGTGTGTGGAACACAGTGGCATTTGGTTTTGTTTTCAAAGGCAAAATTTCTTTTAACTTCAAGTCATCCTTTACGATCATTAATTCCCTCTCCCCAGTACATACAGGAGTAAGAGAGATATTCAGAAAGGCTGAAGTATCTATACCTCTTTGCTACATGACAACATGCAATATGTTCACTCTTCAAAATTAAATATTCCAAAGTAACCTCTAAACCTTCCAGGTTTCCATCTCATGATGTTTTTTTCTCCAGTGCTGGCTTTCTGTGTTCTGAAAAAACTTTCAAGCCTTGCCATTTAATGGTGCCTGTCACCCCTAGGCTTCCTCTTTCCCAAGAGCTACTGGCCTAGTACACATCTAAGTAGCCCACACAGCACGGCCGTAGGCTTTATAGTCTTTATTCTTCCTGATCTTTTTAACTTTAACTTTCTTCTCTGCTTTTTCTTTTGTCCCCCCCACCCCCAATGCCTCTTTCTATACTTTACTATCCCCGTGATGATGTATTTCGCTCACCCTGGCTGCACTATGTAATTATTCTGATTTAGCTGATTGAAACAGCAACTTTTTGAAGAAATTCCTGTGTCCCCAGGTCAGCTACAAAGGAGGGAGCTACTGTCTGTCATCGCAAGCAAGAGAGTCCCAACTTCTCTTCTTTGGTGACCTTCTGGCCACCTCGGAGTGGTCTGACACTATGGCCTCAGCTTCCTCATCTGTACGAGGGATGTACTAGTGCCATCACTGCACCTGGCAGAGGACGCTTTCAGGCCACCTCCAGGTAGCAGAGTGTCCAGTGAAGAGCCAGCCCTTATTGCCATCCTCATGTTTTGGTGCTGGGGAGTTTGCAATCCAAGCACAAGGCAATGCCTCTCTTGGCACGTTGCAGTCGCCAGGGATCAACGTTTGTGAGGAGCAGCTGCGGATAATTGTCCCCTTTGCCTGTCAGGACTCTGCAAACATTTTTAGCTTTCTGTGCTGAATTTGAATTTACGTAGCAAGTGACACACTGGACAAGCACTATATTCATCATCTCAGCTTCTCTCTGGCTTTGGGAGGGGGTGCCGCAGTGGCAAGCGCTGGGTCACCCCCCTGCAACATGCCCCAGTCAGTTGAGCCAAAAGAGTTTTATAGGGAGGTCTGCTCTGCCAAAGACCAGGTAGCATTACGCTGATGAGGAAGGATCCTGGGGGTGAGAATGAAGGCAGTGATAGTGCTGCACTAACTCACTTGATGGTCTCCTTTAAATCCTAGGACACTTCTCTGGAATTGCAGAGGGATATATCACCCTAGGTGCTGCACTGCACCAGAAGAGTTATATGGCTATGGACCAGGCTGGCTGGCTAAGAGCACGTGGGTGGCAGGTGAAGATGCTCTGTGTCTTGTGATCATGCCATGATAAACCCAGTGGGAAACGGGGAGAGGGTGAGAGAAAGGAGACAAAGTGGAGGCTCAGTGCTGCATTGCTCCTCCACTCCCAGGGCTGGGAAGTGTTTCCAGCTCTAACTCCATGCTGAAGTCAGTCTCTTTGATGGTCATCAAGAGGGAATGACCTTCTCCCCAGCTGAGATTTTGTGGGTACCCACTTGACCAGATCTTAGAGAAGACTCTTTTGGATACTAAAAAGATTAATTTTAAGAATATTGGTTGCACAGTGGGAGCTGCACACCTCTGACTCTGCTGAAATGAAGCGGCTTCTGACTTGACTCGTATGTCCCTGCGCCACTGTCATCTCAGGGCCCTGGGATTTACAGCTCAGACTGTGAAGCAACAGGGTGTTGGCACTGCTGTTTTACAGGTGACAAACAGAGGCACAGAGGCTGACAAGACTTGGCCAAAGTCTCCCAGGAAGTATGTGGTGGATGTAGTAGAGAAAATAATAGCCTAAAAGATGGTGGACAACCACCTTCCAGCCAGCGAGGAGGGAGGAAAGCCAAGACACATGCAGATTCCCATGTCAGACAGAAAAGGCAGAGCCTTCCTTTGAGGAAGCGCCAAGTCCCATCCGTGGGGACGCCCCCTCCAGCTTTGTGCAGCTGTGCCTCAGCTTTACACCCCTCCAGAGAAAACCTGATCTGAGAAGTACATGGCTTTTAAATATCCCTGAAGAGAGTGTTTCATTTCAGGAAAGCAGTGCAAAAACCCTGAGGGTGTGTTTGCGGGTGGGAGCACAGGGAGAGGAAGGGTGATGGGCTGCTGGGGGCAGGGAAGCCACAAAGGAGAAGCAGATCGCACGAGCGATGCGGCTGGGGAGAGAGGTGAGGGCAGAGAACGATAAACAGACGCAAAGCAGCACCCGGAGGAAAAGCACAGACAGGCAGGGCAGATATGGCAGGAGCATTTTTTCTCCCACCTAATTCCTTGAGCGGGTCAATCATCTCTTATCTCCTTCGAGTCAGTCCCCGTGCCATGGAGAGCACCGGCCAGAACAAAGCAAAGGCAGAGGTGAGCTAAAACTACTGCCCAGCGGGAAGTGAATGCTCTGGCACTATTTATTTTTGAGTCCACATTTGGATTAGCTGTAAAGAGCCGTGTGGATAAGCAAGCAGGCAATTACAGCTGGGATGTGCTGCTCATGAATGGAAACAGCTCCAATCTGCTCAGGACATATTGAAATTCTAATTCAGTTAGATTCCTTTAGTTACAGCGCTCATCACAGACACTAAAAGAGATGGGATTAAAAAATAAATGCAACTCTTATGTTGCCTTTGGTCTGCCTTCTCCCCCTCCCCCCCCCCGGCTCCTCAATTTTAGCTGTTGTTTGACTTTATTTTCTGTGGCAAAATACAGCAGTCTGCATTTAGTCTGCTTGTTCAGTTTTACGAGGATCTAGCAGACTGCAGCTGGCCGAACGCGTGCACTGCTCGCGGGTGGGCAGCCAGCATGAACACTAGACCACTGCTGAGGTTTCACATGTCACGTCTTACTAAAGACCCAGAGATGCCTGTTAATACCGCAAAAGCGCAGGTGTGACGCTGAGGCGCAGAGCAAGGAGGTGATTTGCACAAGCTCTTTGCTGGCTTCATCCCTGGTTCAGACCGGGGCTCAAGTCCGCCAGCCCGCACGGCTCCCCCAAGTGAGCAGGTCGGCTTCTTGCTTCGGGTGTTGGTGTAAAGCTACGTCGCCGTTGCAGGCAACGGCCTTTGCGCTGGGTGTGTGCGGGTAAGTTAGGAAAAGATCTGATCCGAAACAGGGGCTGGGGAAGAGGACCAGGAGTGCTGCATCAGCCATGCCAGCGTGACCTGGCAGTTCAAGGAAGTTATTTAACTATGTGCAGTTGAGTTTCCCTGGCTGTCAATGAAAGATGTTATATTAAACCTGCTGGCGTATGCCAGGAACAGTTAGGTGAGATCTAAATGTCTGAGATCGCCAGATGGGAGGAACGAGAGGAGTGTGATCTCAGGTCTCCAGCTGCCCAGTAATCATGCTTCCCTCATGACCAGTCTCTTGGATCTCCTGGAGGACCTCCGAACACAGAGGGATGGCTACAGACAGGTTCTGAATAGGACCGACCACATCAGCTCAGAAATGTGGTTATGACAGACACTAGGTAGAGATTAATTGCCTCCCTCAAAACTCAGAAATGGGCTTGATGGGGAAAGGCAGATATAATGGCTCCATCCTACTGATATGACTGAGGCACGGACCTGTGAAACAAGCACCTTCGTGGTAAAAGCAAACACCCAGTTTGGATCTCATGAGCATCTTTCCTCTTTGTCTTGTTACAAAAGGGTAAATTTTACAGCATAAATACTCTGCGGTGGCTCCTCATCCTTTCAGGACACAGACTTCACCATCTGTAACCCTCTTAGTTGAATATGATCAATTGTCATGTCAAATTCACAGAACAGAATTTTGGGCCCAAGTGCTGTAGAAAAGCACTGGAAATATTTTTTTCATGCATAAATTTCATATGATTTTCACAGAATTGAATTTTTTAAGTGTCTTTATTTTTTAAAATGCAATTCTGTAGAGGCAGCCACCTATGGGCTGCTGAATCTAAGTTGTGTACAGTACAGCTACGTCTCTGTGGAACCCTGAACTCACCCACGTGCTCTCTGGAGCTCCCTGTTTGCTTGGCCCACTGGTAAGGATCTCCAAGTCACATATTAGGGACAGAAACTTACTGCCTGATTAGAAAAATAAGGCAAAATCCTCATTCCCACAGGGAAGATGCATGCCGCAGAGAACAATTTCCAGCATAAGAAGGAGGAAGCGTTTCTAATGGATTCATTCGTAGTTAGGGCACAGATCAAATCCAGCCTGATGAGCAAGACCGGGAGAGAGCTAGAAATTAAGTGGGTTACAATAAGGCAGAGCATTAGAGAGCCAGGGAACACAACATAAAAGATAATAGTGATGTGCACACACAAGAGAGAGTAGGAACGGCTGCATGTTGGGGAAAGGTAGTAATGAAATCTACAGAAGCAGTCGTATGAAGTGGATGGGAAATCTGGCGGAGTCAATGAGTCAAATGACTACTGAGATGAGGCTGATGAGCTGGGCTTAGTACAGTGCTGCACCACTCTATTAGGTGAAAAACCAGTGTAAGCACTAAATCACCTGCTTTGTGGATGACTTCAGGGCATGATACACTCTACGGCACCGATGCAGATTTAGCCTCCTTAGAAAACCAATAGTTTGAGAGCTTGTGAATCTCTATACAGATGTGTTCTTGTAATATACGTTTTAGCATAAAACCAATTTTTCTTGAGAGTCAGGAAAAAAGATAATGAGAAAGAACAAAAGCAAAGTCTCTATAAAACAGGACAGTGAGCATATGCCCTCTATGCAGTTTTGAAACAGCAAAGAACAAAATCTCTGCAGTCCTCTGAGGCCAGTAGCACGCTCCAAGCAGCGCCCATGTCCATAAAACAGAAACCCAATGTATTTTGGTCTTATAACTTGTCTAGAAATGAAAACAATGGTAGGAGCAGGCACAGATGCTTCCATTCCTCATATGGCAATAATCTATATTAATTACAGCAAGCATCCAGCTTCGAACAATGTCACTACAGTGCTATTACTGTTGAAGAGTATTGAGTTTCCAAGGAGGTGAATGTCTTTTTCTCTCCCTAATCATGATTACTTGGCTTAGTACTTGGGCTAAGCTTTTATTTAACCAAGATAAATGGATATTTCCAAAACCAGCGAGTTAACGCTGTGCATCACATTATTACTCTCTTAGATTTCTTGCCTCGTGTGCTATTTTAGTTGGCTGCTAAACACAAATAACAATAAGAATAGGAAGGAGGAGCTCTGCAGGGTCCCATATGGATTAAAGATCAAAAAAATAAATAAATCTGGTTTTGAGCCATTACTCCGTCCTATTCTGTGCTAGCATTTTCACTCAATCAACATAACATAACAACATTATTTTGTCCTATAATTTCCCTTTCTTGAAACATGAGTGCCCACACCACATTTTTGCAGACACCACCAGCCTATCTGACTAATATTTTGTTGCTTTCTATTTGGAAACCCTATTTATCATTTAAGCTTATGTGCCAATACTGTAGGTTACCGTTCAGAAGAGCAGATGGGGAATTAGAGGCAAAACTTCTGTCAGTGATAACGGGACTTCCACGCTTCATTTCCCCCAGGGCACAGCGAATGTTTTGCTTTTCAACAGTGCTGGGCAAAACTGCCTCAAGGAACTGGTGGCAGCAAAACTGCGCTGGCAGCACACTGAAATTCTCAGGATGCAGGAATAGATTTTCTGTTGCTGGGCCATTTGTGGGAAGTTATTCTGTAGTAGCTCCTGGAAGATACCCATCTCGGTACGGAAGTTCACATGCGAAATAGCCAGCAAGAATTCCCTTTCTAGCAAAGTCAGCGAGAGGTCTGGCACTGAAAAGCTTCTCCTACACAGGTGGCTTCACCTGACCCCATTGCTGCCCGGTGATCTGGCTTTTGATGACCAGGGCAGGCTGCAGATCCAGGAGAGCTCCTAACTCGGGTCCCTAAACTCTACAAACCCCGTTATTTCAGCGGCCGTCCCGCTCCCCACTCCTCTGCCCTGCTGCTGGGGGGAGCTGCAAGGCCGTGCGTGGGCATCTTAGTGTGGGTGGGCGGCTTCCTACCCTCCTCCCACAACTCCTTACACGGTGGTGGTGTCCGGGACATGCCACGTGTCCTGTGTGTGGATGTGCAAGGTCCACACGTGTTGTAGCCTTCGTCAGGGAAAAAGCGCTCACTTTTCTCGAGCAGCTCTGTTCACCGTCCCCTTTCACACGCCCAAGGGAAGCCAGCTGGCGCTTTGGGGACCGGCACTTGCAATGCGAAGGACTTCACAAAGCGGGAAGTCGTTCATCTGCTGTAGGCACAAAACTGCCCATCATCAAGGAGTGACAGTCAGACGAATGTCCCATCTCTGTCTTGGGGACACTCCCAAGCTGGAGAGCCCCGTGGCACCTCGCTGGGATCGATCATCCCCGTGCTCTGCCAGCTCTGCTCTGGGCAGCAGGGCTGCGCTGCCGATGCCAGCCAGCTGCCGCCCAGCAGTTGCTGAATGACAGAAACTATCAGGATCAAGACAAAATTCAGTGTCCTAACACGCTAAATGTCACATGGGAGATTAAAAGCAGATTCTGGCTGCTAAAATGTGCATTGAAGACATGCTAGAGGTCTGCCCAGAGAGCAAGAGCTTGCCCCTACCCTTGAGTGCCACACAGATGGGATTTGTTCAAATAATTACCACCAGATACAGCCTGCACCATCTTACCTTCTCTGGTCTTTTTCTATAAAGTATCCATCATTTGGCCAGCCTCCACCCACCTTCTGCCCGGCAACAAACGGCTTTTACTAAGCATTTGATACTGCCATTAACAAAACAAGGAGATAGATGTTGAACATCAGGACATGTGGGTTATGTCTGTATTCTCTACTTTTTAGGGCAGTTTAACAATTGCCTGTTAATTTTCACCCTTTTTGATGCTTTTATGAAAGCTCTTCTTGCCTCTGTCTTTCCTAAAAATCCCTGAGCCCCAGTAATCACATGAATTACATTCAAATCAAAATGCAGAAAAGCTGTGTTTGCACATTGACCTTGAGATCTTGAAGGCCATTTCCACCTGCTACAGGATACAGCGGGTGTGTATCTCACCACAAAGGTGCTTTACAGCGTAACTTGTAACTGAGGAGGCTAAGGTAAGTTTAACCAAAAACATTTCTCATATGTAGATATTCTCAGGACCCTATCTTGCAACTAAAATCTGGTATTTAAGTGCTTCAATTTATTTAGATCAGTTTAAGCAAACATACCCGTGGGAAAACTTGTTAAGGTACCAGCTAACGCCAGGCAGGTGACTTGAGCTGGCCCTGTTGTAACGCTTGTGTGCCTTTTGCTGTAATACAGTGCAGCAGGTAAATAAAAGCTGGTAGTCTTCCTCCAAATGTGTTCAGGGGGCTTTTCTCCATATTTATTTGATAGCAGTAATTCAAGTACAGAAAATATTATCAGAGGCTGCTGTAATATGGACTGCATTTTTATTTCATAATGTATCTTTCACTCCCACCTGCTCCCCTTCCTTACACTGGAAATGCTGCCGTCAATTCCCCAGCTCAGCTTTTTTTTTGCCTTAAATTTAAGGCTGACATACAAGCTTAATGAAGTCTATCATTTCAATGCTCTTTGATATGTACTTCAGAAGAGACCGTGTACTTGATTCACTTCTTATTTACATCAGCGACGTCAGGAGCCGAACGCAGAAGCAAGGGAAGGGGTAGGGCAATGCCACAGCACGTGTCAGCACCAGAGCAAAGGCATTTCTTCAGTTTGCTGTGGCCCCTTGGGGAAACCCAACAGCTGGACTAATGTTAGATGTAATTTAAGAAATACACTCCTTAAACTGGCATGAGGTTCAGTATCCAAATATAATCCCTGCTGAAAGAATGCTCAAAAACTGACGTTTGACCTTTATGCAAGCCAAAAAAGAGATTTTTTTCAGTATCTGTAAAGATTTAAGAAACGATGTGGAACACTTTGTCCAATAGTAGCTTTTTGATTTCTTCATACTGTTTGTATTTATTTTAACCTTTTGTCACAATGGAAATTCAAGTCCAATATTCAATCAAAGCCAAGCATTTTATCGCCTTTCCACTCAAATGCCTGAGTCAGATGTTTAAAATGTAGCACCAGCAGCACTGTGAGCAGTGGATATATAAGTACACGGAAAATCAACCTTTTGCACTATAGCCCAAGGAAGCGCCTTTTCTTTTTTTCTTTATCCTGGCGGAGTCATTTGCTATCAGAACACTTTGCCATCAGAAGTGATCTGCTATTGGTGCCTTACAGCTATTGGAAAATGTTGCTACCGGAGTATTTCAGTTGCCAGAGAGCTCCTCGGTCAGACCAGTTTGCTGGTGCAAAGTCCTGAGCTCGCGGCAGGACCCCTGCTATCAAACGCATTTGCTAACTGGGAATCGGCAATTCGCTTCCTCTCACTCAGGTGCAGAGAAAAGCAAAGTTAGTTTAATCTGGAAGGTGGAAAGCTGGAGTGGAACAAGAATGACTATCACTGTGCACCTTTCCAGCTTCCCTTTATGCCCCCAGGAATTTTGCTTTTCTTCTACCACCACCTTGAAAGCTCTCGCTTCCTCCCCCACTGCTGGAGCCACAGTGCTTTCAGCAGCCAGCTCCGTCTGGGGCTTTCTGGTCTCAGGCTTGGTCTGACGTGAAGGTGACCGTAGGGTGACAGAAGATGCTCATCCAACCCATTGCTACCACCAATCCTACCACAGGACGCCAACACTGGCGTTAAGGTGGTGAGCGACAAGGACTGACTAGGAGACAGCACACCCAGTCCTGTTTCTGAAGGTTTTGATGCACAAAATGAATTCCTGTGGGGCATGTAGGTATCGAACATTGGTCACTGAGCAAAGATATCCACGTGTGGGTTCTTACTCCATGTACCCTCCAGTATATACAACCCAGCCGACTGACCTGGAAAGTCAGGTTGTCTCCAGGATTGCCCTGGCCGCCCTTTCTGCTCGTCTCTGAAAGAGCAGCCCCCAAGCGTGAGCTTGGCAGTACTTGGAAGAGTACCAGCAGTTGCAATAAGTAACTGACAGTATTTCCCAAGCATCTGTATTTTCACTTCTATAGCACACATGGAGCTGATCTAGGAGTACTTAATTTGGGAGCTGTAACACAATCGCAGTGAAAAGCAGCACTGGAACACCACCCGTGGATTTCAGCAGATCAGGTCTCCCGTAGTTAAACTAAATGTCATCACACTGTACGCGGCTGCTGATTTCAGGTTTGCTAATTTGTAAAACAATATGAAGAAGATGCTGCAGTTGTGAGTGGAGCAGCTGAATTATAGGTACTTAAGCAGCACTGTAGGGATATGAATTCTGTTTATTGCACAAACCTGCCTCTATAATTAATAGAAATAGTAACATTTCCTTGCTCTGTTTTCATTAATTCAGACTGATAGCTTTGGAAGATCAGAACGGATTAGGAAACACATTTTTGGAAGAACAGGGGAGAAACAGAGGACTTTTTTGGCTCTTCAGCATCAGTCCAGATCTTCTTAAATGTGCAAGGAGCAAAATTACTAGCAATGCTCTGTGTGTAACGGACCGTCTGTCACCATAATTGTAGCTTTATGTTATTTTTCCCTGCTTCTGGGAGAAAAGATCCAAACTTCCCTATCTGCCTGCCTGAAATGAACATTATGGAATGTATTTTAAAACCTGGAGGAACAGCCACAGTCTGGCCAAAGCCTGCTTAGACCCCAGCAGCTCTCTAACACCAATGCCGACACCTCCCAATAAAAACCGGCTTCGGGGTTTACCTAACAAGCTGCAAATGATCCGAACAGCCACGTCTCCTTTAGCAGGAGTTTTATGGGCCTTTCCCCTTCTCTTAGGAGGCATAAACGTATCAAGGTTTAAAATTACGCTTTATTTATCTCAGTGGTATAGTGTGATATTGTTCCCACAGAAGCACTGGTGATACTTTATCGGGGTAGAGAGGAGGGCACTGCATGAAGCTGATGCACGAGCCAGCTTAGCCGTGGCTGGTGACAACTGAAATATGCACAGGCTTCAGTCTGGGTGCTATTTTATTATTTTGGATGCTTCGGTGACTGGAAGCAAAGGGCATCCAGAAACGAGCATGAAAACCAGAGAGCTACGCAAGGGACTTTTCACCTCTCCTGGTGGAAAGCTTTGCCCCCCAGCCCTGTCCCTCTCAGGGTCAGAGGCGCAGGAATAGATATGTCAGAGATGACTTATATTCCCAATGATTCACTGAAAAAAATATTAATCTTAATAGCTTTCTAACATGAAGTACGTACTGACCACTGAACCGCTCTGACTAAGGGGGGCCTTTTATTGATATGACTCCTTAGCCAAATGTAATGCAATTAAATGATTGGATTTCATTACGTATATTGACATGGTGTCAGTGACAATTTCCATTCTCCCTATTATTTCTATAAATAAAGTCATCTGCCATAATTAGAAAATATGAACGTGCTAAGACCTCCATTAATTCTTCTCTATATTAATGTAAGAGCTGGGCAGATGTTTATTAATACCTTGTTACACTGCGTTCATCAGCTGTTACCAAGAATAGAAAGGCTGAGACCTGATCTCACGCTGAAGGTTAAATAAGAGCAGATCTGGCTAAATCTTGGCTTCTGGTTAACTTTTTGACAATATCTTGGTTTTTTTTATCAAAATGCTTTTTAAACCTTTAACCTCTCTCTTTCTTCCTCTCAGCGTGCTTTGGACCACGTACGAAACTCAGCGGCACTCCCCTCCCTCCAGCATTGAGTTCAGCCGTCCTTTAGCTGCATCCTGATGTCCATTTTGATTTCAGTGGAGCTGAATTACATCAGCCCGTGATCTTCCCTCTGCTTCTCCCTCCTGGAAGGTATTTAAGAAGCAGCGGTGCCGGGTGAGAGCCCAGGTCCACCCCATTTGGTGCTGGGCGCCCGCTGACAGGTGCTTGGGATGGATGTGAGGAACAGCAGTTACGGATGGACCCGCACCAAGCCATGGATGGGTGCTGCGACCAGCTTGCGAGACCTCATGCTCCCTCCTGGGATCTTGTTGTTGGCAGGTTTCAGAGCTGGTCTAATCTCCGTCCCAAGCCATCTCCCATTGTCACCTTCACTGGGTCTTCTGTCAAGAAGCTCCACAATTTACTTATGTTTTCTGTGAAAGTACTTTTTTTCCTGTTTCTTTTAAATCTTGTGCTCAATAACCTGAGGTCACTTCCTGATCTTCTTCTCCTTTCCTATTTGTCTGGCGTTTTCTGTCTCTTCCTACTCTTTGTTCTCTCTCACCACCACCTGGATCTGTTCTCTTGTCACTCACTGCCTGGGTCTGGTGCCCATCAAGGCACCTCCGCTGACTTTGGCAGTGCTGCGTTGACTCGTACCAGCAAATCAGCTGTCCCGTGACTCCACAGTCACGGCAGATGCTTGGCTTTGTCTGTGTCTATGTGGCTGTATCAAGGAGCTCTGAGGTTCAGGCTGGTGCCAGACTCCGGCTTGCTCACGTTCCCGGTGTGCTCAGGCTGCCTACGGGGAGAGGAGGTGCTTGATTTCTGGGATGAGCCAACTGAAGTACAAACAACGCTGGTTCACATCAGATGTCCACAGAAACAGTGCATAAGATATACATATCTGTTTTACCGCACTGGAAGTGCAATGGAGCCTATTTCCTTATTTTAGGAAAAGTTTAAATCTTGCTGGCAAAACTTGAAGAACTTCCCCTGAAGGACTCAGCCTTCCAGGCTAAACCAATTATTTTCAGCTGACAATTATTGTAATTTTTTGCAAGCTCTTAATATTTTCATGTACACTGAAGTGGATGAGATGAAATTTTACGTATCTTGTGACCTTTTCTCCTCGGAATACTGGGCCATTGCCATTCCTCATTTAAAGCCAAGCAAAGCATGGCTGTTCACAACTGGGATTTACCTTGTCGAGCAAGATGTAATGCACTGCAGTGGGTGAGGCAGCACTCAGTCTGAACCTCCCTTTATATTTTTGGCTGGGCCACACCTGAAATGAAACTAGAGCGTGTTGTGAGTTGTCCAGGGCTGGAGCTGGCCTTTCTTTACTGCTGTACCCAGCGCTGAGCAGTTGGGGCTCCTAGTCTTCATCAGGCCTCGAAGAAGAATTTAAATAATATTTCCAAGACAGGCTGTCCGCACGACAGTGTAGGATAAGCCTGACCCAAAGCCTGCCATACGGTCATCAGCCTAAAGCCTGAACTGATGAACTGGCTGATGTGTACTTTGAAAGCCTGGTGGTGGTGGCTGGCCCAGCCTCATCCCAACCCATCCCAACCCATCCCATGGCAGCTTCAGGGGAAACCAAGGTGGGTGAAAAATGGCTCAGCAAACTCAGCAAACAGGGTTCATGTCAAAACTTCTCTTGACCTCAAAAAAACCCATGGGTGCAAAATTAGATTGCCCAGCCATGGAAAACACATGTATGCAGATATCCGTGCTGCTCCTGTTCTCCCCTGGGCTGATTTCAGTAACAGCGCTCAGACCTTGTTTTGTACAAAGTCATTTTAAATTCATATACAAAAAAAAAAAAAAAGAAAAAAATCCAATGTTGCTTCCACCACTTTCTAGCCCTTGCCCATCTCCGTTGAGTTGGATGCTGCTTGTCTGTTCTCTTGTCCGCCACCTCTGAAATTATCCACTCACATTTGCACTCTCTTTCCCTTTCTTGGAATTGCCTTTGCAGAAATGCACATAAACAGCTATTCTTCGGGTCAGCATTTCCATTAGTTTTAAATTGTACACTTGTATTTCCTGGGTCTTTACTTATTTATTATTATTTATATTGAATCTTTTTCTGAGTGTTTGCATTGATTCCGATAACTCTGTTGGGTGCTTATCTGTATGAATAGATCAATAGCTTTTGGCCTGCGCTTTCTGGAGCAATAGACTGAGAGGCTTGCTTCGAACTTGAAAGCTTCTGTACTGAATTTATTAACACAGCAAGCTGTTACAAATGTATGATCCATAAAATTACTTCAATCCCACGCTAAAGTAAGTGGATTTGCACCTTTTCTTCCTGGCCAGGTGTATTTAAGCAGTTGCCAATCTTACACCTCCTTTTCCCATTGCAGACACCCTCAGTTCACCAGAGGAAAGGACGCTACCGACATCGTGATGACACTCTTTCCAGAGTTGACAGGGTTGGCTTAATTGCTCGTCCCAGCAGACGAGGGTGTGTGGATCATCCTGGGCGCCTCCAAAGGGACTAACCTAAAGGGAGGATCTAATAGGAATCAATCTCCCATCTCAAATGAGAGATGCTCCTTTCTCTTAAACTGCAGTAAAACAAACCCGCCTCTAATCTGATCCAAATTAAAATCAGTACAACAAACCAAGACTTTCGTTTCTATTTCTAGCTTGCTCAAGGAAAGAGCTCTTTGCACTGTCTTCCTCCAAGCCAATTTTGGGCTAAGTGAAAAAAACATAGTTCCATAAAATCTCTGTGTGAAGCCACCAGGAGCACAGCAAGATAATAGTGTAGCAAGATAAGGAGGATTAAGATTACTTCTGGGCTTTTTAAGAAATAAGGGGTGAAAAAGTTAATGGAACACTCAACTGGGAGACATTGCTAGGACCTGCAAAAAGTGATAGACCGAGATAGCTGGGTGCACAGCAGTGGGGTTGTACAGAATACCATTGCATGGCTAGCCTTTTCCATGTACATTGAAGCCTGTTGAATTCCACATGGATTATGGCATGGAGCCTTTAGGAGCTACGGGTAATGAAGCTGATCATTTCCAGCTGATGTGTGCAATAAAGAAGTAGCTGAAGTGCAATAAACTGGCCATTAGCGAAATGAGAAATACAATGGCTGGCACCGCAATGGCCCAGTCACTGCAAGATGGGTGGCGCGTCTCCTGTGGACTGTTCATGGATCCCTCGGAGGATGAGCCTACGATTCATGCGTGGGGTCTGCCTATTGATTACATCTCATTTAAGAAGGTCTGACGTTTGCCTCTCACCCACTTGTGATTTTTTTGGGGCCGATTTGGTTCTTGTTTAATGCAGGAAACTGCTCTGGCGCAAACACAGCGGTGCCTGCTGCGCTCCGCGGTCAAGAGCAGCACATATTGAGAATTTGCTTGTATTGTTGTGGAAATTAGATGTTACTTTAACCGCTGTGGTGAGTTGGAGTGGAATATTCTGTAGAGACAATAACAGCCATCGACAATCCAAATCCAGTGGAGGCCTGATCCGGCTTGTATTGAAGCTGATGACGTATTTCTATTGTACTTAATGGACAGTGGCCTCAGCCTCAAAAGAGTGCATTTCAGATTGCACTTCTCTGCTTTTGCAGAGATCTTATTAGATTTGCAGAGTTGGTATTAGATTTGCTCAGTGGTATGAGAACATTACTATTCTGTTAAATTACTTTTTCAGTTAATAATATATTCTTTTCTACAAGGATTTTTCTTTCTTAAGTCTTTTTTACCTGTTTGCCTTCAGCTGGTTAGGGAATCGTGATTCTGTGATCCTGTGAATTCATTCTCGCTTTCTGCCTTGAACTACTACATGCTGTTACCTTGCAGGATTAAACAGCTCTCGTCCACTCCTCTGTACGCTAAACTTTATTTTTGTTCCTTGGGCAGGGTGTCCCTTTTTTACTGGTGGAAGCAAACCAAGGAGAGTCTCATGAATTATGAGGAAACCTACATCAAAATAGGTTCTTGACCCCAAGGTCTTCCACAGCAAGGCTGAGTGCTAACTTCTGGGGAAGCCCTCCTCACACCTGAGCCTGTTCTATCACAATGTACAGACGCACTTTGTGAGCCCATTCCTAGAGAAACAGATCTCCGAGATCCGAACTGTATTATGTTATTTGTAGTATTTACCCCTGTAATACCGGCAGCATGCTAAGTGCTTTGAAGGGATGTTGGAAGACAAAGTCCCTGCCTAAAGAGCTCAATATTCATATTTTATTCAAAATAAAGAATATCCGTACTTTGAGGCGGTAAGATACCAGATTAAAAAGGCTTTTCTCCTTAAATGAGCTCACAGAAATGTAACCCCCTGAAGGGAGTGAAGGAGACAGCTGTGGAGGGCAGGGAGCCAGCACTACCGAGTACAAAGCGACGTTCAGCTGCCTCATCCGGAGACGCACTTTCAGGCTCAGCCTGGGGTCCTTACGGGCGCTTTTATCCTGGGAGCCCAGCTGGGACCAGAGAGGGTCGGATCCGCCGTGCCCCCCTATGTGGCGTTCCCCGCGCGGAAGCGAGACCTGGCCCTGCTCCGTCCAGGATGGGGGAACCGGGGGCTGCGTGGTGGGAATGTTGCCTTTGGATCTGCCTGTTCAATCAGCAGCCCTCGCTATCGGAGCAAAATCAGATCACTCCTCCTTTTTGTCAGAAGTCAGGAGTGCATTACAGAGTTTCTCAGTTCCGATTGCTGTGCCCAGAGAGCACTATTCCCAATATTTTGACACAGTACAATTATTTGCTATTTCTATGTGCACCACATCACACTGTCAAGATTCTTTATAAAAATATATTAAATTATTTAAAAACAAAGGAATACTAAATAACAGCATATGAAGAAATCTTTCAGGAAAGGTTATATTTCTGCATCAGGCATGCTTGAAGTTTAGTGGAAGCAGGATACTTTTGCCATAATGGACAACAGAAATGGAGCACAGTGTTCAGGAAGGAAACAGTGAATGTCACTAACATGTTTTTGAGGAGAGGAAGGCAGACCCACCATTACATGTTGATGGTTGAGAAGCAAAGCTGACAAGAGTTTTGAAGCCATAAGTTCCAGCTTGTTGCAGAATTTTAATGTGTTTCCACATGAATGATATTTGGTTAGATATTGTAAGCACAGCACTGGAAAATTAGGATTCGCAAATGAGTAAATTAAAATGAAATTTGGGCAAAGAGATTTGAAAGTAGAGGTAAGTGCTTCAGTCATAATGGGCTTTGCCCTCCAAGGAGTTGTTTTTTTTTGTTTTTTTTTAAATAGTTTGTGAATTCTTAGTGGATTTGAAATTGTTTCCATTACAGATGCTAGAGACTTTGCACAGAAATTTGCTGGGGTTATAGAAGAACAGTAACAGAACAACAGAAGAGATGTAGGTTGAAAGTGATACAGTTTTGACTTAGTGATCACTCTTCTGTGAAATGCTCATCACAGATAAAATTTCTGGCTTCGTTCCTGGCCACAACACAATGACAAAAACACTTAATGCAAACCTCACTGTGCCACTCCCGGTTCTTAAGAAAATGCCTGTTACGCGGCCAAAACCCACATCTGTCTTTGCAGGGTTAATTATTTCTGAGACCCAAGCAAGACGCAAAGAAAACTGCGCAGATGATAGACGCAGGACATAAATGACTCTGGCTATTAGCTGCAGAGCGGGGAAGTCACCCAAAGGCGGCAGGCAGAGGAGATGGGTCCGCGGTGGACCCCGGGGGACGCCAACGTGCCCGAGCACCTGTACCGGAGCGCCCTGCCAAATGCGCTAAGCTAAATCCACTACCGAACGACGGCGCTTTGATTAACACAGGAGTTGGGATGCTGGGCAAACCAGCCTCGTGCTGACGCTGAAATGAACCAGACAGCTCAAATATGAGAAATGGAAACAGGAATAAGCATTAGTAAAAGAAAACAGCAGGTTGTGTGTAGCCCCAATGACTTTGTCTGTATATTGTCTTTCCCATGAAGATCTGGAAGATTTGACATTTTTTGTATCGGTTCTCGAGTAACACTGCAAGAATATGAGAGATAGGGGAACAGAGGTGCAGAGCAGCCCGATAACGTACCATGACAGTACCTACCGAGTCAAAATTACATCCAAGGCTTCCCTCTCCAATTTGTGAGGTTAGATCATGCTGATTTTATCAGCAAGGTCATTTTAGCACCCATGCTTAATCCAAAATCTAGTCTGATATTTGTTTAGGAGATTTGAGTAATCTCTTTAAGAGAATTAACAAGCGCTGAAGTCCTAAGGAACAATCTTCTCTCAGCCCTGTCTAGCACAGAAGGATTTGAGGTCAAAGCCAGGTGAAGGGTTTTTTAAGGCAGTCTGGAAACAAATGAAATTCTCTTTAGAGCCAGTTGGGTTATGGAGGCACAAAGCCTGTAAATGAATTTAGGTTGGTTTTTGGGTTCGGTTCTCTGGCTGCCCTGGAGGCACCCCATGATGTGCTGCACGATGCTACAGGACTGATGACGCGATACGCAGAGGGGCTTGCTCCAACAGGTTTCCCCTCTGAGCCACGTGCACCTGGGGTCAGTGGCCAAACAACACGTGAATGCTTTGCTGCCTTTTTCCAGCGTCACCATACGCTGCCTGCTGGCCCTTCGTGACACAGCCCTGGCCCCGGAGCTGTGGGATGGGAGCCGACTTCTAGTTAAGGGAGCGGATGGGAAAATCCAGTGAAACAAAGTCACTGATGCTCAAATGCCAAGCTGTTAAATCTTCAGTAAGTCTTAGTTCAGAAATCAGTCATCTTTTTTTACAAATAATTAGGAAGATAATCGGTGGATATAAAGCCAAATGTTCACTTGAGGCTCTTGCATTAAATTTTGGGAAGGGCTTTGAGGAATTGGCTCTGAATCCTTGCATCCAAAGCTACTCTGTGTGTTCTGATTGCTGGATGGATCTAAAATAAACCATTTCTACATGTTCTTGTCTGAGAATATGTGGCTGACATCACATAAGATTAGCCCTTCTCTCGCAGATCGGTCCAAGAAAATAACAAAAATCCCACAAAAGCAGCATTCCCACAAGACTCCTATCATGTCAGGCAGAACGGTCACCTAGCAGCCCGTGGCGTTGTTGTACTATTAACCCTTACACCCTTTTCCTTCCCAAAAGGCTGATGAATTTTTATCTAGATCCAGAAACAAAGAACAACATCCTGGCTCGCGGGGGTGGATGCTGCGGATGCTCATCTCAGGCACCCTGCCGCTTCACAGCTGGCAGCAACCGATAAATTTATCAGTTGTCTGAGCCAAGGTTCACCAGATGGAATCGCATCCCACTTAGAGGTAACATTGGACTATTGCAGCCTCAAGAGCAGAGGTAGGTTTGGGTATTAACTCGTCTCAGCTTCCAAGCTTTGGACTAAAAGAAAATTTGGAACATAACTGGGAATTCTGAGGCCAAATACTCCAAACTTAAGAGCACACAATGCAGCACCTGCAGCTGGAGGGGTACTACAACTCACCTAGCAAAGTTTTACGGTGAAGTTTGCTATCCAAGCCATAAGAAGGTTACTATCTTTGTGTGGCAGATAAATTGCAACAGCAATGATTTCACTGTAAAAACAAGCAAACCTCCCATTAGACCAGCGAGAAGCAATATTAAATCTCATTCTTCTACATTTGAGAGACATTTACATAGATGTCTATTAATGTTTTGATATTTAGAGAAATGGCAGCTTATACGAGCAAACGGAAGCACCTAACACAGCATATAGGCGATCTCCGTGGCAAGTCCTATAAAATTGAAGGTAAAAGAGGTATGGTGGGTGTTGGCTAAAGTAACACAATATTTGCATGAAAGATAGTAGGAAATATGGTAAATATTAAAAGAAATTGTTGATAAATTCAACACATCCTTGGCAGATCCTCTGTAGGGGTGCAGAGGTCCCTTGCCTTTAAGTCACCTTCTGCATTTGTTGACATCCATCAGTAAATCATATTCCAGTGTCCTCCCTGTCCGGTGGCTGCTGCAGAGCAGGGAGGGGAGCAGAGGTGGGAAGAGGACACTGCGAGACTGCCCGGCCTTGGGGCTCTGAGGGTGCTAAAAGCCCGACTGGGATGCAGGTCCTGACATGTCTCCTTTAAAATGAATGATGAGGACTTGCTGCAAGGCAGCCTGCCTGAAGGAAACAGTCATACATCTGTCAAAGGGCCCATGCAAGTGTGGTCCACAAAACCACTGCTTAAAGTCACTCAAAGATACGGTGAGCCAGCCAAGCTGGCCCATCAGGGTGGGTGCTCTAGCATGAGCGGTGGTGCTCCTGCAGATGGTCTGATGGGGCGCCCATGCTGAAGGCAAGCCCTCAAGGGTTAAACACTTGTCTTGGCACTTGCAAACTTCTGTAATAAGTGTGCTGGTTTTGGCTGGGATAGAGTTCGTTTTCTTCCTAGCAGCTAGTACAGGGCTATGTTTTGGATTTGTGCTGGAAACAGTGTTGGTCACACAGGGATGTTTTCGTTACTGCTGAGCGGGGCTGACACAGAGTCAAGGCCTTTTCTGCTCCTCACCCCACCCCACCAGCGAGGAGGCTGTGGGGCACAAGAAGCTGGGAGGGGGCACAGCTGGGACAGCTGACCCCAACTGACCACAGGGATATTCCGTACCATATGGCAGCATGCTCAGCATATAAAGCTGGGGGAAGAAGAAGGAAGGGGGGACGTTCAGAGTGATGGTGTTTGTCTTCCCAAGTAACGGTTACGCGTGATGGAGCCCTGCTTTCCTGGGGGTGGCTGAACACCTGCCTGCCCATGGGAAGTAGTGAATGAATTCCTTGTTTTGCTTTGCTTGTGTGCACAGCTTGTGCTTTACTTATTAAACTGTCATTATCTCAACCCACGAGTTTTCTCACTCTTACCCTTCTGATTCTCTCCCCCATCCCACTGCGGGGGAGTGAGCGAGCGGCTGTGTGGTGCTTAGTTGCTGGCTGGGGTTAAACCACGACAATAAGAAAGCTTTAAAAGAAAGCAGCCATCTGCTTCAGGAAAGGCATCATGCAAAGATCAGCCTGCGTTGCTTACCAAAGCAGCGAGACAGGGAATCAAATAAGACGGGACCAGGCAGCCCAAACCCTGACTGCTTTCAAGCTCTGCAGTAGGAACTCGGCCCTCCCCATGCTTTCACAGTCATTTACAATTACAAAACAAAACACACCTGGCATCCTCATGGGGGTCCTCTGAACGCCCCAACAGGAGGCTGGAGCAAGAGGTCACAGCACTGAAAATGCCACGTGCCAGGTCCCTGGCTGGGGGCTCCGGCAGGTGCCGACCGGCAGCTCCCTCCCCGGGACGACCGTCAGCAGAGCCTCAGACTTTTGGTTTTCTGACTCTTATAAAACTGTCTGACAGCAAAATGGAGAAATAGGCAGCCCAGCTCCTCCTGCATGGGAAAACGAAATGAGCCCCCAGCGGGGGAACAGCGGAGGAAAGAGACATGCGGTATTTTCAGCTTTCTCGGTGCTGTGTGGTAGCAGACTTGAGAGATGACCCCCACTGCTTAAGCCCCTAACCCTTAGATACTTTCTTCTATTAATGCCAGATGGAAAAATCTTAAAGTTTGAAAGTGTAGTGAAAATACGTTACAGGAAGGCACGCAGAGTTAAACAAGTCATTGAATGCTCATTTCTTCAGTACATCTTGATGTACCATTCACTTCAGCAGAAATGCTACTAGCTCCCTGGGATCCCTTCCAGATTTATTCCAGGGCAATGCTGAACAGGTATTGCCCAAAGTAAGGGACCCGTGAGGTTGCCAAAGAAAAACACGGGAGTAAGAAATACCAGCTGCCACTGCCCAGACCAAAGGTTTGACCTGAATTTCAAGAAGGAGCAGAATTTGGCCCAATTCAGACTCCTGGTCACCATATCTTCCTGTGATCAATCAGAAGAGCTCCAGGCCATGCTGGAGACCTACAAGGCTCTGCAAGCTCAGCTAAGCTGTTGGATGATTATCCAGATGGAGCTTGAAGTACAAATATATAATGTCTGTCAGTGTTAATGAAAGCCTTGTAATGGGCCTCTCTGTAATATTCACAATTTATGATAGCCTAAAAATACCTGGTCCTATATCGAACTCATCACTACTTGCAGAAACAAAATCAAAACATAAAAAACCTGAAACAAACATAAATAAATGAAACAGGAGCTACTTCTTGGGCAGCTTCTCAGAGACAAGGTGCACGAGGGTGTAGAGGGACCACACAATTTACAGGTGGAGAGTATATGTAACTACCATAGGGGTATCGCATTCATATACCGACACCTTTCCGTATGTAAGCACACCTAACTGGTTTGGCTAATAACCATGCCTTTCTTCTTTTTCAACCACCACACCCGTAAATTGAAGCCTGCTGTTGCCACTAGTGCAACGTACTCACCTGTGCCACAATTCACACGAACATCTGTTTCTGGTGATAGTTTCAGAAATGACTAGGTGGTTTAGTAGCTCAGGCTTTGGTTGTATCATGTGAGGGCAACTAGAAAGCATGGATATTCAGGGTGTAGTATCATCAAGACGTTGTTAGCATGACATATCCTAATGTTACACCCTAACATTACCAGGAGCTGTAACAGTGTGTGGAAAAAATAGTGGTTTTATTTTTCCTGTGTCTATTTGAAGGGTTAGACATAATTGCTAATACACAGCATGCTACTACAAGCAAGAGTAGATATCCTATTGCTAGTGTTTTTTACTACTAACTACTAATGTATATTTGCACGTGTGAGTAGAAGCATGTGACGAAGGCATTCCTTTGCAAGTTCGTGCCGTGACTCACCCCTTACTCTGAGAAGCAAAGCCCAAGTGACCCGGCTGCGGTGAGCGCACAGGCATCACGGAGGCAGTTTCCTTAGCAACACGAGCCACAGGAAAACATCCAAAACATCTTCTACCTCCTGCTCACTGTCCCTTGAAGTTGTTGCTAAATAGGGGGATACTAAACCTCTTACCTGAATTTCAGAGGTACAATCAATGTACCGCAAAGCAAACCCTTTTGCTTGCAAGCAAGTTAACTTTTGCTGCTGCCCTGACTTCAGGCTTCATAGGAAAAATAACTTTTTTTTTTTTTCTTACTATATTGTCTCTAAACACTGTCTGGGCTCATAAACAAATAAAGGAAGCAGCTCCTACGTCCTCAGCTGATACCAATTGTCAGTAGGGATCTGTTGATGAAACGATGGCAATTTTGAGCGATCAGCCCAGGATCTGCCAGGTGTTGGCTGGTTCCAGGTGCTTGCGGTCAAGGCTAGATCAACAGCAGATAAATAGCTCACACAGGCACAGGGGTGGCTGGTCTGTTGGGGACAATTCTCTGGAGTTTCTTCTTGATGGATATGAAGAAAGCTGCTTTCTGGAGGTGTTGGACCAAAGAAGTAGGAGCTGTTCAGAATGGGGAAAGAAGTTTGCAAGCAAGGGAAAAAGTGCTATTTGCACTTCCAAGGTATTGTGTCTAGTAGTCTGAAGTGTTTTCTTTCTATTTGTGCGCTGTTTCTTAAAGTGTCTTTACTCCTTATATTGCAGCCTTCTGGGGTAAAGCATGTATATTGTACTGCATCAAGATGCTACTTTTTTTGTTTGCTGTAATCTAAACAAGCTCAGCAAGGCTGAATGTATGGCTTGCCTCCTTGTGTAGGCACATGGTTATGGAAGAGCTGTGCAGAAATGAGTGTATTGATTTACGCATATCACTGTTTGACAAGAACAGATGGGGGTCTCAGAGCTTTAGTTTAGCTGATGGACCGTACTAAACACAGCCTGGTTCTGCTGCTATTATGTGTGAGTTATTTTTGATGCGGCCAAGTCACTTCTGAAGCATTGTAGAAGGTGAAACAGAGCCAGCTTTATAGGCAATAGTAACAGAATGATATTATTTAGGCTAAGATGAGTCAATATTTGGAAAATTCCACTCTTAGTAATGAGACCTTGCCTGAGGGAGGATGATGGGTGTTGTCTGTAAGGAAGGAGCCTGTACCAGATGGGAGAGTGGGTTAGGAGCATGAGACAGAGCCCAGGTGCTCCTGTGGCCACCAAGAGGCAATGCTGGGGGTGCAGCTTAGGGGAATGTGATGATGGAGTCAGGAGAAGAGGAATGTGGGCATTGAGTCATCTGAAATTGGGGAAACAGAGCTTTAGTTGCAAAGTTACATAGGGGACAAGTGCTGGTGGTAACCTGCTTGGCGGTGGGAGGGGATGCAAACCTGATTATTGAGGCATAGGGTGAGCATAGCCACAGGTTTCAGTTAAAGGTGGAAGAAGAAAAGGCAAATTTGGAGGTGTAAAATGGTAGAGACTTGAGCATTTGGGGGGGGCTTGTCCCTAGTAGCCCTTGATGGTGATGCTGTCCCCAGCCAGAGCCCAGCATGAGGCTGCCTGACCTGCTTTTCCAGGGCTGCTAACTCCTGCTGGCCTCAGAAGCACGAGGCCCTGGCTGTGTTATGCTGACGCTTGTCCCATAAAACTGACAGCAATAATGAAGCATAGTCTGTATTTCTGTAATATCTTCTTCCTCGGGACACCTAACAACATGCCAATGTTTTTGAGGGCTGGATTTCAGCCAGTCTCTTGAAGAAGCAATAGTTTGGCCATGGCCCTACAATAGGGAGCTCCAGTCTTTAATGCTTATCCTCAGGGATGAGGGACCTGCTTTCCCTTCTCCCTGCTGACTACCTCCCCTCAAATAAACAACCTTTCCTTACAGCATACACTGTATATCCGGGACTGTCTAGAGGGTCTTTAAGGATGTTAACTGCTCAACCTGAGCACGTAGTTTCATCTCAACTTGATGCTCAAACTCTGAAGGCACCTCCGCTAGCTGAGCAAGTGTATATGCTCTAATCAGCTTTATTGGATGGGAGCAGCTGTCTGTAGTATCGGACAGCAGATCTAATGACATATCGCTGGAGGAGTTCTAGGCTAGACTATAGCAATAACTTATTTAATATAACTCTGAGGGAGCCAATTTTGCTACTTTTGGAGAGATTACAAACAATTGAGAAATAAATGAGTGTTCTTTCTATCCTTGGTCGACTGAACAGGTCAGGATTTCTCTAGTTATTTGTGGGCTGAATCTGTTATTGACCATTGTATTCCTTGGCATGAACTGAAATTTCAGCCTCCAGGTTCATGGCCATTAACCATGGTAAAAATAAGCGATGCATTTGTCTCATGATGAGTTTGCCTGTGGAAGCTGCAGATGGTTGGATGACTGTGGCTGGGTACTTGTGTCAGGTGCCTACAAAAATGGCCAATCTGGAAGGGCTGCTTGCCTGTGTGACATGATGGTCCTTCCTGCCGATGCTGGGCACTTGGCTGGGAGCCGTGCTCCCGAGCAGCTGTGGCTCTCTGGTGCCCTGATGGAATTTGCTGCTTCTGGGTTGAGAGTGTGGTTGTAAGGATAAAAAGGGGATAGATTAAACTCACCTGATCCTTTATGGTGGATTTTGGTAGAGCTTTTCTGGTCAAACTTTTTGCCTTGCTTTCTCTGACCCTTCTGACATTAGTCACTTGCTGGTCTTTTTGATTCAACGGCATAAAATGAAACAGTCGTGATTTGGACTGCAGGAGTAAGGATGGGAGCCGAAGCTTTCAAGCACCTTATCTGTATGCAAAGGAGACTAACGCGCTTGAGGCAGTGACTACACTAAAAGACTACTTCAAACCCTTGAGTGTGGGCCTGAGTGGAGTTTGAACAAGCTGTGTGCTTATGCAATTAAGGCGAAGCTGTGCTGCTTCTTGAGCACTTGCAGCAGTTGATAGGGATGCAGACAGGTCAGCTAACTGCTGTGTAGTCATCTCTTTAATCCCCAAACGGAGGGAAGTCGGCACCTGTGTCGCATGGAGGAGGCAGTGGGTTTCTGTCTCAGGCTCAGATCCTGAGCAGTGGTTGCCATTTTAGCAGCACCTGTGCTCTTGTTTTGCTGGTGTTGCTTATTTTTGTGGATCAGGAGGTTGCAATAAATTCCAAAAATACCAAGAGTACAGTTTGAGCCCGTGAGATCAGGAGTGGATGTGTACTTGAAGAAAAAACATTTTGAAAGAAGTATCAATTTTATAATCACTGTAAAGGATTGACACAGCAAGGGACTGTGTTTTTTTCCACTGAGTGAAACAGAAAACAAGGAATCAAAATTTCCAGATTCCATTTTCAGCTTTTCCATCAACTTGTGTTTGGAGGCAACCAAGCACCTCCCTTCCCTGCTTTTGCCTCCTGTAGACGAGGCAGAGCTGTAACTGGGAACAGAGGTGTTCTGTGGCTTTAAGACTGTACGGTGATGGAAAGCTTTGGCAAATGCTCCTATGGAGATACAAAATGATTAATCTGCAGGCATCTGAGAACACTTATGACTTTGCTTCTGGTCTTCTATCTGTTATTTCACTTATAGGGCTGTTAATATCTGGTAATGTACATCAGGCCATATCTTAATGATTAAAAAGGGTCTGTTTTATCTGTAACTAGTGAGAAATGCAATTATTTTAAGTAGTGTAACTTCTATACCAGTCAGACAAGTAATATTAAATGGTTTTAATAACTTGGCTGGATGCTTGTTTCGAGGAGGTGAAAGTACACCATCCCTCAGATCACATTGCTACTGCTCCGGGGTTGGTTTGAGGGCAATGCAGAGGCGTAGGAGCCCTGGAGGCCAGGAGATGGAGGGCAGAGGCATGTGGAGGGGGGGTTAAACAGTTTGCAGTGTCAGATGTGGTATTTTAGAGGACAGCTGGGGAGGGAGAATAAGACCTGGGTGGGACAGGGGAAATGTAATAAGGATGACAGAGCTGGGGGATGCTGAAGGATGGACATGTGCAGAGTGGGAGGGGACAGGGTGAGGGGGAAGGAAAGGTCTTTTCCTTCCACACCAAGACCTTGTGCTGACAGCAAATCCCATCCAGGAGCAACCTTTGCCTCCTAACATTGACCTGCTAATTGCTGGGAGGCTGCCTGCAGTGCTGAGACCTGGCAGGTCCGCTGGCAGCAGCGGGATGCTTTCCATCGTGCTCCCCTGCCTCTGAAACTTCCAGTGCTTGTCAAAACCAGGCAGCTTCCCTCAGAGCTAATTAACTCTGTATTAGCGGAGACAGACTTTGGTTTTGAGCAGAATAAACCCAACCATGAGCACGTGGGTGGATGGGTTTATGCTATTGCTGAGATTTTCATTCTTCCTCCCCATATTTTGTCTCCCCACCAGCCTTTGCACATCAGCAGCAGAGGTAAGAATTAGAAGCAGAGTAAAAAATGGACAGTTTTCCAAGCCTGCCACATCTCTAGTGTGGAGGGCCACTGTTCAATTCAAATGAACCCAGTACAGAAGCTAATTGCTGAGAAACAGTGGGATCTTTCAAAGCTCTAATTAAAGGCAATTTAAAATCTCCACTGATATTAGCAGGAGCATAAAACTGCTGCTGGACACATACCAGTTAGCAAGAACCAGCTTACCAACCGAGGGGTGCAGCTGACCTGTTTTAGAAATGGGCTTGGCTCTGCGGAGCAAATTGGGAGTTAAATTTGACCGACATCATGTAGAAATTCGGCCTGTTATCCCTCCCGCACACCCCTGGCAGTGCAGCTGGGAAATGGTATTTCTGAGTATGAAGTGGCAGGTATGTGCCTGTGCTGAAGGGTGAGCGTGGGGCTAAGTGATGCCAAGTTGATTTGGACCCAGCCCAGCAAAGAATATCAGCATGTGCTTGAAGCACAAGGGTTACAAGCATCTGTGGGGCTGCACCGGGAGCGCAGATTTTCAGTTCTATACTGAAGTAGAAGCTTTACCTAAATGACAATTAAGTCACTTTCTGTCTAACTCCATGCTTTCCATCTTGCTTCATTTCTGGTGAAACACCTACTGAAATCACACCACCTTTTGTAAACAACCGAATATTCCACCCAGCAGCATTTACCTGTATGTGGGCGCATACAGCGAGCCCCTGGCCACACAGGAGCCGGAGGGAGTTGTGCCACTGAGTTTGGCACTAAAACTGCTCCTGCAAAAGTGCATTTCTGCAGTTGCACTGTAATATTTCTGCCATAGACCTCTAGTTAAATGCATGTTAAAGTCTAGGGTCGAGCCACCAGGCAGTAAATTAATGGTCCATAGTGTAGCTACTGCTATGATGCCTCTCTTCCATTAAGAGGGAAAATGTTGCTCTAAGTGGCTTATATGCCCAGAATAATGGTGCTTGTGGCTTGCACCTGCATAGCGGAGGATGCTTGATGCATTTAAACAGGATTATATGAAGCAAAAGGCATTGCTCAGCCCAAGAGGCACTGCAGAGCTGCGGTGTCCCAAAGGGAGACTCTCATGGGAGTTGGAGGTTCTGGCATGTCCCCCCCATGTGTCATTTCAGGGGGGGTTCACACCAACCCCTTCACTGATTGGGTTTTGCTACCTCTGCAGGCCCTTCACCTGGAGAGGTATTACAAGCATCAGTATTTGTGTTTATAGCCTCTGAACAAGCATGCAAAACTCGGGAGACTCTTTGCTACCACTGCCCCTCTGCCGGCACGACATGCAGCATCTGGTGATTGGTACACTTAGCTACCAAATGATCCTTAAATGTAAAGGGGGAGAAATGTTGGGTCATTCTGGATGCATGCAATACTCGAGTCTGCTAGGTTGCCTCTGGGCTTTTGAATAGAAGCCTGGAAGGCAAGGTTCAGCGCTCAGCATCGGGGTCTCCCCAGCACCCTGCCGCTTGGCATGCAAAGTGGCGCAGAGAGGGGGTGACTCCTCTAGTGTCCTTAAAAGAGTAGAAAGGGAAATAAGAGACATTTACCAGCTTTGAAGGTGGGAAGGGTGCTGAGGCCTTCGGCTTTCCTTTCCCATTGCCGTGCTCCTTGTCTCTCTTGGGCCCCATGTTGCAAATCCTACGCTCCCATCTGAAGAGCACCGGCTGCGGGCTCCCTCCAGAGCCTGTTGACGCAATCTGGGTCATTTGGAGAAGGTTGTCGGGAAGGATCCTGCGCCTCCCCGCCGTGCTGGTGCTGAGCTTTGCCTTCCAGGGCGTGCAAGGGGCTGGGCTGACTTCTGCTCCCAAACCTGGCTTGTTCAACCCGCTGCCGCCTTGGGACTCCTGGGGTGTCCCCTGGGGTGACTGGCTGAGGTAAGGTAATGCTGGGGCACCACGTCAGGGACACAAGGGAAATACCCTGTGGGATCCATCTAAGCACTTTTTTGGGTGGGGAGAAGAGAAGCTGAAGCTAGCACAGAGTATCCCTGGGAGGCAAACACCTACCTGCCCCGCCAAGGGGCTGCCAGTGAATAAGGGGATTTCTAGCACGGCAACAAAGCCCTCCTGGGGAAGGACAGGATTTCTTCAAGTGGGACTGAGTGGATTACGACCGAGAGCTAATCTGTATGGCTGCTTCATAAGTTTCTCCAGTGCCTGGACTCTGCGCTCAGCAACAGACGCTGTATGTGCAGAGAATAACTGATTTCTCAAACACCACATAAGAATATGTGCATGCAGAGGTCTGGAGCAAACTTAATCAGTTTCTTTGTTTTAGCTTTGTCTGTAAGAAAACCTCTCCCCATTCCAACACCAGTTTAGTACCAAGGGAACAGACGTGTTGTCAAGTGCCATGGCTTGGTGGAGGCCACCCTCCACCTGGCAATTCATGTTCCTCATGAATACCCACCTCTTTCCTTGACCTTATTCTAAGTATTTACACAGACAAATGCTTGCAGCAACAAACCTAACTCCAAAGCCAGTGTTTAGACCATTGTCAACCTCGTACTCATTTATTGCAGTTAAAATTCGCAAGCAAAGGCAGAATGCAAATGCTCCTCCTGCCCGGGGACCACGCCATAGGGGGACTATGCTACTGTTAGTCCCCGTGTTCAGACCAGCTTTGCTGCAGAGCAAAAGTCACATGAGTGATGAATTTCTGAGGCTTTCCAGACTAATAGTTACTGCAAAGCAGTGGAAGTGAAGGCTTAAGTTCTTATCTGGACACTTTCTGTTCAGCTGCAGGTTTTTAGCCAAATTATGTAAATGCTCACTGCCTCAGTTTCCCTGTTTGTAAATCCCTAACATGCCCATTTACTATTCTTGGACTAAAAGCACTGTGTAAGAGAGAGCTCACGTTCTAGCAGCTGCTTGTTGTACACACTTGGAAAAACAAACTCTGAATGCTTTCTGGGGAATAGGGATAGCCAAAATCAGCCCAAGGCTGGAGTAACTGCACTGTTGTGGCATAGCATGAGGTTTGTAAGCTGGTGAGCGCCTGGGTGTTTGTGCTCTGCCTGCGGGAAGCTTGTGTGCAGCTCCTGCTTCCTCAGCCCGTCTCAGCTTTAAATGAAAACATATAAATTTCACCCTAAAGTGAAAAAAGATCATAAATATGAACTCAAATAAGACCCAATAGCCCATTAAGTGCATGAACGCTGGCAGCCTGTTTTAATTTGCTGCTACTACACCTTTAATGTGCCTGGCACAGCTGGGGAGTGCAGCAAGTGAATGCTGCGCAAGCCCTGTGTGTGAAGTTGGAGGGGGGACGGACAGCGAGTTACTCACTGGCTGCGAGCTGCTGCTTGGAATTTCCTGACAACTTTTTTATGGTGCTGAAAGCAGCTTGCTGTCAGCAAGTGTTTCTTGTGCCCCTTCCCTGCCCTATATGCTGTTTTCAGTCTCTATCATTGCATTCTGGAGTATTTTGCTTTCTAAACAAGAGGCCCATGGGGTATTCAAGTAACTTGTGTGTCCCCCCCAATAACATTACAATATGCATCACCAAAACATTACTGTAAGCCTCTAGCTCCAGCCTACAAATGCTACCAACAGCTAATTCATTCCTCAGATGAGCAAGTGTAATTGATATCATAAAACAGCACTTGAAACTGTTTGCCTACAAACCATCCTTCACCCGAATCCTCGGTTAAAGCCTGGCTCGCGCCTGCCTCTTGTCAGACGGAACTGCTCTAGAAAATCCTTTTCTAGGGTGCACTTAGCGGCAAAGCCTGAATTTGCTCTAACGCATGCTTTAATCTTCACTCCCCGATACTTTGCAGCAGCCCGTCTAAGCTCCCGGCACCGTCCCCATCCCAAGCGCCTTGGCACATCCTTTCCCCGGTAAGGATCAGGTTTACCTCAGCAGCAGCGGAGCAGCCGTGCCCAAAATGGAGATTTCAATGGGATCTGACAGGGAGGTTTTCCCTCTCATCTACATACTTCTGTAGTTTCCGCCTTTGGGAAAACAGCCTATCTACAAGCAGGAGGTTTCTGTATATCTTGTCTCTTGATGTCTCCAAATATTTCTCGCTGCTCTCGCAGTTCCCAGGCAGTTTTAATTACTTTGTGTTTTTAAATAGAGGCGAAGCGCCGGAGTTCAGTAATTATTCAGAAACGAGCCACCAGAAGGAAGTGAGTGCGAATACCCTCTGAATAAAGTCTGCCCAAGAAAGCTGAGCTTTCTCTCTCCAGACTTTACTTCATGAAGCTCCTTGTTATCTCTGCCTTTATAAAAACTCCTCTTCCCATCTGCTGTGCCTGCGCATCCCCGTCTGCCTGGGCTCCTCCGGGGCATGGTGGCCATCCCTGTGAGGGTGGGATGCTTGACGCGAAGTCGGTGCCTTTGCTGTCACTTGGCAAAATTCATCCCTCTTGCCTGCTCTTCTGGAGAAAACGGCAGGAGTCGGGCAGGAAGGTGGGCTCAGGGTTGGGGCAGTCCCGATATTGTGCTGAGCACGCGGATAGGCAGCACCTCGCCTAGCCGTGCAACCTCTGCTTTCCGAAATGCCAGCGCTGTGTGGAAGCAGGCGTGCTGCTCTTTCTCCAGCGCTTGCTCATCCCTGCGTATCCTTGCGCGTGCTAATGTGAAATCGGGGGCTTCCCAGCCTTTCCTTCAGTCACCTCCATCGGACCACTTTGTCCTTGGGTGGTATTTGCTTTTCTGAGTCGAGAGCGTGCCGGAGAGCCGCTCCTGTTCGTCTCGGGCTGCTCACTGATTTCCCACGCTGTGTGCTTGCTATTTGCTCCTACAGCAAAAATAAAAGCTGCTTTTGCTGGTGTGGTCCACAGTTGGTTGCGATAGGATCTTTTTTCCCCCCTGCTTAAAATGTAAGGTCTCATGAATTAAGAAGCTACAGCCTGTCTAGATCTTATACCAGTCAGTCTCTGATTCATCAGAGAATCTCCTTGGTAACTAGCTGTTCCTCTCTGATGATTTGTTACAAAAAAGCTCTCCCAATTTAAAGATAAAATACAGTGAAAGCAGAAAGAGGAGCTACACCATATAGATACCTTATACAGTAACATATGCCTTGTGCACATGCAGCTATACTGGATGTATCCTGGTGTGTGTGGGAAGCAGCCTCTCCGTGAAACTGTGTGGTATCACCCCATGGGTGGAAAACGTGCCCTGGCTGCCCCATCTCTGCTCAAAATCCTTTTTGCTGCTCTGGGGCCAGTAACCCCGTCTGCAGGGTAAATAATCCCACAGGAGAAGATGTTGTTGGTATCTAACGAGGGGCACAGCAGTTCATGCTTTAATAAGCTGGATTTCTGGCCTTGTGTGGGACTGATCGCCAATTACAAAGATTCAGAGAGGGCGCCTTTCTGCAGGAGGTGTGCTCGGCGTGTTTGATGCTGCCTCGTAGCCCTCCTGCTCTGGTAATGAGCCCCCGCTGCCTGACCCCCTCGGCCGCAGCAAAGCGCTGCCTGTGCTCCGGCGACTGCTCCAGTCGGCGGGAAGGTGCTCGCTGAAGACTTGTGGTTTTTGTTTGTGTGTTTTTTTTTTTTTTTTTTTTTCCCCCTGAGAAACCAGCATTGCTGGAAAAGTTGATCCAAGGTGAGGCTAAGAATGCTTTGTGTTTGAAATAGCTGGTAATTGTGTTCAGAAAGTCGGTGCAAGTGAAGAGTTTGACCCGTGAATGCCCGAGGCCAGGGAGATCTGCGGTGAGAGCTGCCCGGGGTGACAGAGGGATGAGGCAACGGTGCGGGGCTAGGAACAAGTTCACGCACTGCATGTGTCATCTTCCTCTCTGTAGTTTCTCACTGGCCTTATGCCCTTTCTGTCCCGTGGCACCAATTCCTCTGAATTAATACAACAAACAGCAGCAAAACCCCAGGTCTATGAGGTGTCTTTTATCTCTGCAAGAGGCTTTGAGCTCACTGCTGAAGCTCACCCGCCCCCGGGAAGCACCCAGCAGCGGGAGGAAGGCTCCTGCGGGCTGCTCTGGCAGTAGGGCTATCGTGTACTGCGGATGGCAGGGATTTGGGATGAAATCTGTGTTCCCATAAGGTGTTGTGGCATCTCTAACGTCTGGGCAGGAGAGACCCAGGATTGTGTACTCTGCTTGGGGAGGCTCGATCCAGCCCTACTCAGATTCAGACCTGTGGTTTCAGGGTGTTTAAATCTTTGCAGGCAAAAGCTCGGGTAAATGCGTTGCCCCTACCAGCAAAGCCTAAAGTGCTCAAACCTCCATTTACCCAGTAATATGGGCGATGATGAACTGATTCTGATAAATGAGGGTTCAGACCATCAAGCTCATTTTTGATGCAATTAACCCATGTCAGCAACATGACCTCCTTCTGGATAAGGGGTGGGTTATAGATAATCGAAGTTGTGATAAGCGAGGCCTCGCTCTCCCCCCTCAATCAGGGGGAAAAGGGGAGAGAGATGCTTGTCCTTCCCCCATCATGCTCTCCTGCTGCGGGTGCTGAGGTGTGGGAGGGCAGGCGAGCCCCAGCCGTGGCCCCGACTTGCTGCGTGGCTGGGTGCTACTGTTTCGGGCCTGAGGGAAATACAAGGGGAAGCCTCTCCTCCGCCTCGTTCCTGCCTTTTAGTTTTCTTTCTGAAGCTTGAAAGGAAGAGCAAAGCCTTTGCTGCTATCAGATCTCCACACCTGTGCCTCTTGGTGGGAGGGAAGCAGAGAAGCAGACAGAGCCCCTGATGGGAGGGATGTCCGCAGGGCGCATCCCGGCTGGCTTTGTCTCCAGGCTCCCTTGACAGAGGGAAGGATGGAGGGAGGCCAGGTCCAACAGCACCAGTGCCTGGTGTCAGGGTCTCTAATACCCGGCGCCATTCTGTGACTATGGTGTGGCTGAAGGCATCAGGCTGGGAAGAACAGGCTAGTGGTAGCTGTAGCTGCATCTCCCCAAATCAGAGCATTAGGGCAGTGCCTGGGTGCCATGTCCCACTGCACAACTCTCCTGGAGCAGAGGATGCTCCCTTGGAGCCTGTCCCGCCCCATGGAGGTGGCGGGCAGACCTGAAGGTGGACCGTTTACCCCCACTGAAGCTCTGGAGTAGCCTTTTGGAGGGGCAGATCTCAATTTTTGTTATACATCTTAACTGCACCGTTGTGACTTGGACCTTGGCATGGGGAGAAGTGGAAAGCATCAAAACCGGCTTGTTCCTCACCCCCACCTGGTGCCTGCAGCCTTCGGTTGGTTCCCCGCAGGTGCCTGCAGACAGCATCTCCTTGGCTGTCTTATTGCCTGCCTTGGGTGGTTTTGCTTACAAATTCATATTTATAAAAACCCCCATGAGCTTATGTACAATGTTTTGCTGTTCCTATCTCCTTTGCAATGTGTTGCTATTTTGGGAAATGGAGCAAAGGTGGCTGCAGCTATTTATAGCAGGGGAGGGTGCGTGGATCTGGGTGCCCGCAGCCTGGGGTGGGCACGCTGCTGCCTGCCTGAGGGTGGCAAGAGTGTGCATTGCAGTCAGATGTGGTGGTTTTTTTTTTTGCTTTTCTGTGGCACTTCCATTTTAGTTCAATTGCTGGCCTAATCTCAAATCAGGTTTGAACTTAAAGGAATGTCAATGGCAGTAAAAAAAAAAAAGGAAAAAAAGGAAATGTGCACAGCCTTGGCGAGTATTTTTTATGAATTGGATCTCTTGAGATGAAAGCTTCATTACTGTGAAACAATGAGCCCGCTACACTCAGTAGTACAAATGGGTTTCATTTGTATTAGGAAGATACAAGCTTATTATTTTTAGTCTGCTCCTGTAGCACCGGGAATGTTTAATGTGATAATCAATGTAATTGAGGAACTGAAAGTACAGAAAATTGCAACGCTCAGGGGTGATAATGACTACAACTGCAGCCCTGCTGAAAGGTCTGGGGGATGGGTACAGGTGTAGGAAAAATAGACTTGGCTCCTGAGGGTGGATGATCCCATGCCACGCTGGGGTCCGTGCAAGGGCACTGGGCAGCCCCTGCTCCGGGGGTCAGACCTTCCCCAGTGCCGGTGGGATGGACCCAGCCCCCAGCACGAGCCTCAGGGCTGTGGGACGCACCCAAGGACGGCTTTGCTGGAAGGATGCAGGGAGAAGGAGCCGCTGCCTTCCCCCCGAAGCCCAACGTCCCCTCCTGGGGTCTGGTGGGAAGAAGGTCATCCAGGAGCAAGCCTGGCAGCAGAGTTTAGCAGCTATGTTTGTTTGAGTAGGTCTTTGCTGAGTGTTTGCAAACCTCAATAGGTTCACAATTTGGCCAGTTTGGCTTCTTTCTTTTCCAGAAATAGCAAAAGGCACACTTTTGACACCAAAACCCTCCTGCCAAATTCCCAGCTCCTCCTCCTGAGTACAGGGTTGCTAAAGCTTTTCAATTAAGTGCTTCAGAGCCTTTAACATGGGCAAAACACGGCATTTCCTCTCCACCCTGGTACTTGGAAACTGTGAAGCTGTTTTGTGAAGCTTCCCCCCTGAAACTCTGCCTGCGGGAGGCACCTATCACAAATATTTTCAGCCCAAATTCTATGGAAAGCATAAGCAGCAAACTCAGGTGTCACCTGTAGTGCTTTGGCCTCTGCTTGCGGGAGCCTGGCCACACGTGGCTCCCGATCCGTGTTTGGGGAGCTGCCGGTTGCCGTGTACCAAATTCAATCACTCCTGTATCTCCAGGTGATTTCACCGCTAATTTCAGTCCCTCCATGACACAGTGGAGTGGTTTTTTTCTGTTTGCTGGTGATTTACTGTGCGTGTTAGTTGGTAGCGGAGGTGGCAGGGAGGAAAGCGGCTGGCTCTGCCCTGGCTGCTGGTCCCGGGGCGAGGAGGCTGAGTGTGGGGCAGCCGGGCTCCCCTGCGAGCTGCTGGGCATCATCCCGGGCAGTGGTGGGCCAGAAGAAATGTCTGGACCCAGGGGAGATTGAATATATTTTAGATGCAGCCTCTAAAGCTGCTAAATTCAGAGTAAGCCTGAAAGAAACGACAGCCTGCATGGGTGCAGTCAGGTTTGTTTTCAGCCCTCTCTGTTTTAATTTGTGTCACTTAGAGGAGGGAAATTTTGTCTGTTAGGAAAGTTGCCTTGTTCTAGCGGTTTTCTAATAAATCATGGCTTTAGAGACTGAAAGCTGTTTGGTGCCCTCCCTTTTGGAGAGAGCTGCCGGAGCTCCCCTCCCATGCTGGGATGCAGCGTTAGAGCCGGGGCCCAGCGCTGCCCCACGGCGTGGGACGTTCGCCCTCTGCCAGTCTTGCACAGACAGCTACAGGGAATCCACGTTTGTCCATTAAACGACCTCACTTTAGCATATGCAATCGGTTGTGCCATGAGTTACATTTAAGCCTCCTGCAATCAGAGGGTACTTTGCTGAGGGAAACGACTGAAGCTGGAGCTGAAGGTACGGCTGCGGTGATGCATTGGCTGCGGCGTTCACGCTCGTAATGCAATTGCTTACATTACAAAGCAATTATCACGGCTTAAAATTCCAATAGCATTTTGAAGGCGTATATGCCTGGGGGTTTTCCATTTGCAGAGCTGTTTCTTTTATTGTACCTACTTGCCTAATAACTTTACCATTTTAAACACATCGAGGTGTTTTAGAAACCTATTTGTGATCTTTGTTGAAAAACAAAGGCAATCCCGCCAGCTCCACGCAGAATACTTGCTCCATCGCAAGCTGCTCCTAAGGCCCAATTTAGGTTTTGTGCAGGTTTAACGAGGTAAAAGCCCTGTACGGTGTTTTCTGCTCCCTTTCTTAATTTTTGGCAGCATATCCTTCAGCTGGGGCAGAGCACTTTGGTGCTCTGTCACTGTGAAGCCATCAGCTGTTCCCTATCCATCCAACCCCTCCGGGAGCAGCAGTCACTCTTGCAATAAATTTTCACCCCAAATAACACATACATCATTCTCGCAGCCTGTTCCCGGTGCTCTGCAGACAGGCTGCCCGAGGGGGTGGGAAGGGTCAACTTTCTCCATCAGCTGCTAGAGAGCAAACTTGCTGCTGGTATTTTGGGGTGGTGCTGTGTTGGAGAGTGGGGCTCCGGGCACCTCCAGCCCAGCCCAGCAGGGCCAAGAACTGAACTGGGACCTACCAGAGGAGAACTCGGACAACCCTTACTGCTTAGCAAGGGAGAGACTTTCTGCAGAGATGGTGATGTCCAGATCTGACAATTCAACACCTCCCAGGAGTGCTGCAGTTCCCTTAAACAGCATCGTCAGACTTATTATCACACAACCGTTTATCACGTGCAAAACGCATACGAAACCGCATGAGTAATTTCTGTAGTAACCATAATCATAACCTTCCTACGTAGGGATTCAAATGCCAGATTGACGCATACTTGATAGTACCATGTACGTATGTGTCCTTGTATAAAGCACAGACACTTCTGGCAGCCAGTGTGTTGTTTCTGGGCTTCCACTGCTTGCCTTATAAGCACTTACTAAACCTTGGTTACCCATGTGTAATACCTTTGCGCTAGACACATGCTTCTGTAACGTCTTTATGTGGAATTCTATTTGCAACCCCTTTTATAAATAATAATACAAAACACTTGCTGCTAAATCTGGCTGTCAGCAAGCAAATGCCAGGAAACAAAATGACTATTATTGCTATTTGTACCATTCCAAAATCCATTAATTTGCTTGTTGTGGCGTTAGGTAATGAACGTTCCTGCAGCAAGGTCACAATTCCATTTTACATCAAATAAGTATCTTTTCTCATGTATGATACATGAAGCATATTTCTTGCTTAGGGCATAATGTTTTATTAAAATTATTTTCCTTTGTTCTTTCTTACAGATTGTCTATTATGACTCTAAAGATTGCCTGCATGACATCTCTTTTTAAATTCAATGCATAATTATATAAAACAGACATTCATCTGATGCTACATTAATAAACCTCTCATTATTTTCTTTGAACAGGGGGACACGCTGCCATTATTTACCAGACAACACAGATTTAGCTAAGCTTCGTGGAATTTTGCAGTCACTGACACACGTATCAGATACGGGCAGAGCAATGATGGAAATAATGTGAAGGAAAACTGTTCATTTCAAGCCAAAAAGACTAATGGAAGTAGTAAAAATAGTAAAGATATGAAAGCAAGAACTACGGAAATAAATATCTGAGCTGGAACTTGCAGGAAAGGTTCACTGCAGCTGCGGATGTGCCTCGCTGAGTGTCAGCCTGGGTTAATTTGCAAGGTGACAGATGTCTTGGGGACAGGCAAATGCTGAAAAGAGAGCTGGCGTCCCTGGGCCAGGTCTGCTCACGGAGCTGAGCCACTCCTGGGTGTCCTTGGAGCATCACTGACTTACAAGTGCCAAAGCCACGGCTGCAGTATTTAAGGATGATTATGCAATCCCACACCTTTGGTGTTTTACTCTTTGGTAATGCAAAAAGCCTCCAGCCCCTCCTGGCAGCACAATACAGTTCTGATTGACTGACCCTGTACTGCTTGGTCTGCTTCATCCACTTCAGCTGGTCTTGTGTCACCTCTGGCTCTTCCTTTGAGCCCCATTTCCCCATGACTGGCTGTAACCACCTCTTGCTGGGCTTCTCAGTGCTCCTGCCGGCTGCTGTGCCCAGACGTCTCTGGTTCTACCAGGGCTGCTCCTAAAACCCACCTGTGCCACCCTGAGATGCAATTTCGCTGCCTCCTCGCTGTGGCTGGAGGAGTCTCAAGGATGCCCACAACTGTTGTAGCATCCGCTGCACGAGGACGGAGCAGCAAAGTGGTCCCCACACCCTAAACTTGACTCCGAATTTGCAAGGGGTAAGTGCTGCTGTTACCGTTTTGTGGATAGAAAACCTACTGGCTGGCAGATGTTAAGTGTTTGGCTCAAGGTCACAGCGCGTATCTCTGAAATCACTCGATAAACACTTCATTCTCAGCAAAGGATGTGCTTTGGGCTGTGATCTTATCCTATAACAAAAGCTGAGATATGTTCCTCCTCTTTCATTCTAGTCCACCGGTATATTTTGCTCACAGTTAATAAGTGGAAAATCATTAACTTTGCCTGCTGATATATGTTTTTAATTTCTTTATTCATAATGAGTTCATTGCTGCAGTGGCAGGAGTGAAATATGTGATACTACTGGAATTTCTTTGCAATTTAGCATTAATTAATGTCCACTTCTTACACAGCGTTAACAATAATGTGCCTAATCTTTCAGAGGCCGTTGTGGGAAATTCTTTGTCCTTTTCTAGCCGGCAAGAAGCCAGATTTTTGCATTTTGGCCTTTTGTTTAAAACTGCCTCTTAAGGGTTTTGAAGTGTTGTAAGGCAGTCGAATGTAGCGCCCTTGTTGTCCGACCCTGCGCCATGTAATTGGGATTCCAGTCGATCTGCTCACCTTGTCTCTTCATGTCTGCCAGTCAGTGTGGGGAAGGACATCTCATTTCCACAGAGACCACAATAAACTTTTTGGTAGAGCAGCAGGTCTGTCAGCCCTTATTCCTCTTTTTCCGGCAGAGTTTTAGTTAAATGCCCTGTGTCACTCGCTACTGCTGAGACTTTCTGCTTCCCCTCCTGTGGGATGGACTCCTGGTCCCGAGGCAGGTCTGGAAGGTGTTTTTCCTCACCTGTCCATTGCAATAACAATGTAATGTGAATTTTGCTGGTCTTTGGCTCTCTGGAGGATTAGATATGCAATTTGGCCAAACTGGCTATCCAGTGATAAAAATATGACATTAAAATCAAGTCACTATTTATCTATACCATGAGACTCGCCTTAATACTATCCCTGGGTTATCCCCATTTCTTCCCAGGTCAAAGGGGATGGGTTTACTGGTCTGGAACGCTGATTTTCAGCACGCCTTGCTGCTGCTTTGGGTGTGCAGCGTGCACGCACACCTCCTCAGCCCTGCCTGGGGGAAAGGAGAGGCTGGGGCTCGGGAAATCCCGGCCCGTGGCTCTTGGTATGGACTGGGGAGTAGCCAGGCTGTGATGGTTCGTGGCTTATGAACGTTGTGCAGCCCTCTGCATTTAATGGTCTCTCTAGGTCAGCAGTAGATTAGGTAGGCTTTAGGCCTTCAGCACGGCACTGAACGCCTCTGTTGTGAGGATTAAAGGAGTGACTTTCTGCCAGTTGAAGGCTGTTGTGCGCTCTCTTCCTGGCCCTTTAAAGCGTGGTGTAGTGTGTCCTTTCTATGTAGATGGAGAGCTGAGAACATCATTAATGCGCACAGATTCAAATAAGAAATGGTGCTGCTTTTTCTGAGAGCCCATAAGGCTGCGCGGGAGCGGGAAGATGTTGCGTGACAAACTTGGGAATTGCTGTGTGACCTTTCTGCTAAAAGCTCTGTCTTGCTGTGCTGGGGGATACCACTGAACCTGCGCATGAACTTAATTTTTGTTGTTCTTAGGCTGCTGAATGACCAACTGTGGAAACCGATGGGTTTGAGCATGGTGATTCACTCTTAGGTGCAATTTTCTACTGTTTTTTAAAGGCAGGAAACTTGGTGATCTGTGCAGGGCGTACACCTCTGTGGGCACCGGATCCCAAGGCCCCGTGGGAGCTGGAAGCACACCTTCTCTGGGGTCTGCATGCTGCCTGTATGTCCCTTCCCCTGCCTGGACGGGGCTGCCTGGGCTCCGAGCGCCGTGTCGTGCACAGCAGGCAGCGCCTGGCTGCCGGGGCAGCCTGAACTGTCTGGGTGGCTCTGACCCTTCTCCAAAGGGGGCAGCTGAAATATTGCTGCCAGCTGGAACAGGCTGGCACGCATTGCAGGGCGTTGAACTGGTTTCATGTAATAAGTCTCTTCTGTCCTAAAATCCCCTAGTAAACTGTTTCACATCACTGGAGAAAGGGCACGATTTAGCAGGGCAGTGCTAAGGGAGCTTACGGGCTTCACCAGGTCCCTCTCCTGCTGGCACCATGCTGTCCTCCCTTAACAGCTCTGCGGCTCCTTGGACCCAATTTAAAGAACAAGCGAGAGCTACGTCACTGTGCTGAGGCTATGAACGATGCCAGTGTTGGGGCAGATTGTAGGAGCCTGGGGGAGAGTTCAAACCTATCCCTGGCTGGACCCCGCTGTCTGCTCCTGCCTGAATCCACCATCTCATAATTTTGCGTGCCACAAAGGGAGCTCTCTTGGACCTCCCTGGATCAGGCAATGGAGAGAATCAGCTGCCTACCAGGCTGTGTGAAGGCAGGGTGGGTTGCTCGTTTGCTGCGCAGTGCTTTGTGTCGCAGCTTACACTCTGCATGCTTGGGATGGCATTCCCAAAACCTGCCATGGCCCAGGTCAGAAACACCCTGTGCCTGAGGACAGCCTGGGGATGGGACAACCCTGTGGTGTGGAGGGTGTGCTGGAGGCAGCCTGCTCCTCACCTTGTCCCTCTGGCCATCTCTGCGTGCCTTGCTGTGTGATCATGTGTAGCTGAGCTCGAGGAGTGGCTTTGCTGGCTCAGATAGATGCAGTTGGGGAATCCTTCAGCTGAGCAAGAGCCACGTCTTTGCGGCTTTTCAGCTTTCCAGCCCTGCTCTGCTTCACTTTGCAAAGCAGCAATCACAACGCCAAAGTCTGGGGAAGCTGCGTGGAGGCACTCGGAGCTCTCGTGCACCGGGGACGACTGAGAAGTGCTGCGTCTGGCCGCTCTGCCCCGGGAGAGCAGCCGGCGCAAACTGCTCCTTTCATACCTCTGCACTGTCACATTGGAAAGAAAATTGGAAGTGACAGTTACTGCCGTTTCCCATCCTTGCTCACCAGGGCTTGGCAGGGAGATGGGGCTCGTTGTTACAGCCGAGCCTGCCATCTCCTGACCCAGCAGCTTTGGTGGGAAAACTCAGAGGGAGGGGTGTTGGATCCTGCTTCGCTAACTTTCCATTAGTTAAGTTTCTTGCTTTTGTATTTGTGTCTAACTTGGAACACGTGTAGATTTTGGTAAAGAAAAATGAACAATGAAGAACACACACTACTGCACCCGAGGGCAAGGGCATCAGCCTCCCCATGCTGCATCTAACTTACTGGGACTAAGGGGGCCTAAATACTAACCGCAGTGGTAGTGTAGGCACTTTAGTAGTATACCATAATGCTTATAGGTGTGCTTTGCAGAAAAAACCTTACTTTAAACCTTCCTCTTTGCTACACCCACTGACAAATGTAGCCCTGATTTAATATAGTATTGTATTTCCAAAGCTCCCATTTGCATCTGTCTGCTGAATTCATATGCAGAAGTTTATACGAAGAAATGAATTGCTAAAATTCCTAATGAATTTCGTTATCAGAGAAGCCTTTCTAATAAAAATAATATACGTCAGCAGAGCTGGCAGGGTTTTTACTGGGGCAATTTTTCATTGAGTCTAGAGTAGATGCTCTTTGATAAATCTTGTCATTGCTGTCACTCTTGCTCTTAATGACATGAATAGCCATTTAGCTTGTAAAACAGCAGAGCCATTCAGGGGCTCGTGGGTTTTGGCATAATGCTCAAGTGTTCTCCAGCCTTTCCTTCTTTTGCCAATCTTTCTGTGACTAATTCACTAACTTTTTTATAATGCAAGAGAGGCTCCCTCAATGTATCTCTTACCCTCTGCTGTTCAGACTCTGATGTATGCTGCCTGCTTTTGCTGCAGGACGTGATCACTGCTGCAGTTTACCTGGCTGCATTATCAGAGAAGCGTAGATGGAGTTAACACTTTGTTCTTCGAGCACCTATATGGCTTGTTTTGTATCTTTCCCTTTCAAAAGCTTTTGAATCGGACTACTCTGGTTTTCACAGCCACTTGTAGCTCTGGACCAAACTGAAGCCTAAGAAATAAACCATGCTCTGTATTTTTTTGTGCATAATATGGCAAGTTCATTCATTACAGGGGATGCTGCCACTTGCTGAGCCACCACCAGCTAGTTGCGTATCTCTTGAGCATCACAGTCTGTCTCATCGAGACACCCACGGCCTGAGGCTGCGGGTCCACAGCTGCGATGTTGGCTTGCTGTCACAATGACAATGACCTTCTTTCCCTGGCTGGGCTTGAAGTTGTCACTATAACACAGAGTGCGTACCCTGCAAATGGGGACAAGCAGGGAATTTGGAAACAGCTAGTCTGTGCCTCGTACCCTGGACGGGTGCTCACACTCCTTCCTTGCCGTGTGCTGTGTGGGACCAGTGGGTACTAGTCCCGCTGTGTCAGCCTCATGATAGCAAGTGGTGGGAAGTTTTTTCTTTATTTTTTCTTTTAAAGTATCTGTTGCTGATCTTACATGTCAAACTTCAGTGCCTGCAGCAGAGACAATATCTTAATGAGTTGGTTAGCATCTGTGGAGATCTTGGCAGAAACAGAAAAATGGGTAAATGCTATATAGTTTAGTCAGACCTGTGGATCTGCTTTATCTAATACTGACCTTGCAAGAAGTCCTTGGATGATGTGAACTGGCTGTTATTGCTAGCAGAGAAAATAAAGTTGAAGCAGTTTATACCAGCTGAGCACCTGGTCATTAGATATAATGTTGTAAAAGCTGCTGTGGAAGCACAGGCTAAAATGGCTATTCATCTTTGATCCCTCAGCAATACGAGAGTCTCTAGTAATCTCTAAGATTACGGTTATAGAGAGCTCAAATTTTATCTACAGCCTGCTAAACCCTGTTTACAAAATGTTTCAGTTCAAAGAGGGAAGTACTGCACGTGCAGTACTGCGTGGGTCGCCCCTCCTTCCCTGTCCCTTTTCTGGGCCTTTAAGTGCGTGTAAGTGCTACCTTGAAAGTCTGACTTTGCAGCGCGCTGGGTGCTCTGAGCTGAAGGTCAGCGCTGCTGGCCCCAGCGCCTGGTATTTCCAGGGAGGCAGCGGAGCTGGGGAGTGGGTACGGCAAATTTACCGAATTGCTCATCCTTGGGGAGCAGAGATGGAGCCAGACTGGGTTTGAGAGATAATGTAAATTTAAGCTAGAGGAATATGCTGCAAGACTGGGGTTAGTAGCTTCACTGTCAGCTGGCTGTGTGGCGAAAGGCATGTCACATTTGCAGGTGGCTTTAATTACACCTCCTCTGCAGAGGAGGGTATAAAATACAACTGCACAAATAAAACAATGCGGCTAGTAGGAGGCACGGTTGCAGGCTCTTGGTTTCCAAATCACCATACGCCTCAGCCATTGTTTCTAGGTTCCCTGTGTATAAATACATGTCTTATAAAAAGCAATTAATGAGAAGGCTTTCAAATGCCAAAGCAGAAAGCTACCGAGGCCGGGAGCCAGCTTGTCTTTGGCTGTCTTGGGCCAAGCCTGGGATTGCTCCCCAGGCTTCGGTGGAGTGACGGTGGGTTTGCTCTGGGAGAACAACAATGTGCCTGACCATCAAGAGCAAACATGGTTTAGACTGCAAAGCAAAACAGGGTGAATTTTGTGGTTTGCTTGAAAAAGTCTCGTTCTTTGAGAGTCTGCTCTGGTCTTGTATATGATAATGGAAAAGGATGGATATGGTAAAGGGTGTTGTACTTCAATGATGGATGGAAAACTGTTTTATTCTCTCTCAGCTTGTAGTAGTAACACCATGTATCTGTTCAGAAATTTTTTGCGTCCCTCCTGCAATACGCATACCCTGGGTACCTTAGAGACTGCAGGAAATGTTTACTCTGGCTTGTTTGCCCTTCTCCCAGCAATGCACACGCATAAAAGACAATTTGGAAATGTTTGTGCCTTTTGATTGACAATAGAAATCTTTGCTTTGAGTTTTGGCAAAAGGTTCGTGGTCCCCAGAATGCTTTTCAGTTAACTCTCATTTCATTTGCATGACTAAACAGTGGTTCTGCATCGCTTCATTACAAAAGATTTGCAGAGCTCCAAATATGTTTCATTGCTGGAAAAAAATCTAGCAGTAAATCAGGATTCTATGTATGGTTAAACTGCTTTAAACTAAAAAAAAAAATCTCAATAGCAACAACTCCTTTTATCCCTTCAAATGTAGCCTTAGGCAATAGGAAATGGTGAGGCTCCAAGCCCCAGAAGAATCTGGGTGTGGATGGTGGAAACAACGAGAGATGTCTTTGTTTAAGAAATAATCCTGGTTACTGTCAGCGCAATAATGTGGAACACTGATGATTCACTGCTGGAACTTGCTATCATATCAAATGTATTGCCATGAATTATTTAGCAAATCTAATTGAATGTTAATTTTGCTAGTGGAGATAAGTAGCCATTGAGCTTAGGCTGAAAAATCAATTTATGTCATAGTTATATCCCTTAGAACTTGCTTGGGATGATCCACAGTGCTGCCTCCTTTATGCTGCGGTTTTATGCTCTTCTCTTGGTACTACTTTGGCCTGGGATGTCCAACAGCCCTGAGCCCCCTCAAATTTTACATCTAGGAGGATGTAAATCTCCCTGGATTTCCAGGGTGGGGGACATCTCAAATGCTTCGTTGTCTTTTCTGGAGCATTTACAGCATTTTTGGGTAGTATGACAGAAACCCCTGGTTCACCGAGTGGCGCAGGAGAGCTTGGGTTTGCTCCCTGCAGCTGGCAGGACTCGCAGCAGAGATGCCATGGATCTGCTGAGCCACAGTGGAAGGGAGCCAGGATGTAACAGAGCTGGAAAGCAGCTCTGCGATGGAAGCTAGGGAATGGCGTAAAGAGGTGGTATAGGCTAAGAAGCCTAGATTTGGTCTATCGAGGTCAACTTCATCTACTGGGGATTAGGTAGGATCAAGTAATTAATGAAAAGGATAATTTACACCAGTTTTCTAATCCCTGCAGACAGAGTAGGTGACACACTTCTGCTGTCGACCCTTCTATATATGTTTTTTTGTGAAGAAGTGCAGGGAGGGGAGGGATGGGTAACAGGCTGCAGAAGTTGTCGCTAACACTTCCCGAGTGCTCTTCTCTGCTGGTCCAGCAACGCCTCTTCCTCACTGCGGATACCTGGTATGCCAAACTCGATGCCCATCCCGGCAGCCACACCACGGGGCTACGCCAGCTCCCTCTGAGTCCCCTAAAGCATCGAGCAGTGCAACCTGTGCCTGCTCCAGCACACCACTGCCATGCCACGGGGAGGATGGTGATGCTGCTCAGTCAACTCGTCGCTGAAATTGCTCCTGGGGATGTCAACACGAGTGATACAAACCTCCATTGCTGTAGTTCATTAATTTGAAAGTAGCAGAAAAAGCAGCATCCTTGGGGATGCCCAAAACTCTGGTCTTAACTACGTGGTTTGGCCTAACTGCCTCCGTGGCTCACACGGCTGAAGTATTTGCAGGGGCACTGCTGTGTGATGGGGCTGGAGCTGCCGGCTGGCGGGTCCTGCTGCTCTGCAGAAAGGGCTGAATTCTGAATAAGCCGATATCCCTGTTCCTGGTTTTTCTTGTCGGTTATAACTGGGAGCATGGGGGGAGGTATCTTAGGGTATACATCCGAATGAGAAAAAAATAGTTGCAGTCAAAGGTAAATTGACTGACCAAGGATGATTTACTGCAAAATTATCCACTTGGTCCATGAACAAATGGATTTGCTACCTTGTGAAAGCTGCCTCGCATCAGGTGGATGTGCGGGTCTTTGCAAACCACAGCTCCGTTTGACATCTCCAGCACTAGAGTTGAATGAGCTCGGTGGAATTTTTCTGCTTCTAAGTACTCAAACTTTCCACAAAAGTGGCATAAATCAGAGGGATAGTTCTGGCTGCAGATAGGAGGAGGAGGAGGACGATGATGACTTTGGAATCTGTCACTCTGTTTTAAAGCTCATAAAATGCTGTTTCAATACTTAGAAAATGAAGCTCTTGAGCTCTGTTTTGAAATAGTTTTCTAGTTTAAAAATGTCCCTTCATTTAAAAAAGGCTAGATACTAAAATATTTACAATAGACTTGAAATGAAATGTGAGTTTTAATTAAATGAAAAATGTCCTTTTTGGATCAACTGCGACTAAAATTTTCCTCTCTGACCTTTGTCCATCAGAGTGGAAACTCCGTTATTTGTCCACCTCTACAAGAGGTATTAGATACTCAGCAAGTGGAAATGCTGATCTCCTAAAACGGGTGCTGCTTCTGCCAGTGCCCAACCTGGACCTTGAGATGGGAGAGTGCACAGCTGGGTTGGTCATAGGAAGAGTTTGCACCAGGGGATCCCCTGCTGGGTTTTGCACAGAGGTGCGATGTTTCAGCACGCAGCTACATTTGCTCTTCCTGACACAGCAGCTTTGATGCCAAAGAAGTAGAGCCCAAGCGCTCCGATGCTTGCAGTTTCAATGTGGATATCAAAGGTTGTTTCCCACAATGTTCTCACTTTTATTGCTGAAATGTGACACTCTACTTGACTGTGGCATCTGGAGGCATTTGGCCATGTGTGGGAGTGCATTCCTGGGCATACGTTGCAGGACTGCGTCTCGCCCTGCTCCGCAGGCTGTGCCGGCTGCCACTCTCCTGGTCCCTTGGTGCAAGGGTGTCCATCCACCCTCTCTGGCCCCCTGTTGTGGGGAGCATTAATGCCAAATTAAAGGTGATGTAGTTATAGAAATCAGTTGCTTTCTTGGTGTCCATGTTCCTGCTTTGGCTGGAGGCTGCCAGCACGGGAGTGGGCTGAGAGCAGGAGCTTGGCTGCAGCCCCTGTGCTGGAGCTGCAGGGCTCGGGAGGGAGTGGGGTGCTGCCACTCACAGCTATGGGGATGTGGAGGTCAGCTGGGGCCAAAAGCCCTTTGAATTGCTCCAGCCTTTAGGGAGACGTGGCCAGATTTGGAGGCAGCTTTGGTCCTGCTAGGAGAGGTTTTAGTGTGCTTTCTTCCCTGCTCCCATACCCGTTTTGCACAACATGGGACACTTTCCATCTCCCCTGCTGTATACATATTGTCTCTTCTAAAACTTTTCTGGAAGTTTGAATTTTGCTTTGCTTCTGACATCAGAGAGAAATGGTGCACTTGCACCCTTTGCAATCAGTGTCTAAAATACAAAAGCAGCATATTTGATTACGCTGGATTTGGCCTCTGCTAGCCAGCTCTTGGTCCCTCTGCTGTGGCAACTTGCTCAGAAGTAATGTTATCGGATTAGCATAACCAAAGTGGGAACGGCTCCTAAAACACTGATAGAGATAAAGCAGTATAATCAGATGCAACATGTCTGTTTTTCCTGGTATGTAGGAAGAGATGTGATAGATGGTCACCCCAGCAAAGGCAGATAAGAAATGCCTTGAAGTAGAGGGAAGAAAATAGGAAGCGATTTCCCACTGGCTGTTTGTAATAGTTTGTAGAGTGCTACAAATTAAACTCTGTATTTTTAGCCTGCATCATTGTCAGCCTATAGTTGACAATTTGGGAACACTTATGACTCAGAACAGGTTTTATGTGCACCCTTTTTTGTCTTTTATGTCACTTTATAGCTGTGTGACACATCACTGAGGCTGCACCCAGGTGAGGAAGCTGCCAAAAGGGCTGTGGTGGGGTATGGAAAACACAATGGGGTCCCTTCCTTCAAAGGTGGATTTCCATTTCAAATGTTTCTCCAGCAAGACAAGTCCTTTCCTCCACTGTCCTCTTCACCTTATCCACCTCAGTGAGCCTGAGTCCTGGGGAGCCTCATGATCCCAGCAAGACCTTTGCATCATTATGACCCTGGTCCTCTAAAGCCTTGTACATATACTTTGTGCCATATATCGGAGCAGTCCCACTCCTATAGCACTCACCGTGTGCATGCTGGTATGAGGGGTGGTGGTGCAATGCATTTCCCGAGGAGGGAGGAAGGTTTACTCCCTGCTTGCAGGTTGTGCTCCCTGTGAGCATTGCTCACGGCCGGGGCTGGGGGGCTGCTGCTGTGCCTGTAGGCTTGAGCGCAGGCAGCAAACGGAGCCCAACGAGCACTGTCATAGGTCAGCGGTGGTTGCTTAACTGGCTGCAAGGCTGTCTTTCTCCATGGCAATTTGTCCTGCCCCCCCCCATTTGGAGGAGGTATTAATTTTGTTGTGGGAATAGTCCCAAGAGACAATTTGATCTCGGCACTGGCAATTTAAAGCCAGTGAACTGGTGCCATGCCTTACGGGCTGTTACTGCACTTTATTGTATAGGACCTTCTTTACAGATGAACAGAGCAGTCAGGGGCGTATTCGCTTTGCTCTTGCTATATTTTGTATGCTAAAGTACTGACTTGGAGAGGATGGTGGTAAAGCTAATATCACAGTGAGAAGAGTAGACCTGGAGAGCATAAAACATGAGCAGGTCAAAAGCTTTGGGAGCTGCACACGGGCATCCAAAAGCAGAATAAAATACAGAACATTTCCCAGCTGAAGCGGGACCTGTTAAATTTGCAAAGAGCTGTTGGGAGAAAGGCCGAATTCAGCAGTGGGCTGTCAGCGGGTGGTGCCTGGGCCCCCGTGCCGTAAGCTAGTAGCCACGCTGTTTTCTGCGGTCCTTGGGGTGGGCCGTTTCCCTCATCCCCGCACGGGAGGAGGGCGATGGTATGAAGTGTCTCTCTTCCAGGAGGCTTTGCAGGCAGGAATCCCACCCCAGGTAGGCTCCCCCTGTGCAACAGCTCCCTGGGGCTCCACTGCCAACTGCCTGTGAAGCTAAAGGCCCTGAAGACACTTAAAAATCACCACCACCATCCCCAAAATGTGCATTTAAAGCTGTCTCATTTCTCTTCGTTGTCGTGTTCTCCAGGCTGTACTCTCCCCTGATATCATGGGTATTGGAGGAAAACTTTACCTTGAGGTAACTGTAATGGTTATTGAGCTGTACAGCGAGTGTCTCTGCACCCATTAACGGCACGATCAGCGTAACACAACTTAGCTGCCCTGCAGTTATAACTGATTAAGCAAGACAATGATGTTTTGACTGGCAAAGGGGCCCTCTTGGGATGCGATTTAAAAGGTTATCAGTGAAAGGAGGAGGGATGGATTCCGTAAAAGCGAGGGCACAGTTGGGTTGAGTTCTTTCCACCGCTCATTTGTACGGTATGATACAGCAGAAATGCTAAAATGAGTGAATAGGCTGTGCCTGCTTCACAGCTGGGTGGGGAAGGGGATTTTTTTTTTCTGCACATCTGGAATTCATTGACCCTCCCCTGGCAGCTGTTTTGGCCCTTGTTCCTGCCCAGCCTCTTGATACTACTGGGCCTTTGTCTCTGCTGAAAGCCCTGCGACTTGCAGCAGGAAAGTGGTTAGCTGTGGTAGACATCCCTTGACTGGCTGGGGAGCTGCTCCGTGGTGGAGGACAAGATGGAGAGGCAACAGGGAGAGGGAAAGGCTGTCCTGGACTTGCGTGGAGGCGGTGGGCAAGCGGCCAGGGTCTGGGGGGAGTAGAAAGGAGAAGGAGGGGCAAGAAACTGCAAGTATAGCCTCACTCCCTGGTTTCATGATCTGTGGTGGATTAGGATTGTCCTGAAGAGCTAATGTGGAGCTGGAGCTCCAGGAAATCAATCCACAGGAGTTTGTGCATTGATCTGTTTGGAAGCATTAACCTGAGGAATTTCTCCATCTACACTTGTTTTCATTTGGGTGCATGTTCACAGGGATTGATTTTCTTAAGATCTGGGCATTGAATTAGATGTTTTTCTGGATATACTGGTTCAACTTCAGCTTTTGTAAAGAGACATTAGCTGGGATTTCACCTAGTTTGACTTCGTTATTGAGATTCACTGACAGTAAGCAGTAGGTTTGTGACTGCATTTTCCTCAGCAGCCCTTGCAAGGGCAGAGAGCTCTTTTATCTGCAAGGCTTAACTGTGTTTTCACCCAAGTGCTGCAGGAAAGGGGGGCCAAACCCAGGTATTGCTGTGCAACAGGGTTGTGTGTCATGACGTGGGGCTTAATTCCTACCCCAACAAAACAAGATGGTGTCTTGACAGGTAAAGAAGACACTAAAGTGTCATCTCTTCTTAGGAAAAGTAATGTGTATAGATACATATGATATGCATGTAAACATATATGTATGTGTATATATATTTTCTTCCCATATTGCTTTGTTGTCCTCTGGCCATAGAGGAATGAGAGTGGAGTCTCAAATAAAGTGAAAGCCGGGTGGCCTTAGGCTGTGCAATTGTGGTGAAAAACATTTTCGGGGAGAGAAGGAAGTCACAGGATGTACCAGAGGGCTACGGGAGAGGCTCCCCCGTTACATCTGCTTGGTGATGGTGCTGCCCGTCTTCCGTCTAATCTCACTCGGGTGCAACCACGCCTGCCCCTCGCTGTGGCTCTCTGCGAGTGCCAAGCCCCTTTAAAGAAAGGAGTGGATATCTGTGCCCAAATTGCTAAAACAGGCATTAATATGGTCTTGCTTCCCCTGTCTTCACCTCCCCCGAGGCCTCTTGGCATGCTCCTGCCCACTGCTTGTCACTTTGCCCTGGTGGTCCCAGGATGAACTGCCCTGAATCACAGTGAGACTGCTCCAAAACCAGCTGAAAATGGAGGCATTGAGTATTTACAGAAATAAGTGATTTTGTCCTCTGTAGTCTTAGCCACCTCTACCTTGAACCTGTGAAGAGCTCGACATGCAGGGGTCAGGTCGGAGTGAGGTAAAGTACAATCCATTTCAGTGGTATTTTGTATGCAGGGTCTGAGCTCAGGCACACTGTCTTACCAAAAGCTGATAACAAATAGATATGAAACACCTTTGAAATGTTAACTTACCCTGAAAAGCCTGTTTCTTGAATACTTCTAAGCAACACAAAGCTTCATCACAGACAATCTGCTCCCTTCTCTCTATTTTAATAAGCGAGAAGCATAGCATATGGCTGGAAAGGATGTGACAAATATTTTCATAGTCGCACAGCTCAGGAAAGAAGGGATGTTGCAAAACTTCAAGAAATCCCAGTTTCAAAGCACAGAGCTGAGCAGACAGAAGAGAAAGCTGGGAGCAGCGAGGTCTCAGGCAGGAGTGTGCCTCTCCCTCTCGGCTCTACGGCCCCATCTTTTCCCTATGGGCTGCAAGTGGCTGCGTAGGCTGTGCCCTTCCAGGGGATGTTTTATTTTTGACCTGCATTGCAAGAGCAGCCAGAAGACCAGGTTTCTGCCATGCCAGGCTCTGTTTAACGCAATACGCGCTTGCTCTCCCCAGCTGCATTTCCCCTGTGCTCCTTCTGAAGTCGGTTTTGCTGCTGAACTCCTTGTGTGGGTACACTGTGACCCATTTCAGTTCAAATGAACTAGGTTAGCTAAAGCTGTGTAAAATGTAGGTCTCTTGCTCTTTTGCTTCCCTTTGAGTGAAATCCATCGGACGCAGAAGATGTAAGTCAATGTAACTCCTTTGACTTTGATGGCAGCTCGCCTCTTCGTTCCAGCTGCAGATCTCGCCTGGCATCTGGTACAATCTATCCTGTGTGGTGTTTATTTTAATAGCCTGATAAAACTATTATTCTCAAGGCGAGATAGCGGCTGGTAGCTGTGTGTTTAGCAAAAATCTGCACCCATACAGGTTCCATAAGTATTTGCTTCAAAGATGTAAACACCACATTACCCAATTAAAGGAGTGTCCTTAATAATTTATCAGGCAATTAAAGTATTCATTGCCCTTTATCCCAGAGAGCTCCACCAGTGATATATAATCTGAACCTAAGTTAAAATGCTATAATAAATGAACAGTGATGCAATGTATCAAACATAATGAGAGTATTAAGGCAATGAAGGGTGGTTTGTCAAGAACGGAGGCTGTAACACAGTTAGTGGAGCTAACTTAATTTCTGGAAATACCACTGCTCTTGAGGAGTGGGGCATACAGGGGGGAATGTCTGGGGAAGAAATCCGAGTAATACGTTCCAGGGAGAGCTTACCCATTACAAAGTTAGAGATGGAAAAGCTCTGTCTCCCCAGTTGTTATTAATAAGCCTCCTGAGAATGTCATGAGGAAGGGAAATGAGCGACTGAAAGAGAGGGATTGCAGCAGAAGTGGTGTTTCAGCTTAGGTCTGACTGCTTGTCATAGCACAAGATTGCTTCATACTCGTGTAATGAAAAATGCAAAAGCAAAGGGGGGGAAAAAAAAGGCAAATGCTTTTGTTACTGATTCTGGCTTGTATGTTTGAAAAATGACCCAAGGGGTTAGGAGTCCAACTCGCAGTGAGTTGTAGTCAGATTTGGACAGTTTGTTTCCCTTTTTAAAATCCCGGTCACTACTGTAAAAATGCCAGAGCCTCGGTGCTACCCAATCTCCTGTCTGTGCTGTCACCTCTGCTGCTGGGAGCTGCTTCTGGTAGTGTTTTGTGGTGTGAACGTGTACCCAAAGATGTGTACATAATAGACACAGTCAGTTGGGATGCGTTGAACTGTGGGTGAAGGAGGGACGACGTTTTCATCTTCCCCTTTTTAAATAGTATCCTGAGGTGGGGGGATGATTAAGGGCCATTATTACTACTTTTGAAGAACTGTTCTTGAGCCACTCAATTCTTGATATGAAAAAGGATGGGATGGAAGTGAATGGAGATATGAAAATGATGGTCCCATAGTTCCCCTTTCCAAGCTCTGACGCTTAAATGTGTTGGCAAGTGATTTGCTTTAATGGGAGAAACCAAATGAGACTTGTTCTCTGACCAGAGTTTGAGATGGGCTTCACAAATTTTCACACTACTTCGACTGTGGGCATGAATGAGGCGTGCTTTGAAAAGACTTTCCCGCAAGAGTGCTTTTAGCGGGCGAATCCTTGATCTTTTTATGGTGACACCCATTACCTACCAAGTTGGGAAAGAACTTCCCTGTTCAAGGCACTAACTTGTCAGCTTTTGTAGCCCTGTATGATACCTATGGAAACCGTGGTCATTAATAGCGGAGTCTTAGCAGAGCGTCTTACATCAGAAGAAGCTAACCGACCCAAAGGCATGCTTCGGAGTCCACTGCGTGCAGCAAGGACAAGAAGGATGTGATCTCTGTTCCTGCCTCGGTTACCAACTTGTTTCCTAACCTTGGACATTTTGTGCTATTATTTTTCCTTTGCTTATTTGGTCTCTTGTGAACTCTTTGGAGAACGAACAGCTGCTTGCTGTTACTATATAGCAACTCGTAACAACAGGAGGGAGGGCTATTGGATAGTAAGCTTTATATTAACTAATTTGGAGTGGATTATATGGACTAGAACAGTGTAATTGAATGCAGGGCTTATCTTTTGCCCACCGCTTGCGTTATACATTAACGCCATTTATTTATACTGCCATGCTTTCTCATTCTTGTGATGCAAAGGAGAGTCAGCCTTATATTACAAACTCCCCAAAGACTTTTGTGGCTAGGATCTGCTCCTCACTACATATTAGAAAGCTTTTGTAGTTGTTGCTAGTCTCTGGAAGAAGCTGCTTTCCAGAGGTACATGCAGCTCTGCCATCCTGGCCTGAACAGAGCATCTGTGCCGCTGCACTGCGCTCCCTGCCCTCCCTGCAGTAACGGGCTGGGGAGCTGGACACTTCTTAGAAACCCCCCTCCTAGTTTAAAGAATAACCACATCTATAGGGATAAAACACTTTGGTTTGTCAGGTCACTTCGGAATCAACTTTTTCACTCGACAAAACTTAAGGACAAAAGAATACATTTAAATAAAAGCGTGAGCCACAAAACCAATAGCAAAATATGCTTTTAATGTGATACCTAACGCAAATAACTTTTTGTTGGTTTAACTCAGCCGGCTTTTAGTTCTTTGTTGTAGGTTAAAGCAGGCATCTCCCTCTCTTTGCTTCAGAAAGGCACAGAGGAAAAAGCATCCCCATTTCTGCTGTTAGGAGCCTGCATGTCCTTGTCTTTCCCTCTTGCCTTTTGCACTTGGTTCCCTTCTTTTTAGAAATGAGCACTTGGAAGCCGTTCAGCCCGATGGGGGACTACAGCTGTTCTTCCCCTCCTCTTCATTCTGGTCATTTGGCTGACGCTTCTACTGTGTGCCTAAACTTTGCCATTCCTGGATACAGTCTGCTTTCCTTTGCACCCTTTCGAATGCAAACCAGTAAGACCTTTTGTATTGTTATGAGATTAAAGAAAAAATACCCAGGCTTTTTCGGACAGTCATAACTATTTTCTTTTGACTTAAGATGCTTGAATGAGAAATGGCTTGTGTGGTTTACTGATGCTCCACCTCACTGCAGGGTTATAGGGACTGCTGAAGGTCCCTCTGCAGCTAGATACTGCCATTATTTCCTTTGTATAACTGCTATTCCTTGGCATAAAACTTAGAAGACGACCTGAACCAAAGCCAAAGATCCAATATCCTATCCTGGGAAAATCAGGAAAAACTCAACTATAAATTTGCTGTGAAAATATTTGATTTGTGATGAATTTCTAGAAATTGCTGCCTTGCAGAAACCACAAGAATTTCAGTACCTTATGGGAGAAGTGTTCTTTTTGATGACTGCCTGAATCCTCCTCATGTCATATAATTTATGTTAATTAAATGCTGATGGAAGCTGAAGAAGCATATTGATGGAAGATGTATTTGAGATACTGTTATTAATTCATCATTCAGGAGCTAGTGCGTGAAATAATACATTCTTAGGCTCTGACTTAGGACATTTCATTTTCAATATTATCGAGATGTCTCTTTCCTACAGAAATAACCCTTTAATCTACCATTAAAAAAAGAAAACACAACAACACAAAAACAAACAGCAAAAAAATAATCAAAAAACTCATTGGAGGCAGCCTGGTGGAATAGCTCTGGAGCAGTAATTATTTACACACCTTCAGAGCTATAGCACATACTGATCACAATTCTCCAGGCAAACGGACAATAAAACATTAATTTAAAAATAGTTATAACATTCAAGTATGAAAAAGGAGAACTTCTAAACTCAACAACATGTGCTTTATTGCACCCTAAGCTTACATTTTGGCAAGCGTAAGGACATGGCAACCTTCCTGGAAGCTCAGCAAACCTATATTTCGTACCTAAATCCTCACCTCACTGGTAGTGAGCTGTGGCCAGGACTTGGCATCCTCCATCCAGCTGAGGCTGGCTGCGAACTTGACCTTATGACAAGGTGATGTTGGGACACTGGTGGTATCTGCTTGGTGCAGATGGCCTGGTACTGTCCCAGCAGGCAGACGGTGGCCTTGGGGGTCAGGGGTGGTCCCTGTCCCTGCTGAGCCTCTCTTTCTCCTAAGGCTTCCACTAGCCACCAGTGTGTGGGGGCTTGCCTTGGCTGACCCTGAGCTGCCGGCAGAAGCTCTTCAGCAGCTGAAAGCATGGAAAAGGGGCAACCTTGCTTCAGCTGTTGGCTTATTACCTCTCTTGGTGTAATTATAAGCAGTTAAGCCAGGTGAGCCTGGAGAGCATCCCGGACTGTGCATCGCTGCTGTGCCCGCTGCCAGTGCGGGTGTCTGACAAAGCAGAGCACAAAAGGAAAGATGGTCTGGACACCCGAGACCTCCAGCGAGAGCTGAAATAGGAACTAAACTCTATAAAACAGTAGGATGGGATGTTTTGGAGAACAAAAGACTGAGGAAGAGTAGTAATGATAGTCTAATGCAAACCTAAAAGTTTGCCTTCACTTAAGGGGGAACAGGGGAGCATTTCTATTGACTTCTATGTGTTTTGGATGGGGTTCCAGGTGACTAGAGTGCTCGTAAGTGGTCCTGACCAGTTGGAGGGAGGGGATAAAAACACGGGAGTCAGTTTTCCGCCATGTCATGATAGTCACTGGTGCTGGAGTTGGTGTTGTAGGTCATCTGTAAACATTCAGTGAGTATTTTATAAGCTCATTTGGGGAATCAACAGTGCCCAGAAACTTAACTGCTTCCACTGTCCTGAGCTTTCCTGGAAGAAGGGAGGCAGTCTGATCGCCAAAGGTTACTGCTCTTCACTAAAGGTCGGCTCTGTAACCTGCACCGCCTGTAATGCTTAGTGTCACCGAGAGCAAGGACTGACAAGTGCCCTGAGGGTCCCTCAGCTGAGGAACAGGAGAATTTTGACCCCAAATCTAGGAAGACACTGATGGGAGGCTGCGACATACAATTCCCACTGACTCTGTAGTGTCTCTAAAAGGGCTTTGCTGCTTTCATGGGATCACATGAAACTGGGTCCTGATTTGTCTGCAAAAGTTTTAAGGTGTCCACCCAAGGCTTACAGCTTTCTTCTCTCTGTAAAAGCATCATTGCTTCAGGAGGTGGGGAAGCGTTGCTGTTGACAAGTGTTACGTTAATGCATGAGGATGTTCACGCTTTCCTCATCACTGCATTGAGCCCTGGGGATGAGTTCAGAAATGATGGAGAAGCCTAATGATGAGCTTCTCTGAGACAATTACAAATGTAATGGGGAATGCAATGAGATAAGCAATGAAAATCAAGGTGAAATTTCCTGACTGACTGAAGCTGAACTAACTGTGAGCGCTGCTGGAGGAAGCTGTACCATCCTCTGCTCCTAGGTCTGCGTACTTGGACAGTTTCTTTACCCAATACCATCACACGGGTGGCAAGCTGGGCTGTTTTTAGGGTTATGGGGTTAGTTTTCAGGTGGATCACTGAGCTAAAGTCAGTGGGAGATTTCTGCTCTAGCTTAAGGTGGAGTAAAGTTGCAGCATTGCCAAACTGCGCTGTACGATTGGAAGTGTAATGTGTAACTGGTAACGCTGTAGGTTGGGTACGTGGGCATACGTGACAACTGTCCTCTTTCGCTGCGGTACAGAAATGTTGGCTTTGCAATGCTCATAAGCAACTGGAAGTATTGAATATTAAGTTTTAGCCTCCAGGGACCTTTATATTGTACCATCAAGAGAGAAATTAAGATCTGGGAAGAGGTTTCTTTGAGCATCTGCATGGAAAGGACAGAAGTGTTCCAGATTGCAAACAGCCGCTTTCCCCTTCTGCTCCCTGAGACTAAACACCCCCAGAGTCATTCTGCGTTTTGCTCATAACTGTTCAGACTGGTGAATTCTTTTATTTAAATGTAATTCCTGTGGCTGCTCAAATGGTAGCTGGAAACCTTTCCTTGTGGCTCTACCAGGCCGCTTAGAAGAAAGCACTTCTAGCCAATTGTGTTTTGCTAAGGAGATTGCGTTATTCGAGTCGGTATGAAAGGGGTTTGAAAACTGTGTAGAGCAGCGAGAGGAGGCTGCTCACTTGAATTCATAGTTAAGGCTGTGCTTGGGGAAGGCTCTGACTATCCCAAAGATCAAAGGTGTCTGTAAACATAACCGGTCTCTTGGCTGCTTTCTGCTAATGACGGTTTCTGGCTAATCCCAGCTATTAGCCTTTCTAATACATGGACGGATCTAGGTAAGAGGTGCAAAGCTGGAAATAGTCAGAAATTGCTCTTTGCCCCCCAAACCATTTTGATCCCTGGAGGATCGACGGGAAAAGGCCCTCACAGGAGACGTGGCTAGGAGCTACCTGCATCTCACGCTGGTTGAGCTCATGGATTTGGGCATCTCTATGGTCTGAAAACCTGTGTTTCCCCTCCCTAGCTATCAGTCATCAGTGTTAAGATGTTTTCATGACAGTGAGGCTTGAGGATGTTGCTTGCTAGGGCTGGTATTTGCCATTGGTTTTGGCTTCTTCGCATCCCAGGGTTGGGGCATGGTGCACACTCAGAAGCTGTGCAGCTTGTACTGTAAAGCACAACAACTTTTTAGCTTCTGCATCGCATTCATGTCATCTTTGTTTTTGCATTGCTATGGTTTTATGTACATTCACTTGCCTGGGGACTTGTCATCTTATTTGTAATCTATTGTTTTAATTATTTTCTGTGAAGGTGCCCAAAGACCCTGGGGTATTGAGACACAAATACATTATTTATTCATTAATTATTCATTATTGCTAACTACTTGCTACAATGTAGTTGCCTGCATTAATGTGTCTGGGTGAACCCTCTCCCATGGATAAGAGGGTAGCCGCTTTATTTGCCAACTATTCCCTGGTCGAGGTAAGGTTGCTAAAAGAATTGGGGGGAAACATAGCTACATTTGGCCAATAACTCTTTTTCTGATGTGAATCTCTAAGAGCTGACCTAAAAATCATCAGATGGAATAAAGTCTCCGTAATCAACATTTGGGGGTCATAACCTATTGCTGATTTGTTCCAAAATTGCCAGGAGAAGGATTTACCAGGTGGGTAAAAAGGCTTTAATTGCCCTGCTTATCACTGAATTTCCCACTTAAGAAATGTCTGCTTCTTCCTCTGCAGCTTCACCTCAGTCTGAAACTACTCCAGTTACCTCTGCAATTCGGTGCACAGGTACTCGTCCTCCCTGCATTTTGTTTGAAATGCAGAAATAAACACAGAAATGTTAAAAATAGAAATAACCCCGAGCTGAAATAATTTTCCCTTCCTGGCTGACTGCCTCGCGCACCAGGTTCCAGTCATGTTTCAGCTGAGATGGCTGCGGCTGGAGCTACCCAGTGCTAATCTCAGTGACGGTTTTCTCAGAGAGATACTTGGTCCCAATTCTTCATGGGCTTTTACTCATTTCTTGTCCCTCTGTGATCTGATTTCCATGATTTCCCTGCACTGATTGCTACAAAAGAGGGGCCTGCAGCAAACCTCCGGATGCCATCCTGCCTGATTTCCACAGCAGGAGATGCATGTTCCTGGCCAAAACGCAGTGACTCCAGCCTGCCTTCCTCCCTAACGCCGCCGTTCATCGCACCCCTCGGTACCAGGGAGTAATTGAGTGGTTTTTAAAACCCACTAGAGGTCTGAGCTCTGGTCCCAGTGGGGGCTGCAATCCTCCGCCAGCTCCGCTGCTGCATGTGTGGCTGTGGGTCAAGTGGGGTGACACTCGTGTGTCCCCAGTGCTGCTGCTGCTGGAGGACACGCTGCTTTGGAGCCACATAAATACAGCTCTGATGAGTGACAGCTTTAAACAAGGTCCTTTGAAACCTCAGAGGAGTTTTAACGGGCTGTAAGAGATCTGTTTTGGTGTTTTGTTTAAAATAACTAATAATTGCTGGACTTTTGATTTTTGAGCTTGATTTCTAACTTAATTAGTTAATTGATTGGTAATGGGCCAGAGAGGTTAAAATACCTCAGGGGGGTTGATGAGACCAGTCTTTCTGGGGATAGAAAGACAGACTGGAGGGGTTGGAGGTGGAGAAGAGCTTTGTGTAACATCTAGAGAGATGGGGGTTGGTCTCTTCTCCCTAGTAACAGACGACAGAACAAGAGGAAATGGCCTCAAGTTGCGCCAGGGGAGGTTTCGATTGGACATTCGTAAAAACTTCTTTACCGAAAGGGTTGTCAGGCATTGGAACAGGCTGCCCAGGGAGGTGGTGGAGTCCCCATCTCTGGGGGTATTCAAAAGGCGTTTAGATGAGGCCCTAAGGGATATGATTTAGTGGGGGACTTGGTAGTGATAGGTTAATGGTTGGACCCGATGATCTTGGAGGTCTCTTCCAACCAGAACAATTCTATGATTCTATGATTCTAGTGACAGCATTTTGTCCTTCTAAAAGAGCATCTCTGAGGGACTATTGCAGCAACCTGAATTTGTGTGTGCGCCTCTGGAAATAAAGCTCCCCCATGCAGAAAAATGGATGCAGGCTGCCGGGCACTGTCATGACTAGCACATCCCGCGAGACTGTCGGGAGACTTTTTTAGTGTCTTGAGATCATTTCTGGGAGCTCTGAGACTGAGAGGCAAACCTCTTTGGCTTCATAGTCTCATCAAAAATCCCCCCGGGACATTGTGGTCACCATGACCGCTCAAGAAGTTTTTGCACCTGCTTGATTATTGTGTTGGACTGCTACAGTAATCTAGGAAATTAAGTCTTTGGTGCTACGGACAGATTTTCTGACAGTCCTGGAGAGGGCAGAGAGGAAGCTTGGGTAAAAGATCCCGGCACTGGAAGGGTAAATTGACCACCCAGCGTTGCTGTCAGCTGTTTGATGGAAGACATCTCAATCACTGGCACGATCAATCCCTATAGACTGAGCCCGTGGCTATTATCAACTTTTCCTATGTCCTTGCTGCTTGTAAATTTAACTCCACCTCTCAATAATTTTAAATGAAAGGTATAGCAGTGCTGCAAATAAAGGAAACAAAATGCTTCTCTACCATGTTGCTTTTTGAGCATACCTCTTCTCTATATGCAACCTAGCTTCTGCCTGTGGTCTGCAGGGGTTGGCACCTCGAGGTTGTGCCTCTCTTCACTCCACTGAGCACAGTCATGGTGCGATCCAGCTGGGATGGAACCGGCTCTGCCCCTCCATAGTTACAAAATCCACTTTGTAAACACTTCAAAGAAAATGTTCTTGGGAGAGCACAGCCCATTACACATGGTTGTGAGTCTCTCTAGCAGAATTGCATATATTAAATGGTTAGCGTTTTAGATGTTTTGCAGGGTAATTTTCCCTCTGTTGCTCTCTCCAGTACTCCCAGTGCTCCTACCCTCTTGGAGTTGTGCGAAAGTGGGATTTGAGTGTTTTCAGTCTGTTATTGATCTACCCGGAGAGGTCTAGAAAGCAAGGTGGGGGAGTGCTGGAAGAGTGACTGTCAGTGCTCTTGCACTTAGCTTTGGAGCCGTGCTGCTCGGCTGCCACCTCCATTTGAGAGGACCATGAAAGAGGCCATCAGTGACCACCTCAAAGCTGTGGGGGCAGTGGCCGAGCGCTGCTGGATCAGCTGCTGGGAGGAGATAGCCTGGAGCTAGGGTGCGGAACGACAGAAAAAGCCTGTCTGATGCAAGCCCCAAATTTGGCTGTAGGCACACAGCGAGTATTTTTAGCTTTCACGCTCTCCCTGACACTTAGGTGTTAATTTTATAGCACCCCAATCTGTTTGCCTACAACTGTCTGTCTCGCACAGCCCTGCTGTCCGCTTCGCGTCAAACCCAGGCACGAAGCCAGTGACTGGAGGCATTGGATATGGCAGCAACAGGAGCATCCTATGCCAAAACCACCTCCTAGGCCTGGGTTAATAGAATACCGCTCAAATGCTTGCTCAGTTTAACAAAAAAAAAAAAGAAATGTCAACATGTCCTGGTAACCGAAGGCCTTAGCGTGTAATTGTGGAGAGACTAAAATTGTGCAGAAAGTGATAAACTCTGAGAGTGTCTCAGCATTTATGGGAACGAATATACCATACATTACCATCGGACATTATCATATAAATTATCACCTTCTCTATACCTCCCAGTTGTACTATAATCTTTCATAGTGCTGCTCCTCACCGTGCAAGAAGCAATGAGGAACCCAGCGCTTCACACTGCTTTTCACACAATAAAAGTGCAACATTATTCTGACAGCCGTTCTGTTTGGTGCCTGGGTGCCTGGAGCACATCCAAAGCCGTCTACTCCGCACCTGCGAGACAAGCAGAGCTAATCTGACACTGCATCTGCCTACTCTGTCCGATGCTCCTCATAAATAAAGCAACAGTTCAGACTGACATCTGTAGAAACTGGATTTTAGAAGCCTCGCTGCCACACATATTTCAATCTTTGCTCAAAGGACAGAGAGAGAAACAGAAGGATCTTACCTTTGACGCATGGTTGCCATAGTAAAACCAAACTTCTTCCATGCAAAAGGGTGTGAAAAGGTAAAAGTTTGTACTTAAAGCAAGTAGGTTCATTATAGGAAAAAATAATAGAGGGAAGAGCTGCAGGGAAGGAAAACACTCCTTCAGAAATTTCATCATGGATCATGTGAGACAAAGGAGCCATTGAAAAAGGCTTTAACACGTTTCAATTACGTTGCTTTCAACGGTCTCGCCAAAGTCTAAAACCACAAGCTTTCAGGCATAATGTGCTAATGATGGAGATGGGGCTCAGAAATGCAAACGACGGAAACTGGATCTCATGTGAGGAGTTTGCTTGAGGTTTTGCTTGAGGTTGTTTTGAAAATCAGCATTTCTCTCCAAGTACTACCTGTCTTAATCTGTCAAGAAGATATATACATGCATAGAGGACGTGCTCAACACCAGCAGTAGCAGCAGAAAGATGTATCACTGATGAATAAAGAACTTTGTAGCTGGATACCTGCAGGTTTAACACACAAACAAACCCTCTTTGCCGTAGTGCGTTGCTGCCTGTTGCAATCTTCTAGTGAGCAAAAATATGGTACGGAAAGCTAACAGCTTTTTGCCAGCAGGTTGTCTTCAAACGCGTAATTGGTACCAAGTTGTGACACTACAAAAGCTAGCAAAAACTGTAACTGGCGGTCAGAAAGTAGCATTTGCCAGAGGGAAAGAATTTTCTCCCTGGTTTTATAGGACCTGTTAAGTTAATTTAGCTGACCGTGTAGGGTAGACGAGTGCTGCGGCAGCTTACAGCTCTGCGACTCTCTAGGTGCCTACAGCTGCTCTCCGTGTTCCCCTCCTGTCCACTCCTCACGGCTATTTTGATCCCAGGCATATTTTACAAGCACCTGAGAAGGTTTGCAAAGCGGCATTGCCCCGTCTCCAGCCAGGAGGGCTGTTTGCTTCTCCCCTTGACGTGGGAGCCCTGGGGTGCAGGACAAAAGCTGCAAGGACACTGTGTGGAGAGGTTTGGGGATCCTTCCATTAGAAAAGCAAAACGGGACCCATCCTCAGGTCTTTTCCCTGTATGAAGGCAGTTTTTATTCAGCCTTTCTATTTGTCGCAATATGCATATGAAGCCATCCTCCCCTGACCCGTGATAACTGGTCTGTGGAGATCGTGTGCCGCTCGCAGTGATTGCAAGGTCGCTTTATCCAGCACAGGGCAGATCCAGGGGCTTTTTCTCAGATTTTTCTCTGCCATTATTTCAAGCCAAAGATCGCCTTTAGACAAGCCGTCTGTAATTATAGCTGAGCTGATGTTTACACCATTCCCCCAGCAACCAGCTCGCTTCCAGGGCCCCCGCTTTTGCCTTGCACAGTGCGCCTGGCTCGAGACCTCATTTTGCCTTGGACGAGCTCACAGGAGGCCAAGGTGAGACGCTATGATTTGACCCTACTCTAGCTGAAGCCAATGCAACTTTTCTCTCTCTTATCCTAGCCATTTTATATATATATATATCAGGGTAGGGTTTTCCAGATGGGGATGATGTTTGCTGTAGTGCTATGGTGCAGTAAATAAACATCAAAGCCCTCTGTGCCTATAGAAAATAACTTTGCCCCGTGAGGTTGCTGCGCAGGGCAAAGGCAGCTGCAGGGTGCCGAGAAAAAATACACCGAACGTAAGGCCTTGGAGGTGAAAATAATAAGCAAGAAACTCTACTACACATGTACATAGGAAGTTTCTGATCAAAAGCAACACACCTTTTAGATTATGGAAATGGTTTATGAAAACAGTATCTGGGGATTTTTAACTGGTACAAATGAAAGGAGCTCGTCCTCCCCTCCCTGCAATTTGTCAGTCTCCACCTTCTCACCTCCTGGTTGCCCAACTCAAAACTGGGCTTTTATCTGAGGAAATGAAATTTAGTAAAAAATATTTTTATAAAAGCAATCTGATCCCTGAGACAGGGGGGGAAACATTACAGATGCAGTATTTAATATAATTTAAAAGCTGATTACCCTGCATGTGGAATAAGTACTTTTCATAAGGCTTTCTACTATGTATGGTATGCACCCTAATTCGTATTAACGGCTCCTAAGGAGCCATCATAGTTTATCAAGAAAGTAATATGCATTTTAAAAGCACTCAAATAGAGATTTACATGATAAACCTTAATGACTCCGAAATGCGTTATTAGCTACTGTACACTCTCAGAAGCAGTCACTCACTCCTGGCAAATTAGATAATTCAAGAAGCCCATGAAAAACTTCAGCTCAGGATTAAGCTGTTGTTCAGCCACTCTGTAGGATTTATTTCATGCGTTAAGGGATGCTTTCCCCCTCAGCCTTTGTATGGCAAGTGGCTATTTTGTGCGCAGGAACGATGCTATGCTCCCTCCTAAAGAAAACAACCTGTTAAGCTTTAAAGCTCATTATTTATCTTATAATGGCCTTACATCTCTGGCAATATTTCCTTGCAATTGTCCTGTTAGCCAGATGCTACGTAAGATATCGGTATAAACCGGTTACACAATATCTGTGAAATATGGCTGGAAGATAACAACGTTACCGAGATGATGTTTTTAAATCATGACAAAAGCCAGCCAGTCAATTGATAGCTTCCATAAAGCCGATGGAAAAATTAATGCTGTGAAGAAGTGGGGCTAGCAACTGTATTTCCCCCAGCAAGATGAGATCAAAGCAACTGTGAAAATAAAAATTCAATGATTCTTAATTGTGCTGAAGATTAGGACTTCCATGCTACAAAGACTAGCATGGAACAAGAAAAAATACATCCCAGGGAATAACTATGTGCTCCAAGTAAAAGGATTAACTGGCCTTTCTGTGTCCTAGTCCAGATAATTTTATTTTAAATGTACTTCTTAGTGAGACTAGTCATGTCCTTAAAAATGAGTGATTTACACTTTTTTCCCGCTGAATTCTGAACTGACATTTTCATGCTGTCAGCTCTCCATTTTTTGGCTATTCGGCATCTGCAGCCGTCGTCGGGCGGACAGCCTCGGTCCCAGGGACTCGCTCTGTGCTGGGGCTGGCGTCGCCACCTGCTCGGCCTCGCGGCGCTGCCTGGGCACGAAAGGCTGCCAGCCCAAAAAAGGGGGGGAAGATTTAGCTGCCTAGACCCACCGCCTGCGTCAGCATGCAGCCAGCGTGCTCCCACAGCACTGCCTGGAAGGTGGGGGTTTTTTTTTGTGGTTTGGTTTGGTTTTTTTTGATTCTTAGACTTGCTTCTCCTGCGGGCTTGTTGTGCTCTGTGGTTTTACACCTTCTCTGCGACTTTGGAGGAAAGCTGTCTGGAGCACAGGTTTAAGGGGCTGCAAACATTTGCATATTCCACTGCCATCTAGAGAAAATTAATGAGAGCAGAAGAACAGGTTTTAAGTGCGCTATACTCTTTAGTCACTTAGATACCAGAGGGTCTTAGCTGGAGCAAACTTGGATAGCTAACAGCTGGCAAGGCAAATTGTTCTGAAAGATTAAAAGCCTTAACTTATCTTGAGTGGCACTATAAATGTCTACCCATCTTTGGGGGGGCACGTGCTGCAAAAGATCAGATGCTCACTGTGGTCAGGGGAAGGACGTAATGAGGGAAAATGGGGTTGAAGGGGAGAAGGATAATTTTCCTAAGTGATCTGCTCTTTACCCATACCTCTGCCTGACAAGACAGTGCAGAAAAGTGCATGCAAACGTGAATTATAGCTCAGTGGGGCAAAGCAGGAGCTGGTAGAAGACTGGGCTGGCCGTGTTGGAGCGATGATCAGCAAGCGCCCAGCAGTAGGTGTACAGCTTGCATTACCCCAGGGTTGTTATCTGTTGGGCTGCAGAGTAATTACTCTGGCAGAATCACACAGAGCTGGTTAGTGCAGAGGCGACCGGTGCAGTGCACCGATTGCTCCTCACCCGGGCTCCCTTCCCAAAGGGCCAGCCAGAGCGTGAGCGGGGGCCAGGCCGGCGCTGCCGGCACCCGCTCCGTGGAGCGGGAAAGCTCAGCCAGCCGTCGCTGGCAGCAGGAGTGTCCTGCCTGGAGGGTCAACAGCGAAGGAGAAGCTGGAAAAGGCTGCGTAGGGCTTTCCTAGGGCTTTGCTTGGATGGTTTGTTGTTTGTATAGCAGGGGCTGAAGGAGCAGGGTCAGGTTGCTGCCTGCGAGGAAGGGGATGGATCGTGCCATCCTTGTTCTTTCAAAGAAAAAAAGCAACTTTTGGGGAGTTCTGTGTATCTTGTAGGGCAGTGATAACTGAGTTACTGCCTTTGGAACCCCTCTGCCCAGGCTGCTTTCAGGCTACACGTGAGTTCACTGCAATGGGAGCTTTGCTGCAGGGAAAGAAGGAGCCCTGGCTTATCCCCAGCTGACTCGCACTCATTACCTGTTTATAAAAAGGTTAAGTGTCCATGAATGCAAGCGCAAATCTGAAAAACTGGGCTGCCTCCAAACGAGCTGCAGCCGCCATTTGGGTAAATGACACACAGCTTTGTCTCCTGCTGGGGAGTGGAAAAGAGGAGTTTGGGAAGTACCACACTGCCCAAGGTCTGCGCAGCCTGCTGGGAGCAGTGCTTGCCTTCCCTTGGACAGGGTGGCCCTGAAACACCACAGTCCTGCCTTGGTCCTTGCTTTATAACCCCTTTCATCTGTTCGTCAGAAGCAGATGGGGCCAAAGGCCACTTAATTTACATCTGGTCCCTTCAAGGTATGTCTCTAATGAGGTACCTCAGAGAAAGCACGTTCATCGTTGTGGCCGTACCCTTCTCCTTTCTTGACTGGTGAGAGCCGCGGCAGCCTGGGCTTGCGGTGGAGGAAGCCTTCTCCTAGTGAGGCCATGGGAGGCAGCAGAGAGGGCAAAGGATGATCTGGGATATTTGGAGGTAGCTGGAGAGGGAGCAGTAGAGCCAGGTAAGGGGTGAGTGCAAATGGGGTGGATAACTTGCACCCTGGGGTATTTTTCCTTGGCACATGAGAGAGGAAGGGGAGGGGAGGCTCCCGCTGACATTTCTCTGTTGAGTAGCCACTCAAGAAAGTGAAAAACAGAGAGTCTGGACTCATCTTCCCCTCCCTTTCCCTGAGTGTCTCACTAATAGCTGCCTGGGATGGATTTCCAGCTGTGGTAATTACCTCTAATTGGCTGCAGCTTTCTGGCCAGCCTCACCTCTTCCCAGGAGCCGATGGTGGGGGGGACACGACAGGGGTGACCTGATCCCAGGCTGAGGGGCTGCTCCTTCTGCCCAGAGACCCCCTGCACGTCTTCCCCCAGTGCTCAGCACTGAGGAGCTTTGGGCATCGTAGCATCTTTGGGTACTCAAGGGAAAATAAATGGTTTAGCTCCCACTAGTTTGATAATAACTTTAGAAATATGTATATAAAAATAATGTTTTTCCCACGTGGGTTTCTTGTCACAGATTTCCTTCAGCTGCCTGATTCTGCTGATCTCAACTGGAGCATTATATGAGTTTCTGGGAGCTGTAATGGGAAAATGAACCTTGAAAAGGGAGTTTAAAGTGTTCCTATAAAGACAAAATGAAGTTTTCCTTCCCTCCTACCCCAAAGCTAGACTTTGCTTTGTGTGCTTGAAAAAAAAGCTGGTTAAGAGTTTTAGGTGCATTTGCTATCTGTTTACACAAAATCTAAGGGCTTAGCTGTGATGAGATAAAAGTAAATCTGGCTTTATTGTTTCTCTTCCTCATTTAAGTGATCACAGGAAGAGCAGCCACAGCCCTAATGCTCAGACACGCTCCCTTCGCGTTTGGCTTTTGCTCATATTAGCGCAAGTCAGACTTTGAAATGAATTTTCTGCAAATTTGTTTGTATGAAGTTTGGCACAAAGCAAATTTGAAACTTGGCATGGGAACAGTGAAGGGGAAACCATTCAGAAATCCAGAGAAGCAAGTCTGGCAGCGTTTCAGCGTTATTTACCTTGATCTAAAAATCTCACTTGTGAACCCTGGGACTAGTCAAAAATACGCTGTGCTCCTCTCCCTTCTCCTCCTTCGTTAACCTGGTAGTACTCATTAACTGACAAGCCCGTGGGTCTCATGTTATCCTCCAACGTCTGTCACAAAAAATTGTGCTAATTAAACAGGTAACCGAACGGTTCGGTGTGGGAGTGCGATTCCTGAGATGGAGCGGACGTGTCCATGGGTAATGTGAATGCTTTGAGTAATAATATTTAGCAAGAATAAATTAGATTTTGGAACGGCCACGAAAATTCATGCTTCAAGGCTTAAAGTTAATCTCTGTCAGGATAAGACCTTCATTGGCATAGATTATCCTGCATTGACCAATTAAGGAATTTCTTGTATCTTCCTCGGAAGACCGTTGCTGGCTGGCTTTGAAGGCAGGATTGTGTCTAGGTAAAGCATTTGTCTTACTGAGGTGGCAGCTCTCACACCAGGTGCACTGCACTGACCAGGGGGATAAGGCAAAAATGGGCACGATTCCATGAATGTAGGAGTAGGAGATATTACTTGGGGTTTAGTCATTGTGCTTGGATTTGGGAGACTGACTGCTAACTTTATTTTAGGCTTCCTATGTGTTTTTTTGACAACAGACGTAATTTTTCTGTGCCTTTGCTCATCTGCTTTAAAATAAGAAAATATCATCCCTCTTCCCACACCTTTTCAGTCGAAACACTATAACCCTTTATTGAGTAGGGATCAGCTCTTGCTATGGGCTGGTACAGTAAGCACCTGGCACCGCACAATCGTGGAACATTGATTGAACTTGAGTATTTTCATTTTTAGCTGTGATGCTGTTCCCACTCTTGATGATAAGGATGACAGCTGTAGCTTTGCATTTTCTGAAGTTTATTGGTTCCAGCATTTGTTTTTATGTTTCATTTTCTTGTGTTAAAAACTACTTTTCACGCATAATAGCCTGTTTGTTTGATCTTTCAATTGTGAGGATGGATAGTAAAGACAGTCAGGAGTTAGCAGAAGGTGAAGCAATTTGACAATATCACTAGAATCTGAATGAAGAAATCAGGGTTAATTTATGATAAAAGGCTTCTTTTGCAACATGTGTTTTGTCCTATTCACATGGATTTAGCAAAGAAGATAGCACAGAGCAAGGCATCTGAAACCTCAGGAGCTGGGGAGATCCCGTCAGATGTGATTTGTAACTGTGTTTTCATGTCTGGAAATAAAATAAGTTATAGATGAAAAAGATGAGTTAGGAAAAGGAACTCTGTTTGGATAAGCAATGTTTCCTAGTCATCTGCATGTGAAAGCCAGAAATGTAACATAGAAAATAACACATAAGGAGGAATGGAAGAAAATACAGGCAGATACTGCTTCGGAGAGGGAAGATTTGTTTCTGCAGTTACTATGAAACCTCATGAATGAAAACGCTGTTCTTCTGGATTTATGATATTATACAGTGCAATTTAATGGCAGGCAAGAAGCTCTTTGAAAGAAGAGCTGACGGTCCGGTTCCCGTGATGCTGTAAATACACCCCTCCCGCACCCAGAAAAAAAATAGCCAGAGAGAAAGAGCTAGAAAACAGTACGATCTCTAATTACCCCTCCACCTTTCACTCCCCCGGCCAGACCGCTACCGCTCTGCTTCTCTCCACCCCAGGATATTAGTTATCGCGCAACCAGCCGCAGATAGCTGCAAAATAATCATTCAGTACCTGTGATACGGCAATTCATTTGCAGCTCCTACTGTCCCAATCTTTCATCCCTCTCTGCTGCTCGCACCAAACAGTTTAGAAATATGAGTAAGGCCCTCCAGGAAAGCAAAGCAGCCAGAGAGAACGTGTGCGTGTGTGTTTAGTTGCTGGGGTCTGTGCAACCAAGGCACGACACCGGCTCGTTGCTCAGCACGCTCCCGGGCTACACCCGGCGCTGGGTCAACGCACTTGACTCCGCAGGGCGACCAACAGCCTGCGAGAGCGAAGGTGGCCGGGGGTCACCACTGTCGTAACAGCACACAGTATGTCATGTGGAGCCGGCGTGGTTCCGCTCGCCGCACATCGCTGGTTGCATCGCTGCACGTGGGCACAGCACGCATCTCTGCATTTGAGGAATACGGAGTGGCCAGCAGGATAACGCCCATGGTATGACAAACGCGGCCAGCTAATTGCTGCCCTGCCCCTCTGAGACATTGCAAAAACATGTATCTGGGTGCAAAACTTTCACAGCAAATGTGCACGCGCTTGGGGTTTCATTTCTTCTGTAAAAGAGATACTCAGGCCTGCCGGACTGCAGTTGATTTGCAGTCCTGCTCAGGGGGGCGAGAAACGGCGCGAGAAGTGCCTGGGTGAGGCTGTGGGAGGGCTCTGGCTGCAGCGGGGACTTCAGTCCTGCCGAAATCCAGCCTGGGGACTGGCCAGGTGTCACCGTGCGGTGTGACGCCCACGGGCTGCAGCCCCGCCGAGCTCATTTTCCCCTCGGTACCTCTCCTCAAAGCCGACTGACGCGTTCACAGGGGTGGGAGAAATGGGGTGCTGCCTCTCCTCCACAGCTCGGGCGATCCCCGCGGCGTTGTCCGACGCCGTTTGCAAGTGTCGCATTCACGTGCGATGTCTAAATGCATTTAATTGATCTTTATGGTTATGTGTTTGTCTTCCACCTGGCGCCACCTGAGGCTTTCGTTGGCTACCACGTCACACACATCAATAACAAATATGCCAATTAGATAAAATTACGGTTATTAGTTCAGTAACTACTTTGTGTTATGTGTCATGCGTGAAGGTACACAAACATTGCCGTTCGCTAGCCGTACAGTCTCACGAACCGAATACACAGATACGCATTCAGATCTCATGCCGGGGACTTGCTCCTGTGCCTCTGCTTGAAGCAGCTTGATAATGTGAGTGCTTCATCACAAAAAATAGAGACTTTTGATATTAGGTGACACTGTTACAAAACAGGTTTATGTGACCGTTTGCGACCTTGAAATCCCTTAACATAAAATCACTTGCCCACATCCCGCTTGTTTTCTAACCTGCAGGAAAGGTGTGATGGCTGTGAGCTGCTTTATAGGGGCAGGCTGAAAATGAAAGATCAACGTCCCCGTTCTCAGTTTCTTAGGGACGTCTGAAGGCACTCTTGACACCAAGCTGCTTTGAAAATCTAGCCCTTAATTTTGGCAACCCTTTGAAGACAAAGTGTTGTTATTGTCGGTGTTTCCAGCTTTCAGCAGATCCTAAATTTGTGGTATTGTATTTCTGTCTCCCACCAGCCAAAATAAGGCAGTGCACAGCCACCTTGTAATGAACAGAAGAAAGGCAAGTGGCTTTGTCATATCTCTGATGAAATACTTTGATTTTATATCCATTTTGAGATCTAAAATCAGGCTGGGTTTTGCCCAAAACAGCTTGTTCATCTTCAGTTGATAAACAGGACTAAACGTGGTCTTTATCCTCAGTCTCTGGCTATCGTTGGCACCGTGCTCTAAAATCCTTTCTGCCGGGTTATCAAACTCCATCATAAAAATAGTCAGGGCTTTTTCCCCTCCGTCACTGAGGGATGCTTTTCATATTCTAATCCCTTTAGGGTAAGGAGATTTGACACCTAATATGGTTTTCAAGGCAGAATATATTATGCGGGCAAAATTAAGCAATAACGTTTATTCTCTAATTGCCTTTATGGACGCCTAACACGTCTTGGCACACTTAGCTTTTTTGTATCTCTGACATGTGCAGAAGAGATGAAAGTTATCAGTGTAAAGAAATGCAAAAATCATTAAGGCTGCTGTCACAGGTGACTATGATATTTATTCATGCACATCTGGGGGGCTGCTAAGGCTTATGGTGTGGTTCAATAGGAATTACAGGGTTGGGGCTTTTTTTAGTATTAACAGTTGTTAAATGTGTCAAAGCTAGTGAAGTCAGAGGAGCTTTACAAAGACAAATGTATGAGCAGCATGACAGCCGGTGAAAGTCATTGATGAATTCTAGTAAGATTGATTGGAAAGAATCACCTCAACTTCTCGTGTGTTGGTGGATTTTAAATTAATTACATTTTAACTGCTTTGGAGACAGACCTGAGAATAAATTTGTGGAGCCCATTGTAAGTGGCTGCTCAATAAATGAGAGAGGAATAGAAAAGTAATCAACATTTTAGCTGTGTACAGAATGAAAAAGAAATCAAACACTGAAAATATTATTGTAATGCCATTAACATAAATCAATTGCATGCTCTATGCTCAGAATCTTTTTTCATTTCTGGTCATCCTATCTCATAAAGTCTTTAATGGATATAAAAAGAGTGCAGAGATTGGCAGTGAAAATGATTAGAGATGTGTAGAGGTTTTTGTAAGAGGCGAGGCAACGAGCTGGGACTGCTTAGAAAAATGCTTTAGCTCCAGTGAGAGACTTAAACACCTCAGCAGGATCAAGGCAGGTTGTAGGTGCAAAACGTGGTCCCTCGACCACCTTACTCACCTCCTCCCTAGCCCTCAGGGTCCCTAAACTCCATAAGCATGTTGGGTTTTTAATTCGAGGCCCCGGAGGCTCACGGTTGTGCATCTGAGTGGCAGCTGTCCCTCCTGCCGTGGGTCAGAGACAAGCCCTGCTGCGGGGAGGTACGTGGCAAGCAGGAACAGCTCGCCCCTACTTAGGGGGCAGGCGCGACCGGCCGCAGCCCAGCCCGGGGCTCTCCTGAGACCTGCGGTTACAGAAACAGTAGAAACGGCCCAAAACGCTATTTAAAAAGATGCTGTTCTATGAAAGACCAATGGAAGGTCTTGCCCTCGAGAGCTGGTTCTGCAACAGGTGTCCCTGGGTGGAGGTGGGATTTCAAGCCTTTCCTATCAGCGCCTCGTCCAGGTACCTTGGTTTGGGGAGCGTCCAGTGCAGCACAGTGGCCGACTCTGAGGGTTTTAGCTCCCTGGCCCTTCCAGAGCCAATTGCTAAGATGAAGCTGCTGGTACTTCTTTATCATGCTAAAATATTTGCCACAAGATACACACCAATTGCTTAATAGGATTTTTAAAAAAATATCTAGAAGTTTCTGTAGGAAAAGAGAGCATATATCAGTTTTATTGAGCAAGCTAAATATTTTAAAGGATATTTTATCTCATGCTTTAAGGCATAAATGAAACATGCAGCTACAGCAGGTTCGGGCAATGGTTCCCTTCTTGGCAGATTCCTCTGCAGTTCCGTGCAGTCCCTGGAGGACACGCGCAGGCTGGTGGGATCCCCGGACACGACATGACTTGGAGCTCCCACAGGCAGACTTCCCGAGGCGTTTCAGCAAAGGGGAAGGAGACCTGTCCTCCCTGCCATTGCATTCGGGGTGGGCTCTGCCCCCTCCTCACACAGGTGCTCCTGGCACCTCATCCTTTCTACCTTTCTCCTTGGCAAATGGAAAAGAGAAAAGAAACAGCGTTTCTGAGTGAGATGTAAATAATGTTTAACGAGTGGGTCTTGGAGTTGTAAAGGAACTCGTGCACTTATGCTTAAATCATTTTGGTGGTTGATTTAGAGCCAGATCCTGCTGGCCTTACTCAGACAATTAGCCTGATTATTGCCGGAGGGATGCTCGCACAATTAAGGTGAGCAGTATTTGTTCTTTATTCTAGAAACCAGTTGTCTGTGCAAAAGTAGTTGACACAGCGTAGTGGTGCTGAGGCAGTACGGTGCCAGGCGCAGAGAGAAACCTGCAAGCCCGGACGAAAACCTGGTGTCTTTTAAAGAAGAGGGGTGGATAGACAGACCATCCGCCTGACACTATTCTGAGTGGAAAGCTAAAACCTGACAGCGAGAGACGTGTCCTCGTGTGTTTGCTCTGTGGGACTGCAACTGTTGATGCTTCCCCAGCTTCTCCAAAGGAGGGAACAGGGTAATTAGATCTACAATAGCCATTTATCAAAAAGAGCATCTGAAGTCTTCATGTGATGTTTTTTTCCTTTTTCCCTGCTATTTCTACGGCACCTCTCAATGTGGTACATAAGGACCATCTGGATAGCTGGCTAGTGACCAGCAGGCTGTGATATGTGAGGCTTTTTAAATAGAGACAAGAGAATGGAGAGTAGAAAGAGCAGACAAAGAGTGGAAAAAGTAGACAAACAGCATGTTTTAATGGAGGCTAAAGAGGGTATAAGCGTACTTAGAAACAAAGAGGGCTGGAGAAATCCCTTTGTCCAAGATTTCCTACTCAAAGAAGAGGTGGAGTACGTGAAATCTTCTAGGAACCTCGCTAGGTATATTTAAATTGCCTGGGACGTGTGCTGGCAGACTAGCAGGGCTGCTGCATTGGCTCCGTAGATGAACGCTCGCCACAGAGCGGGAACGACTCTGCGGACAAAACTTGTTCCTGTTCTGCCAGGAGACCCTCTGCACCTTGCGCTGGATGCCAGCGCTTACCTGCATTCACGGCACCGACGTGCTGGCGTTTTATTAAGGAAGGGCACAGCTTTGAGATCAAGAGTCCTGACTTCCTTCTCCCTCACCCTGAATTCAAGGACATTTAGAGGTTTTATTCGGTTCGTAAGAAATCAAAGAAACTTTACAAAATGGGAATTTGCCTTTTTGATCGACCTTAGGAGTTTATGAATACGCTAGTCCAAGGTTTTAGTGTGAACACACTTAGGTCTTCTTGCTGATGATAAATGCACTCATGTCAGTAGAGTTTAGTGTTTATGTTAGTACTATCCCAAATGTGTGTGCCTGTGTGTGCAGAAAAGAATGTCTCAGTCTGGCAGAATATCATTGCTAAGAAAACTTCTGCTGTCAATTACTGGGAATTTTCCCTCAACTCTGATGATTCTGGAGCTGAGTTAGAGCCTCTGGTGTTATGACAGAATTTTTCAAGTTCTGTGATGGCTTTTGACAGTCCAGGTCCCAGCAGGGAAAGACTCCTCACTTGAAATCAGTCAACTTCTTTATCACACAGGAAAAAAGAAATCCGCCGAGAAACTCAAACCTAGTTTAAAAGGGGATCCTCTCTGCCTGAGCTGAGTTACTGCAGATATCTCTACACGACGAGCATATTCATGTAGGGAACCATCGAAAGGCGGGCGCACCTAACAAAGACATCCTGTTCACGCTTAATGCACCAGATAAATTGTTTTAAAATGCAGAGTTATTTCGTGAGTTCTTAGTGAATAAGCGCATCCACATATGCATCTCTGAAGAGATTTGTAGTTAATTGCTTTCAGTCATTTTCTTTTTGTAAAATTAGAACACTGATGGAATAGACTGGCTGTGGAGTTTGGCCGAGGAAAGATTATACTAATCCACTTGAAATACGACTAAAACAGAAAGCAAGAAGAGATAAAAGCAATTTTTTTCAAAGCTTGTTTACCTGTGACAAAATCCTTCCAAATCAGCTGCACACAAATTACTGGATCATCTTAATTAAACTCTAGCAAAAAAGATTTTGCTGTGGACTTCTTGGGACATTTCACAACCAGAGAGTACGTCCTGTGATGCTTTTTGCAAGGTGGGGGAACAGGCGTTTCATGCAGTCCTTAATTAGGAGAGCAGCAGAGCTTTCCAAGAGCAGAGGGGCAGCAAGATCAATGTGTTATATGGAAGCAAACAAAGAGGGGGAATTTGTCAGAAGTTTATGCTGTACCCTGATGCATCATTAACCCGGGTTTTCAAAAGTTAGGGGGCTTTCCATTTGCAGATCCTCCAGTTAATAAAATGCTGTATTTACAAATGAACTTCCTTTGTTCCCTGCTTGGATTATTGCTCCCTGTGCCTTGAAGTGTATATGCTTTGTTGAAGGAATTGAAAGATGTCCTAGTTGCATTGATGTTTTCCACTCAGCCTTTCTTTCTGAAACTCTTATTTCCTGGATCAGTAAACTTCACCAAATCACAACAGTCATCCTTACACCTGCTCTGCAAGGACTATTTTTCACAGTCAAATCAATTCTTTCCCTATCAGCACAACAGCAACTCTGGAATTCAACATATAAGTTTAAAAAGTGCTTATGAATAGCTAGATGGGCCTCCAGGATTGAAAACCAATGAGGGCAGGCAAGCTGTTGTCCTTTTTTGCCCTTCAGTTCTTTTTTTAACTCTCGGGCTCTGCAACGTGTTGCTGTGGTCAAGATGTAGTTATCTGAAGCCTGTTTCTGCAACAGTCGCACTGAGTTGGTAGGACACAGGAATTTAGGGGTGTTTAGCTAGAAAATGTGCTGTGCCAGGACTGTGACCCTCTTTGTTCCCCATACCTCACTCCTGGCTACGCTCTTCTCCTGCTTTTCTTGCACCAGCTCTGGTGCTCGTTGGCTCCCACCTGGGCTCCCTCAGCCAGCCAAAACCAAAGCACAGTTTCCCGGAGGTTTTGTGAGCTGAACTGGCTCCACTGAGGGCCAGAAGAGCCTGGGAAGGTGCAGGAGGGGGTGGCTGGGTGGGAAGGGGAAGGCAGCGGGGGAACAAGGGGTGACCCCAGCCCTGGGGCAGCTGCAAGCTGCCGGGGCAGCCCGGCTGCTGGGTCCCTTGGGCTGTCCCCCCGAAAAACCATACACCCCTAACTGAGATCAGAGAGTCTGTCTGTTCAGCAGTAGCACTGAGGAGCATACCTGCTCCTGGGGACGGAGAGGGACACAAGTCTCCAGAAGGATTTTATATTCCTTTGTTTCCTCTGACATTGATTTAACCATGGGCTGTGATGCTTTAAGTACCAGATATTAATTAGAAGTGGTAGGGAGTGTGTCCCAAAGGGACCATACTCCTGGTCTTCTCACCATTCGTAGTTTGACTTATTTCAAGTTATTGCTCTGAAACATTATTTATTCACTCAGGAGCCTGACGTTTATAAGGCCTATCTAAATTTGCAAATAACTAATGGTTGTCAGTAAGGAGTACCACTCTGCTGAGGTGGAAAATAGCTTGCCCGCAAGTAAAACACAGCCAAGTACACGGAATGTTTTCTGCAATGCTTCTTTAAAGGCAGGCAATGTTATCTTGTCCCTTCTTTGGTACCGCGCCTCAGCAGGCAGGCAAGGACAGTGCTGTCCAGAGGGCTCCTGCCAGGACGGTGACCTTGGACAGATGAACCACTTTGGGCTTAAGCAGAAACTTCAGGCCCACTCTGATCCACTGAAAGGGAAGTGGGGAAATGGGACAAATGCTCTTTTGTATCCTCTGATCTTCAGAACCCTTCCGGCACTGGTTCATTTAGGACAATGCAGTGGCACACAGCACAGGAGGAACACTGAATTCAGATAAAATTGCTGGGTTCCTGGGGATGGCTGGGGCACAGGTCCTGGCTGCTTATGCCCATCACGTCTGCAGTCTGAGGATCTAGCTGTAACCCCCTTTCAGTGTTTTGGAGACACTTGACGTCTACAGCTAGTCTGACGTTTTTCTCCTTTCCCCTGAAGGACACCTTCCCCATTGCTTTTAGATCTACCAGTTCCTTGTGATGGGAGTTGTGGTGCAGACCAGTGCCAAGGGTTCAGCAGGCAAGACAGGCTGGTGCAGGCTTTGATGAGGTTTTGTCCAGTTATGTGACGCAAAGGGTTACCTCAAGAGCTTGTGCACTACTGGAGCAGTTTTGAAAGACTGTTGAGGACCTCGGAGCTGCCAGGTCACTCCTCTTGTGGAGTTATAGAAGTAGATGATAAATAAACAGTGGGGACGCCCAGGTGTGCTTGTGACTGTGTTGCTGCCTCCAGCCTTTCAAGGATCTTAGAAGAAGATGCTACAGCTTGAAGATGTTGCTGTGTGTCCCTGTAGGGCTTATCAGTGGGAGCGCTCTGCTCTCAACCGAGCGTCATTCGCACCACAGCACGGACCAGAGGGGCAACCAGCAATGTGGGCAGGGAGAGCTGGGATTTGACTTTTCCTGTGTTTTCCCTTTAAAAATTAACTACTTCTTTAAAAGTGGTCCATACAAAATTATGCCACTTGGCACAAGCAGAGATGGGGGTTAATTATGGGCAATAGGACAGCTTTATATTAAGCAAGAAAAAGTATTTGAAGACCTAATAGGAGTTTTAGTGGTATCCAGGGGGAGTTTCAAGTTGGAATTTCATTCCAGACTACATTGAGTCAATTTTTGTCCTAGCAAAGATCCTCTGCATTTACTTTGATTTTAGTTCCTCTAATTCTTCTCGTTCTCTTGCTCTCTCCAAGCAATGTTAATCTGGTGTTACACGTGCCCTGACAGAATATGAACACACATGTGCTGCCCATCGTGACTCTCACTGTGTGGCTCACACACAGTGCTTGCTGGGTGCAATTTAGGCACGTTTCTACTTTTAGAATAAATAAGGATATCTAGGATCGTTGGACTTTAACATCATTGTGAAGTTAAAAAAGGCCATCTAATGGGGGTGTGACTCTGCTGGTTGGCTCTGTGCAGTCACAGCAGCCCTGTTGATTCAGCACACACCTGACTTATTCTGCGTAAAGTGGGAAGCAGTTGGACAATACAGCTCACTTGGTAGGAGACCTGAGGTTTCCTCCTATTTGACATAAGTACAGTGCAAAAATAATTCAAAAGGCAAACACATTCCTGCTTTATAACCTTTTCCTCCTCATTTGTTTCTGAGTCAAAAGAGCTTGGTGTTTTGACAGCTGATTTTTTTTTTTTGTCTCTGAGATAAAACACTTGACAGAAGTTCTTCACCTGAGTGATTTTTGCTGCTTTTAAACTATGCACCAGATGTTAGTTAGTTAGTTTTCTTCTTGTCTGTTATTTTCACAACTCTTCCATACCTCTGTGGCATGTCATCAGACCCCTGCACGACAAAGACTAAACCACATCACCCCCCTGCCTGACTGCACCCGCAGGGAGCACCCACGGAGTGCCTGCATGGGGAAGGATCGGGAGGCAACGGCACCAGGGCTTGCCATGGGCTGGGTCTGGTAAGACCATAAACCTTGAGGTTAATGACCCAAATTCACTGGATTCATTGCTAAAAATTGTACTGGTGCATTTATGCGTTCATGCTCTCTTGCTGTCCTCTCTGTTGGCTGTCTGCACGTCGCGTAACGTGCAAGACAAGCACAACAGGGGAGGCTGCAATGTGGAAAATTTAGACATGTCCACGATGGTCTTTTTTCCTTTTATTTTGGCTGCACAAACAGTTTCCGTAGGCATTGTGGACTTGCAGGGGAGAGTTGGGGAGAATGTAGGGACATGGCAAACACTGCGAGAAAATGGCCCATGCAGTGCGCGATGGATGATACTGACTATTCATTTTAACTGAGCTGCAAGATTTCAAACACTTTTCATGAATATTCATACAAAACTGAAAGCTATTTAACCCGGCTCTCACATCTGCCTGGTGGGAGCACTTCAGCGCTTATGTGTTGCTCGTATGACTACTTGCAAGACATGAATTTTAAACCTGACTGCTCAGATAGTGATGGAAATCCAATATGAAACAGTATACTTGGTCGCAAAATTTGCAATTCACTTTCTGCGAGTTAGCTATACAAATCATCTAATCAAGGAACACCACATGACTGAACCAAGCAACACAGTATGAATTTGCAAACATTTGCCGTTCCCAAAAGATCTGTAAGCCAAGAGTTATTCACTGAAGAAATTCCCAAATAATACCAAATCAATAAATTAGAAAATTGCATGAGCTCCACAGATAATTCATAAGCAGAAGGGCAAGTGAGATTCATGACAAAAAGTACTCATTGAGCTTCTGAAGAAAACAGGGAAATTGTTTCTTGGCACAGTGAATCAATCTGATGCAGTTTGCTTCATTATCTGCTGTACGTTGACGGAGCAAAGGGAATGCTGAGAGATTTGGAGTCACTTCTGACAGGCTCTCAGATGAATGGAGATTTGCTGCTGGCAGAAGTTTTTGTAAGTGGCAAATTTGTCTGGAATAGTTTTGAAAGCAGATTTAGTTTTGGATCATGGGATTTGCAATATGTCTTATTTTACAGTTGAAAATGCCTGAAATATTAACCTGCTCCTGCTACAAAATTTTGCTTTGTATTTTGCCTTATCTGGAGCTCTACGTTCAGCCTCATTCCCTGAGCACCACTGTCTGTATCTCTATTGCATCGTTAGCACACCATCCTCACCCTTATTTGCAGGGCAGGGGAATTACCCTGCCCATGTTGCCAAGAGGCTGGGGGACTTGCCCAAGTCCCTCGAGGAGTCTGCGGCTGGGCGCGGGTTGACCGCAGTCTCCCACCTCCTCGTGGTCTTACCCCTTCAGCCCCTTCCCTCAGAAAGGCGCTGGAGTAAAGCAAAGTAAAATTGTCTAAGCCTCTGGACAAAAGTGAGATGGAGAAGAAAAAATAGGTGCTTGATTTGCACACACATTGCTTATTTCTGACACAGATTTAATATCTCTGCATAATATCTCTTTGATCCGTACTGCAAACCGCCAGAACAATTTCTTTGGAAGAAAGTTTGCACTGTTATCATTACATACTGAGTAGTGTATATAACACAGGCGGAAACTATTTTTTTCCCAATTTGCAATGCAAAGTAATGCACTTGACTGAAAAGTTGTTGCTTGGATCAAATGGAGAGTATTTATGTTAAGTTTCTTAAAAGGAATTTTTACCATTCCTGATCCAATATTGCTTCTCTTTGGCACAATCTGTATTTACTTTGACTGAATGCATTTAGCACTTTTGTTGTTAAACTGTCATCAGTATTTTGTTATTAAAAGAATTATATCGTGACCTATTTACAATGTAGTATAATACACTGAAATTCTCCTTAAAGGGAACATTAGTTAGGGTGAGTAAATTCAAATTACTTGGTAAGTCCCTGCTATATAGGAATTCTTTTTCTAATGAAGATTTAATGAAAACAATCAGTCTAACAATTCTCTAAGTTGTGAGCTTTTGACAACAGTATTGTAAAGTATGCTTAATGACACCCACGTTAAAGTAGATTTAAAATGGCATCATAACCTTAATTTTAAAATTTAGCAGAGCAAGTGATACCATACCTCTTACTGCAAGATACGACTCTCAGGTCCTTTAAGTGCATTTTTCATAGCTCCTGTGAGAAGCATTTCCGCAAGCAGAACATTTTATTGTTACTAAATACCACTCACTCTGAAGTCTCTCTGTTGTTTGGAAATGAAACTTTAATGCACGAGTCAACACAATTCATCAACACAGGGAACATCACACTCGGATCAAACACACCAAAGGATAAGGATTCTGCCTATGCATGGACATAAGATTTTCATTCATTAAGTTCCCGCTACTTATCTCAGTGAGGGTCATATGCAGTGACAGAAACGCAAACTTACAGCCCAGCACTGCCCAGGACCCCACGCAAACCTCACCGCCCTGTTTTGCGTGCAGACCTGACTCTTTGATGCTCGGACATTTTCTTGTCCAGTAATGCTAAACAGGCGCATCATAAAAAAGTACGTGAGGCTTCTAACTTTGCCTATCACCTCCTGGACTTCTGGCTGGGGAGAAACAAGCTTTTTCACAGGGAGCCTTTCCTGCTATACTACTGAGCGTTCATTCCCCCCTCAGCGCTCGCTCCCAGCCCTTTCAGCATCCAGCCGAACGTTTACATCCTTCCCCACACTGTTGTTTCTCAGAGGGAGGGCGGGTGGCAGGGGGCTGGCAGTGGCACGGGAGGAAATCGTACCTTTTTCTGCCTGAAACTACAATTCTCATCCAGCCAAGCAATGCCAACAGTGCAGAGGAAGCTTTGATTATGCAAAATGGATGGACACATCATGCCTTTTTTGCAATACGTTATAACCTAAGGAGTTCCTCACCCGGAAAATCCCTCCTGCCCCCCACCCTGGCTCTGTTTTCCCCATTTCAAATGACATCGGTGGCACTCCAGACACATTTTACACTTTAATAGCATGTCTCCCTCATCTTAGAGGCTCCACAGCTTTCCTTTTCCCCTTTTATTTTAGGGCAGCTTCCCCTCTCCCTTCTCCCACTTCAGCAACAGCCCAGCTGGCTCAGTAGAAAAGGGGTAAAGTGTTTTCTGCGTGACCTCTATGTATTTTACTCCGTGGGAAGAGCAACGTGGAATGCACACTCAGCAGGCAGCGAGATTTGAGCCAGTTTGTCCTCGAGGCATTTCTGCCATAAAACGCAGGACTATCAACAGTATTTCCACCCTTGGCTCTCCCCCCCCGTCCCATCACCCCCTCCCCACCGCCGCTGCCGACTGCACCTGGCTGCGCTCGGAAAGCCAGGGAGCAAAGCACAAACAATGGGCACCGAACAGCAGCAGCTCCCTTTGTTTCCCATGCAAATCCTACCTCCGATAGTTGTCACATCTTCCTCCGAGGCGAAGCCTAATTATTAATAAACAGAGATCCAGCGGAATCCTCCAAACTGCCACCAGCTGTTAAGCGCTGTCATCGTTCCCTCCTGGTGCTTAAACCTTTCTGGACCATTAATGTCACAACCCCTGCTAACTCATAGCTTAGTACTCTCTGCTCAAAATGTCTGAAATAGTTTGGAAGGACAATAGGAATGACAGGCACACTAGACAGCCATGCTTGAAATTAGTTATCTCAAGCCGACTTAAGGCTGTTTCGTAGCGCTTTTAAGGCATGCACTCGGTAGGGTTTATTAACCTAGGCTAGACATGCCATTCCTGCTTTTATTCAGTGCTGTAATAGGATGGCTGCTAGAAATGCAGCGATAGGTCTAACCCCATTCATCCCTCGGTAGCTTTTAAACCTCCCCGGGAGAGGAAATAGCTTCAGTCATCCTTAAACTTACGGAGGCTACTGTTTCTGCAGAGCAGGGTTTCACACATTGTTTTGAAACTAAGGAGAAAATCACTCCCGGGAATGGAAGGTGCCGTGGCTCTCACGACTGATGTGAACGGCAAAATGAACGCGACAGCATCCGCCCCCACCGCAAGCTGAGGCTGTCGCAGGAGTTAGTCAAAGTAGCGATTGGAAGCTGGAAGTTCATAAAACTCTATAAGGCAGATTTGGCACAAAGCAAATGAGGGGGATGTATGGACTGCGCTGTGGTTTGTATTTACAGAGTCACAGATGTACGCTACGCTTCCCAAAAGGCAACGTACAGTTTGTAGATAGCAGGGTCTTGCAATCTAAATTTGCAAGTTGACAGCACCTGGGATAATGAATAGCAGAAGAAACGCGAGCGATGCACGGCATTCGCAGTGCCTGTGATGTGGGGAAGAGGGGTGGTCAGAGGATGCTATTGGAGACTGCTGTTTTCAGTAAAACCACGCGCGTCTTTAGATCCCAGGTCAGAAATACTACTGCTCTGCCGAGATCTTGGCGCCTTTTTCTTCCTGGTTGTCAGTTAATAATCAGCCTGGGTTGAGATGGATCAAAGCTTGTTAACATCTGCTGTCAGTTCAGTGTTGCTGATCTTGCTGTGGTCCCTAGTGGACTAATGTAAAAGCCACCAGCACAGAGGTGTCTCTGCCAGCAGCAATGGCACACGGGCTGAAGGACTGGAGAGGCAACCTGGTGCCAAGGCCGGCTGGGAGGGAGCAAGTGGGGAGTTAGCGCTTTTGCTGCTTGTTCAGCACCTGCCTGACTTTTTGGTACCACCCAGTTCACAGCCCTTGGCTTAAAATGAAAACATCAGGCATGGAGACGTCTCAAAAAGGAATGGTGTTCAGGGAGATTAAGGAGGGAAGCAGATCACGGTGAAAACCCAGCTGTGGCTGCCTCACACCATGGGAATGAAGGGGTTAAGAGAGCACTAATGGCAAATATGCACTAGTTTTTTAAATGATTGGGACCTGAGGGCACCGAGGGCTGGTTAAGGTGTGAGCCTTCTCCTTTGAGAAGCTCTGGTTTGGATTTGTGTTGGTCCTTTGCACTGGTGACTCTCTCAGACTATTTGCAAGTTGCCCTTGCAGGAGAGGAGGCTGCTGGCCTGTGCTGAGCCGGCTGGCAAATTCTGCCTTGTTCCTAGGGGGAAAGTGGCCAATTTAACCCCCTTTTTTTTCCCCACATCACTTCCTTTCACCAACACACCAGATGCCCACGCTGCCAAGGGCTTTACCAAACAGCGTGTCAGCGTGTGTGTTTAGCGTGGGCTACAGGTCTCTCCTCCTTCTGAATCGGCCTTCATGGAAACTATTGAGTGAAAGCAAGCTTGTTGCTGGTGCAAGCAAGCCATAGATGCTGATGGGGACATCTGGAGCTACCACAAGCGTGACATTCACCCCCAAATCAACATTGCTCCTAAGAGGGCTGCCTTTGCACCCTGTGCTTCCCCATGCCTGTACTTGCGGTCACTCTCGGACGTCCTCCCTTCCCCTCTTCATCCCCTGCATCTTATGCAGTCAGTGTGTTGGAGGGGAGGTCTCAGGGCTCCAGTTTTGTTTCTTAGTTTACAGTGGGGGATTATTAGCACCTTAAACTTTTCCCAGAATTGGTGGGAGCAAAGGGGACTTTGAATTTTATGGGCATGAATATCAGGGTGGACAATTACATGCCGACTGCTAGCACAGCTGCCAGAACAATACCTGCTTTGTGAATAATTTAAAGAATTTTTTCTCTGCCACCTATCTAGCATCTTTCATAAGCACTACATTCACCTTAAGGCAGGAAAAAAAAAAAAAAGGAAAGAAGAGAAGTTCTCCTTGTCCTGAGCAATATACTCTCACTAAGGGGCTCACTGTGCAATTCATTTGTAAGTGGGATGACACAGCAGTTCAAGAGACATTAGACAGATTCCTGTTGGAGATACACAGGTCTAGGGGTGCTGGCTTTGTTGATGATCTTTTGAGAGATTTCAATACCGAACTGGACACAACAGTGTTCAATGACAGGCTAAAGTCGGTGATCGTTGCCACCCATGTCCACAGTTCCCCAATTACATATGCTGAATACAAGGTGGCTCATAAAAAATGGATGACTATCCCAGCTCCCCCCTCCCTTATGCAGTGAATAAATTACCCACGGACCTCCCTGCCACAGTGATCCCAAAGGCTTCCATCCTTTGCAGTAGGTTAAAGTCATTCAGACTTGGTGGTCAACAGGCGATAACTATCTGTGAGAGCTACATAATCAACCGGACAAGATGTATTTACACTGGGTGGTAACTGAAAGGGGGTAAACTGTTCAAGGCATAAGGTGTAGGGCAACGGAGGATGATCAGAGAGATCTTCTAGGGGCTGATTAGTTCAAAATGGTTCAGTCTTAGGGAGATATTCTGAGATACTTCCCCTTTCCTCAGGCTTTTTCTAATCACTGAGCAGCAACAGCAGCTGCCATCAGTGATGGTACTCATGCGTACTCCCTATCCTTACCACGGCTCTGCCGCTGTTGCATTTTTCTGAGGCATCAATCTGCTCTTTGCTGGAAAGAAGATATAGAGAGCAATGGAGTACTGATCTGATCAGGTATGGCAATTTTCTGACCTCCTGGACTGTACGAATGTTGCAAAGTAGGATTGCCCTGGGAAACAGAGGGCTCGTGTGCTTTCACTTTGCCCTCCATCAGCAAAATCCTATTGACTTCTGCAGGAGCTGAGATTGCTGCTCAGCTCTGCAGGAGTAGCCCCTCTTTGAGAAAACCCATTGCTCGCAAAGGAGTTGCTGCAATTCAAAATGCCTCTGTCTGTTTCTGAGCAGTATTTGCTTAGGAAACAGCCAAGGAGGATGAAGGAGAGGAAGAGTTCAGAAGATTTGTAGTCTGAATGCTGACTGTAAGTCAAACAATATAACGAATGGAGCAACTAATACATAATTTCATTATGAGTCATCCTAATTATAACAAGAATTTGATAGATACATAACTAGAAAGTGTAACTATCTGTTACAAATACACATTTCTAATTGCACAGGGAAGTACACAACATAATTAAAGCTGCAGGTTACACATACAATAACCTTTTCTTCCCCTGTGGTGACAAATTCTCCAGGAACAGTATGAATTTGTTTTGAAGTTGTATACCTATCAGACAGCATTCTTTCTACCCGCTTGCTGAGTCTTTTTCAAACAGCAGCAGGGAGTCACACTAATCCGTAGATACTTGGTGTGAATCGTGTATTAAAGGAATCGCAGGGATGATCCATGTATGACTCTCCCATGTTGGGTCTCTCTGTAGAGCGTCAGTGGTCAATGCAGCGTTACCCTGGCAGAGCTACAGATGTGATGTGCACAGCAGGTAATGGATTGTATTAAGTATGTATAATTATAGTGTAAATGAAAATTAGTCTTAACAAGAAGAAGGACGCTTTAAAAGAGGCCACATTCCATCATACACATAGAGATACTCCTGGGCTTTGTGGAGCCTGAACTCAGAACTGAGTTCAGGGCAGCTATTCCCTAGAAAGGGCGAGTCCAGTGTCAGGGAAGATAAATTCCTAACGGTGATCTTGGCTACGTGCATTAATCCCAACTCTGTCGTTTAAAAGAAAGAATGATCAAGAAAGCCAGTTGACATCAGTCCCATTTACAGCTCTGGCTGGTCTCCCTTCCCTTTCCTGCGGTAAAACAGGCAGCACCTGTGCCTCCTACAACTGCGGAGTGCCGCAGCTGACACGCCGCCACCGGAAAACACTCAGCCAGGCTGTCCTGGGTGGCTGGTCATAAACTATTCTCTCTAGCATGAAGTCAGAAATCACTTGTTTACTGATGGTGAAATGCAACCCTGTGTTTGGCCATAGTCCTGCAGTCTCTCTCGTGCTGAGAATCACAGGACACCCACGTGTCCTGGAAATGTGTTCATTTAACTGAGTTATATTACACCGACTAGCTAATCACTTCCACATGCTGCTTGATTGTCCCCCTTTATATGCCAACTCTGCCTTTTTCCTGCATAGCTCTTTTTGAGCCACTTGCCTAGGAGAAAATAACTACATCTGGAGCGTTGTTAAATGACCCAGAAGTTGCTGCTTTGCAGGCTGACAGTATTTGATGCAAATAGATGGCTTCTTGCTGTGAAAATCTCCTTGGTTGACAATCCATTGGGTACTTCTGACGATAGTTGTCTGAGGAGTTAAAACACAGGCTCCTCTTTGCATATTCACGCTATCATTCTTACAGAACTGCCGGTATTAAATTCTTCCTGCGCAGTTTCAGCGGAGGCCTTTCTACTCCCCATTTGTTCAACAGCTGCTGGTGCGCGTTGCTCCTTCTCTTTGCCTTCAGCTTTTGCCATCTGCCATCATTAAGTTGCCCAGGTGTCGGAAATCTTCTTGCTCTTCTCTTGTAAACATTATTCTGCCGCCTTCTTCACTAACTCAACCTTCATTTATATAGAGGCTGATAGATCAGGCTAGCTGTTCTCAAAACATCTGCTACATTTCATACTTTATGGGGGCGGAGGGGGAACAGAGTACGTATACTTGCTGGCAAAAATAAAGACTGGTTAACTCTTCCTGCACTTTCCTTTCCATCTCCAAGAGCTTACTGTTTTCTTGCACTTCTAGCTGTGCCAGTTAATTAATACTTGCTGGGCGGGATGTTACCTAAAGCAAATATACCATAAAGCACAGCTAATTTTCAGAAACATCAAAGCTTCCACGTACTGCTACAACATCTAGTCCTCAGTGGTACTGAGGAGGAGCAGAGATGGGACATACCTAAGACAGTTACCAGTAAAGACATCAGAATAAATCTTTTTCCCTCTTTAGGCTGCTTCTGCTGGTGCAAACAGGGGCCACTCCACTGACTTTGGTATGTTTTCTGCTCAGATACAGGTCAGGCATCACTTTATGATTACCTGGAGGGGAAATCCAGGCTCAAAGAGCATCTTTCACAATGACGGGTAGTGTGAACTATTGAATTCTTTTCGCAGAGATGATGAAATTAAATGATTTCTGGTGTGCGCAATCCTCCTCAGTAAATCACTGAAGATTGACTGTAAGTTTGAAGAGCAACAAAACAGAATCCCACAGAACAGGCTGCTTACACAATGCTGCTTGCTGGGCCCAGCAAATGTTTACTGCTTAAAGGCTAGTAAAATATCTATTTGAGGACGCACACCCAGCTGCTGGGGCCAGTCTCCAGCGCAAGCGTTGAGTAATTCCAACAGGATTTCATGCTCCAGTGATTTTACTCTCCTCGGTTTGGGTCTCAGCACCAGTGCTTTCGAAGCCTGATTTTGTGTGCAACTATCGGTTTCCTGCTCTGAACAGTTCTGCTGAGCAGCAATTGCTGCCTGCTGCTTTCCCATTTGTTAAGCAATGGATTACTGTTCAAACATTTGCGGCCCATGTTGGTCTAAGCTCTGTGTGCAGTTCTCCAAATTTACTCCTCTCCTGGAACGAAGTGATCAGAGGTTGTTTCTTGCTTGTTCAGTAATTTCCTGAAGCACTGCTCCAATCAACACTGCTGTGATTTCCTTGCTTTGTGATGGATAATGCATTGTGCTCTTCACCTTTCACAGAAAAACCAAATTTGCCACTTAGACGCTCTCTGATTTTTGTATACAGTGCCTAGCTGTTTCTCCACCAACTCTTGATGGCTTTTTCTATCCAGACTTTCCTATTCCCATGTTAATATTACTTCTCCAGCAACTTTAGCAAGATATTGCTAGATAATTCTTTCCTCGCCCTTTTTCTACCTCCCTGCAAATCATTTGCTATGCAGTGCTCGCCTTTCTTCAGGATTCAAGTATCTCCTTTAATCTGTTCTTCCTTTTATTCTTTACTCAGCTGCTGCTTTGCTTTGGTGGAATAGTCACTTCTCTGATGAAGCTCATGCTTCTATTTCTGTTCTCTCTCTTTTTGAAAGGTCTTTTGCATGAGTGAAATGCCTGTTTGGGTTTCTTTGATGATTTGGTGCTGTATGCTAAGCTCTGCACTCCAGGTGTGAAAGATCAAGTTATGGAGAGAGCATGCAAGGGGGAGGGAAAAGGGCTCTGCCGTGCCCCAGCGAGAGGAGTTTTCAATGAAGCAATGACAGAAGCAGACAGGTAAATAGCCTGGGAGTCAGGATCTGTACTGTGGAGAGGCCATTTTGTAGCACCGTGCCTCGGTTTCCCCATTTGTAAGCCAAGAATAATCCTCTGCCTTTATAAAGTGCTTTGTGAGCTTTGCTTGAGAACCGAAGGAAGACAACCTGAATTCAGTCTTGTTAAGCTTATGTCGTTGCTGTCTGGCTGATAAACTTTGAATTCAGAATAGTAAGAGCCTAAAACTGCCTAAGTAGCCTCCATAACGTGCAGTGTGTTTTACGCTGTATGTTGCTGGTCGCGTACGTCTGCTCCTGAACGCACAACCCCCCTTGCAGTGTCTTCACAGCCATCTCGCAGCCATTTTACTTTTCTTCTTTGGTCTAAAGGGCCCCCGGAAGGAAAGGTTGTTTTTCCTGTGTGTCCAAGACGTCAGAGCCATCAAGGTCTCAGCAGAGCTGTCACAACTTCACTGACTCCGTAGGCGCCTCTCAGTTTTCTTGCACTGAGGACGAGCGACACATCTCACGATACTTGCTCTAGGACGAGCGTTAGGTGCTGCCTGTCAGCTGCGGAGGTGTGCAGAGGCACGCCTGTGCGGGAGAGGCAGGATAACGCTCTCACCCCCCGTGGGCCCTCGCCTCCTCTCGGGCTGCGGAGGCGGTGGCTGCCTCCGTGCCGATGCCAGGACGTGCTGTGCGTGAGCGGGACTGCGCAGGGAGCTGGGGGTTTGCACCCTCCGGGATGGGTCAGGGTTGTGCCGCGTCTGGGAAAGGGGTGGCAGGAAAGACTCAGGAATTTTTCTTCCATTATCCTCCAGCCCTGTCTTGATGCCCCTGGCTCTTGTGTCTGTGATTGCCACGGATGCTTACGTGGGATGCTGCAGGTGGTGCAGCCCTGCATGGAGGGTGAAGAAGGATTTTGGTGGCAGCTTCACAGCTGCTGAGGAGCAGGAGGGATGTTGCCTGGGCTGAGTTCGAAGTTGGAGAAAACATGTGCTGGCAGGGACAGGAGAAACCTCTCACAAGGTGCCACGCTTTAATTTTATCGACCTATAGTCTGTAGCAGGTGCTCAGGTGGGCTTAACCCGCACCGGGCCATGCTGCTGCAGGGTGTGTGGCTACTGCCGAAACTACTGGCAGAGGATTTATGGTTGTGAATACCAAAAATTCACCAAGGTTCAAAATCTTTTCTTAGTTTTCCTGTGTAAATCTGGAGTGACCAGAGGGATTTGACTGTATTTACTGCAGTAGAGTTGTTTCAGATTTATACAGCTGAGGGCAACATTTGGTCTGAAACATACATCTCCAAGGATATATAGGTTTTGTACAAAGTTATCTCCCCCCTGTGAAAAACTTACAGCCCCTGTACAAAGCTACCACCTCTTCCCTATCATCACAGCAGCTGAGGACACAGGGCATGCTTATGGATAAATGACTTCGGGGAAAAAAAAAATGGTACTTGGAAACCAAGCAGATGCTTTCCAAGAGGAAAAAGGCAGAATGATAAAGCTTTGCCTTTAACACAGGCTACAGGGATACTCCTTTGGCATAAACACGCATTTTTTTCATTGATAACAGAAATGTCTTTTTTCCATCCTCTCTGATACATTTTTCAATCTTGCATATGCAAAAATATTAATGTATTATCAAAGGCTGAAGTGAAGAGGACTCCAGAGGAATTTAGCCAGTGAGTTATCTCTTTTTTTAATTACCTAACACTATTTGTTTACATCTGTGTGAAATTATTTTATGCTCAGTATAACTATCGGAGTAATGTTTCATTATTTCTCCACTTTAGGTAATTTTAAAAACAGAAAAAAGAAAAAGGACCAGTTTGTCCATAAACACACCTCTAATCTGACCTTTTCTCTGCTCTGAGAAGTTTTGAGTAGATTCTCTAAAGTTTTGTGTCTGTACTTGCTCCATTTTAGGACTCTTAGAAATAACCTTGACTCTAAGAGAGGCACAGAGGATGCACTGCAAGCTGTGGCGTTCACCCCTACTGGGATGAGGGGCCATACCCTTAGCAAAAAGCACCGCACAAGGACTTGTCCGACAGTACACAAACCCTACCCTTCTACTGCAGGGGCTCCCAGCTGGAGCTTTAGGACACAGAAACCAGCTATGTTTTAATGGTGAGCGAATAAAATCTGAAAAGAGAGTCCCAGAAAGTCTTTACTTCTGCAAATAATGCCCCAGCTCCAGTGTGACCAGCTGGATGTTGCAGGATCAGGCTCTGGGGACGCATTTTGGCCTCAGCTGCCTGTGGTTAAAGATAAAAGCACCCCGATGCGCCTCCCGTACACGCACACACACAGGCACACGCCGCATCCCTAACCCGTGGCTCACTCCTCTAATCCACTCGCCTCCCACCCACAGCTGCCGCAAGAAGGATGTATTTTCTTTACTTAGTTTTCATGCTTATATTTCAAATACCTCTTGGTGCGGTAAACTAGTAGAAAAACCCAGTCCCTGGAAATGCAATATCCCTTGGGGGAAGCATGATGGATCTGGTAGTGCAGGAACAAATATCCCCACGGTCCTGTTTACCTCACACAGCATGTCTATTTACCACCCCCCCCGCCCCGAGTTGCTATTATTTTTGCACAGAGGACTAAACCAACTCTCTCCCTTCTTTGCCTCTGCTGCCCACTGGCTCCTGCTTCGCCCCCCTCGCTGGCGCGCTCGGCTGGCTCACTCGCCCCTGCCGGGCTGGCGGGCTTCGGCCACGCTCGGCCTCCAGCAGCAAGCCCTAACGTAATCCCCCAGCGAAGGATGGGCGACTCCTTGGAGCGCCTGCCTGGCTCCCCAGCCGCACCGTGTTCTCTGCAGAGCGGAGGTAAATAACTGCAACAGGAGAACAGTTCTTCCGCTGCCTCGCTAGTGCTAGCAGGAGCAACAAGCAAAGCGTCTCTGTCTCTCTTGGCCCAATGCAAAACTTCTGCTCTGGTCAGGTTTGAGATGGTACAAAGAGGGTCAGGAAGGCCATGTGAGCAGAGGAGTCTCTTAAGCTGTGAAGAGCTCAGAGAGGACCCGTCAAACATGAAAGGTGGTACCTGGTATCAAAGCATGGTTTGCTCTCTCCCTCTGGGTGTGCATGGGGCATTGTACGGTGTGGCTGACACAGAGGAGCACTGGGAGGATGTTGGGGACGGCCCTGGAGCGTGAATCTCCCTGCAGTGGGGCTTTGCTTTCCCAGGGTTCCTGCCTGAGCCTGGCATGGCCTTTCCCAGGGAAGAGCGCGCTGCAACCTCCCCCAGACCGCGGGGTGCAAGAGTCTCCATGCCCTGCTTCAGCGATGGGCGTCTGCCTCCTGTAGGGCCTGCGGGGTTTAAAGCGTCTGTGTGAAAAGCCGTTCCAAAACAGAGTTGCTCGCCTGTGGGTGGGAGGCAGAGTGGGGGCCGCGTGGGCAGCGGCGCGGGTGCGTGCCGACGCGGGGGTGGGCAGCCGGCAGCGCCTGCGGTGGCATCGCCGCCGCCGCCCCTCTTCTCTCTGTAAGAAAACTCAGGGAAGCCAAGGCAGGGGCCGTGTTATATATGATGTCAGTAACGGGATATTTCAGCACATTTGTCAAGACAGGCTTTGAAGAGAGAGGAAATCCAAGTTGTGCCTTTCAAAGGGGTGAAGAACTGGAGACCCGATTCAGCTCTCGGTCCACCTGCGTAAATACAGAGCAACTCCCCAGCAGTCAATAGAGTTAACCCTGCCTGTGCTGGTGGAAACGGGCGGAATTTGGCCTTGCCGAACCCGAGATAACATGAAGGATTGTTGATCTGGAGCCAATTAGGAACTGAGTGTTACTAGGCTGGTAGCAAGCGATGTCTCTCCCACGCACTGAGATGAGGAATACAGGTCTGAGTCCAAAAGCTGAAGATCTGCTTTTTCTTTCCTCTCTTTTGCAAAGAAATCAATCATGTGTGTTAATTATTTTGGACGTCTTGGTCGTTTCAGGGTTCCCTTTCAGGGACCACTCCATTGTGTCAAGAGCTGTACAACCTCTGAACAAAAAGACGGTCTGCCCAAAGTTATTAATATGTTTTATTTCAGTAGCCTCTTGATATTTTAGCTGCTAGAATGTTCCTTGGCCCATATGAAATATTTGAGATACTGTGAAGAAATTTCATGCCATTAATTTTTAATATAGCCATTTTTAATGAAACAGAGGATCAAAATTCTGTGTTTATATATTTAGTATGATATATATGAGTTATATTCTCTACTGTATAATGACTACTGACTGCTATAATTCCTGGCTCTAGATGTACAAATGCATTTTACTCTTAAAAACTGAAATCCTGAAGTGGGATTTTGCTCTGGAGATCTTTTATCCGTTTAATAATAACACTCAATAATGTTTGAGTGTGATGGCAGAACCACCTAAATGTAAGTATGAGCCCAGTTACTGTCAAGCAATATAGTTTTACAAAGGAGGTCTTAAACTTTCCTGAAGCCCTTCTGATTTCAGTGGGTTGACAAGAATATAAATGAGAAGGAAATTTCCCCTTTTGCTGGCATCTGATTTCTGAATTGGATTAATTATGACAAGAGCTTTTTTCCCTGCATAATCAGATTTGCTGAAATTTCCTTACTAGGTTCATAAAACTGCTTTGTAAAACAGGGAAAATTAAGTGGGGTTTCTCTTTGCCACTAAGTTCAAATTTGTCTGAACTTTCAACTGGACTCTGGTATCCTATTAGGGTCTGTCTTTGATAATAGTTATGTTTCAGTTTCATTACTTTCTCTTCTAATTCCAGTCACTGACCATTCATTTTATTTATTAGAACAGGAGCAGGAGATTAATTGTCCATGCAAGGCTGTTTGAGACAGTCCTAGAACAGCTCAAGTGAATTGTCCTCATTTTTCTTAATTTTCATTAACTCCTCAACTTTATTCTCTGTATGTAGCATAAACAGTTAGTAAAATGCCACGTTGCAGTCCTGTACAGCATGGCTTGGACCAGCTGTCTCAGTAGCTATTGAAACGGCCTTGGTGGTCCTACACCTTGGCGTGGATGCTAAAAATGAGGAGGGAGGATGAGATGCAGAGCCCTGGCCAAGGGCCATGCTGAATGAAGATGTAGTAAAGGGCAAGCTCAGGAGTGTATCATCAGCCACGAGAAAGCAAAAACGAAGCATAAAGATGTGACGTGACCTGTGCAAGGCACGGAATTTCTGGGACTGAAACCTCTCCAGCTCATTGCCTTCTACCCTCCTCTGCCCGCATCTTCCTCCCTCAGATAAACTGTATGGGTTAACGATCTCCTTAGGGCTTACTCATGGACTAGATCTATGAAAAGCTGGCGCTGTTTATTACCTGGTAGGATACAATCGCACCTGCCCATCCTAAGGGATGCTAACATCACCAAAGCGAGGTGAGGCACCAAAGGTTTGAGGGGGAAAAGTCATAAAGCTGCCCTGGCTGAGGAAAGAAAAAGGAATTCCTTGGTGGGTAGGATGAAGGGAAAAGGTAGAAGAAAGATATTATGAACAACTTGATAACATAAATTTAGCACACACGAGCCTATCAGGTCCCCAAATCCAGGTCCTTTTCCGTGAGTGACCGAAGGATACAGAGATGCTTAAGAATTAGATCCCCAGCCAGAAGGCTGTGAACATCTAACAGCCTGTGAACATCTGATAGCCTGTTAGCTGCACCCTCCAGAAGCCTTTGGATCAAACCCAGGCAAAGCACTTGTAATATTGTCAATTTTATTTTCATTTCTAATCACCTGCTTCTATTTACTTTGCAATTCTCTGGCCTGTTTTAGGGAAGAGATTCCCTAATTGCCATGGGAAAAGATACAGCATTTTGTTTCCACTGGTCATGTGGAAATACAGGTCTTACGTTATTTTTCTAGATCTTGATCTGTTTGACTCCTAAACCCCTGATTCTGTACTTTGGCACTGTAAAAGCCTGATTTCAAACCACTTTTGAAGTAAAGAATGTAGAAAATCCAAACATAAAAAAAGTAGAAAAGCAGGTAATAGAGGTTAGCTGCTCTTCTGCTGTGGCTTTGCTGGAGCCGATATGTAGGGAATCTGTCTCCAGACGGGGCACTGTTCCTATCACCCCTTTGTATAGTACTTGCTCAGTATATTTTAAGCGAAAAATATGATCGGTGTGACTAAAGGCTGGTTTGTCTGACCTCAACGTTACACAAAGCTTTATGAAGGAGAAGAGCTTCTTTTTGAAGGAAAGAATGCAGTACAGCTTTACCAAAGGTATTTGTGTCAGACGAATTTGATGATTTTATTTGATAAGATAATTGATTTTCTTGACAAAAGCAGTGCAGTAGATTTAATCTCTCCGGACTTCTACAAAGCATTTGACATAGTGAAAAGATTAGTCAAACTGGAGAAAATGGGGATTAGTGGAATTGTGCAGGAAACGCCTGGAGAGTTAGGGAGAACATATAATGTATTTGGGAAAGTTTGGGGTGCAGTGGCTGCCCCTGGAGTCCATTTAGGGTTGGTGAGGGAGGTTGATTGCATTTATAATTTTAACGTTCCTGGCACAAAAGGAGAAGCTTTAACGTTTGTGGCTGAGATGAAATCAGAGTGGATTGGTACAATAGTGGAGGTCCAGAAAACTGTATTAAAAAAATGGGATGGTCTTGAGGGCTGCAGCAGGAGAGATGGAAGTGTGAAGATGGATGTAACCATACAAAACGCAAGGCTGGGCACTGAGGGAATCATGCCATGCATAATTTCTGTGAAATGAGGCCTATCTTTTGGAAACGATAAAGGAGAAGAAAGTGAAGTTAGCTGTTCTGAGGTGCACCCAGGGACCCTGGAGAAGGAATTTGTGAACCTATGATGCACCAGACATCCAGTGTGAACATCACTGATCCAGGGCCTGATGAAACCCTGCCTGGAGCACTAGGTAGTCAGTCCTGGCACACAAGCTCAGAAAAGGTCTGTTAAAATAGGAACAGCTGCAGAGAAATGCAGCAAATGCAGCCTTTATTTGGCTTTGAGGGATGTCATTGCTGTCTATACATGCAGGGGGGAGGGGGGTAACACTGGAGAGTGAGAAGAGCTATTTAAACTCAAGAACAGCATTGGCACAAGAACAAATAGGTATAAATGGGTCATGGATAAACTTAGGGTGGAAATTCTGAGAAGGTTTCCAGACATCAGAAGAATGAGGCACTAAATTAGTCCTCTTGACAAAGAGGTGGAGGTAAAAGCAAACCGGTTTTAAGATACAGCTTCACTGCTGGATGAAAGGGATCTTGTGAAATGGTGGCCTGTGATTGCAGCGGATTGGGCTCAGTGACGCAGAACCCCCTCCCAGCGCTCTGTTTTTCTGCTCCTGTCGGGAGATCTTTAGTTTCGAAGTGATTCGGTAAAATCCTACCCTCTGCAAGGCAGTGGCTGAAGAGGGCTCAGAGAAGAGACTTTGCACCACTCAGGAGCATAGAAAATATCTACTGAAGGCCAGCTCTGTGAGTCCATGCGTGAATATCCCTGGTGTGCGCGTTCGTGGGTGTCAGCATCTTTATGGCCTCTGGATGAACGAATCAGCTTGCTCTGAGCTGGGCGCTCCAGCCAGGCAACGTTGAGCTTGGCAGGCACAGCACAGCGGCTGCTCTCTTGTTCCTGCCCCGCAGAAAAAAGAGTCAGGCTTTCTTGCAACTGAAAGATTCATGACCTGTGACTGAAACTTTTATCTGAATCCTGAAAATAGAGCTGGTCTGATCCTCAACTCCCAGGAAACAGCAGCAGCAGAAGGCGGAGCAGGCAGGCAGCGGCTCAGCAACCACAGTTCTTTTCCCCTTTTCCCTCCTCAGTCTCTCTTGCTAAGTGACCTCCAGCTGCCGCTGCTTCTGCCGCCTTCGTCTGGGGAGCAGCACCGAACCAAGCAGTGTCCCTCCAGAGGGCTGTGGCATCCGCAAGCAAAGCGTGTGCTGCTGCAGATGGGGCTGCTGCTCTGCTGCAGTGTTGCTCACAGGCCAGCGCTCTCAGGATATGTAGTTGCAGTCTCCTGCAGAGAGTTAGTAGCTTGTTTTACCCCCGGTCTAATTGCACCAAAACCTGCATGGATGTGGTTAGCTCAGTGCCGGCCTTCTGCTAATTACATCGCCGAGACGCAGGGATGCGAGCGGTAGCCCAGGACAGTGCCTCACGCACTACGTGTCTTGGAGTTGGCTTGGCATTTTGACCAGGCTTGCTCATGTCTGCTGGAAAGTGCCATAGCTCTGTGCCACAGTGATGCATCTCAGCAGGTAGTGAGATTAGAGCAGAACGATACAATTCTTATGGAGCACAGTGAAATGTTCTTCTTCTACTGGCATAAAGTAGATGTCTTCTTAGCTCATGTAAGAAAGGCTAGCTGAGGAACAGCATGGCTGAGATGTCATGTTACCCATGAAAGTAACTCTTGACACATTTTCTTAGGAGTGACTGAAGCAGCTAGGATGCCAGTCAAGGAGTTGTTCTTATCTGTGCAAGCATCTCCTCAACTCATCCTGCAACTGATCCTGCCTTCTGGCATGAAGGTACTTGCAAAGTCCATAAATTTACTATCATAATTAAGTTAGGAAGCAAAGGGGACTCTCTGTTCCTGCAAGTGTCTGTACCTTTTTCTCATAAAAAGTTCAACCCATGAAGAGTGTACTGCACCGTATCCAGGTGGTATTGTCTGAAATGAAAATAAAAGTGTGTAAGTGAGTGTCCAGATTCTATAGGCATTTGAGAAGTACCTGGTACTTCAGGAGAAAAGAATGAACATTTGCTTTTGGGAAGCTTCTTTGTGTCACAGGGTTAAAGATGGGAAAATAAGCCTAGATTTATAATCGTTGCAGAGGAGACAGTTTCCCAGAGGTAAAGAGCTCGGACCAAACCTCCCTTCCTTTTGGTGCTGTGTGACACCTACTAGAGCTTCTCCAGCAGAGAGATCTTCACTGAATTGCTCCTGTAGTCCTTTGTAACTGGCACTGATATTTCTACAGCTTCTCCTTTTTTCAGAGGAATTGAAAAGACTGTGTCAAATAAAGAGCACAAATCTTGTCTTTGACAAAAATAGCAGATAGAAGAATTAAAAGGACCCAGAGGACAGAAAATGAGTATTTAAAAGAAAGAAAAAAAAAGACACAGGCCCATTTTTCAGTTTGACTGAGCTTTGGCTCACATTTTCTTGTACTCTTTATAAGAATGCCAGCAGCTCTTGGAATTAGAGGTGCAATGTTGAGTCTGCTACCACCATCCCAAGTGCAGACACCTTGGGGCAGCTCCTGCACCCCCAGGGTTATGGAAGGAAGAGACTTGCCCTCCTGAAACTACCTAAGATTTTCTTCCAATGATGAACTTCTCCTGAGAAAGGAAACACTCTTCAAAAATTGCTCATTAAGGAAATGATTACGGATCTTGTGAATACCATTTGAAATTACTCTGGTGATGAAGGATTCATTGCCATCTTTTGTCAGTGAGCAATATGTGTGAATGTGGACGCTGATACTTTTCCCTGGCTTACTCCCAAGAAGAATGCAGCTAAAAAGAGGGATTGGCAGTTGTAGTCTCTGTGGTTGCTGAATATGCTGTTGACTTCTTGGGCAAGACTTTATTTCCTTGGGTTTCGGTTTGCTCATTTGTAAAGCAAGTATTTTTTCTATTGCTGAAGGTATTTGTAAAATCAAGTGGTGTCCATGGAGTGCTCCGAGATCCCTGACTCTCCAGGATCACCCAACTCCATGGGAGTGGACAGAGCGCTGCTACTCAAATCCAAGGTCACGCTGACCTTGATTGCTGAACATGACTAAGCCGCCTTTTTTTGTTGCTGTTAAAATAGATGCACTGTAAACAGTTCACTCACTTCTGCCATTTCGGCAGATTCCCTTTTACTCCGAGAGCTTGCTTCAAGTCAAATGGTCAAATTGTAAAAGGTTTCTGTCCATCCGGCAGATGCCTCAGAACGAGAGGAAGCCAGCAAAGATGACACCATAGCAGACATAAGCTGCCCGAACTCGGCTATTACAGAAGACTTTTCCCCATCACCTCATCTGAGTACTAAATAGCTGAGAAGTAATTACGCCTAATGTTTCGTGATCTCTTCCCTCTTTGCACGTGGTAGGCTATTCTGTTCCTGAAACACTCGCCTCATGTTCATGGCATTTGGCCTGCAGCAATGAGGTTGAGTCCAGCCCCAGAATGTCTAAAACATTTTCTTCTAATAGATGGCTCACCATAAGCTGGAAATGCGTCACACACCAGCCAGTTATTTCCACATCATAAACTCCTAATGCTTCTTTAGACTGATGGGGTTTTGTATTTGCTAAGTCCTGGAAATACGCCAAATATTCTTCCATGCATGACGCTGCTTTTATTTTAGCCACTGTTGAGTTAATCGTTGGGTATTTCTGGTGCTTGAAAGCCCCTCCATTTGCTCCTGATTATTAGCTTAAGGCACCAAGCTGCTCCATAACTAGGAGCACCTCATATAGCAGGGACAGGAAACATTTGCGCTGAGATGTGACCTCCCACCCTGGCCATGGTGTTTGCATTGCAGGCATTCCCAGGACTTCAGGGAATTCCTGGGGCTGGGAGCCAAGCTGTCCTCATGTCCAGGTTCCCACTCAATGTACTCCTAAACATTTTCTTTAAGCTCTGCATGCCGCTGATCCTATTCCCCCGCTTCTCTTCCTTTTTAACTCTTCCACCCCCCTTCCCCACTAAAATCCCAGTAAAGTAGCCTGGCTGGGAAGTTCAGATTATCAGTGTTTGCTGGAAGGAGAGCTGTTTGGGAGGGCAGTGAGGAGGAGCTGGCTACGAGTACAGATTTTCTGTGGTGGCTTGACTTCTGCACTCTGGTGATCCTGTTGGGATGCAATTGACTGTCGGTCCCAAGAACCAAAAGGCAATTCCACTTCATTAATCACTTTGATAGCTGGTTTCTAATGCTCTTATCAACATGCTTTGCTGTCTGCAAACCGACCCATCTTTGAAGTGCTCTGCCTGCTCACCTTTCCCTTTAATTTGTTCCTTTTACGGCAATACTCTGGTAACCGCAGAATTTCCTCTTTTCCCCACTGACTCCAAGTCTGATGTGCTTTCCAGACTCTCCAGCTGCTCAACGCTAGTTAAGATTGTGCCAACTTGTCAGTGATAAACCCTTCTTTATTTTTTATTTTTTTTTCCCAGAGGCTTGTGTGTACAAAGCTTCAAGCATAAAAAACTGCTTCAGTCCGGAAGCTTGGCAGACAGCATCTCAGGCCAGGGGCAAATATCTTTGCCAGGTTAAAAACAATGACAATACATTTGGCCATTTTTCAGTACTGAAAGTGTAAAAATAATAGTTTGTGTGATGGAGGAGTTTATGAGCTTATTTAACTAAAATGAGTTTGATTTAGCACAAGGGTTTTGCAAGGGATTCATCCTCAATACAGCCTTATTGCAGTGCTTTAAATCCCTCTTCTTTTAAGGTCAATGCAGTTGCGTTCACACAAAGATGAGAATGTATTCTGCAACTTTATACTTTGTTTTCCAAACGCATTCAGGAACCTAGGGGTTAATTATATCCACAAACCTACTTGCATATGCACATGCATGCAAATACACACAGGCGCACGCACGCATGGATTGTTTTCTCTTTGCCCTTTCTAAAAGCTCTGACCTTGTACCAACTCTTCTCCTGCATCTACAGGAACTGCTCCTTCCAGAGCTCTGCAGAGCTGTTCTCCACAAACAAAAGCTTTACCTCCTCAATGCACAGCACAAAGTATCTGTGAGCCACCGCTCGTGAATCCTGGCTTCCCAGGCTGACAGCGAACCTCACCGCATGCAGTGAATCCTTCAAATGTCAGCTCCCCTAGGGACTGCATTTCAAAGGACAGCAATAATAGTAATGCTTTTCACTTCTGCCACACTTCTCATCACAGGACGGCAAAGCATTTGATCAGCACTATGTCCTGACTACAGGCTTGGAATAACTTTGCAAAAGAGGGGCGTGCTGGCATCTTCTAGCCTAGAAGCAAAAAAATTCTCGACTCGAGTGCAGGCCTCACCAGAACCGCCTGCTCTGACCGTGGCCTGCTTGCACCGAGCCGCTGTGGGACCAGAGGTCTGCACATCACCAGCCACGCAGGCAGGGTGTTGTGCAAGGAAGGAAGGAAGGAAGAAGGGGCAAAGCAGTTAGAGCAAAGAGATCCTGCTTTTACTGAATCCAGACTGTGTGAATTAAACTGATTCAGCCCAAAGTGTTTTCAAGTCACAGCAAACTGCCATAAATCATAGTAAACGTAAACACCTGCAAGATCACCTCTGCATTACCAGCGTGCCTCCCGATATATAATCTTATAGCCATCCCTACTTATGCAACTGTGTAAAGGTGGACAAAATCTCACGCGTCAAGATATATGAAGCCTCTAAACATTTCATGATGCCTAGAAAAGAGTTTAGACAATGCAGTAAGTTTACTATGAGTCATAACGCACAACAGTTAATAACAAGAGCATAGTTCCTGCCTAAATCCCTATAAGCACAAAACAAAAGCCTTCCTGTTATAAACACAGAATCACACTGTATTGCTTAATTCCACCCCAAAACATTTCATATCCCCAGTCCCACTGGAGAGCTTTATAGTTATCAAAAATCCAGTAGATGAAACCGAAAAGGCATGGCAGAACCCAGACTGTCCAAATTAAAGCCTCCGAGATTCTCTGTAAATCCATCACAGAACATAAAAATCATTAATTTATCTCCTGGCTTCACATCATCCTGACAACTTAGTATCCAAATGTGTGATCAGTGGCCATTCCTTTGCAGCTGGTAACAGCCAAAAGAAAATCAGGAGGGAAAGGGCTTGTGGCTACCAGCATAGACTGGGGCATCACAGGAGCTGCACTTTTGCCGCAGCCTTGCTGTACCCTCTTGGTCAAGTTGCTTAACCTTTTTAAGCCCCATCTCCCTCTCCGTCCTGGATAACAACTGCTGATTTACTTCACAAGGCTTTTATGAAGCTCCATTTGTCAATGCCTGTGATGTATTATTTATTGTCAAAGCCATAAACAGTCGCTTCCGAAGATGCTGAGCACATCATCTGCATTTTGATTTCTGCCAACACCTCTCTTCCACTTAGGACAAACCCTTTCTTTCTCCTTCACTAGCGTAATAGTCTTTTATTCAATGATGATTAAGTTTAACAAGCCAATATGCATGTTTGGGGCCACAAAGTCAGCTCCCAATTAATGATCTGCTGTAACAGGGGAGGCGCAAGGGAAAGCCACTGGATTTGTGATGCAGTGGTGGCAAAAAGCATTGCTAGTTTTGAGGACTCTTTGCAATTGGTGGTCCTGTCAGCATCTTCAGCAAGGTGTTACTCATGTCTGAAGGACAGCATTTAGGGTGAGAATGTGCCCTGCATAGATGCTTAAAGAGCAGCAGGGTAAACATACGTGAAGAAAAAGCTGAACAGAGCCCAGATATAGCACATCTATCTCTGTTAATGCTACACAGGGTAAATGTATCTGAGAAAAAACACATAAAAAGAAGTACATTTTCCATAAATCTTGGTGAAAATACTGGTTTGTTTTTAATATTTTTTCTTCTGGAGACTCTGGTCTCTCGGGCTCCCTTGTTCCTGTTATAAAACCTGATGACAAACTAGGCAGTGGCTAGATTTAACATCCTGACTGACCTTATCTAACTGACCTTGCACCAAAACAGCACAGTGTGCTGCCAAATTTTCCAATTCTCTTCAGTATCTGAAGTCTCAGGAGCCCCATTTCCTAAATAATTTTGCATCTCCTGACCTTATCACGTTGCCCAGAAACAAAACTGCCAGGCAGGTAGCGGGGGCATCTAAGCACGCTCACAAAAGTGGGAGCTCTGGGTGCAAAGCTCTTCTCTGAAAATGCAAAAGCGCTGGGCTTGCCTGAGCGACGGGGGGTGTTGTAAATTACTGAGAACAAGGTCTCTGTCGTGAAGATAAATTTGGCCTCCCAATTCAACCAAGAATGAGTGACTGAAATCCTGCCACACTCTGGAAGGCTGAAGATGGTTTGAATGATAGGAAATGTTGCATTTCTAAAGGTGCATGGTTTCAGTTTAAGGAGAACTCTTCTCAACACTTAAAAATAAACGAGAGAAAGTTAGAAATGTACCTTGTGACTCTCCAGAAGAGTTTTATGTTCTGCCACTTGTTATGCAAGCCAAAAATGGGTTTAACACAAAATGGCACTGGCTTTTCAATCATTAATGGCACAATCAACTAAAATACATAATCTGTTGCAGTGAATACAGTGTTTGTAAACATGTGCAATTAAAGTGGAATAAGATTCAATTATAATGGGTTATGTGTGCATAATAATGCAGATCATGCAATTCTTATTAGTTGGGCTGTACCCTGAGCTCAGTTCAGGAAGAAATTATATTGAAATGCACTATAATGAAGAGGAAATTTTAATGAGAAGACAAGGTTGAAAAAATATTACTCAAAGCAAGAGGAATGAAAGTGTCCGGAGGCAGAATACAAATGACAGTAATACAAAGTCATTTGACTGTATCTCTGGCTTTATGCAAAGATTAGAAATTCACACTTGAGAGCTGCCAGGAACTAGGTAGGTAGAATTCGCCCCACTGGTTGCCACCGTTCGGAGAGCAGGGTCCACGCGCTCTCTCCAGATTTTAAGGAGTTTCACATGGTGCAAGTGACAGAAGAATTTAGCTCTCAGTGCTACGAGAGCGTCTAGCTTCTCCTGGGCTGTTACTTGTTGGGTGGGGGCAAACAGTACTCCCAAAGATGCTTAATTCATTTATTTCCACTTTTTTCCTCTGATAGCACAGGCTTATATCCAAGATAGATATTATGCACCTATCTGATCTTCCCCTTTGTTTAATCACCTACGGAAGTTGATTTACTTCACATGAATTGCTTTAATTAACCATCCCTAGGAATGGGGGAGGACCAGGCCACGTTTTCTAATGCACAGAAAATTACTAGTAAACAGAGACTAGGAGATACTGAACACATAAGAGCTGATCTCAGCTAAAACATGCAGACCTTGTCTAATTCTGGGAACAGATAGCTCATAAACTACTTTACAAAAAACAGTTATAATGGGTACACGCGTATAACAATGCAAACTGTGCTACACTGATTAGTACAAGGCCTTGACTTGAATTAATCAATATTTGAGAGGTGAAAGCAATACAGCGTATGAAGTAAAACAAAATAAATGAGAAAACCAAGGTGCTGTGTTGCATTAGCTACACAATCCTTAGGAGGCTGAAATCCTGAAGAATAACTTGTATTGGTTTGGACAAGGCATTAAGGATATCTGCCCTGAGCGTGTTGCTGTTGGCACAGAGCAACTACACTTAAGAACATAAAGGTGCGTTTCTGTAGAGTGGAAACAAGTGACTGTAAGCGTGAGAGATTAAATTGGAAATTTTACATGGAGGAGGAAACCTCTGTGTGTGTCTGGTCCCACGGTACCTCCAAGCATAACAATTCACAGACAATCAAGGAAAAAAAATGTCCAGAGATAGGGTTCCAAATTCTTCATTCTGAACAAATGCTCACTAGAGGAAATTTGAAATTACATGAAGGAAATGATACTGTCACCACAGCTCACAATACTCTCATACATATTCATACATTCATTCTTGTCACGGAACCCTCCGCTAGAGATCTGTGCCGTTCCCACAGAAAGCATTAAGAAGCACAGCGATCTTCTGGCTCTCCAGGAGGGACTGGGTGATCATCCCCCTTTGCACGTCTTCTGTTTTTTTTTCACTCTAATTTCAAGTGTTACAACCTATGAGGCTTCCCTTGTTAGGACTTTTTTCTGAATATTTAGTCTATGTTTTCTTTTCTCGCTTCCGACTCCTCATATTTTCTCTTACACCCTGCCATGCTACTTAGTTCTTCCCTGTCTTTGGTGTTTACACCATTCAGCACTAGATTGTAATGTCTGCCTGTAGCCGTTTTTCTCTGAGTGACAGTATATTACAAATTCAGTTCTTCCAGTACTGATTTAGCTCCTTTAATCTTTCTTTATAAATGAATCTCTCCATCCCCTTGATAATTTTTGTTGCTCTTCTCTGAACTCACTACAATTTTTCAATATCTCCTTGCTAATGAGTTTCCCAGAACTGAACACAGTGTTCCAGGTGCAGAAACAGCAGAGCAGCGTAAAGGTGGTCTGAACCTGTGCTGCCCCAAGCTGCGCTGCCCTTTTTGCTGCCATGTCTCATGTCTAGCTCGGGTCTAACTTGCGCCCACAAGTTTTGAGGGAGAAGATGGAATTTCACCAACTGTTCTGTTTCAGATATTTAGCAGGCAGTGTCTAAAATGTTAAATTTGAAATTTTTTTTAGCAGGTAATTTTGGGGGTGCACATCTGTCCTGAAGACCGCAGTCTGAACTCTAAGCACCATCACCCATGTGGAAGTCAAAACCCCGCCTTATGTCGCTAACTTAGAAAATATCTAAATTGTACAACTGGATGTGTAATTCAAAACCTCCCATTTAGGAAGGATGCTGGGGTACAAGTGGATTGTCATTAGTCTTCAGACTAACAAGATTCACATCTGCAGAAGCAGACACGCAAAATCATGAACCAAAAATTCCTTTCCGCCTACCAACAAAAACTGATTGATCTGGCTTGTTCCAGTGAACAGGAAAACGTGTCAAATTCTCCTGTTCTGTAACCAACCCTGAATTCATTTTATAGCATCCTGACCCAGTTGCTTCTTCCTCTGGATCTGTTTGCATCTTTTGTGGAGGATTTTAGTTCCTCCTAATTTCATCTCATCTGCATATCTTATTAAAATTTAGCTTTCTCCTCCATTTCTAGATGAACAGTGAGGATATCAAATGAAACTGATTTAAGAGTAAGCTTTGTGGTTCTTCTATGGTCTCCTCATCTTCAACTCCATGCTTTGCCACTCACTGTTAACCTCTCCTTATAGCCTTCCAGCCTGTTTTCAATCAAGAAGACAGTGTTCATCTCCAAGCTGATTTAAATTAATTTTTCTAGAAAGATTTCATGAGGCACAGTATCAAATGCACTACTCAGATGCAAATATATTACAGCTCCAGCATTCCCTTCATCCGTTAATTTTCTATTTCTATCAAAAAAGCAATCAAGTTTGTCTGGTGAGATTTATTCTTGCTAGACCGATGCTGCCTGAGGCTTCGTGCTGCTGGGGGCAGCTCTCAGGCGCACCAAACACCCATGACCAGAATTACCTCCAAGGTAGCTGGGTGTACCAACACCTCTAAAAATGGGTGTTTGGGGGATATGTTATGTTAATCCTGCACTGTGGGTTCAGCTAATTGGCAGTTCTGTCTTTATCGTATCAATGCAAGCCCAGGTAGGACTGTGATTTCTATCAAAAAATGGGTGGGATCCTGCACAATGGCCTGGGGTGCAATTTCCCCAGAGGGTCGCAGCCCGGGGTTGTGGCAAGGTCACCCAAAATACCTCAGAAAGCTGTGCACTGGCACATCTTGCTCGGCACCATCTGCAAAGCATCCTGTTCCCTGCCAGGCATCGCTCCCAGGGCTCTCCGCCGTGGCACGGTGCCTGGCCAGGGTGGGGACCTGCTGCCTGGAGTCTTATCACAGATTTGGCAACAAGGTGCTGGGCAGCAGTGGCCATTGCCACGAGGGACTGCAGCCACCCAGGGAACATTGCAGGGACCTTTCATGGGCCGGGTTGTGCTGCTTGCCTTCGTATTCCTCATCTTCACTACATTCCAAAACAATACTGATTTCTTTATTTTAGAAAGGGTAAAAGGTAGATTTTCAGAAAACAGTGTTTTGAGGTTATTTATTTCTCATTTTAAGTGTCTATATACACTTTCCTTTAGTCAATTCTTAGTCTTCTGGTCACAAATTAGGAGAAATAATCACATGCAGTATGGCATTTTCACCACTTCCCCAAATAACCTAGGCTCGTCTGTATCAGCTGATTTACGTATAGGCTTATTTTCCCTCAAGTACTTTCTTACATATTACTAAGAAAAGATATTCTATTGGCTTTTTCTCATTTCTGAATTGTTCACATTTGTTTTATCTGTCTCATTAAAAATAGATTCTAGTTATCATTAGTTTCATACCCACCCTAGTTTACTAATTAATGGACATACTTTCTCTCTAGGATTTTTGGTTGTCTTCCCCCAATATTTATATAAGAAGCGTCTTTCATATTCCCTTTAAATCCTTTGGCAGCATTAATTCACTCTGATTTTTTCTTGCTATCCTTACCCATTCCCTGCTGAGCTTTAAATGAATCTGTATTCTTGTTTGATTTCCTTCCCACCATTTCCTATTTCAGTCCAGGCTTTTTAACCTCACATCTTTGAGCAGTCCCTTGTGAAGTGACTGTAACTGTAGCAGATAACAAACTTTTCAGGCACACTGATCAGTCATGCAGATTTGTGCATCCCTGACTGCCACGGAGATTGGAGGGGTCAAATCTGGAAATGGCCCCTTGTGAATTATGGGTGCAGGATCTGGGTCAGGACAGGGACCGCTGTCATTGGGTCCTCCTAAGCTGAGCGTCCCCCCATCAGCCAGGCAAGATGAAGGGGAGCTCCCACCCCAAAATGCCAGCCATTAACCCCCCAAAGCAAGCAGCAGCGCCAGCAAGTTCAACAGGGTCCGTCAAAGGATCCCTGGCATGCACCCAACGCATGTGCTCAGAACAAGCAATAAACATCTTTCTGTCTAACTACTTCCTTAAATAATTAGTTGATATTTGTGTAGTACTTTGAAGATGTTAAGTGCTCTATAAGTGCACACATTATTTTTGACTTTTAGGGGTCCTTTCAATTTCTGCTGGCAGTACCTGGTTCTCAGCATTCATGAGTACGCGACATTGCCTGGGGGTAGATGCGTTTAACAGAAAGGAGTAGTTGCTGTCTCTCCCCATGCTCTTTTTTTTTAAAAACCCTGAATCTGCTGTTTGCCAGGAAAGGGAGTATCTCGCTTCACTGCCCCCTTAGGGCAGCAGAAAGCCTCATCTTGGGCCCCTGGTCCAGCTGAAAAGCTTTTGTCCTGGGGGTAGGGAGCATAGCTTAGTTAGTCTGACCTGTTCCAAGGCTGCTCCTAACAAGTCCTAGCTGCAAATTCTTCCCTCACTCAGTTGCGGCTTGGTGGGGTAAAGGGAAAAGGCATTTTCTCCCCCTCCAGGCCAGGTAAACCATTACATTTTTTGCTGTCAACTCTGAAGTGGCATTTTTGAAAATGAAAGGGTTTTTTTTTTAAGAGTCACTAAGATTTCAGCAGGGACACTGCTGAAGTTATTCGTAATGCTAGGCTATCAACATGTTAAGTAGCCTCTTGATGTGATTTATCTAAAGCAAAGGGAAGTGGTGTCTGTGTTGGTGCTGTTTATATTGTTCTTGCAAACTTACTTAAAGCTCCTAGCTAATTCATTATTCTGGGAGTCTAATGCAAGGCAGCAGGTACTACAGTTCCCCTGCAGAGTCTATTTTCTATATTAATTATCTTGCTGTGCATTAAGTAGTTTTTGTTTTTGCGTTAAAAGGTTTATGAAGATTAGATGATTAAAATGATAAAAACTAATTTTCTCAAGCATAGCCACTCTGCAGCAGTCAACTGGAAAGAGAAAAATATGTGCACTTAGCTGTCTTGGGAAAATGGCACTATAACTAAATTATCACATGGGGGGGAAGGGAACAGTGGGAAAGGCTGTTTTATCACAAATGTTGTTGCTGTCCTGCTGGCCACACACTTGTGCTCGTGTTGATGTGTCTGCTGCTCATTTTCATTCCCAATAAAGCAGATTTTTGTCTGAGAAATTAATTTCAATATATGACAGGAATGACTATCACTTGCAAACATACCACATCTGCTGCAAAGCTAAGCTCAACGTGACAGCAGAGTATATTTTGACTGCTCTTTGAGGAGGAGGGGGGCTGATGAAACATCTCTGTGGCTGGGTCTGGTTTCATGGCATTAAGCTGGGCTGCAGTGTAAGTGCCTTTTACAGGGGCAGCTGTTACTGGAGGATGATCTTATGGTTAAAGGAATCTCTTTTACAAGCACCGTTACCGCGCCTCGGTTCCCTAGCTGCAAAATGATGAGGAACCTGAAGGAGAAGGATAAGTCACAGCCCTACCTTCTGTGAGACTTTGTTATTAGCTGACAGGTATCTGGTTTCACTCCCTTCCTCTTTATCCCCAGTGACATCCAGAGGGATTCTGCAGAGTTGTTATGGCTTATTACAATATATTGTTAAATTTGGGGCCGTTGGACCTCAGCAGATTTGTTGGTTTTAATTTTGGCCTAAAAGTGAACTCTGAAGTGAGGATCGGTTGGTTAAGGAAGGTATATCTACCTCTTTCTCTTTGCAACCAGTGGACCTGAAGTGTGATCTGAGCAGCAGAGCAGCAGGGATGGGTGCAGCTATCGGAGCCCTGCCCTGCGAGGCTGCCGCCCTGAAGAGCCCGTGCTGCAGTTATCTGCCCTGTCGCCACGGTCACGTCTAACTTGCTGCCCACTCTCATCTCTGCTGCTTCCATCGCAGGACACATATGCTGGGTGAGAGAGGGCAAAGTGACCCTGGGCAAACCAGCAGTGATGCCGTCCCCGCAGCCAGTGCTTCAGATCGCTTCCTATGACTCTGGCACAGGGTATCTTTTTCCTGTCCCCCCTTCATTATAAACATGGTGACTTATAAGCAGCGTGAAATGTTTTGTTATAATAAAGTTGCCTGCCTGTCAGATAGAGGAATCTGCACAGTATTTGCTAATGCTAAAGCCATGGGAATTAAAGTCACTCTTATTAGCAGTAGACACCCTCATCGCACAGGTGAGGATGAAACCAAAAGAGCAAAAGGTGCTTTGTGAGATACAGTGAAAGCCAAGAAACTGAGGACAAGCAGGAGAATTGCTCTGATTGTTTTGCATGTTGGATATATCCATTTTATATGGTCCTGTGGTGGTCTCTGCGTTTTGGGACACTTTCCTTCAATGACTAGCACCCTAAATATCATTTCTTCTATGAGGCTGTTGTCTTTAGTGTTATGAACTGTTATTTGTTGATGTCATGCAGTCTTTTCAATGTCCTAGAATTTATTATGGGTGTTAGAGATGCCAATGTTTATCCATTTTACACCTTCATTATCTGATCTAGCCCCATCATTACTCCAGATACATACAATGGTGTTCTACCTGTTGTCTTGTTTCATTATAATTCCCATTTGTTTAGTGCTTTATTTCTAAGAAATAATTTATTAGAAAACATGCTGAAGCATTATCAGCCCCTATATTATGTACGTTTGAATCTCAGGCATTTGACAGAAAACGTCTGTGACTCAGGTGGCACGGTGTCTGTTTTAGGCTAGTGTTAGTAGACTGGGCCAACAAGTACGCTTAATGCTGGATCTTGAACAGCCTCTGAGAGCCTAAAATGTATGTAGCGGATACCTCAGTCTCCTACACGTCCACAGTGAAGGTTCCTCCCAGTGCTAAATATAATCTCTCTCCTCAGAAAATAAGGAGTTTGTCTTATTATGTCCCACTTACAGTAATAATGACTGATGTGTATTTGATCTTTTTCCCCTGCTTCTGAACTGAACCTGTATGTTGTGTGAGGCTACATGGTCAGTTGTAGAGAGGGGAAAGGAGGAGAGAAGGAGCGGGGCGGGGGGGAAGCAAAGCAGGATGCAGCTGCCTCTGACTAAGATGGACACAGACGTCACCCTGTCATGGTGGCAACTGTTAGATTTTTATATTGAGAAGGATTTTAAGGATCAACTAAATAGAAAGTAAAGCTGAGATGAGAATAGAGAGGAAGGGGGCCAGAAAGACAGCTGTGACATGCCTGACACAAGGGGTCTCTCGATTAAGGAAACAGCCTGTCCACACTGGGCAGAGAAAGTGCACTCACTGAATATCCTGCCTGAGAGAAAGCATTGAAAAAGCTGACCCGAATCCATTTTTAGCAACGACTGTTCTTCTAACTGGGAGTGTTTTCCAGCTACAGGGACGCTGCACTCAGCTATGAGCAGGGTCTGCTTTGCTGGACTCTCGCGATGTCGGTTCCCAGCCATCAGTGTAAGGCAGTGGGATGCCACCGACACTTGGAGGAAGAGAGCCTTGGCTTGCTGAATAGCCCTTACCTCTCATAGCGTGATGTAGCTCAGGGCAATCTTTGGCCACAAGTAACACAGAGTTACAGGAGGTCTTGCAAGAGCATCTGCTGCAATAAAAGCAGATAATTACCTCTGTATTTTAGGGAAGCTTACAGTGACTCTGAGTTAGTAATCCCAAACGTAGCACTTCATCCATGTTAAAGGCTGGAAGGGAAAAGCCCTAGTTTCTCAGTTTGCAAGGTGTCATTAATAAATCAACCCATAGAGAAAATACCAGAAACAGTGTTTTTGGAACAAATGACACGATTAAAAAAGTATATTTCATCCAGCAAGTAATTATCACACCCGCTGATATTTCTTAAGATATAATTCAGTGAAAAATAAATCTGTGTTTCTGCTATAAATTCTGGCTCGATTCCCACAGATACCAGTCCTTAATCTTTAGCCAAAATTTGCTGAGGCATTGTCTGACACAGAAAATGGACTCTGAGCTCTAATATAAAACCTAATTACAGGAGGTACTGCAAGACAGGGCACGACAGGACGCCTGTACTGCTGAAGAAGACAGCACTGTGTCTGGCTTCTTCTGGTACCCACTCTTTTCCAGCAAAAAAATACCAGGTATCAGTAACACTGCATTAAATGCAGAACGTGCACACAGACACATGCATACTCCAGTACTGAAAAGCACAAACTGCCTTCTATCCTATTCACTAAAAACCCAAATGCCTGCAGCAATGCAAACAAATACTATAAAAATTAGAAATAACGTTCCAATTCCCAATGCAAGAAAGCTGGGGTGTGGGCACGTGCATGGGGGGAAGTGTGAGGATTTGGCTAATAGGTAAGAAGTCAAAATTGATTCTACGCAACATAATCTTTTGAAAGCCTGTCCATCTGTTCATCAGGACCTGCCTTGTGTTTGGGCAGTGATGGCAGCTGGGTCAGTCACTGCAGCAATGCCCATCTAGGGACAGCAGGATATTGTGGGGGGCTTATGTCTCTGCAGGCATTAAGACCTCTGGCATCGGGACCGGATTCCCCAGATGCCTTTCCCTGCTTAGCACTGGGAAGCTGCACTTTGCCGACAGTTTTGCCTGGAGGCTGTGTATTCACACAATGGGAAGTTTGCCATAGGCTGTATGAAACGGCACAGGAACGAAGGGGGCTGGCAAAGGCAGGTTAACAGCATGGCTCTGAAACAGGCTGGAGGGAAAGTGCTGCAAAATGCACTTTTGTGTGGGAACCCCTCAAAGTCGAAGCCTCAGCCCACTGTGGCAGCAGTGTGCGAGTGGTGGGAACCGTCAGCAGCTGTGTTCAGCAAAGGACCAGCTCCCAAGCACGGACCATAAGCTGCATCAAGAGTGAACACAGGTATCTGCTCTCAAGTGTTTAGGTTTCATCCCAACTGCATAAATGACATGGAGCAAACATTAACACACATGTTAGAGAGAAATGAGAAACAGGGCATCTCCGTTATCCAGCAGGTGCAGGGAACTTACGTACAGCTTTGTCAGACAGGTGGTACAGGCTGTACAGTACCTCTGCTCCCTGCTGGTTCTCAAGCACTGTTTCTCATTTGGGACACACTTTGACATTGCAGATCAGTGGGCAGGACCTGTTCCTTTGTGGGTTTGTCTTCCTACAGTGTAGTTATTTGTATCTGCCCAGGACCTCCTACTCACAGGCCCATATTCCTGCTGCTCTTCCCTGTTGGATTGCCTGGACACTGCTGCAGCTGAGAAGAGTCTGTGTGGTTCCTGTCAGGGACTATCTTCTATACAAGGGAGTGGTGGCAACTAAATAGACAAATAGAATGGTTTGGGTTGGAAGGGATCGTCACTAAAGATCGTCTAGTTCCAACCCCCCTGCCGTGAGCAGAGACACCTTCCACTAGACCAGGTTGCTCAAAGCCCCATCCGACCTGGCCTTGAACGCTTCCAGGGAGGGGGCATTCACAACTTCTCTGGGCAACCTGTTCCAGTGCCTCACCACCCTCAGAGTGAAGAAAGGCTTTTCCTTCCCCAAGGTGTATACCTCCTAGAATCACCTAGGTTGGACTGTGCTGCAGAAGAGCACCTACCAATTGCTCCCATTACTGCACCCTGCCACTGCTCTCTGCCACCCAACTAATTCTCAGTGCATGTCTGAGCAGCATCATATAATCCTAACACATTAGCATGCAACAGCCACCAGAAATCACATATAGGCATTAAATGCATTTGTTGAGAGCAGGGTTCCCAGATGGAAAAATTAAACACCCATTCTCCAAGGTGTGTGCCTGGTCATGCTCCATCCCTTCACTAAGCTAGGATTAACATTTCACAGGAAATACAGTATCCTGCGGCCACTTCCAGAGAGGCCTCATGAACCAGCTGAACCAGAGTAAAGTTACAGGATATACAATCTTCTTGCTTCTTTCTCTCTACTGTATGTACAGTAATAAAGCCCTTGTATATGTGCAGAGCTGTTAGCTTCAGCTGAATTATATGTGTGCTGTCAGGGATGCAACACGAACTTTGTTAGTTCTCGTTACCCAAGGACAGGCAGATCTGTTATTTACTGTTTCAGTGCTTGCAGCATATTTGTGGGATGGTCTTAAGGGTTGATCTGGCCACAAAGAATTCGTGCTATATCCTGCACGATATGGGATATGCACAAGAGGACACTGTTAATACAGCATCTCTTTACCGGTGGGGAGACACAATTACCTTCCTTGGTTGTCCCAGCTGGCATGGGATCAGCTGGGTAATGAACGCCTTAAATTTGCATTTCTTGGGGCATCAGGAAAGGAGGAACAACGCTTTACCTTAATGCAAGGTGAAAATCGTAGTATGACAGTGAAGATGAAAACTGTGAGATTGCCCTCAGGAAACAAGGGAATATTTGTCACTCATTTAGGAAACAGCAGGATGAGACTCACACATTTGCTAAATGTTTGAGTAAAGTTCCTAGAGGAGAAGCAACTAATAGGCTTTCTGGTACATGTTCTAATTTCCCATCATGGGTTAGGGCATTGTGGTAAGCTTATGGTGGTCATAACATGCTTTGTGATAGTGATCAATATCTAATTAGGCAAAATATTAATTTGTTAATGCCTGACGCTTTAAGCACCTTCAAGCATCAGCCCCATGTGCATTACTGTTCTCGTTCTCTGTTACAAATCACTTGTGTTCTTGTTCTTGACCTAACAGGGTTAACTCCTATCATGACAATGCCATTAGCTTAGTTTAACCTCTTCCTTTGGTGAAAAGCTAAACTACAGCTGTCGAATAGCCAAAATGTGATGCAGAATGCGCTGCTCACGCTTATTCCCTCTGCTGCAATCCCTGTAGGAAATAGATAGCCTTGCCCGATGTGTTGGTTTACACAAGAATGAACAAGATGCTTTAAAAAAAAGCACTTTCTGGTGATCCAGAACTGCTGCAGTTTCCTCCTGCAACATGAGGAAGATACTGCTATGCCTTTCCCTCTCCTCCTGCCGGGGAATCCATTGCTGGTAGCACAGCAGCACCTAGAGGCCCCGGGCCGGAGATGGCAGCGCGGCAGCAAGCTGTGGGGGACAGCCCCTGCCCCGAGGAGCCTGCAGCTGGGGCACGGCGGGGCAAAAGAGAGGTGCTGTCGGGGTCCTAGTGAGCACCCACAGAACTGGGGCTCAGGGAGAGAGTGCTGTTTTCCTACTGTCACTGAGGATTTGAGAATGAAGCCAGAATGGACCCAAGCTTCCTGCATCTTGGGACCATTCCTCCTTTCCATAGTGAGACCCACCGGCTCTGTGAGACCTAACAGACCTACCAGAGCCGATTTCTGGGGGGGATCCTTCTGATCAGCTCACCTTCCCAGCAGGTTGGGGAAGGGGAAAGGTCAGCCAGGTTGTACTTAGAGATTTGCCTCCTTTTCTTGTTCAACCAGAGGCTCCTTGTTGGCAATAGCTGCCCCCCCAGCCTGCCCGTACCCCTCTCCCTGCCTGCTTTCCCCGGAGCCTCTGCTGCATCCCCAGCTCCTCTGCCTGCTCTGCTCTCCCGTGTGCCTCTGCCACTGCTCCAAGGCAGCCCCAGGATCTTCAGGGGGAAGTTACCCTAGAAAAAGCCTGTAAACAGCTCTGCCCCATGGAAGGGATCTCTGCATGGAAGAGGCCACTGTCTTGTCACTGAATAGTCCCTCTCACTATAGGGTGGAGCTTTTTCCAAGTAATGCTTTTGTGTGTGTGTCTGTAGATCTTGATATAATACAGTTAAAACTTCTGTGGGGGTCGGGCATGTCAAGGAATGGAGAATGTGCCGTCAATACTGACATGGTTAGTCGTTAGAAGCGGCTCCCCTCACTGCTCACTGGAGCTCAGCTGGCTGCTTCTTCCAGCTGTTTTTCCAGCCACCTTTTTCTGAAAGATTAAACAGTTCTTTATGCCTGATATTTTCCTCTCATGAAACGACTTTTGTGTTCAAATTAAGTCACTTCTCTGTCTAACTTTAGCCATTATATAAACTAAGAAACAGATTTGTCCTCTATAGCCTTTTGGCATTGCTATGGCTCTGAACTGGCTTTGGTATTTAAGCATTCATGAGAAAATATGGATGCTAGAAATAGTGCAGCAATTTAGTATAATGCTATATATGGAGGTAACAACACTTCCTCCAATTAGTCTTAATTTCCTTATTAATATAGCTGTGAAGCTCAGCCTGCCTTTGGTGTCTGCCTTGGAGAGATGCTTGTTTTCACTCTGGGTTTAGGAGGGGAAGCTCTGAGCAAAGGGGTGGAATTAGGGGAGGATAAGGAGATACGAGGAAAGTCAAGTCAGTCCAACACTTCACAAGGGAATGGGGCACACGACTGAGGTTTAAGGTTGTAGCTGGTTTCTAGCCAAGCAAAGAGATCTCAAACATTTGAACAGGGGGATGAGATGGCACCTGCTCTCTAAATAGAGCTGTGCTACTTCTCCGCTGGGGGAAAGGAGACAGGGATAAGAGCGGAAGAGAGAAACTCGGTCCAGTTACTGGGAAAGCTGATGAGCACGTGGAGACCTCACCTTGCCTCTGTTTATCATTGCTCAGGCCAATGGTGGGTTCATCCTTTAATCCTGTGGGCTGAGCCATTTCTGAGTTGCACGGCTCCGGCAGTGAGGGCTATGGGAAAAGCTGAGCTGACGGAAGGGCTCTGCATCGGACAGATGGGTAACATATCTGTAAACTGATACAAGTTAGAGCAGAGTAGCTTTTTGTGTCCAGACTTGCTTTTCCAACCCTTTCTATTGATCTTATTTTAAGGTTGGCCTAATCTTAGCATAGATGGAACAACACTAAGGACAGAAACATCCCTTAAGACAGGGCCTCAGTTCTGTGCCACATCCTGCTAGCTTTCCTTTTCACCCAAGGTTCTCCCTCTGTGGCTGGTGGCAAATGTCACCAGCTGTTAGAGTGGTGCTGTTAGAGTGGTGTCTAGGAGGTGCATCTTATGTTCATATTCCCTTTGCTCAGGACCTTTGACAAATGTATAAATACATATTAGAAGCCAGTCCTGGAATAAAACGGGCAAACAGACAATAGAGACATAACCAGAGAGAAAGGAGAATGGAAGTCATTTTCACAAGTGAGACAAGTCCCTCACCACTGCCCCGCCACAGAGACACTTTGCTTTTTATGCTTTCCTTATAACGAGTTGCTTTCTTTCAGCCTGTTTTTCTTTCCTTCATTTCCATTACCTTCAAGTTACACAAAGTGTGGTTATGCTTTGTACAAAAGCTTTTATGCAACACGGATATTGTGGAAACTTAGTATTTTCACTGTGCCCTGCCACCATCAAGCTAGCAAGCTAATTCATCACAGCTCTCCCTGTGCCTGGCAAGCTGAAAGGTAGCGCCTTTAGATGTCAGTGCTCGTCATGGTGACTGTATTTTCACTTGCTGGTTCATAATGTGCTGCTCACCAGCCCCCAATAAGCGGGGAACATTTCTCACTCCTGCAGCTGTTGCTGAATCATTAGCCCATCTCCCTGGGTACTTTTGGCAGCTTCTCACCACCTTCACAAAGGGCTTTTGGCCACAGAGGGCCCTAGGGCAGGCTGCAGGTGGTGGGGTCACTCTTAAGCACTGAGGTGTGATTACTGAAGGAGAAGGTGCAATTCGACTCACTCTCATGTGATGAGGACTATTGAGGAAAAAAATTCTTCTGTAATCTAAGTCTAAAATATTGGTCTAGAGGGAGGATGAAGAGGGCTGCAGGAAGACGTCCTCAGCAGAGGAAGTTGCATAATTGCAAAAAAATCACGTTCTGTGTAGGCCTAGGCACTGGTCTACAGAGAGGCCAGGTCTGGGAATAACTTTACTGATGTTAATAAATCAATATGAGTGTGTATGAGATCAAGACCTATGAAAATTGATAAGGGCAACTAGCCAGATGGTGTGTGTCAGTGTAACTCCACAGAATTTGATTTGCACCAGTTGGTCAGCTACTGAACAGAAGGCCAGAAGCGTACGCGTGCCACAGGGTGTGGGCTGCTGCAAAGTAGGGGCCCTACGGAGCTCCGCTCACCAGATGCTTTATGGAGTCCATTAATTGCTTAAAGAGCAGATGAGCTGTTTGAGCGTTTCCTCAGGAAACACCAAAAGACGCAGAGCATTTGGAGTGGAGGTTCACGGGCACGTCAGGGCAGCCGTGGAGGAGCAGCTGGTGGGCAGCAGGTGGGCAGGGCAACAGGAGGCAGTGGAACAGGCTCTGCCTGCACACACCACTTGACATTAATTATACCTGTTGGACTTCTGCATGCTCCTTCAAAACGTCTGTGGGAGATCAGGCAGGGCACTACTTTAACTCTTTGAACCATGGTAGTGATGCTTGTCTGGAAACTACGCTAACAGGAAAATCCACAAAGCATGTCAGTTTGTTTTCCAGACTGTAGGCAATCTTGTTTGATTTTTTAGTAGGTATTAGGTCTGACAGTGCTCTCCTTATTTTCAGTGAAAGGGGCACAAGTAATAGCTGTCTTGCTCAGTGTCATGAATGACTATTGAAGTCAGCATTGGCTGTGAGAGCCATTTCCCCCATTACATTAATTCTGGTGTACAAGATTTCATTAAATACAAGAAAACAGACATTGACTGAGTGTTGCAAAGCCTCTCCTAACTGCAGTTATTCTTCTTGTCCTTTATTTATAAACTGAATCCATACTAGAACTGTACGTGTAGCAATTCACTTAAAAAGTGACAGTAACCGATATCTTTGCAAACTCACAAATGAGAATGATTTAGCCTCCAGAGAGGGAAAGGTTGTATTTCCCATTCTAAAGGTGGAGGTTTGAAGCCCAAACCTTGCCTAGGGTCTCTCCTGTTACCTGTGTAAGAGCCAGGAACAGAAGTCAGATCTCCTGTACTCCAGCCCAAGCCTGTAACTATAGGGCTATTCTCCAGTCTCTTATTCCTGCAAGCCATTACTCTATAAACATGATAAATAGACTGGTAGAAGTGTTTAGCATTGAATATTTCTAGAGTGTAATCATTCCAGCCTCTCTTGGCAGCAGAAACATTACTCTTATGTCAAAGATGGGGAAACTGGGACACAGTGCTTTGTCCAAGCTTGTGGGACTGCTAGGATCAGAGTCTACAACTCTGGACTGTGGCCCCAGGTCAGTCGTATGAACTATGTTGCCTGTCGGTGCTAGCTACTGCCAGTGAAGTAAATAATGGCCTTGTGGAAGAGGAAAATTAAGCAAGTACTGACAAGGGAGACAAGATATGCTTTTCAATGAGATTTGAAAATTGAGACGGAGAGTTGATGATGTTCGTATCGCTGTGCGATCTAGAGATGCTAAACAACCAGCTCTCCACAGCCATGCTGTTGGGAATATCGACCAGGTGGAATTGCTTCTCCTGAAATGCAGTAACCCATTAGTACTGCAGTGCTGCTTGGAGGGGGTTATTTTGTAATGGGAGGAAAGAAACAAACCTTTCTTTCTCTGACCCTCAAAGTCTTAGGGAAACCCATGTGCAACAACATGGTACTTAAATTTTCCTTGACTATTGCAAAGAAGATAGTGTCAGAGAAGCACGTGGAAACACAGTGGAAGAGAGAAAGTTTATAGGTAGCAACCCTACTATTATCAGTACAATGAACACGTCTGTACTGTGAGGCCATGTCTACGTTGTGACGGGATGAATTGCAGGAAAGATAATGTTTGAGTGTGCTGAGCCCCAGAGTGTGACCGCTCCTGTCCCTGGCACGTGCTGTACCTTGGCTGTGGTTCAGATGTGCTGGATGGAGGAGAGACCAGAAGGCAAAGCAAGTCACCTGTGCTGCCTCTTCAGGTCCTGTAGCTGAATGATGCTGGAGTAGATCATCTGCACTCAAGATTTCCCCTTCCAGACAACTCTAGGGAATGTCAGATGACAACAGGGGAGAGTGATCTTGACAGTAGGCTGAGAACTGCAACGAGCTGACAAGTGGCACAGGCATGGTGAGAGAGAGGTGAGGGCGTGCAAACTCCCACACACCAAACTTGCAAGACACAAGATGGAGAGGGAGGATTATGGATGCTGAAACTTGTTGGAAAACTAGTTTTCCAAGAACGTCTATCTTTGCTATGATGGTCTCTCTCCAATTACATTATTAATGCTTTGTTACATGAAATCTAGTTCCAGCTGACTGATGTACTGTATCAAACAAGGCACATCACGAATTGGTGTGTCAGCCTGGCGAAGAGGGGGAAAAAAAAAAATCTCCATTTCTGAAAACTGTCCTTTAAAAAATATTAAGCCATACAGAAACAGAAATACCAAACAAGTTGCCTCTATAAATCGTTGCTTACAACTGTATCACCAAAAGGCAAGGGTATGCTGCTGAGACAAGGTGGCGAGGGTCTAGATGAGGTGGAGAGGCTAATTTTATTCCCTGTCCTACTGAAGTCCTGAGGACAATGAAAAGCAGCAGTGGCAGCTGCTGCTCTGTACCTACACATGTGTCTGCCTGACTTAACAGGGCACCTGGAGTCCAGGAGGATCACCTCGTGGTGAATCCTCTGCAGTTTGTATTAGGAAGTATCATCTGCAGCTGTGCTCCCCTCTGCAGACTGCACCGTCGCTCAGTAATGGCCCGGGTGGCAATAAGCGAGCTGAATGGACCTGCATTGCCAGCGGAGGTTTGCCTGCTCCTGTCCAGACTGAAGAAGCACGTTTTGCTGGAATGGAAGAGATTAGGGACTATTTACAGACATCTTAGCCTTCAAGGTTTTGGAAAACCTTTCAACAAGTTTCTTTGGTTGCAGAAAGGTCTCTCTCAAAGCACCAAGCCTTTCTGGTGACCTGCTCTGCCTTTAGTGCCGTGGCAATCCTGTTTTCCCCATGACAATTAATCTGCAGAGGACAGAAGGGCTCCTTGCTCTGCCCGTCTGCTGCCAGAGATGATCCTGCTGACCAGGGGTAGGCGCGGGCTCTGGGAGCCCTAGCAATGGCTCTGCTTGGGGGACCTTGGGTGGCCAAGGGAGACATATCTTGTGGAGTTGGAGGCAGTCAGGGTACCAAAGGGTTTCTAGAAAATTAGCAGTATTTCTGGATGACTGGGCACAGTGGTGAATTTATAGGGCTTTTCTGTTGCCTCAAAAAGGAGCAGCAGAGAAGTGGGGGTGAAGGGGGAAGGATCAGCATTGATTAAGCTGACAGTTCTGCTAATGTCACTGTGGACACAGCCACTTTCCTGTTCTTTGCCAGCAGCAACTTAAATAATAAGATGCAGAGGGAGAAGGAGGGAGTGTCAGCGCTGGGCTACTCACAGTGCTGTTGGCAGTATTTAGATGAGAAACTGGGGGTGTGATGGATGGCCATGATGCAAAGATACATGGTGATCAGTGCTGTGGAAATGCAGGCAGATTAAGTAGGACTGTGCCTGACTAGTCTGAAGGTGACTCTACCAAGAGCCAGTTGTTAGATGTTAATCACTTTTTTTCCCCCACAAATAATATTTGTACTGAACTCAGCTGTGGGTACAACAGTTCTTGCAAATATGTTGGCAGATGCTGCTTTCTCACGTTGGCCTAGATCCGCACACTGTGCTGCTCACTGGGCTCTAGGGTTCACAGGCAGAGAAGAGCCTGTTTGGTCCTGATCAGAGCGTGACAAGCAAAGTTGCACTTCAAGCCTTGGCAGAGCTGAGCGGTCCAGTTGTCCTGTCTCCACGCCCCTGGTCCTGCAGCCAGTGCCCCCGCGGATTAGCCATTGTACAGGCTGGCTGAATGGCACTCTTGTCACACCATGGTTTGAAGATAAACTCAATCCTCAAACTATAGCAGTCTTTTTCCAAATTTTACCTTCCTTCTGGTGGTCAAGGATGATCTATACAGCTCTGTCTAAGCATCTCTAGCTTCATGACCTAGTGTAAGGCAGCGTGTGACTGGCTGCTCTGGGATGTACTTGCAAGCTGTTGTGAGATGGGAGAGTGTTCGTCATCTTCATAGACACCAGCGAGGGCTGGAGTGAATACGGATAATCCCCAAGTAAGGAATGTGAATCATGGTGACCGTGCCCTGTACCTGTAGCAGGCCTGATGATTTTGCATCCACTGTTTTAACCCTCCTTTGCAGAAGGAGGAGGGGAATGTAGAAATAGTGTCTAGACTGGCTGCTGTATTGTGTGCATTACCATCAACACGTGGGTCTGTACACTAAGGGTTTATAATTGTTTTTAACTGTAGTTAAGGACAGTGTCCACCAAATCTTGTATTTCACACAGTGGCTCTTAAGTCTTACATTAGACTGCTAGACTTGGATTTAGGCCTTATTCCATCTATTTTCATGGACAGATTCAGAGTAAGTGAAGTGTGTTTCTGATTTTATAAGCTTGATGTGTATTGTAGATAGTTAGCTGTGACGGGCAGCTCTGAGAAGAATTATTCGTATAAATACCCAGACATCATTATTTGGATCCATATCTCCCTGGTCATTATGAAGAGGTGATATTTTGGCATCTTTCAAAAGAGCACATCAAGCTATTTCCAAGGAGGTTTCTGCTTGGAAATTAGTATAAAGCTTTAGTTTTAATTTTGTAGGAGTTAAATTGAATGTTAATAACATCTCCAACACTAGACTTCACATATAGAAAATTATGGATATATATCTAGTGTTTCCAATTAACCAGGGGCACTGTCTTTGCTGTCTGTTTCATCCAAGGACAAAAGTAATTTGTTAGGATAGCAAATTGCCTTCCACTCTTGCAAATTAGCATTAGAGCATCACTATAGAAATAATCCATGCTATCTGGATTATGGCAATGAAATTGCTATAAATGAAAGCTGTTTTCTCAACTAATATTTAGAGAAGATGAGAGAGAGAGATATGCATGAGGGGCATTACGAAATAGATTTCAGGGTTGGTTTTTTTTTGAAAGAGGTTCTTTTTCTCCTGAAAGGGTAATGTATATCTATCTTGCATGGAGTTTCCTCAGAGGGTTTAAATGAAGAGTGAAGCTTTAAGAACAAAGTGAAAATGGAAGAAGAAATATACTGCCATGGGAAGTTCAAAAATGAGGCACTTGGGGTTTCAGAGAGTTATCATTAATCCCCTCCTGCCCTGAGGGCATTCCTGTGTGACCATCAAAATGACACACATGCAGCTGTCTGGCAGTTTACCACATCTCCAGGTTTGATGGACTTTGCTCTGGGGGTGGTTAAACCTCCAGCTGTTCAGAATGGTAGTTTGTTTTTCTCGACAAGTGTGCATAGATGTTTATCTGTCCTATCTGAATCCACAAAAGTAGATTATAAATTGTTTCAAATGTTTTTTCAACATCTTTTCCTTACTAGAACCTGGAAACACAAGAGGCCATCAAAACCTGAAAACCTGTCCTGCCTGAGCAGGATTTACCATTAGATTAGGACCAACGGTTGTACCGGGGGCCTGCTAATATTGCTGTTGTACTCGTGGTGTAACAAAACATGTAATAAGGTGCACCTTATTAATATATGGAGGGAAAACCAGGGCATATGTCTGTCTGGCTTGGTGATAAGACTGCAAAGATCACATACGCCCCCAGCACAGCACGAAGCAGTCGCCAGCTGGTTCCCTGGGGCAGTACAGCTCATGCAGTTACGTGGCGCAAGGATATACTTCGAATGGGTAAAAGGAGGCAAAGGGAGAGTCAGAAATATACTCCGGGAGGCAAAGTGAACTCCTCAAAGTGAACAGGAGCTCAGTGACAGAGCTGAGGGTGTGAGCGAGGAGCATCAGCCAGGGGCTGGGTCGGCGAACCAGGGCTCCTGGGAAGGCAGCGCGTTTCTGCGCACAGCTGAGCCCGCAGTGCCTGGTTTGGTTCTGACCACCTCAGCAGCTTGGGCAACGAAAAACAGTTTGATGATAACTGACAAGATATTAGCATTGATTTTGAAAATGCTGGACAGGTATGATAAAAGAGCAGATACGTGATGGATGACAGGGAACTGTATGAACCACTTGTTTGGCTTTTTTCGGTGTTGAGTAAAAGATGAGAGAGAGAGAAAGAGAAAAAGGTACCTTCTAATAGTGCCATGAATCTGAACAGCGTAAGACACACTCAGACCACATAACATTTTCAGAGCCTTCTTTCCCATCCTATGCAGCAGCACACTGATACAGGGATGGTTACTGAGACAATATCTGATGCCTGCAGACAAAATGCTTATTTGCTTTTATAGAAAAAAAGTGAGCTGGAAGCATGGCTCATGAGTGCAAACTGAGAAAGAGGACAGTTATTTCCAAAGCTACTGCCAATCCCCTTACATGGACATGATTTGACTCCTGCACGTACTTGAGAGGGACCCATGACTCAACACGTGAATCTGAACTGAATTGCATTCACAGGTTATGATTCATTATGACTCCTATGCTGCAAAAATAAGAGCCTCTCAAAAAATTTATTTTTAAAAGAGACCAGGAGGTGATTTTAAAAAAACAACAACAAACAAACCCCTCTGAAATAATGGGAGCAGCTGTACGTATTTCTTAGCAGTGAAAGAACTAAAATCCAGGTATTTTCTGACTCAAATAAATCTTAAGTTTCCTGTGTGCACAATTGGGACTGTAAATTTGGAGAAAGACTGTTGCAGGAAGATGAAAGTCCCCTTGCCAGACGAGGACTTGGCTCTTCTTATTCAAATATACACGTTTTCAAGATTATTTGCTTTGTGATAGACAGCTCTAAATCTAGGTCTTTCGATCTCTTAACAAAACTCCTGAACATATTAAATGCATGTGTAATAGGCAGCATTCAGGGAAACTGAAACCTGTTGTATGTCTGCCAAACAGAATAGCACATCTGCAGAAAGGAATACCAAATTGGATGCCTAACGCACTCAGGGCAGGAGCACAGTGATTTCAGAGTACCTGGAGTAGAGGCAGCATGACCCGCACTTGCAGAACTAGGCCTGGAGCCACGGCAAATCTGTTCCCAAAATGTCTGCCTATTCAGTTAGCGCACTGGAAAACGTTAAACATTTTGGACCTTCAGTTGTTTTGCTGACCAACATATGTGGATTTGAGGCTAGGTATTGCAGCAGCACGAAGTTCAGTTTGGTAAGCTGGGTAAAAACTGAAGCTGTGGAATGATGGGAAGATGTTGATGCCCTCCTGAGCTACCTGGTTTGAAGCTGGTGCCTCTGACTGTGGTGTACCTGCACCCCAGGATAGACTGAAAGGGTATGGTTAGTCTTCTGTAGCAGGGTGGACCTCAACTTTGTGTTTGTGGTGGTTTTGTGGTGTTCACTTGGCCGGGAGCAGGGCACCGAAGGGCTAGTTTTGCAAGATGTAATTTACTCAGAGCTTCAAACTTTGTTTTGAATTCCCATCTGATTCAGGTTTCTAAAGCAAATACCTAAAATGCAAATCAAACCTTTTGTATTTTAGGTGGAACAAAATTTAGATATAGAAGAAAATACTAAAAAAAAAAAAAATCCAACAACCAAACCGTCAGTCTGGGTTCATCTGAAATTTTGTCTCCTGAGTCTGCAGAGCCGGTAGCCAAGCTGAAATCAGTGGGTAGCAGCACTCCAACCTGAAGCAAGGCTTTGGAGGAGGAGCAGCTGCTCAGGCTGCTGTCTGCATGTCCCTGGGACAGAGCAGGGAAAGTAGGGCCCTAAGCGTGTGTCAGGGGTACAGGGAAAGCAACCAGGCTTGGACAAACTAAATCCCTGCTTTATGGCTTAATCTTTCTGCTGAATGACAGATTTTCAAAGGAGCCATTCCGCTCCCACAGAAGTCAGTGGGACCTGATGCTGCGACTGATTTCACCCAGCACAGGTGAGAGCAGAATCAATGGTGTTACCTCTTCAGCATGGCAAAGCCTTTGCTCCTTTTCCCAGTGTTACCAGTAACACACGGACAAGAGCTGCATCATTTCCAAATGGCCCACACACCTGAAACTGGTGACCCCAGTAAACTGCAAACAGGCAGGGCCAGGATATTGTCAGAAATTCAGGGTTAATGGCATTAACTCAGGTTATGCTTGAACATGCTGATACCAGCCTTTCATAAGAGATTGAAGTTCCCAGGGCTCAGCTGGAGGATAAGGTTGGAAACTGCCATTTTTTATTCTAGTTTTTAGAACTTTTGCCTCCAAACACACAGATGAAGTCCATTCCCTCACTTAAAAGTTAATATTGTGATAACAATCCCAGTACAGTGGAGGAATACATGTCACTTAAATGGTATCACAGACTAACGTAGGCAACCAGGTATTTTCTAAAAAGCTGTAAAATGGTTAGTGTTTGCATGCACAACCTTTTTTTTACTGGGAAAGATTTCAGCTTTTCAGATGTCTGAAAACACAGACAAAGACCGGCTGTGCATATAGCCTGTTAGCTCTCCTCCAGAGCTGGATGACTGCTCATAAAATGAAAGCAAAGGCTCCAAACTGGCCTCATCTAAACCATCCTGCGTCGCTTCTGTTGTTTGTTGACTAACACAGGGCCAGCTGTCTAGTTAGTGAAACAGAAGCATTACATCAGAGCGATCATAGGAAATGGAGACTGAGAGGCCCCTTAAAGGTCACCTGGTCCATCTGTTGCCCTGTGGCAGCTTCAGCTTCACCTGCACCACTTCTCTCTGGTTTGTCTAACCCATTTTCCAAAATCTTCAGTGATGGAGATTCCAGAATTAACCACAATTAAGTAAAAAGTAAGTGCTTCATGAAAAATATAACTGCTCAGCTAATAGCTTCTCTCTGTGAGGTTAATCTGATGTGTAACACATCCACTGCTGAAGTATCTGTGTGGTTTACTAACGCTTCAAGGAAACGTGCTGATCCTTTGGGGACATGCAGATCTCACCACTGGAAAATGGGAGATACATGCCAACTTTTGCCTGTAAGATTGTTATTGGTAATCTGCATGGATGAATTTTGGCTAGATGGGATTTTTGGTCTAATGTGCTTATGCAGTTGCCTTTAAGACCTTAATTGCAACGAATGTGATCAGCCTACAATTCTCCGAGAGAGGCCGCAGTGTGACAGGGATGGGAGTGTTTGCTTCTAACCTACACATGCCAGACAGCACACATCCGAGCAGAGGATGCTGCTGCCCCACTGGCTGCTTGCTGCAACATACGGGGGCTGTACAGTGTACAGTCTGTACAGCGATGAAGCTTAGCCGTAACCCTTTATACATCCCACCTGCACTCTTTTTAACTGTCCTCAGCCTCTCCCAACGTATATAATTTCAGAGTTTACAGGAAAGTTACTCTATTGCTTTCATGTTTCTTGCACCATTTCGCTATTTCCTGGGCATATACCGAGAAGCTCGCGTGTAGCACCCTATTAGTGATTTCACTGAGACTGCTGAGCCCTTTCCTTGCCTACCCAAGGCATAAGGTAAAATGGACTGAACTCTGTGTTTGGTGCATCCTCCTCTTCTTTTCATCCTTGAGCACTTTTTTTATGGAGGGGGCCAAAGTGCCTCCCAAAAGGGCCCACCCTCAGGCTCAGCGCCATGGTCACTAGGAGAAGGTTGCCCCATGTTCCTCGGTGAGCCTCTGCCACGCTTCGGGTCCAGTCACTTCCCCTTAGCGCCCATTGGGAACGGCACCAAACTGCTTCCTGCAGCCTAGCATCCTACCAGTGCTCTCAGGCTGGCACCCTCATAGCGTTCAAACTAGTCAGTGCTGGAGTAACAGAAATATGTAAGCCTACCATCAGCACATTATGGATTTTTTTTTTTTTAATATCAAATGTACACATCTTAATCCCAGTCAAATTAGCTGAGCTCCTAAACACTCTTGTAGGGGCTGCAAGTGGGTGGAAAGGAAGAATGTTTGTAAATGGATGAGAGATAAAACAGTGGGAAGAGGTTTTCACAGAAGAGGCAATTCAGAGCTAATCCCAGGCTCTGCTGCGTGGCAGTGTCTCTGAATGCCCTCTCATTTACTGATGAAGAGCAATTGACTCTTGGACTTTACCATTTATGCAGTTTCTGAATTGCACTATTTATAATATGCTTTAAACATTTTTTTTTTCCAAATCTGCATACTTCACAGGAAGATGGGGGACAAACTGGCAATGGAAAGGAGCAATTGTAAACTAGTTAATAGGTCTGACTGTCGTTTTTATTCAGCCTGTATGTGTAAAGCTGTTTTAAAGTAGCTTTAAGGAAAATGAGAATCAACCCTCTTGAACTTACGCTGTTTTATACAATCTGAGGAGCTAGCACAAAGCTTGTATTCCCTTCTTTAGTTCATGGAATATAAATCAGAGAATATTACAATTTTAAAAAATAATTCTGAATCTGCTCTGCTTAACACTGAGAAAATCCATGATTCCAGTGATAGAGAGTAATGGTATAAAACTTGTTTACCCATATCAGGTACTGTAGGTTTTACCATCAATTCCTGACTTACCAGCAGCTCTCTACATCAGTTGGACTTTCTTCATAGCCTCATATTCTGCTATTTTCCTAGCCTGATGTTGACCACACAAAACAACCTCCTCTCTGGCAGATCAAACTCCCCGTGCCTAGCAGAGTAGACACATAAATAATACTTGCTTCCTAACCCAGGACTCCTAGAGTTTCACTTTTTGGCCTCACGTAAGAAGCATTAAATTTAGAGAAGGATGTAAGTCAGAAGATTTGAGGCTCTGAGGGGTTGCACTGAAGTCTGGGTGTTTGTTGTTTGTTTGTTTTTTTGCTGGGGTTATTTTGAGGTTTTTTGAACCTTATCCAAAGTACTTGAATGTGGTGGAATTAGAGAAAATGCCAAATCGCTGGCCTGCCACTTGTTATCTTTTTCTCCCTATGACTTATCCTCCTGTTCGGTAATTGCTCTTGTTTGAGTAGATTTGGTTGAGTGCAGCTTTGTCTGGGTATTTTAAATCCCTCTCAGAATGAGGCCCCAAAGAGAGAGAGTTGAGGAAGAAGAAATATGAGGAGAAAATCCTACTCTCCCACTCAGAACTTTCATAGATGCTTTTTAATGTCTGCACATGTATCCGGAAGAACAAAGTATCTATCAGAGGGTTAGCTTTGCCAGTATTTCTCAATATATCACCAGAAGCTTTGGATATGCAAGAAATATTGGACATTTTTTCCACTTTTTTAAACATCACAGTATAATCAGAAATGAATAGATTACTGTTAGTTTCTACATAGCTTCCTACTGTCCAGGAAATAAAGTGGCAGAAAAAACTTTTAGGTAAAAGCAGAAATTTCATTAAGCAACAACAACTGAAACACTTTCTTTGTTAAGCATAATTTGCAGTTCAAAGATGCTTGCCTTTCAAAATCTCTGCTTTGATTCCTGTCAGATGCAGAGGCAGTGATATATGACAGGACATTCATGAACTAACTCTCAACATAAAAAGATGTGATGATTTTCCTCTAATTGATGCGATGGGAAAGCAAACTTGCTTCTCAAGCTCATTTAAAAAAAAAAAAATTAAATGGCTGTCAAATATCCAGCAGCGGTTAGTAGACAACTGGATGGAAGATTTTCAAATTCAGTTTTTGCCTGTTCCCAATGTTTTTCTTTTGAAAGTATTTTACTTTCTGACATTTCAGTTGTTACTTATAGGAATATTTTTTCCCTATTTTTAAGATATCTCCTGTTCAAATTTGCCTGCTGACTTCACAATGCCATTCTGACAGCTTGCTTTGGGACCAGTCAGCTCTTCTGCAGTGTATTCCAATTGAGAGATTTCAAAGTACTTTTATTTTATTTTTGATCGTCCTGTGACTACCAAGTATTATGCTGGGCTTTTTTTTTCTAGTTGGCTGCTCTAGTGTTTCTTTTTCTTTATTCTCTACTGACTCCCAGCACATTTTTATTTTACAGGTGGATATTGTTTTGTGTACTGTTCTTTGCATATTATTTTTCTTAGCCTCTGCTTCTACAATTAGCATGATTCTGCCTTTTTATTTTAGAAATCCACCTAGAATAACTCAAGGCAAAATGTGTGGAGCAGAGGGACTTGTGAGTGTGAACCGCTCACAGCAGAAATTGAAGGTCTGTGCTGTAGATGAGAGTTCAGGAGAGAAGGGGTGGCTGGTCCTACTTCACCCCGAGTACCTCGATGTGGCTTTGACGACTGCAGCAGGTTATTTCCATGCTTCCAGAACCTGCCCCTTCAGATTTTACACAGGCTGTGGGCAGCATTTCAAACTATGCAAAAAGAGAAACTGAAAAGCCAGTAGAAATACTCACTGGTGTAAGCGAGTTTAAAATCAGGCTGTGAAAATAACTATACAGGTTAATAATGATCCTATTCCCTGCTTCTTTGTCTGTATCAGTGGTTCAAAGTTATCAACATAACCCAGGCCTGTCTTTTGGGTTTGTTCCTGACACAGGACTTTCTCTCTTCCCTTGTTACCACTCTGATACCTTGGAAGTGTTACTGCCTCTGTTTCTCTCTTAGTGCAGTGGATGAAAAGCAAACATCTGCACCAAGAAGCATATTGGAGGTCTTGGTAGAAGAGGAAGGATGTACTTTGGAAAAGGAAATGTTCAAAGGAGCCATAGCTGCCACTTTGCGCAGAGTGACTCAGCTCGCTGGGCATGGATTTGCCAACATAAATGCAGTTTAACTCAGTATTTCCATGAAACTGATGAACTGACAGTCATACGTTGAGGTCTGATACTGCCATGTAAAAACTTCCATCAACTTTAGTGAAATTTTTGCTATGGAAAGGGATGAATAAAGTCAGCACATCTGATTTATTATCTGTGCTACGCTGCTATGTAAGTAAGAGCAAGCACTGTATGAACACCTAGTCAGGGAAGGTTCCTGCCCCAAGGAGCTTTGGGTCTACATGGGAGAGGAGGTCAGGCAGGAGAACGGGAGAAGCCAGAGGTAATGTGACCAACAGAAAGATAATTCCTATGTCCCCAGTTCAAGGTTGCCTTTCTCTAACACCCTTGCAGAGCTAACGTCCTCTCGTAAGTTACATATCCTTCACACACCAAAATGCAACTCTGCTTTCTGGTACTTCACAACATGAGGGAGCATAGTGTCTGGTCTATGTGAACAGAATAAGAAACTAATCTAAAAAGTTTGTAGATTCTACAAAATATTTTGGGAAAATACTCTTTCTGTTTCATATATGAACTAACTTTGTGGTCTCTGACCTGCAATTTTTTGCTATCAATATTTTTCCTAGAAAACTTCTAAATAGACATAAGACTGAGTGATCAGTAAACAGTAAATGACAATGATTTCTTTTTTGGCAGTTGAGTCTGGAAAGCTGGCTCTAAAAACCATGATAATGCAGTTGGAGACCAAAAGCATACCATAGGTGTGCATGCAAAACTAATGTGACTTAAGGCTTGATATCAGAAGTATTCATTGAGCAGTACAGAAAAAACCTCCATCTCAGTAAATTTCAAGATTCTTAAAAGATAATTTTGAAAACAGAAAGAAGGGGTGTCAAGAATATTTAGCCTTTTATTGCCTGCTCTTGATGTACGTGTGGAGTCTTGTTTGGACATGCACCCCTTTCTTCTCTAAACTGAAATATTCACCATCTTTGCACAACACAATAAACATGACTATTTTCATCCACCTAACTGCCAGATACCCTATGACACCCTATGAGTAAAAGATCTGCATGTCATCAAATCCCGTACTGGGAGGTTTTCCTTTAAAGACACCATTTTCAATTTATCTCAAAGTCCAGCTTAGCTCTGAGTATCTCTTTTATGCCAGCACCACCAAATTGTATCAACATTATAGGATTTTTAAGTGGCATCACTTACCTTGTCAACTCTGGCTTCACATTGATACTTCCAGCAGAGCAGGTGCTATATTTTATTAGTTACAGAGATTCATTGTGCATCCAGAAACTGCCCTCTGCACCCTGCTTTTATAATAGGATTCAATACAGCTGAGCAAATACAACCTCTGTAATATATATGAAATACAGGAAGATAATAGGAGCAGGATAAACTCTCTGATTAGGTATAGTGTGCACAGTGAATCAGAAATATAGCGACACTTTGAAAGATAGCAAAAAAGGAGGAGGGAAAATGTGTTTAAAGTCTGCCACGAAGGCCTAGGAAACCCTGCTTAAAGGATTTCTGTCCTAACCCACTCTGTAATCCCTACTAAAGGCCTGAATGCTATAACAACTTCAGTATATTTCCATGACAGACTTTCGTTAAATTCTTAACATTGTAGTCAAATAGGGAAAAAAAACCCGAAACAAATCCAACGTACTAGTTGTTAGTAACTTCCAAGTAACAAACAGCAATTCCCCAGCCCAAACAGCTTAATTCATTTGTTTCTACTTACCTCCATTTGTCTCTTGGATATTTAAAGCAAAGGCTCATTTTGCCCTGCAGATTCGGTGCTGCTGCTCAGTATTATCTTGCCTGATCATAAAAAGGCTCCTGACGAAAAGGAAGAGGAAAGCAATACGTAAAACAAACACAGAAGCCCAAGAGGAAAGCTACACCCTGAAGACCAGCACTAATAGCAACTGCGAGACAGGGAAAGAGAGAACACTCCCAGTTACTAACTTTTTCCATTGATACATCTGTTACAAAACAATTTTGCTGCAAACTTCTATTCCTCCTTGCAAGCAATGCTTTGCTGTACGTGTAGACCTCAGATAAACTACGTGATGAGTGTGGGGTTTGTGTTTTTTTCTTTCTGACCGAGCAAGCAAATTAGTGAAATATAAACTAGAAGCTCAGCTGACTGCCTTAGAAGTATAGTGCTAGGCAGTAATTATCACAAGGTGCATTTGTCCATACTTCAGATTTTTTTTAAGTTCAGAAGTTTTCAATAGAAGCAGAGTCATATTTGAAACAACCACCTATGGGACTTTCTGCAGTTAGTGCAGCCTTAGTGCAGCGGAGGTGAATGTTTAGATGATTAATAACTTAATTTTTTAAGAGCTTGATGGGCAGGCAGGGAAAATATGCCAAACTGTCCTTGCCTCAGGGGGATTTTTAGTGCCAAAAAAGAACTGCATTGAGAAGGAGAGCTCATGATTTCAGCTCTAAAGACTTCAAGGCTAGAGGGACGTGCAGAGGGGCAAAGTGGGATTTACTGCAGCAGGAGAAGCTGCTGGGCCCAGCTGTGTTTTCACACCCTTGCCTCAGTGGATTTAAGCTTCTCCAAGCTCCACGGCTGTTCCTTGGTGTAGGTCATAGGGTAGCTATGTGCGTGTGCCCACAAAGGCTGTATGGAAACTTTTGTCACTGACATTTAATATGTGGCTTGGAACAAATAACAAACAATTTGGTTTGAATTAAAAAGTTTTGACAGTTACATTTTGCCAAACGTTAGTCAGAAAGGAAAACTGATGGATGTGCCATGTTTGAAAATTCCCAGGGTGTAGTAAACTCATTTGTTTTAAAAAAGTTAGGATCAGATTCTCCCCTTGCCTCAGAATAAATCTGGAACTACTTCAGGGAGGCTGACAGAAATTAAGGTCGTTCCTTTCACCAGGGTAAACGAAATCTGCCTTCAGCCCGTAGCCCAAAAACGCTGTATCCAGTAGCAGAGGTGTGAAAGAAGTGCTGCAGGCAGGAAGGTTGACAGTGGTCCTATTAAAGGTAATATTATTCCCCCCACCTTAACCCTCCCTGTGACATTCTTGCTATTGCAGCTTTCTGTCTCCACATGCTGAGGTGATATGCTGATGTGCCTTTTAAAAGTTATGTAAGGAGACACACAGATGATGTATGAAGGCGCCAAGTCAGCTCATGGAAGAAAGGAGTCTTCTAGTTTCTGCCTGGGATATTCAAAGAGGCCTAAAGGCATTTGGTCCCCAAATCCTCTTGGACCCAGTGGGGCAGGCATGCCTGTATCCTTGGTGCTCCTTGAAAATTGCAGTCAGCATCTCCTCCAAGTTTTGTTTTCTGAAGGAGTTTTCCCACGTGTGCTCCTCTCAGCTAGTAGCAAACCAGAAAGCCTTTCCATCCAGACTGCCAAACAATGGTCATTCAGTAAGTGACGGCCTTGGGACGCAAACGCAGGAGAGGCAGAAGTGTCCCCAGCCTGTCCCCAGCCCTGACTTACCCATCTCCTTTAAGCTGGGAGCTGCTCACTGGGCAGGAGTAACCCCGCTGTCAGAAGGCAAAATTAGATCCTTGTCTCCCCTCCAATGCAGCGGGGCCCCAGGCAAACCCTAGAGCAGAACCCGGCCAAAGTTTTAAGACTGAGGTATTAAAACACTGTAAAAAGGGTGAGAACTGGTTTCAGATGACAGGACAACTGAGTTATACCACTGAAATCCTTGTGTATGAAACCAGACCTTTACAAAGCACATAGGAACGACTCCTTTTTTTAAAGAGTCTTTTTGGATTATTCCTTTATGAGTGCTCCTTTTGGAGCTACATGGCAGTGTGCTTTTTTCCCTCTTTATCATTTTGTCTCAGAAAAAGCATCTGGCAATGCTGCCTTTGTGGCTGGTTAAAAGCTTGACACACCAACTCGAATAATTGAGCCAGGTTAATGGTAGAACATCATTTACATGCCTCCCAATTACTTTTAATGAGCCTGGTTGGTACAGGTGTTTGGAGTAATTGCCAGCTATGGATTTGTTTGGTTTTGTACTCTCTCACTGTTCACAAAGCTGGTCATCTTACGAAGGGAAATCAGTGGAGTAATTCCAGCACAATTATATTTAAGCTACTGGTTTGCAAAGGGCCTTTATGTAGTTTGAAGCAGAATATTTTCTTCCTCATTATTAATGCAGCATTGCCAGCAGCATAGGTAACTTTATCAGGATTACCAAACCCTGCTATACGTGCAAGCAAGGATGTGGTTTATAGTCAATCCAGAGGCTAGTTACTACCAAAAATAGTAAAATTGTCCTGTTCTCCCTTCTCTGTATCATTCTGTATATTAATTTTATTAATACTTGAGCATAATATATATTTTGCTGTTGTCATGAATTACAATTAATTATATAATTACATCTTATTCTGTACATCCCCTCTTTTGCATTGCTGTTTGCACATAGGGTAAGCTGGTTCAGGGAGTTAAATGGGCAGTAAAGTAACTCCGCAGATAGCAAGTGACCTGTTTTCTGCCCATTTAACTCCCTGAACTGGGTCTCTAAGAAGGCAGATAGCAGCAGTGCTGGCACAAGGCAAGTGGTCAGAATGGGTGGCTCAGGACATTGCGTGTGGAGAAAGGAGGTGTGAGGAGCCAGATTATCTCATGTCATTGTAAGATTGCCTAACTGTGTTAGAATGGTTTAACCTGAAAGATTTGGGGATTAACTGGTGCTGAAAATTGACAGCAATGGAAGTTTAACTATTCTTGAGTATTTGTACCTAGTCCATGAGACGCAAAGACTAAATCTTTCACTGAAAACAGCCTGAACTCTGTTAACGCCTCAGCATCTCAGACAAATCATCAGAAGAAAGAGACAGGCCCTGCAGATAGCTGATTGTCAGGGCAATGGATTTGGTCTCCTGGAAATGCCCTGACAGCGAGGGGTGCAAGACTCGACTGCTTAAGAGAGTGGTGCAGTGACTGCAGGTGGATGGGCACGTTGCCATCAAGCCAAAAGCGAACTGGTTACTCCCTTGCTGCAAGATGATGCTACCATTGCAATTTAACACCAAGGTGAACTAGAAGGATTTCTAGCTGGAGACTGACTCGGTAGGGCAGTTGTAGAGCACCCAATGACTGCTCCAGCTGGCTATTCCACACTTTGCCTAAGCAGCAGGAGCTGTGGCGGAAAGCTGGGCACAGCTGGGAGGGTGCTCAGAAGGATGAGGGCACTGAAAGTCCCTACTCTCCAGTCTGCATACGCTGCTAGCGTACTGGCAACGTGGGTGTGTTTTTATGGCCGTTGGCCTTACCGCAGGGCAGTTCAGTGGAGCTAAGGACAGCTCTAGGCCAGCAGTGCTCCAGTCAGGCTCTAATTCTTCAAGACAAGGTCATTACTGATTTTCTCTGCTTGCCTCACTGACATGTTTTGCTGATCAACTTATTCACTGAGTGGGGCCCTTTGCACACCAGGGAGCTGTTACAGTGGGAAACAGATTTCTCTGTGAAGCTTTAAATAAGATTTATTTTCTCTTGTTTTTTGTCCATTTGGAAGAAGCTCCGTGCTGACATGTCAACATGTTTTTCTTCCATCTGTATGTGTTTATCCTTGAATTAGAGCATCTCAGAAGCTGGAGAAGGGGAAAATCATTTTAGTCCAGCTAATCTATCCAGAAGGTCAAATACAAGATGGGCCACTATTATATATTTTCCAGAGTTAATGTTCCAGTTGATGTGTCACTTCTAATACTTTGCATAGAATTTTTTAGCTCAATGGATATCTTTCTCTTCAAAGAAGGTTTGTGATGGCCTTTGTCTTGCTACTCTCCTGGTAACTATAATGCCATTGTGCCACCCTCATTCATCTGTGCAGTATTGACACTTTCCATTTCAAAATCAGCTTTTAATAAATGTTGGCCAAGCCCAGTCAAGTTCTTTGTTCTACTGTTGTTCTTGCTTCCTACTGACAGACCCTCTAATTGCACCTTTTCCTATACCTTTTAATTGAAACACAACTTTGCAGGTGAAAATGTGATAGGCTTTGCTGTTTAATAAGACTCTGTGATCCCCATTGTTGCCTCTGTGGAGCATCAGTGGCTTGCAGACTGCCGTTTGAGGGCTGTCTCGGTTCCCGTGCCCTGCTTCTGCCAGGCTGAAAGCATTAATTTGAGTACTTTCCTCTTTGAATGAGCATTGGAAGGCATTTCCACAATGGTGGCGTTTCATGGCTAAATCTCATTATCACTGCTCCTGGTGGTGCAGGCAGATGTGCAGACATGGAGGCAGGACTTCCAGCTCTTAGCACCAGGTAATTCACCCTTAACGGACAGATATTCAGAAGAGCCCAACAGGGCGGAGTTGAGGATTTGCACAACTTTGGCCTTACGTGATTTGCTGAGAGTCGTCAGTGAACAAGTCTGACTGTCAGATCAAATCTGCTAACTTGAAGACAGAGTAGATGCCTCGCACAGCGTTACACGCTTCAGTACTGCGGTCCAACATTATAGACTTCAGTGCTACAAACTCAGGTTTCTCCAGAGTTGAGGCTACAGGTTACATGACAGCTGAGGAAGCACTTTCCAAGTCTAATTTCTGCATTTATGCCCTCAGACTTTGCCTGTTAGTCTTTCAGCTCTGAAAGCACTCTATGGGCTTGGGCCATAGACAGCATATATGTTAATATACACTGTTTTATATAGCATAAATGCACATGAAGTGAGGTGATGTCCATTGCAATGAAGTACTAATGAACTCCATAGAACAGTGGAGCTGATCGTACTCAGCTTCATCCGGGAACAGAGATCAATGCAAATTAAATTTGCTCTCATAATAGCAGCAGGATCCCTGGGAAAGCAGAGAGGAACTGGAAAAGGGCATTTTAGAAAAGATGTTACAAAGTGATTTACAGAAGATTAAAGGATGACGTAAAATACTAGTAACCATGAAAAGCCTGAAGGCTACTCTAATATTTTGAAGCAGGAAAATTTACTCTTGGGAAGCAAAAGAGGAAAATAGAAACAGAGGAATCAATTTGTACTTAGAGGGGGCTGGATTGTAAATTCATTGCAATCAACAGTAATTTTTCCACAATGGGTCAAGCACATATAGCTGTGTTGTAACTGTTGCACAGGAATCTTAATGGTGCAGAAAATGGTGGAGGGCATCTGTGCAGTTCCTTTTAAAGAGGCAGAATATACTGTCCTTTGCTTTGCAGACAGGATTGGGAATGATGGATCTCACCTGTCCCTTGGGACCGCCAGGTAGCTACAGGGCTCAGGTCAGCAGGCAATAGTAAAGTTAATTAAGTGCAATAATGTGATGAGGGTGAAAAGTGAGTCGGTGAAGGGAGGGGTTGAAATTTTCCCTCCTATTCAGTAAAGTATTAAAGCCTCTTTACATTGTTTTCCTCTCTAGTCTTTTGTTTTTTCTTTTTATCTTTTTTTTTAAATTCTTTTTTTTAGAGAGAGACCCAGAACACCCTCCACTCCACATTTTCTTCACAAAAATCCCATGCACACTATAGTTTTGCAATGTTTGACTGTACTATTGATCTTCCTGAGATAATCTGTTTGAAAAATTCATCTCCCAGGGACCATGTTGTCCAAGGCGGCCATTTCACAGCCTTCTCGGGGCAGCTGTTTACGGCAGCACAGTGAGTCGTGGGAGCCAGACTCAATCCTGGATGAGCAAGCGGGGATTCCTCAGACAGAGACACGAGAACACGTTTCTCCTCCCAAGAGTCAGGGGGTGGTTTGTCGTTGACGAAAGCCGCCGTCATGCGGGATGATTTTGGCTGCCTCCGCATCGTGCACTTGCTTCCCACGTACCTTGTGGAGCTTCCCGACAGCTCGGGACCTCAGAAGTGCGCTGAGAGGGAGCGTCACGGCCCAGAGGGGGTCAACACGCGTGCCCCAGCTCACGCCTTGTGGCCAAACAGTGCTCCCCAAAACTGCTCTGCAAGCCCAGAAAAACATTTTCTCGGTGAGCGTTGGTTCCTTTGAGAAGCCTCGAGTTTCCCGGGTGCCAGAAACCCTCCTGGCGGGCTGGCTCCTGCCATCGCTCCCTTATAGCACCGCAACTCACGCAGGGACAGCCCGGCTCCGGGGACGGGGCGGCGGTTCCCGCCCGCCAGCGGAGCGGCCGCCGCGAGATGGCGCCGTCCCCATTGCAATGAGCGGCCCCCGCCGCCTTTCCCAGCCCGGGCTGGGTGAGCGTTGCGGAGATGAATTGCTTTGCTTCGGTGTCACTTCTCGTCACCGTGGCCCTGCCTGACCATCCCGGGCTGCGCCCGACCTTGGTTCCCCTCACTCGGGCCCGCGGGATGGCGGCCGAGCCCCGTTCCCCAAGACTCCCCGATGAGGTGAACGTGGCCACCGCTGCCGGGCCGGCCCTGCTCTGCGATGGGACAGGCCCGGGCGCCCAGGGATGGCCCTCACGGGCACCTGGCTCCTTCAGGAGTAACAAACGAGCACCAGCTGGCTTTGGTTCATCGTCGGTGATGATTTAGCAAGGTACAAGCCCAGTTCTGTGCGTACTGCCAGCGCCCTCCTGATGTCTCTCAGGACAATTCCCTGAAAAGCAGCTGTATCGGTGCTGAAGCTTTTTGTGGACTTTCTAGATTATATTAAATACACTTTGAAAACAAAAAGATGCATTAATAGTGTGGCCAGCAATGTGGAAAGCATGATACAAAAAAAGGCTTTGAAAGAATAATGTGGGAGGAAAAAAGATTTTTCCACTTTATTATCTTTTAGCTAACAGATTGGCCCTATGAAGGGAAAGCAAACATAAACTTGAAAGCAACTGAACAGTGCGCATAACTGCACTTTTGAGGAAAAATGGATACTTTTGTGGGGTTGACACAAGAAAATCCCAAGTCAGATGTGTAGGAACATACAGATCACCCATGTAAATGCAGCATCAAATTCACTTTCTTGCTTCCAACAAAAGCTCGTACTTGTGTCAGGTGCTTTCAGAGGATAATACGCATTTCTTGATAGAAGTTGGGTTTTTCAGCACTTACAGATTTCTTGAAGGTTATTGTCTCTTTTGCATTTTATTCACAGTTAAAAATATCTGGATACTATTATTGATAGGAACAGCTGAATGTTTTTTAGAGTTCTGCTAATTTGGCCTCATAGTAATTCACGGCAAATGCGTCACAAATTAATTATGTGTTCTGGGAAACAAGATTTCCTATCATCCCTTCTACTGGTTGTTGCCATTTAATTTCATTGGTGCACCTCTTGTTGATATAGTGTGAGACACACTAAACCTTTACAGTCTCTTTTCCATTTATTTTTCATAAACATCTGCTAATGTCAGTTCTAATTCACTTCCTCCTTCCACTAAATTTTATTTGATCTGTACCCTCATGAATGTCTTTTGCTTGTTAATAACTGTTCTTGCCCTTCCTTGAAGCTTCTCCATTCTTGTTTTATGATTTCTCAAAAGGGGAGTCTAGTTGAGGGAGCAGTATTAAAAACATGGAGGTGGAAAGTGGAAAGGGCTGATGCAATGCTGAATACAGGTGGGAATGCTGCACAGGAGAGGGGAGGTCGCATTACCTCCACCATCATAGTGGCAAGCCAGTATCTTGGTGTACTTGGTGTCGAGTCCTACTGACAGTGGCTCCAAAGGCATGTTGAAAATTTGGGAGTGAAGAGCCATTAAAACACCGAACACCTTGGAAAACTTTACCTGCAGGGATAACTTTCAGGGCAACTTTACGAATTTAAGGAAGATTTGATCAGTCTTAAGCACCCTACAGAAAGAATACGAATTTGATAATAAAGCAATCTTCAATCTGCTAAAATACACATAAGCAGATAAGTGAGTGTAGTCAAATGTAGATTTATAATAAATTGCAAAATCCTAATAGGATAATTTGCTGTCAGAACAAGGCTCTGGAGGCTTTGGTGACCATCCATCCTTGGGACTTTAAATGTGATCTACCTAAAAATCCTGTAATTTAACGTGGTTCTGCTACATTTGCTGACCGTCTCTGGTAACAAAAGGAATTAGAACCAGAACTCTAAAAATACAGTTTATTTCTATAAGACCGGCAAAGGCAGCCAGACAAACACTTCCAGGTAATAGGTGCAAAAAAGGAACAATCTGTCTCATGGAAATAATATTTAGAACAGCTGAGATTAAAGAAGTGACCCTGGCCCAGAGGCTATTCCAAGATATTGGGTGATTCTTCATGCAGTCGAGTTCCCTGGGAGGTTGTGAGCAATGTTTAGGGGGCATAAGAAGCAATCTCATTTCCTCTGGATAAAAAGCACACTTACGATCACACACTGTCGGATTACAGGTGTGCATACTGGAAATGAAAGGGGAAGGCATATTTCCAAACCCAGTCAGTACTTCGCTAGAATTCCCCATGATGATACACACTCACTCGGGGATTTTATGCCCAAATGTGGATAACTGAACTAGAATCCTTGCTGATTCCCGACCAACTCTATCTATCTATTCAACGTACCTAACTTGGCATGAGGCAAAATGTCTCAGCCTTTCTCCTGGGCCATGCCCAGGACCGTGGGGGATGTACTGCTGCTCAGCACAGCCTCCCCAGGACTGCTGACTCCTTGGGCAATCCTGGGAATTTCTGCTGTGCTCTCATCTGTTTGTGGTATTCTCATTCTATTTGGTAACATGGGAAGAAAACACCGGCAGTGTAAGAGTGGGAGGGAAACAATATTGGATGATGTCTGTTACCCTAAATTACAACAATGCCAGACCAGAGCGTGAGCTCTGGTAATGAGCTCGTGTGGGTGGTGCTGCTGAGGTGAAAAGTAAACCCAGTATCCTGACGGCTTGTACTCACCTCTTCTATGCAACACTGGCTTGGATAATGCCTATCCAGGTAACTTTTACACCTTGTCTTGCAAACTTTTGATCATTGTTGCTGAGCAAAGGTCTCTCCTTGCAATTTCCACCCTAGAAGGGCTGCATTTTAATAGGGAGGAAACTCAATCCTGTAACCCAAGCTGTGTGTGATGTGAATGAGTAAACTATAGGAAAACATGAGACACAACACCAGCTCCAGTATGAGAACAAACAAACAAACTTGATATTTACCTGCCCAGTCAAACAGGACAGGTTTTAAGATTCTTTTCTTGCTACTAGCATAGAAAAACCTGACCAGACCTGACCTAAATCCCTTTGAAATGACTGTACGTTATTGCCCAATTCCTTTAAGTTTCTCAGCATAGATGCAACTGGGTAGGTGGCTGCTGCCAGTGTAACAGTTTGGAAAGGAAATAAAAGACCCATTAATCTCTTGAAAAATCCACGTGCGTTTCGCCTTGGGGCTCTACGCTCAGCGTGACCTCAGTTTGCATCCTTTTTTCACGCAGAAATGTTCTTGTCTTTAGCCCCGTTGCCAGGAGTTCATTTCCTAGCTGTCAGCCTCCTGGTAGCCTTTGCCAAGGCCACTTTCATTGAATGTGGCTTCTGTTGGCACCCAGTCTTGGGAACTGAAGATCTGCAGCATACCAAGGGCTAGTCACATCTTCTGCAATGGATTTTTTTTGGTAGCTTCTTCCTGTTTTTTTCCTTAGCGTTATCTGTCTCCTAACTTATTATCTCAAAGCTGATGTTTCTAACCCCCCTTTGAATCTGACACTCCCTTTGTGTTTTTCTACCATGCAGTATTGCTATTCTGAATGTTTAAAGATTCGGGGTTCTGCTTTCGATTTGACTTTGCCGTCCCATTGCATCTTCCATCCTCTGGCATTTAGTTTTGAGGTATAGTTTCCTGTGAACCTGCTGCCTCTAAGCCTTGTTCTCACTGATTCTGCTCGTTTGCTCCAAAGAAGTGCTTTCTGTGTAAGGCCTCCATCTGTGGACTAGAATATCTGTGCAACGCACGTCTGTGAGATGTAGGGCATGGAAGGCAGCCACAGGTCTAATGTGAATAAGGCACATTAATACAGTTTGTGCTCTGAGTTTCTGCAGCCTTGGTCACTGGGGAATGGCAGTTTCAATGGCTTACATTGGATGACTTCCAGAATTGTCCTTTTGTGGGACTGAAAATGGCACTGAGAGGTTTCCGCATAGCTCATGCAAATGCCATAAACATTTTAATACAACTAACGCATTGAGAAGACATAGCTACCGTATGGTACGTCCAAGACACAGGCACTTATCCAAAATAGCAATTCTCTCAGAGCACTTGTTTCTTTGGGGTGATGATGATGAGGGATTTCCTTTAACATCTGTAGAGGACACCTGGGCCTGCAATGTTCTTTTTAGAAAGGTTATTTCAACAATAGATAGATATTTTCTTGTCATTATACACAGTACAGTATCTGTTTCCAGAGTCATTGCTTTAGTAGAGAGCCATTTTATTGAAGTATTATTCATTGATAATGGTCGTATTCTTGCCATGTATTGCCAAATAAATATAGCAGTAAATGAGCAAATATTACCGCATGTGCACGTCTGACAACCTACAGTCACTGAAGGTTATCAGTGCAGAAAAACTGTAAGATAGCCAGTCAGGGGCTTAATCCTACAAAGTGCTTCACTTGCTGGAAGGGGTCTGTGTCCACCGGGGTCCCAGCAGACGTGACTGTCAGTGGAGGGCTGCCAGCCTCTTTCACAGACACAGGGCTCAGACCTGGCAGGACGCAGGGCTAAAGATGGGCAGCACGGATAATATGTCCCACAGAAAAGTAGCCACCTCTTTGAATTTCAGACTTATGGTCATTAATAGCCACCCCCCTACAGCTATCTGAAGCCTCGCCTGTGCCTTTCTCTTGTTCCAGGTGTGTGTACAACCCATTCCTGTAGCATCTAGGGATTCTGTTGTGCTGATGTCACGTTGTTAATGTTTCCATGAGAAATGCACCAGAAAAAAACTTGGTTTACCTGTCTTTGTTTATATGTTTATCTATAGTATGTAGATCTGGTGGTTTTGTACTTGGATAAAATCACATAAACCACTACTTAGGATTAGGCTTTCTCTCAAGAGGCTGTTTCACAGTGTGGTCAGTGGAGCCCAGGCTCAGCTGCGTGTTGCTGCTTGTCAAGCATCAAAAACCCTTGGGATCGCTGGCTGTATGAGTTCAGGGTCTCCCAGCCATGGTTCATACCTTTGCTGCGTTATGAGTTACAAAACACAGGCTCCAGGCCACTGGGTCTTTCCCTCTCCCTTAATTGCTGTAAATATATTTTGCTCCAAGTCACGGTGCTGTCTGCAGAAGCTGCAGGCGTGCTCTGTAAATTGCTGCCCTTGCAGTTAGGAGATGTGTAAAATACAACGTTTGTTTGTGTGTCAGAGCAGCCCTGAACGTTGTTACAGGCAGTTATAATTTCCAATCTGTTGAACTCACATTGTACTGTAAAACACTTGGCCAAAAAGGTAGCACTTCTTTGGTTTGGCTTCTGTGAACGAGCCATTTAGGATGAAATGCTGCACGAACCCTTGCGTGGCGATGCTGTAAATTGCCAGCAAAGTATATTCGCCCAAGTACCCTACGATACTTCAGATAGATGCATACCTTAGTAGATTGATGTGGTCTTTCTGCTGTTACCACCACACGAAGATCTGGTGTGTGGATGTCCCTGTTACTATGAGGCAAGAGATTCCCATCATATGGAGGTGAACCAGCCCCGGGGAAATTTTGTTTGCTTTAATGTCCTCAGTCAGTAACCAGGTGAGCAAACTTTATATTCACGATACATTGCTGCTAACTTCAGGGCTTTTCTGACAATTTTGTGCCTCACTTGTTTAGTGATAAACTGGGCAAAGGCTCACTTGGTATGCTGGAGAACATTTTCTCCATTGGAGGCAAGAGGAACTTGCATATTAATTATTAAGGCAAGAGAAAGATACATACCCCACTCAGCTACCCCAGCCTGGCTGGTAAACAACAGTGCAATGCAAAAACCCTGAGGTACAGAGGAGTTTGTACCTAAAAGAGAGAACAGAGGGCTTCTGTTGCTCACTGGTGTCCTTATGCCCCATGAGCGTGAAGCCTCACTTAGCCTCTCAGTGAGCCTTTCATTTGCCATTGCAGGCAGAAAACCTTCATGTTGGATAGATACACTTCTGCCTATGTGCACCTATTTAGTCAGCTATCGTAGCTCCGTGGTTGCAGGGAGCCTTCCTGCTATTAACACAAAACACAAATAGAGATTTGCAATTAGATTCAAATTTTACGCTTTGAAACAAGTCTGACTGTATTCCCTAAGTCGAGATTTTCCCTTACCCGCTCCGGCCTTGGATTTGAGCTGTATTTAAGCAAGGTCATCAAGCTCTTGGAGGTGGGTGTGTTTTGCTGCCCTTGCCAAGGCTGGTTGCCGGCGTTGTTGATATTGAGGCTGAAGCAGGTTCTAGAGGGCTCTGCTAAGTCCAGTCCTGGGGCTGTCCAGATCAATTGTGAAAGACAGATCCTGCCCAAACAAGTCAGGATCACACATGGGCATTGATCAGATTATGGATCCTGTAGAATGGAAATTATTGATGGATACAAAAGCTTATACTTCTTGAACAGTATTTTCTCTCCTCTTTCATGAGTGTCTCCCAAGTGAAGAGGAACATATCATTAATTCCAAAAAAAGGGAAAGCTGGAAAGATCAAAGTCTTTCAAATGGAAACACTTTTTTTTTTTTTTTCCTCCCAAGAAAGTAAGAAAAACACCAAAAGTAGATTTTGGAAAATGTTAATAGGCTTCCACCTTAGGAAAAAAATGTAATTATTTTGGCAATTACTTATTTCCAAAGGATTAGAAGGTACAAAGAAATAGTCTGTTCCATTTTGTAATTTAAAGCAATTAGAAAGGCCCAATTTTGCAAAATTCTGAACTCTGGTAAAGGACTTCAGTATCAAGGGTCCCTCTGGGATTTACACATTCTTCCTAGTTTCCTTTGCAAAATTTCAGGTTTTGTATTCGTAGGTTACCTCTTCTACTGCCATCCTAAAATCTGCTGTGCTGGTGACTTTGAGGTGTTCTCACTGACTTTCTAAATGTTGGCACAAACCCGCATGAGGAATCGGTGAACTACACTGATTTGAGCTCTTTTTCCTTGCCCAGATTTCTGCTGACTGAAGAGGAGGAAAGAAAAATAGAAACCTTACAGCAGCTCCCTGTCACTGCTGTGTAATCCCAATTCAAGCCTTTGGTGGCTCTGGGAAACTGGCAGGAGCTCTGCTTGGCAGCATTAACCTTGACCATCAGGGTGAGCCTGGAGGAAGAAGAGGCTCTCCAACTTACTGCTCTGACCCCATATCGTGCCAGGTTAGTACTAGTTTAATTCCAGTAAATTCAATACGGTTACACCAGGGATCAATTTGTTCTGAAGTTTTTTCGGTGCTCTCATACATAGAAGTGTCAGGTATTATTAGCAACAGAAGTTTATCTTGTGAGATAGTATTAAGAACCTGATAGAAGTGTGATTTTGTTTCATACTGGCAGACAATATAGGAAATGCTGTTTGACTCCCTTCACAGCATGGATTAGCAAAATTAGACTTGTCTCCTTTGCACTAACAAGCCCCAGAACAGAATGTGAGCCATTAAATAAAGGAAACTCCTTTCAGACACATACACAAAAAAGCTGTGGGAAAATAAATCACCTAGGCATCCAGGAGGATAGATTATTACAGAGTTCATATCTGTAGGGCATCTACTCTGCAGGATTTTTTGTGCACAATGATATGACTTTATGGTTTTATTTACATTTTCTGAAGAGTTCACATGACTTGTTGCTATGGGGAATGCTGCAGTTGTCTGGGATACCCTTTTATATTTACATCACACGCACACATACAATTCTGCCTATATACTGACTTGATGCTGCTTGACAAATCAGCAAGTAACTACGATGGGCCTGTTAATTTAACAGTTTGAGCCAGGTTTTAATCTCGTAAGAGTATTGTTGGATCTTTATTTTATTTTACCAATTGTTTATTTTTCCTTTCTTTGAATTTTTCATGAGTACCTTTGGTACCCAGACAAATCTGGAAGCTGGTAAATCCTGTTCTCTGAGGCTGCACATAACACTGCTTGCCCTAGGCAAGATTTGCAGAGAAGCTCATTTCTATATAGGCACCCAAATAAGTGACCAGAATCTGACTCGACCTTCAGGGACAGTCAGAGCCTGGGTGCCAGTTGTCCCCTAGTCAGGTGGTTGAGCGTTTCTGGTAACATAGCCCTGGATAGGCACAGTGAAATTTTCCCTGAAATCTTTTGAAAATCTGCCCTTAAGGCTAAACTCTGAGCTGATGTAGTGGAACGGAGAGACTTCATTCATTTTCATCTGGTGCGCCTTGAATCTGGCCCGAACTAGTTTCACTTAGAAATAAAGCTCAACTTTGAGTAGAAGTTAGGTGAGGACAATAAGCATGAGTTAAAATAAATAGATGTTCTGAAGTCTGCTGTTTCAAAGCATGTCTCTGGGGAAGTTCAGTTCACAGACTCTCTGTTCACACAGTGAGGAGTAAACAGTAATGTTTCAAAGTATTCCTGGAAATTTCCTCCCACGGCTGTCACCTTAAGCACATACCATCCTCTGCTTGGTTTTACAGAGGATTGTGCTAGGAAAGTCTTGGATTCAGAGCTCGCACCTCAGGCAGCAAGGCCTCAGGGTGTAATGAGAAAATTGCCATTTTTTCCTCAATAGATTCTTTTGAGCTGGAAAGAAGTGTCCCTTCCATGACATTTTCCCCTCTTCACTGCCTCCTTTCTTTCCCCCCCACCTTTAAACTTTTCATGATACCTGACTTCCAAATGTCAGAAAGGAGCCTGACACTGCAAAGCTTTAGAGCTTCATAAAATCCTCAGAGAACTGGTTGAATGCCACTAAAACATTGCTCATGTCCAAATGACGTTATTTCAGTTCTGAATGACTGTGCATTTTGACCACATTCGTGTTCCTCATTATTAACTAATCTCAGATGTTCACACTAGGCTACTTTTGCTCACATGCATGTTTAACGAATGACTGTCTTTCAGAGGAATTGAATAATTAGACGTTTGTTCCCAGAAAGAGTATTAACTGCATGTCATGTATTATCCGTTATTTCATTAATTATTTATCACTTGTAATCCTTATTTAGGAAGTTCTAGTTATCCAGTCATCCAAGAATGGTATCATGTAACTTGTGCCACAATTTCATAATCATATAAAGTCATGAAAAGCTGTCACTGCTTCTGGAAGATGGTGCTGCTGCCTGCCCATTCTTGTCCTTCATCCTACACAGTCCCTTCTTCCATCACAAGAACTCACTTGCTCTTTCAGAGAAGGAGGCCAAGAAACTGATCTAGGTTAAAACTAACACTACAAAGGAAAATCTTGGCCAGACAAATGCTTGTGTTGGTGCGCAAAGGAGCTGGCAGCACAGGGAGTGCGTATGAGTTTCTGGAAGAGAGCTTGACTTTGTCTTCTGGTGACCTGCGTGAACTGGCTTAAACTAATTGAGAAATGACATTTTAAAATTATTATTACCCATTCCTGAGGAGGAACTGATGTATAGCCAAAGCAACAAGTTTTTGAATGCCCTAGATGACAAACATGTTTTAACTTCTCCTAGATGTGGGTGCTTTCTCTTGCAAGGACGAAGGGATCTCCTAGGTGCCCTTGGCAGGCCTATGGCACCAGTAGTCCCCACCATACCACTGTATGCTAAATTCTCAGGTGGGACTGAAAGAGTGGCCTCATATAAAGACACTGGTTAGTGATTCTCTGTCCCCACTGGAAAAGTTGGCCTAGTTTTATCAACAGAAAAAAGATTTAAATTAATCAAATAATGACCTTGTATCATGTTAAGCTCTCTGTCCAGTCCAAGCTGGGACATTCCTGCCCATAAAATGGCTTTCTCCTGCCCCACCCCTACGTCCCCGGTGCTGTCACCCGCTGCATTGCCTCGTACATTCATAACCTGGTCTAGTCACACAGGCTGGCAGCCAAGTGTATGACACTGCAGAGAGAGGAACACCACTGTTTTCTGAAATGCAAGTTACTCGATGAAGAGCAGCATGGCAGAGCATCGATACAAACCCAGCACACTTTGAGGCTCTTACAAACTATAACAAAGCACAACGTCCAATACGTCACCCTTTCTACCTATATTTATAAAGGCTTGCTGGCAGTTTCCCCCAGCTTGCCCAACAGGGCTTCAGTCATTGCCCTCTGCTCCGCACTCAAGAGCCAAGCACTTATTAAATGAGAAAGAGAGTAGATAATGAATAACAACAGCAGGGTTAATTCTTTTCATTTCTGGGTCAGGAATAGGCTGAAGCACAATCAGAGATGTAAAAAAGAATTAGGAACAGCATGGCGGTTGGGGGGAAACCAAAGCAAGCCCAGCATAGTGCCAATTAATATGTTATAACTGTGCCAACAGCCTAAAGAGGAAGAACTTTGGTGGCAATGACTGCTGATCAGCCAAGGTGCTCTTTGAAACAGATAACTGCATCCTTGCATTTCACATGACAGTAAGAATGAAGATTAACCCCTGACCTGTGTATTTGCCCCATGTAGAGTGTTTCCTTGAGCTCCTAATGAAACAGGGCCCTAGTCTGGCTCGTTTTGCAGGCACAGCTCAGCTGCTAGAAGAGCTGGGCTCCCCTCCTTGGCATGCCTTGTCCTCTCACTCTCCCTTTTGCTTTTCTTATTGTCTTATGGATTGTTGACTTTTGGTTACTTATCTACTTCCCCCCCTCCAATCCTGCCCTCAAGAACACACACAATGTGTCTGGTCTTCTATTTCTCTTAACTCTGGGATTAAGAAACAAAGCAACACGTCTCAACAATGCACATTGTTTTTTGACCTTGAGTAGTTTGTTTGTGAGTTTGATTTTGCTGTCTCCTCCTCCAATGTCTCCAGTAACCTCAAGTCTCTTGAGCCCCTCTCATCTCCTCTCCAAGGTCTCTTCCTACTTTATGTTCCCAGAACTGCTTATCATGCAGGTACGGGGAAGCATCAGTTTACTAGAAAGGGAATTATTTTACATTTAAACATCACCAGTCTGACACATATTGATTTTTATTTTAGGAGGTAACATGTAAAACACATAAATAAAATGCAGGCTTTGGTGGCTTCCTTCTAGGTCAGGTTGCAGCCACTCCGTCACTGATATCTGATCATAGCAATGTTCACAGGCTGTGCAACCCATCTCGCCACACTGACCCAACCACAGACTTTCTTTGGAGATTTAAATCCTGCTGGGTGATTTGCTTCATAGCCTTGTGTACGTGCATGTTTTTAACTCCAGAGTGGCACAGCGACACACCTCCAGCCCTCTATACTGCTTTGCGTCTGAATCAGACACTTTCCCTCTGTGGTATCTTCTGCCTTGGATGGCTTTACAGACAACATACCATGTCACTGCTTAAGTCATCTTTGAACCTACATGCTGAGAGCAGCTCTGTGCTCCAGACACCTGTCATATTCAGCTAGCTGTCCTGTACCATGGCCATTCGTCAGCCTAAATGTATGCTAAGGCTTTGGGACAGGAGATCTCAGCACCTAGGTACAGACACACATGGGACTGCTGGGAGGTTCATACAGTGCTGTAGAGGTAGACCAAAAGTGGGTACAAAGAAGAGCTGTATGTACTGCTTCAGACACATGGTCTCCTTAAAAAAGAAGATGCAGTTTAAGGCCGATCAGCTGGAGGTTCCTTACAGTTGCAGGGCTGAAGACTCATTGATTTCCCCTGCAAAGTCCTTAGGATTAACCCAAAGCACCTGCAGCCCCACTGCAGTGGGTTAGAGAGAGTTTTGCACTGTCTTTCATCTCAGTTTTCCTCTGTAGTACAAGGACCGTTATCTTTAGCTGCTCGATGAGATCTGCAAGGGGATGATGAATTACAGCTCTGAACAGGGTCTTCGTGGGCATGTGGTGAGTGCTAAGGAGAATGTGTTAGTCAGGGGGGTTGTCCTTGTGGGATCATTTTCCTCTTGCTGGCCTTCTCTTCTGCCTCTGAGGACAACGGAGCTGCTAGCAGTGTGGCAGAGGGGTTAGGTGTCTCTGCATTTGCCTCCATCGTGAGTGACTGCAGTTTGTGCTTGGTGGGTGCTGTGTTTGTCTACTCCCCAGTGCAGAATGGTCTCAGCTAGAGCTAGGTGAACACCTTCCTGGCTTCTGCTTGCTGGCTGCCGTGTACTTCCATATGTGTAGCTGCTGTATAAGCTACTCTGGAAAAAATAGCTCCTTTCTGTGGAAACCTGTTCTATTCTTTATTGCGCTAACTCTGCCCCCTGTGTTTTAATACCAAGTTGGTTGTGGCTCCTGCCATTTCACTTACTGTTTGTGCTCAGCTCCTGACTGCTTGAAAAAACCTAATGCTGACCTGTATTTATTGACACATGAGCTTTTCATGGTTTTGTGAATAAGTATATGCTGCTGTTGATCATGAATGGAATTAATGCAGAAAATCAGCACAAGTTGTCTACCTTTTGAAATCTTAAGTATGAGGCTTTCTTTTCATTTAACGTCTTATTGGAGGTTGCTATTTTTAAAAATCATAGAAAAGCTTTTTGTAGTGCTCATACATCTTGGAAGGGCTTTTTAAGTATCAATGTAATTTTTAGAGGACCTTTTTTTAACAGAAAAACTTTTACCAATCCTATTCTTAAATTTACTGTGAGCTATGCTGAAGTAATACAGATGATCAAAGAGAGTGACTGACTTCCTTCCAGTCAGTAGAGGTTCACAGCTCTTGCCTGTGACCCTACCTGTTTGTTACAGATTGGTCTGACTTCACATGAGGGAAAGAGCAAACAGAAATAGCTGACTTATACTGAAAAAGGAAGAAAAAACGTTGTTGTTGGATATGAGGAGCTACTATATGTTGTTGAAGGCAATCACTGTGCAAACAAAATGATCACCCCCAGATGTCTTGAACTGATTGCAAGACAGCTTCAAAGGTCCAGAGAACTTTGCACTCAGGGTGTAAAATGAAATGTTTAGGCACTTGGCTGACAGTGTAAATGTAATTCTGTGGGTAGTTCTTGAAACTGGGTTGTCCATGTTGCTCTTGTAGGCCATCCATGGCCTGAATGGGAGCAATGCATCTCTTAATGGATTCTCTTACCCTTAGTAACGTGTTCTTAGGTATTTTTATTTCTTGACTATACCTAAGAGGCAGTCCAGTCAACATGGTGTAAAGCAGTTGTTTTCTGCTCTCATGCTGAGAGTGAGGCTCTATTTTAGTAATGCACCAGTAAGAGGCCATAGGGGTTTCCTGGAGAAATCCAGGTGATGAAAAGTAAAGCCTACTTTCAAGCTGAGTCTTTTTGGGATATGCTTTTGAAACTTTCAAAAGTTTTCCTGAAAAGATCACACTCATACTTAGGAAGTATTTTAATCAATATTTTAGTTAAGTGCTCAGACAAAGGAAAAGAGAAAACAAAGGAAATCGATATCATTAAAGAAGACTATGAACATGTTGTGTATTGCTACATGAATGCTTTCAGCAGAGGATATATAGCTCAGAATATGTTCAGATCTTAAAATACTATTATTCTGAAAAGTGGAAACGAGAGAAAATATCTGATGCTATGGGAAGTATTGCCAATCTATATGAGCCCTAAATTTTCTAGTCCTTGGGACATGAATCAAAATGTAAGATGCTGCAGGGGGTGGTTGTGATACTCTTAGGACAACTCATGAAGGCTACAGCATGGCCAGGTCCTTATTCCAAGTTGTCAGCTGACCCAGATCTGCCTCAGCCTTGAGGGCTCAGTGCTGCCCCAGTGCCTTGCTCCCAGGACCTTTCCTGAGAGCAGGCAGCTCCTGGTAGTCCTCGTCTTGCTGCTTCTCTCTTAGTTATCCAGCTGATTTATCAGGTGTGCAGCACTTCTTACTCTAGAGGTCAGTATAATGTTAAGAATGGAAATGGTGCATATCCAATTCTTTTTCCCTGATGAGATGTTCCAGGGTGAACTCTAAATTATACTCCTTCCCATGTAAGATGGAAGAGAAATTTCATACTGGGGAAATGTACTTGTAAAAGCACAACAGCCAATATGGGAAGCTCAGAGGGCGTTAAAGAAAACAATCATTGAGCCTCTTTGTTGAATGGAAGTTATGAATGCACTAGTAGTAATTTTCTGAAGCCATAGACAATAACATAATGTGAGTGGGTGATGGAAGAAATTACATAGGGTGAAATTTAGAGAGCTGACAGCAGCCTATGCATCACTTAAGACCTATTTCTGAGGGCTTAATTGCGGCTTAAATAGCACACAGGCCTTGTGCTCATCTTCTGCGTAGAAACAAATTCCATCTAGAATGAGCACCATGAGCAGAACATGGAAAATGTAATCTGATCAGCTGTAAAACTCCTGCTTTGGGGAAGGGGTGTTCTGTACTGAGAACAGATGTGGGCAATGTAGATTTATGTTGTAGCACACACACTATAAAGGTCTAATGCTGTGTTTCACCATAGGATGCACTGATGTTGGTCCAAAGAGATGCCATGAGAATATCAATCTTTAAGCAAATGGGAAAACTGAGTAATGAGCACACCCCAGGCGTTGTGGTAATCTACTCCATTTGTGTGTGAGCTGTGTGGCTGATAACACTAAAAGCAATCCCACTTACAAGTGCTTTGGAGGCATTTATTTTACTTTTGGGCTTGCTTTCTACAAAAATTCAGACGTAGTGGTATGAATGCTTACAAAAGTAAATTTTCAGCTTTGTTGTGTGACTATATAAGAGAAATCAGAACTGGCTGGTTGCATGTGTCTTTGCTACAAAATGGTTGCATGCTGGTTCAGTAAGAGAAGAGAAGAGAAAGAGCTCTGTACAGCCTATCTGAGAGAGATCAAGCTAGCAAGCCACTTTGTGTAGTGAATATTGAACACTTAGTTTTTCAGTCAATTCTCAGAATGTTTTTTAAAAAGTGTGGTGGGCAGAATTAAAGCTGAACCCATTGAACTCTTCCTTATCTTTACATACTTGGATTTCTTGTAATGTTTAACTTTTTCTTTGCGGTTCCTGGACTTAGGATTCTTAGTTCTGAGATAATCAATATTCCCTTGTAATGTATTTTGACATATGTTCCTGATAGGACTTCAAGCTGAAAATGCTTAACAAATGTTATTTTTGTCAGAACAGAAAATGTAAATTGAAGTAGTCTCCTGATAGCCACTTTGAAAGCAGAAAGAGAGATGAAATATTAGGACTACACTAATAGCACTTTTCAAAACACAAAGCTTGATGGATTTAACTGTTTTCTTTTTAATTGAGAAGCAACCTGCAAATCATTGCGTTTCTCTGGAAAGAGATCTGTTATTCAGATGTCTGCTAAATGGTTTGCACGAATTCTATTCCGGTTCTGGGTTTGTTCACAAACCATTCACAAATTGTCTACTTTTATTATTCACAGTGTGTGATTGGGCATGTGGTATATTTTCTGCTCTCTGGTTTAATGACTGAAACATTTTGACAGGGAATAGCAAATGGTGAATGACAACTAGTAAACAACATGCAACTTGGGGTATTTGCAAATACTTTCAAGAATATTAACAATCAGAAGAACATTGCTGAAGCCTGGGTAGTCTGACCTCTATGAATGATAATGATTCACATCTCAGCCATTTAGTTACAGGTGTATTTAAGTCAGTTTGTCATTTGTCCAGCTCCGGTAAGTTTGCAAGCAAAATCATTGCCTATGAATGATGCATCTTTCAGTCAATTCAAGCCTTGAATTACTTGTAGATAAAGTCTAATTCTGAAACTTGGCCCCAGGGGAGCAAGTTCTCTGATTTCCATATCAGAATGATGAACTAAAATAACGTAATTCTGTCCTCTAGGACTGTTGACGCAGAGGCAGGTACCATATTCTTATTCAATGAGGTTATAAATGTGGTGCTAAAGTCAGTTTGCCTGTACATTAGCATTAGAAATGCTGCAACTCTGAGATATAAGACTAAGTTATGGCCATTTAAAGACATCCTGATACTTTTATTTGAGTATAAGAATTAGTCTGGTTTTATTTGATAAAACTCGATTTCTGTTTCCATGCAAAACCTATGGAGTTTCTTCACTTCTTCAGCTCAGCAATTGAAAAACAAACCTATTCCAGTGCAGAAGGTTTTGAAATGGTGGATGGTGTGATTCTCACAGAGAATATGCACAACTTTTTTTTTCTGCAGCCTGGGGTTCTTGAGCTGTATGAATGATTAAGATTTTGTAACACTGCAGGCAAAATACTTTCCCTTGATCCATGCTGTAGATATCTTTTGCATTTTCTGCACACATGGTACTTTCATTTCCATCAATGGGAATTCCACATGCTGAATAAGGAAGAAATATTTGCATTCTGGATAAGTGCCTTATTTGGGCACTTATTAATACTTACTCGGGCAAAGCTCCTACTGACTTTGATCTTGTTGACGAGCTGCCCGCTGGATTTGAATCCCTGGTTTGAAGAGCTGGTAAATGGCATTTTAATGGCAAGGGTCAGCAGTGATTGCCATACAATTTTTCTTGTTTCCCCACCACAAAGCTATCGTCTGAAGTACGGCATTGCAGTTCTTTTTGGAAGATTAATAGTTCTCCGCTAGTAACAGATTTTCCACTAGCCAGAAAGCAGTACACCCACTGATGAGTTTATCATTTGAACTTTGAATCCAGTCGGGAAGTTGAGACGTAAACTCTTCCATGATGGTGATTTGTGGTATATTTCCAGTTTTCAGGGTCAGGTTATTAACCAGTGTAACAGTGATATAAGCACATGTTGTAGAGAACATGAATCAGAGGAAGCGTCTGACAAAGACCTCACTGTGCAGGCAGCTTTCCTAGGAGGCTGTGAAAGTCTGACGCATGTCATGAAGCTCCAGGTGTCAGGTTTGAAAATACCCCAAGTATTAACAACCCGTGTATGTGTATATAAAACTTTTCTTGGCAGCATTTTTGGTACTTGGAGGACTTTATCCTGTGGCCTAAGGAAGGATTTTCATTTTGCTCTAAGATGTGCAGTTCTTAGAGTTTTTCTTTGCTTTTCCCCTATTGATTTGAGGGAGAAAAATAGTGACAAGAAACCAACCCAACCACCTGTATTGGATAGCTTGTAATTTTTTACGTAGGAGGAGTGTTTCTCACTTTGTATTTGGTAACAATGCTCTGGGTTCCTGTTAAAATTAAGATATTGACAGACCATAATTGTCTGCAAATTTCTAATGCTTCTCCTGTCATCCCGAAAGTACTGAAATGCAAAACATTCTGGGAGAAAACCTGTGGTGTAAAAGATAAATATTATTTGAGCTGTGCTAACACTGGAAATCATTACACATAGAAAATTCTGATATTCTGACAAGTTTCTGTCCCGAACTGGAATAAATATTGAAAAACTTTATGAACAGGGAGTTCTGAAGAGCAATGTAGTGTAGAAATGTTTAACCTTTTGTTTAGAACTAGTATAATGTTATACACCTTGGGAACACGTTATAGAAATTGTAGTTCAGCTGTCTCTTGCCTCTGTTCAGCTGCAGGGGTTAGATATTTTTGCAGCATGGTGTATCCCATGCTACAATCTGTTTTATGGCTTCCACAAAATACTAAACATGGAGAAGAAACCAGAAAGTGCTTCCTGTGGCAAATTCCTGTCTGGCAAAATCAGCTTTTGTTGATTTTTTTTTTTTTTTTTTTTTTTTTAACCCCCATTACAAATTGCTTTGAGGAAAAAAACTCCCAACCAGATCTATTAAGAATATGGAATTCAACCTCTTATTTAATAATTGTACTCAGAGTTATGGTATGGCAAGTTCTTTCTATCTGTGCTGTAACGATCTGTTCAGATCTACTGTCTTAGGGGAGGACAAAAAATGACTGTCTTTTAACTGCATTCAAAATAATGCTGCATCCCACTTCTGTAGTGACTCCTACTCAAGTTGATATAGACTGCAGATTCGCGAGTGATTCATATGCAGTGAAGTCACACAAGTTTTGTGCACTATGTAAGTAGCATGTGAGACTTAGTAGTACTTGGGTTGGGCTTGAGAGAAGAAACACTTCTCTTCCGTTCCGGTGGCGTAAGCCATGCCCGAGGGTCAGGACGTGAAGCCTTTAATTGCAGTTCTGCGAACAACCTGCCTCTCTCCGCTTCTGCATGGTGTCTCCTCCGCTTTCCACCTGGGAAGAGAAGGTAGTCCCCATTGAGGAGCTATTGTCATATATTTACATATTCAAGCACTGGTTCTCTAAATAAAATAAGCACAATAAAAATTCTGCATATTGCATGCACTTAATTCTGCGCATTGTAAATGTGGGAGACTGAAGCGCTGGGTGAAGCAGCCCATTCTCACAAGTGTCCTCGCTTCTCCGAAGGCTTTGCTTTAGCCGCTAGGTGATGCAGCAGCTTCTCTTTGTGTCCTGGGAAGTTGTGGAGGGAGAAGCTTGGAGAGTCTGGCATATAAATTAAGAATGAGTAATTGGAGAAGATCCCCACTCTTCTAGAAGCAATACACAGACTAGATAATAGGCCTTGGAAAACTAACGAGATGATAGGGTTTCCAACTTTACATTTTCTAATTGCTTCAAATGAAACCCCATTAGAAACAGCTGGTCTGATTCTCAACTGATATAAATTGTCATATATTTTTAGATTTAAATAGCGCTTGGCTGGTCTACCCCAGATGCAAACTCTGGCCTAGATTATGTGCTAGCTATCAGCTTGGAATGGAAACTTTAGTGCTACTTTTACAGGCAAATTTATTTTAATGTTATCATGAAAATCCAGCAAATTTCCAGGTATTGTGTATCTGAAAAAATAATCACCAACACAAGACTGCTAAGAAGACAGAGTTAAAGTAATGCATGTGTCCACATCATCGCTGCTCAGGGCAGCTAGATGAAACTTGAGTCCGAGCCACAGGCTGGTAATGGGTAATCTAGGGCCGGATGCTCAGAGCCAAGAGCGTCTTCAGCTTCCTGAATCCAAAGAAAGAGAAAGGTATCATATTTTTCAGTGGCTGCTGAGACCCACACAGAACTGGAAATACATTGAGTAAGATGACTGAAAATAGCTTTTCAGTAAGAGTAAAATGAATTGGATTTAAATGGATTTATCCTGTGAGACATTGTGATTCTTATTTGAAAAAAAATTAACAAACGATTTGTTGTTCCTTCTAGGCCAGATTCTCGTCTACCTTAAATTCAGAAGAAATCACAAATCTGGCCATTAATATTTCCTCTTAATTGGAGTTTTGATGACTGTTGAACAGTCCATTGCTATAGACCTTTCCAACAGTGGTGTTGTTATAGATTTTGACCTGTGTTGAAAGAATTGTCTTACTCCTGGATATAAGGCCCAAAGGAATTGAGTCATGGTATCTGAAGTCTGCAGTGATGCAAAATTATGGGGATGGGGAAGTTTACTCGTCTCTTGTTTCTACTTTTCTATGGTGCATTTATTTCCTAAAGTAGGAGGGGAAAAAACCAAACAGAGCAGGCTTAAAGTGGGAGGGAGAAATATTTTCCAATAACCATGAGCTAACCACTGATCTATAGAAGATAAGATTTCTATAGGCAATAGGTCTATTTCTGACCTAATTTAAACTAATTTCAGAGCAGTCGATGCCAATATACATTGCTTTATAAGAAAGACTTCAAATGAGCTCACTCAGGGAATGAAACAACACTGAAGTTCTTAGATATTTGAAGCTGTGGGACTCATTTTGGGGGAATAAATTGTCTGAAAGAATTGGATTCCAGATTACTTTCCAAATTAATGACAACTTTCCTGCATGTTTGTAGTTTTACAGAATTCCATAATCAAGCAATATGGAGCCATGTGAGTAATTAAGGGTTATAAATCTGAAGCCCTGTAGTATAGACATCAATATAAATATACTCAGCAATAAAGGATTGTTATGTTAATCTGTATATATTGATCAGTTAAAAATTATTAAAAAGGCCCTATTCAAAACCACATGGTTTATAATGGGACATTAGTTGATTAAAATTCTCACATCACAGATGACAAATATCCTTTCTCTGATAGTAAAACAGTAAATTAAAAAAGCTAGGAAAATTCTAAAAATACAATGGACTTCTCTTGTTGCTTGTATTTCTCTCAATGCAGAGAGTGTAAATCACTCTTCATGTTATTGCTATTTACATATTACTATTTCCTATCATCTGTTTCGCGTTAGCCTTGCCACAGTTCAGTGTTTGAATTGCAGCCATGGCTGGAGACTGTTTTGCCACAATTGTTTCCATTGCAGTTAAAGCATATGAGGTATTTTTAAAATTGATCTTGGTTTTTTAAATAAGTTGTTCTATCAAAATTGCAGTTCGGGGATGCATTTTATTTGGCAGTGCCCTGATGGAAAAAATGAAGGCAGTGTACTGGGAATCAAGACTGGGCAGAAAAATACAAAACAGGGGAGTGGCTTGAAGGCTATGTAAATTAAAAGCCCTCAGTGAAGTTGGACTCTATTTCAGTACCTTAGAGGTCATGTTCTCATGCTTTTCTGTCCAATCTTAACAATGAAAATTTACTTCAAATATGAAGGCCAAGGATTTCACATAGTAACATGCTTCCAAGAGGAGTTTCAAGAAGTCATTAATACTGTAAAGCCTGTTGTAAAATTAGGAGCGTGGCCAAGTGGTAGGACAACATACTTGCATATATTGGTAAGATCCCGTTCCAGTAAAGTAATCCAAAATTGACATCACCAGGCCATCTGTCCCAGTAAGGACTGCTTTACATTCCAGGTAAAGTGAATCTAGAGGGTACTAACCCTTTTCTGCACGTATTTAGTGAGACTTACTTTTTCATCTGCAGCTTATGTTAATCTACTGATAACCATGTTTCTGAAACCAGCTGAATTGAATGTGGATACACTTAAAAATTCAGAAATATTTGGTCTCATTTGCTCCTCACCCTCTTTTTTTTTTTTTTTTTTTGGCTTTGATGAACACTGATGCTTTTAGAGGCGTTTAATCAGATAGTTGCTGCTATAGCTAAGATGTTTCTTCATGTGCTATAAAAGCTTACATTTAAGTTCATTCGATTAAGACACTTCAGCTGATGGAAACCGGCCTTCACTGTGTGAAAGCAAAGGAGTTCTGCTGATATATGCCAGGGTTTGTGAAGCTAGAGATACCATACTGGTCTTCTACATACACACACCATCATTTTTGTGTGAAAGCAGGGAACAAGGAGAGGAAGGAAAAGCAAACACAGTGCAAAGCATCATTCCCTACTTTGTATTTTTGTTCCCTTCTACCATTCTCGGTAGACTATCTTCTCTGTCATGGATGAGAAAGACAAGTACTGTTCACACCAAAATCTGGCATTAAATCTCCTGCTTGCTTATGTGGCTGCTTCTAGCTCTTTTTCTGGATACGTTTTCAGAGCAGTTGCCAATGCCACTTATCAGTGAGTAGGTCTGAGGAGTGAGAATTTGAATGAGATGCCTGCTTAGAGGCAAACATGGAGCCTTTTAAATCACAAGCCTTGTACTGCTCTTTATTTTAGGACCCAAACTGGAACATGCATCTTTCAGTATTTACTGGGTTTCCATTAGGGGAGAGGATGTCTGCAGTTACTTACAGCTTTTACTCTTTTTAATCATACCAGATTTTAATCATTTGGGCTGAAATTAGAAGAGACACTCAAGATCTGAAACAGCAAAGATCTTGGTGCCATTCACTCAGGTGCTATCACCGGTAAGGGAAGGATTGGGATTCGCTCTGTTGGTCGCCGATAACGTCGAGCTACCAGACTTGCACGAATAATTTATGTGACAGAATGCAAAGGCAGCACGGCTTGACCTGTTTTCCCTGTGAGAGGAGGGGCTGCCCACTTGGGGAACACCAAATGCCTGCTGGATGAATCTCTCATTCATACACATCCTTCATGCTGAGTGAAGACCATGGGGTACCTTCTGGGGATGCTTTTGCAGGCTGCCTGGCACCCAAACTGAGAACGTGCTGGGACCTCCCATGTGCTCATAAGCCCCATGAAGGCTGGTCCCTTGTGCTCCTGGCGTTTAGCTTCACCTCTCTGCTGCTGAGGCAGCTTCACTGATGTGTAGGAGGTTTCAGCAAGACTCGGGCTGCCGAGGTCAAAGGCCATTAAGATGCTGAGCCTTCTGCCACTAGGCACCAAAAAGCTCAGTTTTCAGGGCCCTGTCACAATTTTATATGTGTAGAAAGTAATTATCCTAAAAATGTGAAGCAACAAAGGGAGTTTTTTTCCTTTTAATCCCCTTACATCTCAGTTTTGCGTCTGTAAAACGAGAACAATATACTGCTGCTCATAAAAGTGAAGATGTGTGTTGTATTCCTCATGAATCATGGAAATGCTGTGTGATGTCCCATATTCTAGTAAAGCGTACAAGGAAACAAACAATGCTATTGTCAGAGCTCAGCTTCGACAGAGGCGGGAGGGAAAAGGCTGAGAGCTTTTTCTGAGTGAGGATATCTAAGGAAAGCACTGAGTAGTTGTTCTTTCTGCAAATTATTTCCACCCTTTTCACTGGATAAGCAGGGGATCTTGAAGAAAGATGGTGTATTAGAGAAGGACAAAATTTATATTCCCATGCATAGCAGGATGGAGTGAAAGCAAGGATAACTTTAGTGATTCTGGACTTTGAGTACTAATTAAAATGAAGTCTGCAGTCATCTTTCCCACTGACTTCAAGCCCCAGGATAGGCCTGGATAAAACGGTATGGTGAAATAGGTATTAGTGGGTTTTGGGGATCCCAATAGAGGTGACTATTGTAAAATCCCCTTTCATAACAGTCTGCTTGTGGTTAGGTCCCTGCTTGCGTCTGAGTCTGTGTTTGCAGACTGTGTATACGATAAGGGCCCTGGTCCCGGCCGGCGACCACGCTGGCAGCAGAAGCTGAACGGCCCTTTCCTGTTGGGATTCATGGGCATCAGAGAGAATTGTTGCACAGCTGAGGTGGGAGCACTGCGGGGAGGGGGATGTAGGATAGCACTTCGGCAATGTGACCGTTTCAGCCTCCCAGCGAGCCCTGTGATGGGTTTGTAGAGCAGGAAGGGCTCCTCTTGTTTCACAGACTTGGTCCTGTGCTCTGCCAGGCTCCTGCAGCATGTAATCCGTTTCATAAATGCAGTGATTTAGGACACTCAATAGGTGAGTTCCCAGATACGTTATCTGTCTGATGCTGAAATATTTTAATTTGATTTCCCTCTCGAATGTTCTGCTCACACAATGGAAAGTTGTGACAGTGGAGGTATCCTTGAGTCTGCTCAAGTGAGGACGTTCCCGTTGTGCTGATATGAAGGCCACAGATGAGAAGAGGTGGTATGACTCAGTCTTATTAGAAGGTATTAAACCACTTCATCTTTTATCCCTACAAGCATAACCTGAGGAAGGCTGTGGGTGGCTGTAATGTTGCTGTCTCATTTTTCTTTGTATTTCTGTTGCTCAATAAACATTAATGCACTGTAGGAAAGTTAGAGATTTTATTTAACTGGATCTGTAAAAGTGCTTGTTCCCCTCAAATTTCATCTCATTTTTTCCTTTGTTCCACTGATGACTGGCATCATCTGTTCATCTCCTGGAGGGTTTTGAACTTAATTATTATGAATGTCTCTTGCTGCCCTTGTTTTCTGTGCACAATTTCTATACTCCCATTGTCTTAGATTAAATTAGCCCAAATCCAATCCCTACCCTTAGCAAATTTAAGCCTCAATACAGGAAAGAACATTCCTAACTTTTAATATGGGAATTGCCTAGCTGGCTTGGGAACTTTGTGAGCTTTTGAAAAGCGGTGATCTTGTTTCTTGTAGAACTTCAATAGACGTTCTTTCACTTTCTGCTCTTCTCCTCACGTTCTCATCTGCCCAAGGCACACAGTTCATGGTTTAACACCTTGGTTTCACAGTTCATAAAAATTGGCCTAGTCTTGCAGTTTTTACTTGAGCAAATAATTTTTTTTTATGCTTGCCTAGATTAGGACCAGGTCCTAAAGCACTGGAGTCTTATAACTGCATAACAGAGCAACTGCCTTTTTCAATGTAGGTGACTCCTTTCCGCACAAACCTCCAAAATTATTTTGTGTGAAATTAAACTTTGGCCCAAAATGCAGGAGAGGAAGAGTTCTGCTTATGGAGATTTTTTTTTGCTGGAATATCTTCTTATGCCAAGTGCAAAAGAAATAATTTTGAAACAAAACAGAAAGATGAGACTTCTTGTTTCAAACTACGAGATTAAAATATGCACAGAATCTTTTTAAAGCTTGTTTTCCCTTCTTTTATTAAACCTCTGAGGCAATTCAGCGAATTTGATCTGCATTTGCAAATTATTTCAGTTGAGAAATAAGTCCTTTTTGTGAATAAAATATTTGCCTGAAAAATATTTGCTTGGCTCTAGCAATGTAGCATATGGACCTGTGTATTTCCTCTCCATGGGATGCGTTTAACCCCGGGTGACAAGCTTACTGTTGGTGCTTAATAATCCTCAGTGGAGAATGTGTCAGGAATAATGTTGTGGTTCTTGGTATCTTGGCTTATTTTATACTTACCTGTAGCGGACCCTTACCCCAGGAAGATGGGTTGCCTCGTGGGCAAGTTCCCAGGTGCAGATTTCTCTTGCAGCTGAAAGTTCCTTTTCACGCTCTCCAACTGCCAGCCCACGAAACACACCTGCAAAGGAGCGCTGTGCAGCAGAAATGCTCTTCAAACCTCAGGCTACCATAAACGGAGCAATAAGCATGCTCTTTGTTGCTGAACCAGGCTTCTTTTAAAATTCCTTCCTGACTCCTTGTTGCTTATTACCCTCCCACAGAAAGAAGGGGGAAAAATGATATAACATTTGGTAGTAAATTGGAGAAATGATGACCACAGAGTTCCTCGTCCCTTAACAACATTTCTGCTGTGCTGTGTTGGAAGCTGTTGAAACCATAGGTCCAGCCCTACTTCAGAGTATACTAGTATATTAATTTTAATGACTGAAGAAATGAAGGATACTTGGATAGCTGAAGTTCTAATACAATATGTAAGACTGAATGAAAAATAAATTAATTTAAAATGGTTTGCAGACATATAAAAGGTTCATTCGCTGCATATAACATGCTCAGTAAAATAATATCCTTTAATGTGCTGAACTCTTCATGCTTTTCGTGAAGCTGCATCTAATTGTACTACTCGGAGTTGAGTAATTCTGCCACTGCCTGCCTTTAAGAAAAATAGCATTTCAAGACATGACTAACACTCTAAGTAGTCATTAATTCTTAATTAATTCAGAATGAAAATTAAACTTCTGTACTGTACATATCAACCTGAATACCATACAGAATACATACGGTCAGGTCACTTATTTTGAAATGAGTATTAGTTAATACTACATGATTTAAAAAAACAAAAAACAACCAAAAACCAACCACAACCCCTTAAAATATTAGCAAAAGCCAAACCATTTACTAATGTAAATATTGGGTTTATTGTCATATAGATGTTAAGCTATTATAATAAGGCTTTGTTTATATTTATACTGCATGATGAAGCTCAGCTTCTAGGAATACTTTACAGTTTGAACATTAAGTATGAGCTTATGATCATACCAGTGTGAATGATCCACTACTGTTTTTATTTACGTTGAGAATATTTAATCTAGCAGTCTTCATTGTTTTCAGTTTGCCTTAATTAAAGGACATGGAGAATGATAGGCAGGCACCCCCAGGTAAACACTTCCCTCAACAATTCCTAGGGAGCTGAGTTAAAGCTTTCAGGGGTGAAGCTCACCTTTTCTTCATGATGCAAGAAATCTTGTTTCTAGAGAGAACCCGTTCAGATGTGGTCCTGCAATCCTCTGTTGTTCCAGTTGTGGTTGTGAAAAAGGTCATAATAACCCCAGTTAGCAGAGACATATATTTAGAGAGGGTCAGCTTGGTATTGTACCCTCTTACACTGACACAGCTGAATCCAGATGAGGACTTCAATGCTTAGAGACATGGTGGATGAGAGTATCAAGAGGTTTTCCTTTATGCAAGGACAACAGTTTCAATGACTCGTGTTTCTGATCGTGACCCCTTGGCCCACTTACCCAATTAAAGTATTTGGCCAGATTAGGCTCGTGCAACATTTTGGCAGCACTTAGGCGCCTATGGTCACCAAGAGGCACTTAGACACTATATAAGTACACTGGTACCTTCCTCCAGTGAATTTGACTTGAAATTGTATCTCTTTTTTTCATTCAGAAGAGTGGCTATATAGAGCAGACATATAAGGTGAATACTAATATGAATATATATACACCTGAATATGAATATACATATATACTTGAATGTCTGTGCCAGATGGCTGTGCCAGAACCATCGATGGGACATCTTGATGTCTACTTCTGAGGAAAATTCAACTTTATCAGTCCTGTATGCCTTTGATCTTTGCATCAGAAGTGATAAATAATGAATTCTGGAAGAGACTCTGTGGGCATTTTACATACAGCAGAATAGAAAAAGAAATAGTGTCTTTGAATGAAGCCATGATTTCACTAAAAATTGTTTGTTAACAGAAGAAGGACGTAAATTAGTTTAATCCATTTGAAATATAGTATAGTGAGAAATTACATGAAAACCTAATGAAAACGACTGTGACAAACTGTCCAGATTGATGATGGGGATAGCACCAGAAGAGATGGAGCATGGGATGTTCAGCAAGGGGCTAGCCTCTCTAGAAGATGGGACTGCAGAAACCACTTGGGGAGCAGGCTAGTATGAAGTTCCAAGACCCTGCAAAGACATAATTGAAAATACTCCTTTTGAAGGTCTGGAACTGAACCCAAGGCCTATTTGGACATTTTAGCACGTGGTAGGTTGTGTTCATTTTAAAATCCATCCCTTTGCAGCCTCTGAGCATCAGACAGAGTGGCCGTGTCTCTCTTGTTATCCTTTCTCTTTTTGCCAGGACCTGGCATTATTTATCTCTTGGGCAGCAGTCACTGGAAATAGGTTTCCTGATTCCTTGTGACAACTGGAGGAGAGTGGTGTCCTGAAATTTAAACCTTCTAATGAAGAGCTTAGGAGGGAAATCTAGCCTGTTCAAAGGCCTTTCCACCTATTTATTAGAGACAGTGCTACACAGAAATCAGCAGCTGTCAGACTGCCAGCCAGAAGACAATACAATTCTTTCTGAGCCCCTGACTGATTTTTGTTAGTCTCTGGAATTGGTTGTTCCTGCCTCTCACATTCAGTCTCTTAGAATAAAGACGGCTGAATTTAAAACTATAATTTCAATGCAGCTCTAGCTTCTGCGCTGGTAATCAGGACACAATGTACTGCTGAGGATGCACGCTGTATTATGCAACTCATTCAGCCTGTAATTATCCCCGATTCCCCTCCTGTTGTAGCAGAACAGCTACAGACACTTACGTGACCGTTCCAGGCTGTGCGGCTCCCGCTGTTTGTTAACTGCTGAGATAACAAACTATACTGCTAGTGGTGAGCTGGCCTTCGGGGATACAAAGGCTTTTAAAATTCAAGTTAATTTATTTTTAGGGTTCTCGTGAACATGTCAAATATCCAGTGTTTGCAGCTCAGAAGCAGGATTTGTACTGTCAGGATCATCTTATATTCTCTGGTGCTGAAATGTTTTAAACCTTTCCCTTCTTCTTGGTTCTTCTGCTGAAGTTGGTCTAGGTGGTTGTGGTGGTGGAAACATTAAGTGGTTCCAATACCTTTTCAGTTCGGGGTTGTTCAGAGGTCAACTGAGTGATGGATTAAAGGGAAAAAAAGTGTTATATTGACTGAAACTATCTACTAGCAGTAGGGAAAAGTAAGTGCAGTAGTAATGGCCAGAATGACTTGTTTGACTTACAGGAGCAGATCCCATCCACAGACAACTCAGGTTGTCCTTCCACTTTAGCCTGGTATGTGACACTATCCCTTGGAAAGCCTGAGGGTGGAACCCAGCCTTGGCACCCTGCCTGGGGAGGAAGGAGATGGGGGGGCGAGCAGGCATCTGGCAGGGGCTTGCTCTAGCAGCAGTACCCGCCACCAATACTGTTTCTGCAGCTGGTGGCACAGCCAGCTGGGGACAAAAGACCAGAGATGCCATACTGTGACCTTCTTTGTCCTCCTGCATCTACCCTGGTACAGTTATGCTGTCCTTTACTGTCCTACTGGATTTCATGTTATAAACATACCAAGTTCATCAGCCAGTTTCTTTGGAAAAAAACCCGCACTTCCTTTCAACCACATCCAAAGCTGCTGACGTCAGTGGAAGCCTTACTTTCCTTGAGGGGCTTTGGATCAGGTCATCAGTGCGGGGTGTGGTATGTAGGGCCTCCTGTAACTTGTTAAATAGGCAAAATTGATGCAGGCTTTCAGAGGAGAGAGGGGAGAAAAAGTGCCAATAGAGATAAACACACCCCTGTGTAATTTAGGCTCCATTAAATTCAGAACTTTTTCTTTTAGGATTCTGAAATATTCAATCTTACTGAATTTCATTTTCTCCTACTGGATTTCCAAATTGTAAAATAGGAACCATTCTGTTACTTCAGTCAGTGGCTCATCCTGGATTTCTCACTGTACAATGTTTGCACTCCTCGGAGAGCACAATGACCCTCTCCTAGGAGCCAAGAAGACATCACTTTATGCCTGAAGGTGTTTGCCCCCTGGCATCTGATGACATTTTTCTTTATTCAGGACATACCTCCCCACAGCAGAGCAACGGGAAGCTGAACTGGTGCATAAGACATCCACAAGCAATGGCTTCTGATATTTCCAGTTGAAAATTTTAGGGATGGATTTTAAGCCTTGAAGGTGTGAGTATGTTCAAGTGTAGGCTTTTTTCACACCGACTAAACAAAATATAAGACAACCCTGCCATTTGAACCGAGGTGTCTCCTTACAGGTCATGAGACCCCGTGACCTTGGGTTAGATTCTACTTTCATTTACATTTGTTTAAATTTTATGTAATGACACTGCAGCTACCAGCTAATTCTGTGCTGGTCAAAATTGAAGTTAGTACACGAGCCAGGATGTTCTCAATGAGCCTTTTACCTTTTTGACGCTTGCTGAAGCAATTCCACATTGTGAGCATCAAGAACATTGGCCAGCACTGTGGTGTTATGACTAAATGAAACATGGAATAATTCTTACCTTAATTTGTGTGTTTGAAAAATAACTGAAGCGTAGTGCTGTTAGACAATTAAGCTTAGCGAGAGGCTTCAAACACGCTTTTTAAAATTTTGTACTTTTACTCTGTTTTTTATAACTCAAATATGCCGAGGCTATAAGGGAGAAAAGCAATGTAACAGGAATTTTCAGTGTAGTGAAACTTCATTGAAACACAAGTGGTATTACAGTAGTTATTAAGCAGAACATACCTGCTTCAGTGAAGAAATAATTATTTACAGGTAACAAAATATTAAGCAAATGATTGTACCATTAAATCATGATAAACACCAATAAAACGCCACTTTAAAATTGTCAAGCGACAGGAGGAAACAGAAAGCGTTACAACCTACCAAAAGAGGTGTACTTCTTTGTTTTAGAGGTAACTAAGTGCTGGGATCAGGCTTTGGGCAGAATTGCTGGTCATGGAAGAGGAGGAGAAATTATTTACCTGCTTTTGTATCTCAGATACAACCTGTGCCTTTGGCACCATTAGGCTTATCTCTGCACAAATGCAACCTTATCCAAAATTTCAGGAATTCAGTGAAACAGTTTCATTGATTTCCTACTTCTTCACCTGAATTTCACCCAAATATAGCTGCTGAATTGTAACCAGTGGTACTTGACTGGCAATGGAAAAAGTGAGTTTCTCCCTTCACCACCCTGGACTTGAGTCTCAGTAAGGTTACTGTCAAAGTGTACTGTCGTTAGGATTTCTAAAATAACTGAGACAGGAGAAGACAACCTTAGACTTGAATGTATCGCTTTGAATATTGCAAAGGGAAAAAGGTAATGGAAGTCTGAATACCTGAAGTATTGCTGCACTGGCTTAAAAAAAAAAAAAAAAAACAAAACATAAAGAAACCAAACCTGCCAAGAGTATGTACCTATGAAACCAGCAAGGACTCCCCTCCACACACTCCTCCTGTGGGTATAATTAGAGTATTTGACTTTTAAATCTCTACATGTTCCAGCAAAATGATGACTGGAATAATAATAATTGAAAAATCTGATGTTACCTAGCAATGATGCAGTTTATGCCTTACCAGTGTGTTCTAATGTTATGCCTAATAAAAGATGACAAGACTTGCTTTAAGTCTTAATCCATCAGCAACACTATAATCTGCTCAGGTGATCTGTATTTTCCTTCTTGCACAGACAAATAGCATAAAAATTGGATCATTCAGAGAAACTTTGAAGCAATGTTCTGGGAACAGTTACTGTGTACACCAGTTTCCTTTTGTCCTCCATACCTGGCCCAGCTTCAAAAAGTGCCTCTTCGCTGAGGAATTTCAGGTTATCATAATTGGGAATGATTTTTCTTTGAAGAGAGAGGTCACCTTTTCCCCTCCATGCTGAGAGGGCAGTGCACATCAGGGACTAGGAGACCAGACGTGGCTTCCATGGACATGTTTGACCTCTGTGTGGGCCCATGACCAAGGGTGAGGTGCAGGATATTTATGCTTTTTCATCTCTGTTCCTTGCTATTTAGTTGGTCAACCCTTCTGGGCAAGGACTGCCCCCTCCCATGTGCATGTAGTAATGCAAAATGAAAATGTAGCAGCAGCCAGAGCTTCGTCAATGATGGTCACTTATTTATGGTTGATGGTGAGAAGGTACTGAATGGGGAGGAAAAATGTTGGCTACCCTGAAAAGCTCAGTGCCTTCACGCACAGATGGCTCCACAGCAGAGCCAATAACGCTGAATGTTGTTGTCTGAAAGTAGGTAGGGGAGAACGGAGGGGAAGAGGGACCATGTGCCAAGAAGGGACAAACATGGTGCCTTTGCTTCTCCCCCAGTGTAAATGATGGGTTTAGATGCACTGGACTTTTCCTCACTGCTGCAGCAGAGGTATGAAACTTGGTTTCATGTACGGACGTATAGACCCCCAGCTTGCAAATCTGATGCAGGACATAGTGCCTTCTTTTCTTTCCTCCAAAAACCATTGCACTGGTTGGAAAACATGAACAGCTGTGGGGAAACCGCAGAGCCTGTTATGTCTGTGCTTAGCCGTTGATGGCATCATTCCTTAAATTAAAGCTATAGACAGTAACTTCACGTGTCACCAATGTGATCTAGTCACTGTAGAGCTCCAGCTCCTGTTACTGGCTCCCAGAACTAAAGATGTAATTTTAGAGAAGCATATGAAAGGTCAATTAATTTTCCCAAATCTTAAGCTTGAAATATCTGTTTATTTGACCTTCCCGTTCAGTCAGAGTTGGCGTGAGTTCAACCTCCTGCTAAATGAATACTGCCTATTGATTTCACACAGACTTACACCAGTTCAGATATACTTAAAAGGCATTCCCCCAGCTTTCTGAGGCTTATAAATTGAAGTATTGTAAGGCTGCCAGGTGTGGGTTACCTGGACAAGATATTGCAAGTGAAAGTCCTTTGTGTGGATGTTTCTCAACAAATAATATTTTTCATGTGATAAGGTTGGATCCTGGGTTAGGAGTCTCATACCCGTGGCAGTCTGGGCCATCAGTTGATATCTTTGTCTCAGTTTTCATTTCTGTATTTCTGTTAGAGCGGAACTGGTCAAAATGTTTTGGCCAATACCCAAGTGTTGAAAAGTTTCAAAACAGCTTCAGCCTCCTGGTGGGGGAAAAAACCCCAGTTTTTCCCATTTAAAAAATACAAACGAGGATTTTCTTCTCCTTATGGAAAAGATGTTGGTTTTCTGGCGCGCTCCTTTGAGCGTAGGATGTTTGCATGGCATCTTCACACTTTCTGGGAAGTGGCTGCATTTCAATGGAAAAAAGATATACAAAGCATTTAGGATGTTCTGTGTTGTACCTGTCCTTGTATATGGTGAGTGGAGCTGACTGGTTAGAGTAAAACGAGCGGTGTTACGGCCAGTATGTAGTAACTGATAACACGATACAACAGTACCGAAACACATCATCTCTCTTTTTTTTTTCCTTTTTTTTAACTGTTGAATTCAATGGGGTTTCTAACTGATGTTACAGCAGTAGTTACATACTTAGCCTATTTAATCTTCTTGTATTTTTAGTATAATTCTCCCTTCTTGATCACAACTATAAAAAATCTACTTATTCTCTTTCTCCATTTCAATATGTGGCTTTAACTTTTAATCTTTTCTCCAATGACTCACTTTTAAATTGGAACAAGACATTATTGTGTGTATTTATTTCATTCCTTTGGTGAATTTTGAAGTCTCAGTAAGAATTACATTTTGTGCTTCTAATAATTATAGACTGTTTTCCTCCTATTTTTAATCTATCGTACTATGGCTTGGTCAGTCATTCTTTACATCCATCACTACAACCCTTCTTCATCAATTTGTCCTGAATACAATGTGGCTTAGTCAATTATCCTCTTCCAGTTTTCTCATCCACGTAATCAAGACAAGCTGACCAGAAGATGGGAAATAGTTACCTTCATGACTTCAACACAGGTTTTTCCGTTTGTTCCTTCAGTACCTGCAAGGCTATATCTAAAGGAGTGTGAAATCCTCCAAAAATTGCCCTGTCTCTTACTGATAGGAGCTTTGTTTCATGTTTGTCATTGGCAGGTGTTTGTGTTTTCCAATGGCAGCACAGACCTGCTGGTCATTAAACACCTACAGAGGACATCCTGAAACTGCCTAGCCCTTCAAATGGCTGGGAACTCCATACCCAATTTTCAGCACCATTTTCCAGAATGTTCAAGTAAGTCTGCTTGACTTTCTTCTTTCCTTTCTTTTTTTTTTTTTTTAAGCTTCTGAAGTCTTTTAATCACTTACTCTGTTTGATTTTTTTTTTTCCATATCTTATAATAAAATACATGCTCACCCTTAAAATTACATATCTCAAAGAAAGACTTAAAATTAAATTAAATAAGGCACTTATTGAACAGTATGTTTGCCAAATGCTACATGATGTTTGTTGGCTGGTAGTTTGTACATTATGCTGTAGGAGCTCACTAAAGTTTTTGTCAATGTTATTTAATATATGGTAAGCAACCATTGTTTTACTTGTATCGAACTGCTGGATTTTCTACTCTCTAGTGTATTTAATGAGGCATTGGAAATGTTCACAGATGTCACTGAATGCCTATCTGCAATGTAGGACTAGGCTGAATAGCTCCACTGTGGAGAATGAGACTCTGGTCTTTAATGTTCTTGGAAGGGCTATGTAATAGCGAGGATCTGCTGGGAGCTACGTGTCAGCTGTCTCATTTTGGAAGAAACATGATTTTAGGAAATGAGCAAAAGATTAGATCACTTAATTAAACACTGGACAGGTAACGGTAGATCTGCTTTGCTCTGTTATGAGCAGTAGAGTCTTGTAAGCTTTGAAAGTTATACTCTGAATGTTCATATAGAATATGTTTAAATTTGAAGTGTGGCCTGCCTGGCAGAATGAACAGGAGGGTGGGCTTGGTAAGGTATTGTGTTTGCGCACAAAGTGGTATTTTCCAAAGCACTAAAGTGACTCGGGAGCCTTAGTCATGCTGTAAAGGATGATTTAAGCACATGAACTCTTAAGTATGTTGACTTCTAAATGAAACCTGACTTCTAATTGCTTGAAGGCCAGATCTGCAAAGGAATTCAGATGTTTATTATAATTTTCAAGAATACATAACTAGCCTTCTTCTGTTGATTTCAAATTATTTCCTTCTAAATTAGTTTCGCTGTTCTCCTTAGATTTTATGCTACCTACTAAACGATTTTACTATTTTGGCTAAATTTCTTTCCAATGTAAGGGCATTTACTTAACACATTTGTTCCTGGGAAAGACTTTGCATTTTGCTCTCCTTTTCCAGAACAGAAAAAACAAAACAACCCTTAGATTGTCTCTTTGGATTTCCTTACCTTTTTAATCTGTGCGTTTTAAGATTCACAGAGTATAAGTTACTTAAAAGTCCTCATTATTCTGTGTTTGTCAGCTTAGAACTGTCTTTGCCATTAGCTTCTAAATGATCTAAGTCTTTCTATAACTGACTGGAGTGTTCCTCATTTACTGTTCCCCAGGCTTTAACACCATCAATTTATAAGCACGTCTTAATTTGCTTCCTGTTCTAATGCTTTTTGTATTCTGGGCCAGCTTTCTCCCCCTGTCTTGCCACTTGTAGTGCAGGTATTTACTATTGACCTTGAATTAGTGTTTTATTTAAAAAACCCAAACAAACCCCCTAATTTTCAATGAAAAGAACCTGCGTGGTCTTCATTATATCATTGTAAAATGAAGTGATATATGACTGTTTCAGATGTGAATCTTTCTGCCATCCTCTTCCTCCAAACTTCTCCAAGTTCCTGGGACTTCTGCTGGCCTTGCCAGCAATACAACTGTAAGTGCAGGAATGCTGTTGAAGACCGCTTGTTTACCAAAACCTAGCCTAACATCCATTTTACCAAGCTGCCAAGCAGCTGCCATCGCTCCTGAACTAAGCTCGTCTCCTGCTGTAAATGATGCTGTTATCAGGTCAATCAACGTGGGCAGGGAGAAAGCAGTAGCGATATGCCAGTAGAATGTGCTCACTTTGCGTTACCTGGCCAACCTCTCCCTGCCTTTCTGCATCCCTTCTTGTGTCTTCACAAGAGTTAATGCTCTCCTCTGGGAAAGAAAGCTCTCCTTAGGTCGACGAATTTCTACTAAACTGCAGTGAACAATGTTTTCTTCCATCCCTGGCTGGATTCTGTTGCTGAAAGATAAGATCTTGCCAACACTGGAAAGGTAAAGGCAAGATTCGGGAAGCGCCTCAGTGAAGGATAAGTGGTTTTTATCCACCATAAAAACAGGCTATCAGTGAACACCACAGGTCACAGGCTGTTGAGCTTGATACAGGGGTATCTGGGTTAAAGAGAGGAAAGGACATGGTGAAGTAGGACCACTCCTCTCCTGCAGTTGATGGGGAGAGAAGCTTTTCTGGGGGGTGGATATAAGCCGATTTGGCTGCGGTTAGCCTTTGACTGCTAGGTGACGCAGTGGTCTCTTCTAATTCAAACTCTTACATCTTAGTAGACTGTGATGATAATGGTGAATGTTTACGTTGCCACCAAGCTGGGCAGCATCTGAGTTTTTGCATTGCTATGGTGCTACTGTTAATTGCATGCATTAGGAACAAGAGACTTATGGGAGCTAAACAAAGAGAGGAGTCCTTGCTCTGCAGAGCTCATGATGTAAATCAAGGGCTGAAAGTAACAAGGGATCATGGCAGGAGACAGGGTGGGAACTGCTGAGGACAGTGAATCCAAGAGGCAAAGCTGACAGCTCTTCAGCTGCTTAACTGATAACATGGCAGTGATTTGTGTCCATTGCAGCAGAAGGTGTTTCCGTAGTTTTCCTTATTTTGGTTAGCATAACTTTTTCTAACAGCTAACCATGAGTCTCCCAACACTGAGAAAATTGCATGATAATTAGGAGTAATGCTACAGTAAATACTATTTTGTACCAGTTTAAGGTTTTTACTTCTTGCAAAAATACACCTGCAACAAAAAAATTCCAATCAACTTTTTTCCAAAACAAAGTAAAAAAATTAAATATTGTGAATTTTTTGTTCTGTTTATAGTATAGCAAACTGCGAGTAGTGGCACTGTCCACTAATTCTTAAGTGAGCCCAGTTTGTTGACAATCTTCTGATCAAACTTTCCTCCTTCCTCCCTTTCAGCCCAATTTAAATCAAAATATCGACAGAAACAATTTCTGTGAGGAAAATGGAAAAGTTCATAGGGTTGTTGAAGCTGCATAGCCTTTCCCATTAATGTGCCTGGGTGTTCGTTCAATTTATGTATTATTTATCTTGCCCCGAGGTGTAACATGAATACCTTGCGTATTGAGAAGAAGTAATATTCCAAATAGGACCAAGTTTCACACAGCGATTTACCATGACAAGTTCACAATTATAGTTGTACAGAAATAAAATACTGTCGAAATAGGCGTGTATTGCATTTATAGGAAAGCTGCTCAGAGGATTGGCAGAGCTCGTGGATGGACTCATGAGAGCTGTGTTTCCAGCTCTGGCAAAGAGCTTTTCTGTGACCTTGGGCCAATCACTTCACCTCTCTCTGCCTTCATTTTTACTCCCACCTTTCTCTGCTTTGATATTTTAGCTAAACACATTGGTGCTGGGACTATCTGCTTGTGCTTACACCCATGCTGTGATCCTACTCCCTTCAGCCTTTGTTGTGACCTCTTGGCACGATGCTAATGGAAACAGTGAAAAGTCACGCCTTCCCTTTCAGTGGGGCTGCAGGACTGCTAATAAGCTGCATCCGTCGACATGTCAGCATCCCTGTGAGATATAAGCCAGCATCCCTAAGGTGCGAAGTGGTGTGCCCACACCGCTGTTATCACCTCTAGGCCAGGGTGTGTAAAACAGAAATGCAGTGGGAATTAAACCTCACACCTTTCAAAGAGGAGTCTGTCCTGCCTAGGAGCACAGATCAGCTCCTGAGAGGCAGAGCAAGCAGTGATTTACCTCCTTGAAAGCATCGCTTTTATTTTTAAAAGTAAAAAAAAAAAAAAAAAAAAATTAAAAAGGCAGTAGAATAGATAGGGCTGTAACTGGTAAAAGCAAAACCATTGGTAGCTGAAGCACATGCTTCTTCAGCCTGCAGCTGCCCTGAGTAGCCCGTGCTGCAAACTCCCTCCTGGAGAACGGCCATTAAAGGATGTGCCCTCACGCTCGCGTGAAGCCAGCTGATGGGAGCAAGGCTGCATGGGGTGAAGTGCAAGCCAGCAATGCCAGGAGCAAAAGCAATAAAGATTTCTGCTGATTTTGGTGGTCGTGCTTCCCTCTCTCTGACCAGTGACCCATGCAGCAGCAGGTTTCTTCTTTGCTGGCCCATCCTTTGGGAGAGCATAAAACGGTCCTTGTGAACCAGTGCCAGAAAGTATTGCACACCACCAGCATCATGGTTGGAGAAGGGAAAATACTTGTTTTGGCAAACAAGCCAAGGATTTCAAAGAGAAAGGGCAAGGACATGTAGCAAGCTAAGTAGCTGTATTTCTTCTTGCTGGTAACTGCAGGTGTGACGCGATCCCTGGGCTGAATAGCACTCCCGATAATACACGAGTATCTTCACCAGCAGGAACAAGGTTACTTCAGATTTATGCCAGTGTTCCCAGGAGATTACTATGTTTTTCAATCATCTTAAAGAACGATTACTGCAATGCCACTGGGCTCATAAAAAGGATAAAATGTAAATATTGTTGAAGCCTAACACAGTACAAACATCAGTGTGATATTAAAGGAGTTTTTTATCAGTAGCCTCTTCAAAGATTTATATCTGTTTATCAATCCCTTTGCTAAATGAAATACATAAAATCTTTATATAAGACGTAACAAAAAGGCATGAACAATATCAGTATTCAGACAGCATTAGTGACATTCAGCATGACAAACTGCGTAGGAAGCTGGTTGTCAAAGTCCTATGATAGTGAAAATGGCTCTGTTCACAGTATGAAGATATTGCTTCTCTCTCTTAAAGGCTGAAAGATTGCTAAAAAAATCCCTTAGATATTTTGTGTTTACATTAGAGGCTTCAGCATACCATTAAAGTGCTCGATGTTTTGTTCTGTTGCTCTCCCTAGGATATGTGGGAGCAGTCCAGCCTCTCCCCTCCACCCCACTCCCACAAGAAGCAAAAAAACCCCAAACCTGAGAAACTGTAACAGTTTTTTTTAACACAGTGCTAAACACAAAGCAGTGTTCAGCATTTTTTAAGAGAAATCTGAAAACATAGATTCTGAATTTGTTATCCATCTGAGAATTACTACAAATGGCTTATTTCCACACACGGAAGCACGCTCTCCCGGAGTCGAGACCTGAATCTGCACATCTTCTGTCCTGAATTAGCTGTAAAAAGGGAAAGCCTGAGCATTTTGAGATGATGTGTAATAGAAGCAACAGACCCATAAAGGTTTATCTTTTATTTACTTTAGTACGTTTGGAGATTAGAAAGCTTCCAAAAGTGCAGGAACCAATATAGTAGGCTAGGGAAGGGATCTAGGCGTTTAAGTTCTGTTGGTTTTAATGGGAGATTGATACCTTAGTGTCTTTGTACATCAGGACTAAGGTGCTACAAGACGTGCGCCTTGCCAAACAAATGCAGCAGATGCACAGGGCAGGTATGTGCCTGATCCGAGGTGTCCACGTGGCACCTGGAGAAGTGAGGGGACATGGCCAGCAGCATTCAGCACATCTGTGGTAGGACCTGCGCTGCATCTGGGCTTGACAAATGACTTGACACCTGAGGCGAGTTAGAGCTAAGCCTGAGCACAGTAAGCTGAGGGGCCTGGTTTCCATACGAACATGAAGGTTATCTCCACCCCAGGGTTAGTGCAGAAGCAGCTATAAATACAGCTGTTACTCTGAATTGTGATTCAGGAGCATTACTCAAAGTTGCAGTGTGAAAGATGCTTGGAACCAGATTTCTACTGCAGTCTCTCTGGGTTGTTAGCAGCATCATGGCTATTTTTTCATATTTATCCAGTGTTGTTGCTCAAGGTCTGTGGAACATGCCCATTGAATCAGAAAGATAGAGACAGAAGAGAATAACAGGGGAAAAAGCACTGTGTGCTCTGCCAACCCGCAGCTGTGACCTTCCTGTTTACTATATATATATATATATTTTTTTTTCTTTTTAACATTTGTTAAAGGAATGAAGCAGCAAATCACCAACAATAACAGAAAAATCAATACCCGCCTCTGCTTCTTTTGTGAGATCTGGAACATGGCCTCAATCTGTCAGACTGAATTACAGAGACTGTGGGTGTCAGCAAGGGCTCAAACAAATAGACCTGCCACGCTGCTCATTGATAAAAGGCTTAGGTCTGTACCAGTGTCACCATTACTGCTGCCTCCAAAAGGCACGGAGGGAACACTAACCTTTCAGATGAAAGGCGAGTTATGGAGCAATGAATGTGTTCACTTGCACTTTGCATGTAAGATTGCACTAATCTCTGGAATAAAAAGGGTAAACAAACAGTTTGACAAATACAAGGCTCTGGGGCATTACCTTGCTAATGGATGTTAAATCAAATGGGTGTATTTGAATGGAAGGTGATATATCAACACAGGAATGCCATCCTAAAATAGGCCATTGATCCACTAGCTGAGAATCCAGTCTTTGACAAAGGTCAATGCATCAGAGAGAGGAACAACCTCTTCCAAACTCATCATTTTCCCAGGCAACAGTAAAAGCCTGTTTCAGTATAAAAAGGAAAGCTTCCTCCTGACTCCAGATGGTAATTAGTTTATACCCTGGAGCATGAAGATTAACATCCCTTATCACTTTTAATTTTGCCAGTGGATCTTAAGCTACCGCAATGGGTTTTTGAATCTTTGAGTAATATACCGTGTGATTTTCACCTTACGAAAAGGAGCTGGTGGGGAAGTCCAGCATGGTCTTTGTATCGTCCCGCTGCCATTTCTGCAAACAGACCAGGCAGAATAGCTGCTCATGCCAGTGGAGGAAGAGGACCGTGGCCAGCAGTGCTGTCAGGAGTAGCTCCAGAGAAATCAAAAGTTAGCGTCAGGGATTTATAGGCATAGAAACATGCTTACAAGAGGAGCTGAACATAACTTTACTATTATGTTTACTATGAGAGAGGATTAGACCACCTTCGGTTTTCTTATTTAAAGGTGCTTGACACCATGAAATGTATCACCGTGCAGTTTTCCGAGTAATAAAGGCTGCGCAAATGAGTTTGTATGGCAAACTGCAACCCACAGAGCAGTGCGGAGCTTGGGCTGTGTGCTGTGCAAACAGCTGCCCTGCTTCCAGACTCCCCTGGGTTTGGTGTCCCGGCAGGCAGGGGCTCAGCACCCGGCTTCCCTGCCCCCTCGCCCCAGGCTGGGGCAGGCCGTGCCAGCTCAGTGCCCCGGTGCCCCTTGCTCCTGATGTGCCCCAGTTCAGCAAGGCGTTACCGACTTGCCCCAAACATCACTCCTGCTGTGGGATGGACAGATCTACCCATCCTACTCCAGAAGTCCACCCAGACTTCTGAAGATCTTCAGCTTGTTGACTCTGCACCTTGCCCTTCCTTCCTTGGCCTCTCCCTTTTTTCATCAGATTTCTTGCCCGCATCTGCTTTTCAAGCATCTTATTCTAAGTCATCTTCTTTTAAGAGTGTTGTTAAGGCTAATCCAGGCAGACAACAACCAACAGCTCCCGTAAGGGCCTTGTGCAGACCAATACCTCATGTTTCATCTTTTCTTTTTACTAAGATGTTCCCTTATTACTTTATTTCAAAATGTGCTTTGAGGATATGACTATCACTAGATCCCACATAAAAAAAGGATACAGAAAATATGATCTTGTTCTTCCCCAGCACTGAGTAGGCAGCAGTTAATTTTACAGGCTGGTTATAAACTGTTTTCAAAGAGGAAAAGTCTTTCCTTTAATCCATATCAGCCTTTGCAGCCTTTCTAATTTCATGAAATGTCTCCTTATTCTTGTCCTGTGCTATGGGTAGAATAGGAAAATCCAAGGGGCTTTCATTGCGTTGTTCATTATTTCATATGCCTTTGTCATTCTACATCTATCTATGCAGCGATGAAATATTGTTAATAAGGGAGCAGAAGCCTTTTGTTGAGGAGAGATGCTGATCGCAATAGACATGTAACTAATAGTGTATGTGGTTAAGATTGTAGTTTGGACCAAGGCTAGCACCTGAGAAAGCAGTGAGGAGCATACTGTTTCTCCAGATGAAAAGAGTCAAAGCCATAAAGGAAGTGAAATAAAGATGAGCATCCAGGAAGGAAAAAGAATTCCCCTTTTTGAGATTGTATTCACTTCTATACCAAATGCCCCCTTTTTCACCTTTCTTGTTTCAGTTCTCAGTATAGCAGCAGTGCCGTGTGAAGGCTTATTCTTGCAGTATCCTAATTTTCAAGACTCTTATGGTAACATTTGCTCTTGCAAAGTGCAAAAGTCTTGGTGATTTCACATATTCAACAGATCTAGACAAGTCTCTGAACTTCTGTGTGACTGAACCAAACCTGAATTTGCAACCTTCGTTACTGACCTGATTCAGCTTCCCATGAAGTCAGCTGGAGTCTTTCCATTTAAGTCAGCGTGACCACTTAGAGTATAATAGGCTTGTATAGGTTTGTACTAACTTGCTTTTTGGGTAACATCATTAGAAATGTTTCTACAGAGACCCCAGAAAGGAAATGACAAGTGGTAGATATTTAAAGTAATATATGACAAAAGATTGTGCCGTCTGAGAGTGCTTGGATTTTCACAGAAGGTTATGGTTAAAAGTCAAGTACCATATTGAAGGAAATTTGAATGTATAGTTTCTGCTCCAAGATCCCCAAATCCTGGCCCGTCTGGAGCTGAAGTGGAAGTCAGATCACACTGCTTCCTGAAACCCAACCTAGTACACCTTTAGTCAGGTGTTAACCTTACTTTCGATGGAGATATAGGTATCTATAGCAAATGAGGATCTGGATGTTATCATTAAAAATAAACCTGGCTAGGAGCTGAAATTCCTGTTTGAAACCAGCATGTAGAAAAAAAATTGGAAAACAGACTACTGTGAAGTGTTGGAGAAACTCCTCTCCATAACCAGAGACCAGGCAGTGTTCAGTGCCTGGGAGCTGCAGCCTGATTTGCAAAGAAATGAAAGAAAATAGGATTTTGGAAGGTAGGGCTCCCAGTTTGGTGGGCAGTCAGCCTGGCAGGTGGATTGCTAGCATCCAGCAGACAAGATGCTCACTGTGTTTCTGCTATACACTTTCCTGATTTGCCTTGTTATCGTAATCAACATCTTTCTGCAAAGGGTTTTTGTTTCAGTGAACCAGTATTCTCTGTTGGTACAACGGTCTCCCCATCTCTGTTTCTGAGGTTTCTGCAGTGCTGCTTTCAGGCGGTGAAGTTTCCTGCTTAGGTTATGTGAGATGCAACTGGAGGTCTATTTCAGGCACAGCTAAGGAGGCAAAAGCTGTTTCGCTTGATCATTCCCTGCTACTCATTTGCCAAAGTCTTATCAGCCATTATAATGTCAGCAGAAAGCCAGGCATGTACTCAGCCTGTCATCTCAGAGATTCACTAAGGATTGGCTTTGGAAAAGGATTATGCTGAATTTTCTTTTCATCTGTATTTATGAATTTTTTGGCTTGGTTTTGCGCTGTGCCAATCTTGTGCTTGCCCCAGGGGAATATGAACCGCAGCATTCTTCTTGCCAGCTATTTCCTGAATACCTGTGGTAACAGTTTCCAAGGGGCTGTGCGACTTATTTGTTCATCTAAATGGAAAAGTATTGCAGCGGCAGTGCTCACAGCAAACTGGAGGGAATTGAAGGAGAGTGAAGTTGCTACAAATTGAAGAGCTAGGAAAATATGACTTACCCTTGTCTGGAAAATAAGCCACAACATATAGCAGACCTTTTTAAATGAAGCATACAAATATGCAAATGCCAGTGTGGCTGCATGTCTTGTGGAATTGTGTTGTGAGCACAGTTTCCATTGGCAAAGACATCCACATTACATGAGCCACAATCAGTCAGTTTGAGAAGAGTGTACAGTTCTGCAGAATGATGGCAAGGCATAGTTATGCATTAGGCATGTGTCCATAGCTGCTTCCTACATGGCATTGATGCAGGATCTCAGTAGCTCAAGAATAGCAAACAAAATTCATATTCACCATGTACAGCACTCTGAATAATTCACAATCCAAACTATTTGTCCGGTACATCAGGTAAGGTGGTAAACAGGTAATCAGAAGTATTCTGTGCAGGAAAGCCAGTCAGGTGACAGAATGCATCAAGGATGCGTGAGATATACCAGGATTATCTTGCGCAGCAAAAGGGAACTAGAAAGAGTCGCTGCTCTCATTCACCCACACAGGCTTTTGAAGTCAAGCAACTTCTAAGTGCTGTGGTCTGTGGCTCCAAGAATAAATCTGTGGCACAGAGCTTGGGAGAGCTGTGGTTTTACTCGTGCCTCTGCTTGATTTTAAAGAGGTTACTTCATCTGTTTCTTTTTCCACTTTTTGTAGTTTAAGTAGGAAACGTCCATAGACTGGACATTGTCCTGCTGATCATAAGTGCCATTAAGTGGCTTCTCAGGAGGCTGGCACAGTACCATTTAGGCTAACCCCTCCATCTCAGGCTAGACCGACAAGCAAAGGTTGACCCCGAGAGCCAGAGCTGGGTGCTGGGCCCTGGGCAGGAGTCACACTGCCTGGCTGCACAAACACAGCGGAGGTACCAAGTGGCCAGCGGAGAAGATGCACCAGGTGTCTTCAGAGAAAGCTGAGCGGGAAGTGGGGCAGTGGGAATACTTCACACTGAGTGACACAGGCTGAGTACTGTCCTCTCTGTAGCTGTTCGCTGTGTGAAGTCACAAAAAAGCATGAGTTGCTTGTGTTGGGCAAGTTTAGGACAGCAGTGTTTCACTAGCGTAGAAGTGGATTTCCTGCAAGATCAACCTGGTGTGAAAATTTGTAGTTGATGGAGCTATAGAATCCTATGTCCCCTTTGGTCCCCAGAAAAATAAAAACACAAGCGCACAAGTAATGACTTTTTGCTGGCAATTGATTGCTGTGTGGCTTTTCACATTTTTCCTACCTTCAACTTCTGTGCCTTTGGTGGCACCATGCCAGCAATTAGGTTCCTGCAGAATAATCACATCCAGCAATGTTTTGTGTTCCCCCGTCCTTCTAGTTGTTATTTTAAAAGCAACAAATGGTTTTGTTCTCAGTGCAGCTTAACAAAATCCCAGTCACCCAGCAACCCACCATTTGGCAAATGAAGCCCTGGACACAACAGAAGTGCAGGGAGGAATCCTCTAAGCAATCAGAGAAGTTTTGCTCTTCTCAGGGTCAGCAGAGACTGGAGATAACTGGTGACCGACGGGCGAGGGGTCTGCTGCCCAGCACACGGGAACGGGGGCCAGGCAACGCTCCCCAGTGCTGGCTGTGCCCTGCCACTTGCAACAACACTTTTCTGATAGCAGGTAGCTGGAGTGAATATAAGACAAATGGTGAGCAATGCATGCATGAAAAACTCAGGAAGATATTTCAGCAATTAGTTTGTTCTCTCTGGGAGAAGATTCCCTCAGAGGCTCGGCACAGCTCAGAGTGGTTTGAGGTGATGTAGAGAGACAACCACTTCCTTGCACTGACTCAGGCCTCCCCACCCAGCATGTGAAAACCATGTTAGTTCTTTAATATTCTTTGGAAAAGGCTTCTTTTCATTTTGGTGGTTTTTTTTTTTTTTTTTTTTTATACTGAGGCTCTGCAGGCACAGACGTGTTTCACAGCTGGTTTAGCAAGGATGCGTCTAATTTAGAGGACATTGAGGGTTCCCACAAAATGTAGCGACACTGATCACACAGGCAAAGCAAAGCACTCGGGAGGGTCTCTCCTGAAATGGCTGCCTGGCACAGTGATGCCGAAACCAAGAAGGAGGTAAAGCACTGAGGAACCTCAGAGCAGCTCCCGCTGTGACAGCTCAGACAGGGGAGATGGTGAATACCCCGCTCCCCAGTGAATACTCTTTCTTCTGCCTCTCCTACTAAGCTTTCCACCTTTAATCTCCCTTATTCACGCTATTTTCTTCAAAGCCGTTCCACACACTTGTAATTTTAGCACTGGCCATTCACTTTTTCTTCATTTCCCACTTCTCCTGGTGCCCAGGACGCATTGCTATTTAACACTTGGTAACGGCATAGCATGTCCAACACCAGCCTGTTGGTTTCCTACCTCGCACAGTCTTGTGAGATTAGCTGCACCCTGCATCGAGCAGGCTAATTTGTTGTGGTGGGAAGGGACATCTGAAGCTCACGTCGGGGAACGCAGCCTGTACTGCGCCTAGCAGGGTGAGCGTCTGGTGTGCTATCGGAGCTTGGAAGAATTCATCTTAGCTGTTAGGCTATGAAACGTAAATGGTGAAAAGATTACTGATGTACGTGATCAACAAATACAAACCAAGCACCGAGTATCTAAGTTGCTTTGAGAGGAGCTGGTGGCAGGGCTGTACGTAATGCCTCTGAGAACAGGCCTGGCTCGAGCAGCCCAGGCTCTGCCCCTGCTTTTGGTAAATTTCCCAGTCCTCCAAATAGAAATAGCTGTCGGGTAGATACAAGATGTACATAGTAATACTGTTTAAACTTTTCTTTTCTGTTTTGCCAGAAGGATGTGGTTTCTTGTGCCAGTTCTGGTAGTGCTCGGTTGAAGCCTTGGGGAGATCAGGAAGAACTAAGGACTTCCCACCCAGTTAATCTCTCACTTGTGGTGCTTACTTCATTTTTGTCTTATTTGGAGAGTCGAAGTGTAGTATGTGTCTCATCTGGTTTTCATGTTGAACCAAGACTTCCAGATGGTGCTGGTTTTATTCCTGAGTGATGATATCCCAGCTGTGATGGCAGGACAGCCTCATAGGTCTTCCTATTGCCACGTGAGAGGAGGTCTGGCAGTTCAAAGCAGATGAGGAGCATGTGATATGAAAAGGCCTTTGTAGCACAGAGTCACACTACAATAGCTCTGTGCTCAACAACAGGTTGTGGTTTGAAGAAATATTGCTTCTGTCAGCCTTGCATAATGGAAACAGTAATCAGCATCCATTAGGTCAGAATGTATTGTCAATCCACAGTGAAGCAGAAAGGACTACATCTCGGAAAACCTTTTCATTAAGCAAAGAAAATTGATACCAGTGCTTGGCTCAGTCTAACACTTTGTTTGTGGAGCCGAGTGTGGATAATGGCTGGGTTTGTTTTCTTTTCATTCGTTTCTCCATGCACAGTTATTTTGATTAGGAAACATCCACCTTTCATTCTAGATGAACAATTCTAAAAACTTTCTCCCAACATTTATTATCTTGTGTACACAATCAATGCTTGTGTAAAGAACGGCGTTAGAACATAGTTCAGGAAAAAGTGTTTTGGCTTACGTGATTGAAGTCATGCAATCTCATTTTAGCTGAAAAATATTTTTTATCTGCATAGTAACTACAATCTCTTTTTTTCTTTGTGGATTGTGTGAAAATAGGTATAGACCGTGTTCATGAGTAATGCTGTGCCTAAGAGTAGCTTGTTATATGCGTACATTAAAGATGTAGTATTGGCTATATGGCAGCCTGTCTGGTTAGCTGCCTAGCCAGTGTATGAAAGGACTAAGAGTTGAAGGGAGTAGGATGGTGATTTGACAGAAGGGATAATAAAATATCTTTGTAGTGGCATTCTGTGAGGATAACAAAAAGTAATTAATGCTAAGTCTGATTCGTTAACCAGAAATCATTACTGTATATCAGCCTTGCAAATACCACTATCCCATTACCATGACAGACTGATGATGATAAAAAAGAGTTGACGGATGGATGGGCTCTTGCATACCATCGTCAAATCTAATGCATGCAGAATGAGGGGTGAATGACTGCTACTCTGTTGCTAGAGGATTTTCTCTCTCAATACTTTTCCTATTACTATTAAGCTTCTCTTAGAAGAGAGGAGGATCCTTCCTAAACCTTTCTAGCCCTTCTAATTCCATGTGTTTTTCCTGCTCGCCCCAAACCTCCTTTGTTTATAGGGATGTAATTAGGAGTAGCTCTTTCTCTTATGCTTATACCATCAATAAACATTCTTGGTTAAAAAAAATAACTCATTTCAGGAGACAGAGAAGAGAAAACATTTTACTTCTACTCTGTTGCAGGTGCCTTTGGGAAGCCTTGATGTTGTGGGTAATGAAACAGAAAACAAGAGGTCAAGGGCTGGGAATAGCAACACTGCATGTCAGGTGCAGTATCACTTCTTTGTCTTCCCTTGTATAATTCATGGATGGTTGTGGAGAAGGAGTTTGTTGTTGGGCTCTCCCCTGGGATCTGTCTTCCCACAAGTGGGCTGCCAAGGGGCCTGGGCTCAGCCAGGGGGGCTACAGACAGGCGGCAGAACTGGCCAGCTGTGGCTTGGGGCTACCTCCTTTTCTGTGATCGGTGCATCTTGACTCCTTGATGGCATTTACTCAGCTGCAGTGTGGACCCCACAACAGGTCTACCTGTTCTCCCACTTCTGCTGAACTGTCTTGTTCTCCAGAGTTGGACTGGGGGTGGAGTGTTCTGTGGCCCCATGCTGTCAGTATCCTTTGATTTGGTGTATAGATACCACAGTCCTGTGTTGCTGTGAAAGTTGCTGTCCCCTGGATCAGGCTTGATCCAATGCATATGACTATGAGGAATGAGTATGAACATGAAGAATATGCACAGGAAGGATTTGTACTGATTTCAAGTATAACATGATATGCCATTTTCCCAAAGTAACTGTTCTTTGTGGCTGGAGAAAGTCATCCCAAACAACTCAGTGAATAAACCCTCCATGATCCTGATTTTTGGCTTTTTTCTTGCACTGTGTTTCCCCATTGTTTCCTACTCTTACTGCTTGTCTGTCTCTAGATATAAATGGCTCTTTTCACCACGGTAACTGAACATCACGAATAAAATGAGATTGTAAATTCCTATAGGGGGACATCTAGCCCACATCCAAGTGCTATATAAATAATGATCTATCTAGAAAGAAGGTGCTAGAGAAATATGAAGCTGTTATCATGGTTACTTCCATAGTACGTACACTCGTTATTGGGTGTAACTGCCACGAAACTGTTTAACAAGTCCCTTATCTCAGAGCTCTAGAACAGTTCCTCCCCAGACTAGCTTTCTTCTCTCTTCATGCATTTATCTCCCAGTTTTTTGGATCACAATCATACATTATTCTGTCCGCTTTATGGTTCTTTTCTGCTATCACTCATAAGAAGTGTTACGCTTAGTCATAGAATTGCAGCTAAGAAAAAAAATTAGTGCATCTAGCATTATTAGGAAGCCTTCATAATGTTGTCATCTATCTGTTCAGCGTTTCCTTTGATTCCTCGTTTGTGACCTATCACAAATCTGGGTTGCTGAGGAAAGATTTTTTTTTTTTTGGCAGAGATTTTCATCCTTATCTGATATATTCATTTCAGGGAAGAAATCTGTTCTCCATGTTATTTCCTTCTTTTTCCGTATAAAGCATGAATTTGACTGTGATACAGCAGTTTTGACTAGGGACTTTACAAGGGATTTGGCCCTGGGATGAGGTGCAGAAAAGTAAGGTCAGAAATAGTGATTCCAAGAAGTCTTGTGTGAAGGTAAGGGCTGCAGTAACCTGAAGGAGAGCAACAGACATGGACGCGTATAGCAGAGCTGTGGGAGGGGTATGTTTCTGATAGGCAGAGAGCATCATGAGAGATAGAAAGAGACAAGAAATACAAGACTTTTGTCCCAAGAGAACTAATCCAAAATGAGTATAGAGCATGTTGCTTTGGCTTTAATTTGATTTTGGGCTTTTCTTTAAAACTTGCAGGTTTTAATGACATTGAGTCCCAGAACAATTTCTCTGTGAATTTTCTAAGAATTTTCTTACTAAAATTTTTTTTTTTTTGGTTTAACTTTGATTAAAATGCTAGATAGGAGAAAAATGTCAAAAAAATTTAATATAATCATTAGTCTGTTTCAGTTGTGATTTTTTTCATCTGAAAGTGATAATCTCAAAACCTTATTTCAATTATTACTTAAGAAAAAACTAAAATAGAATGTTAAAAAATATTTAAGTTTTATTCCTCTGCTAATTGAGGTTATGTTTTGCATTTTGGAATTAAAATGAACTCCAAAATTTATGGAGTTTTCAGCAAATGAGAGAATTCTACCACGTCTTTGGAGATTCTTCCATAGGAAATGTCCTTTTAGACTGGACAACCTTGTTGATGAAGTTGGTATAAAAACTATCCAATTATGGTCAAAGATTGGTAAGGTCTTAAAGAGTCTACACTGCACCCCAAAAAAAGGTGCGACCCTGAAGGAGAGTTCAGATCCTCTCCAGTAAGGTCTGGCCTAAAACATGAGACCTTGCTTTACTTCCATGGACTTTTCCTATCCCCAATGTCTTACTCTTCTTTTTCACTTCATCTTGAAGCTGTCTGTGCTGCAGGAGGTGACATGGTCCATCCCGCTTTCCTTACCCAGGGGAGTGTTGGAAAGGGAGAGACTGGCCAGAGGGTGAAAATTTAATTTTCCTTCTTAGGTCCAAGAAGCGCAGTTCTCGTGGCTGATGTCCCAGCTCTGAAATTGTGCTGGAGACAAAGCAGCTTTTCCTAAGACTGACTCAAAAAAAAAAAACCCAAAACAAAAAAAAGGGAAGGGGGAAAAAAAAGGAGATGTAAAAATGTAGAAAATGTAGTGTTTGCTGACTACCTCATGCTTGGAGAACATTACTTTCCTTTTGTGTTTTGGCCATTATATCATCAAAACCTGGCATGTTTTCCACTGCCTGCGGGGATTACCAATACAACAAGTCTGTACCTGGAGGCCTGAACCTTGCCTTAACTATTTAATGTTGTGCAATGATTAGGCCGTGTCTCTAGGCCCATTTACTCCATCAGATTAACACATCAGGCAAGAACACATACTTAGAGAGAAGTATATCCTGACAGATATAATCAAACACCGTTTAAATCAAGGGAGACGACTGTGACATTAATCTACCCTGGTATAACAGCCCATTTAAATGAGTAGGAGGAGGGAGGTGGTACGAGTGAGGATAGATGGTGTGTTTAAGTAGAGAAATGAAATCTGTAGAATGACTTCAGTGGAGATAGTTTTGATTGAAGTCAAGTAGTAAAATGAACAAGTGAGAGAGATAAATTTCTTTAAGCTGGAGACGCTTCAGGGTAAAAAAATGTGTGTGCATACCAGGGATCTGTAACCTGCTCAGACCCACAGAGATCCATGGTCTTCATACAGATAAATTAACAAACTGGAACAAAACGGCTCATATTCCTTGTGGAAGCCTAAAAATTGTTTTCTACCTTTTTGCAGAACAAATCGTTCAGTGTGAGTTTGAGTTAGTAGATTAAGGTCAACCAGATTATAAATAAGAGGAATTTTTCAGGCTAGAGACCTAGTTTAGGTTGCCAGTCGTGAAGTAAGAGAAAAAAGGGTAAGGCGAGTTCATAGACAAGAGTGAATTACTGAGGGCCTATGCAGAAGGTGAGACCGAAGGAGAGTGCTGTCACTAATTAACTGGGGCAGCAGTGCAAATAAATGCAATGAGGAAATGCAGATATGCAGTGGCATTGGTACCTTGCTTTGTGCAGGCTGTTGTATTTGAAAAAGGCAATGGATCCTAGCTAGTGAAGGGGAGTTTCTGGTGTACCAGACAAAGTCACAACTTGGTGTGCGTGCTCTGAAGGTGCTGCTCGAGGCCACAGGGACCACGGGGTCTCTTTCTGAGAAAGGGCTGGCAGAGAATTGGTACGGAGCGCTCCCACTTGCAGGTGTATCTGTGGGTGTATTGCCTTATATGGACTCCTGCAAAGTGTCTGTCATTTCACTCGTATTCTTGGCGTGCAAATGGTTACTTAATTCATATAAAAATTGAATTTGGCTCACTGGATGACTTAAGTGGGAGAACAACCTGTAAACAGAGCGAACAGATTGGCTGTGCTTCTGCCCTTTCCCCAGAGCTAAGGCCCACCAATGTTCTTGGGTTTTTTTGGTGTGGTTTTTTTTTTTTTTTTTACATCTGACATACAACTATGAGTTACTAACTATACTATCTCAGGAGGCTTGATGTGGTGTGTGACCTCCTTCTGCCAGGACTCTGCAGCTCAGAACCCAGGTAGATCAGGATTTTAAGAGACAAACGCCACGTGGAGCATGAGTAGCTCTTCGAAGTTGCATAGAAAGCTGGGAGAGCTCTGTTCTAACTAAATGCCACTATAGGTTACACAAAAAGAGATTAGGATTGAAAGGTACTTGCTGTGCTGTTCTGGAATGGCTAATTGGTTGATGCAAATCCAGTCCAAAGTACTGTTAAGGAAATCAGACCTAGCAGGTAGGTATGAGTACTGTGTAAGTCTCACCAGTAAGAACACTAAGACTAGACTGAGCTTACTAGACAGAAATACTAATTATTTTTATCATAGGGAGACATAAATAATCCTGTGACTACAGCCTTTCTGTTAAAACCTTTTTTTTTCAAATTCAAAAATATATCCTGAAGATATAACTACAAACCGCTATTACACCTCAAAACTAATTTCTTGGATCAGACAGAAATCAGCCAAGGAAAAGCTTTCTTAATAAAGCACCTTACAAATACAGATTTTTTTTGGTCCAATAATTTTTTTTTTCTTTAAAGATCATTTTAGCTACCATCTTCCTTCGACCTCAAAGAAGTTGGGGCATGAAGTTTACAGAGCTGAGGGTAGAGCCTTCACGAGCAGCAGATGAACCACATGTCCTGTCACATACCTCAATGCCATTCAACAGGATTCCTTAAAGCCGGACTCATATGGGCCTTTCCTTTCTATATGGCTCTTCTGTTTCTCTTTTCTCTATTTTAGGGCAGGGCACTGTGTTAGGAGAAAAACATATCTCAGTAGGTCTACTCTCTTTATTATGAGTTTCTTTCACTTAGATACATGCTACTTTTTTCTAACACAATGACTGTTTTGTCATGCTGAATAAGTTTTCCTACTCTTCATCTTCCATTTGGGAATGTGGGCTAAAGCTCAGAACAAAGGATATGATAAAAGACAGGCGTAGCACTTTCATTAGGAGGACAGGGAGCTTTTGAAGTACACTCCTGAAGTCAGCAAACAAAAACTAGGCAGCAAAGAGAGCTGCCTGTTACAATGTGCTGCAGAGATGAGACTAAACCCAAATGAAATATGCTTTTTAGTCACTGGTCCTGCTCCTGAGTGATGAAAGGGATCTGATGACTTTCTCCTGAGTCAGAGCTTTCATTGCCCCTGAGAAAGGGATGCATTGGTTATATAAATGGCAATTAATTGAAGTACCTCAGAGCCTGGGAAACTCCAGAGCAGAGAAACACAAGCCTTTGTAGGTGGCTCACAGAAGCTATCAATCAGGAAAAGTATAACTTTTTTTTCTTCTAAGTGGCAATTGTTCCTGCTAATATATTTATTTCTGAAATCCTACATCCAGCCCCCGGAGGCTCAAAGATGATGTGCAGTATCATTACAAAACGAAACTCTCACATTTGAAATGCACAGAACATAATGAGGAAACCCTCATCAAACTAGAGCAACCACTCTTGCTATTTTGCCTGAAACTGTGCCTATATCCCAGATGAGAGCTCTTCCCCATGCTCATCTTCTAAAGATGTAAGACCTACTTTAGAGAATGACATTTCCTAGTGTGGAGGGCAGAGCTATGAGAAGCCCTCGGGATATTGGAGTGGCTTTAGATTCCTCTCTCTACCGAGTTTGTTCAGCCGTGCTCTATCTACAGTCTATGCGATTAATTAATGTGTGATAGATTAGTAACTCCCAAATAGGAAATCACGTTTTCGCCACAGGCTGTAGCAGAAGTGCACAGGGTCTTATTCTGACATTGCTTGCACTGATAAATCCTGAGAGCAGCTCTGCTGAGTCTATCAGGCTGGCAAAGTCAACGCAAGGAAGATCTGATAGGGCGCAACAGCTAGCAAAGCCACCCGTCACCCTCGTGTCTGAGTCAGCCGCTACAAATATACGGATAGACACGTGTATACTATACTTGGTCTCAATCCTGTTGTTTAATGGGGTGAAAAATAGTAAGTATCCAGGGAAAAGCATAGCTAAAGAGGAGTGAAGCAGTCTGTCTAGTGATACTCTGCAGCCATTGCTGCTTTAGCTTCGTTTTTCTTCATCCTTGCAGAACTCTCTCTTGTGAGCACATCTTTTGTCCCTTGGTGGCGTTGGTGCCGGCCTTTGCTGTATGAAGGTGTCTCAGGCTGATGCATCTCCATATCTCCACACCATGCGGCTTCGGGGCTCCTGGCTGGCTGTGGGGCAGGAGCAGCCTTCGCTCTTACCCCAGGTTACTGCAGCACTAACTACAGTTGCAGCCGTGGGAAACACAGCCGCTGCTTCTCTACAGAAACGCAGGTGCTAATAAGGACTTTCACACAAACCAGGCAGCCCTTCCTTGCTTTTAAACGTGGAAAAGCTGTTACTTTGCAAAAGCAGTTTGCAAATTAGTAGGAAAATATGAACTAGTGATGGTTACCTCTTAAAGCTCTTCTGTCTAGGTTGCTAAATAAGACAAGTTATACTGAGGATGGGAGAAGCTCAGCTGTTTTATGAAAGCAGAATTACCATACCAAAAGAAGGAGCTGTGTTTGTTGCATATAAATATTAGTGTTTTGTTTAAAATCTTGGAAAAACGCAACCATAATTGCAAATCCACCCGCTATTAGTATCCCATAAACATAAAAGAATTGTGGGTGAGCAATCCTTTGAGACACATCTTTAAGTGCTATACTTAACCCAGTTGCTCCTAACAAAATAGATTTATTTATACCAAATCTGAAGGTTGGAATGAAGCATAGTGTGGTTTTTTCTGGTGATGGTTTCGATAGAAGATCCCACTACATCAGTACTGTGGCTGTGGTCTGCAGCATGGTCAGGCTGTAATTTTGTCTTCCTCAGTAAAATCTCAATATTTGGGTTTCTACACACCCGATCTTGAAATTGTATCTCTACCAGAGGGTGGAAACCCATTGATTTCCGTGAGGTACCATCAGGCTTGTCAGTGCATATGTGGCGTTTTTGTATTTGTCTTTGTATCAGCATACGACCCTGAGAATTTACAGGAGTTCTTTATCAGCAAAAGCCCCATGCATTCATATGTCATTTTTTCCCCCTCTGTCTAGATCTCACCTCGTTAATCTGTGCATTGCAATGATTTTATCTGGCTGCAGTAACGTTGCTGAATTCACAGTGACTTGAGTTGATATTTTGCGAACAGACCACCCAGCTATGCTTGGGTATCGTCTTCCATACTCAGAGGAAGGAAAAGCGACGTAGCTAGTCCAGCAGTTTGCGCTTACAGTATCCAACGTGACTGCATTTTGCTTTGCTTGGATCATATGTTCTTCTCTTCCATTTCCTTTTGTCACTTTTTCCTCTTCATCATTTTGTGAAGTCAGCTGTGCAGAATTGCTCGCTGTCCACCTTCTTAACATGAAAGGGCTCTTAGCTGAATATTTAAGCATATTTAAGGTTCACTTTCCATAAATGTTCCTCGGGATTTTCTGGCAACCTGTGCAGTCGAAAAACAATTATGCTAACAAACCTGTTTTGAGAATAGCTGTAGACATTTGCATTCTGTCCCAGTTTCTGACACAGACTTCCCTTCTAAGGATGGAAAATTGCTCAGTTCTTATCTGTCTCAATTCTCCAGCTCTAAGGCGGGAATAATAACATTTCCTTTCCCCAGTGCTTTCTCTGTATATTTAGATTAGAAGCACAAAAGGGACAATGGCTGCTTGATTATGTTCTGGAGTAGCTGCTAACACACAGACTTGCTTATCTTGGTTATTATTAATACACATAAAAATAATGCTTTCAAGTGCAAGGGAAAAATAGTTTAAAATTTGAACTGATATTGATTTTTCAGTATTTTCTGAAGTCTAATTAGTAAAAAATGTGAGGAGTTCTTCCTTCACGGTGTTTGTATCATTGTGCTACTTTGCCGTGTCATGTTAATCCTGGTGCTAAGTCACTGCGTATGTCATGCGCGTCCTCAAAGAATTTTTCCTAGGCTGCTCCTGATACGGTGCAGTGCTGGGTAGCCCTCAAGCCTGCAAATGAACAAGACCTTTCTGGTTTGTCAGTACATTTTTAAAATCTTTTTTTATGGCTATTTAGAAAGAGGGTTTCACTGTAACATAGTTATAGTTGCAGACTAGGCCACTAGGTAGTCTATCGTTCCTCGAGAGTATTTCCATACTGCTCATGTTTCTATTTTGCTTTGATATTTATGCATTCTGAATAGTGAGAACAGCTGGTTGGGAGACTATATTTCCTCCTGTCAGGGGGAAAAAAAAAAAAAGAGAAAAGAGTGACCTCTTGGTTTAAAAAAAAAAAAAAAAATCTTCAACACTGTGTTGTCTGAAAATTTTTTCAGTTTTTATATTCCAAAAAGGTATTGGTCATCTGAAACTGAATGCTTTCCAACTTAAACATGCTTTTTTTTGGGAAACGTCCACTTTGTTAAAAAAGTAATTTTCCTTCAGAAAGACAATATGACCATTTTTGTAACAGTGAGCACATCAGATATCTATGATTGGTTTTGTGCTGTTAGTACAGCCCGGGCTCTGCATCGCTTGGAATCACTCTGCTGCCAAATATTGTACAGGGAGTGCAGGGAAGTATGAACATCTATTTCTCAGGTAGTTTTCCATAATTTTTCATCTCAGCAATATGTGAGGTGTTGGTAATTTCAAAAGTGGGCAGCAAGCCTCTTAGCCCAAGATTCATACTTTTAGTTTCTGTATTACTGGGAGGAGAGTGTTTTGTGTCTGAAGCTGTTCAGATGAGTACTAAATTCTCCCCTGGTTTTGAAAGCATGACTAGTGGCCACTTAATCTCCTTTATTCCTGTTAACTGTCTGCAGTATATCTAATTTGCTGGGTTTCTAAGATACTTGCTTTGTTTTTAACAAGCTTTGAGGTATAGGTTAACTGATGTCTTTATAGAGTATCTGACTACAATGTGCTGAGCTAAAATTTGTGGCTTAGCTGTCTCTTTTGTCTTCATATCATAAGCACTTGACCATTTTTATGATTTTACCCCTACCCTGACCCGGGGGAAAAAAAAAGTCTGTAGATCACCTTGCAGTCTGAGCCTTGTGCCTGGCAGGGTACTTTTCCTGCTAATTACCAGAGCTGTTAATTCTGTTGTCAGGTTTGACAGTTGAGAGATAGAGGCTATAAATGTCCATTTCCTACCAGTGGAGTGAAGAGGTAAGAGCAGGATTGTAAAAGGATGAAAAGCAATTTCAAAAGCGTTTCTGCTCTTCTCACTGTAAGATTTCAAGATTTCAGCAATATTCTGTTTCCGAAGGAGGGATCCGCTCCTATTTACTGAGTATCCCTGCAGGGATAGTGACCTGCATGGTGAGGGACTTGCTGCAGTTTTGACAGGTTATTTACTGAGATATTGCTTCAGAAACACTGCACAGTAACTTACAACGGGTGTACAGTAACAACCCAGCAGCTCCTTGCAAACAAGAGTAACTGCATGGTTATCTTGTGGCAATACTACTGCGTTATCTCATGGTAACAAGACAATTTTAGCCAGCACTGCAAGTGGTGAATTTAATCCAGGGCTGCCTTCATGCTGGACATTAAATTCTAGGCTTGACTGAAATACCTTTGTCCCTGCAGATTGCTTAGTAGAAATGTGAATGTCCGTCTTGGTATCCAGATACACTGTGGTATTTTGTGCTAGGAATCAGTGGCATGAATGAGGTCTTTTTCTATTGCCATGTTGGTGTACTCTAAGCCCCTTACCTTTTCATGGTTTCCAAATCTGGTATCAGCATGTTACTTCATATCTCACGCACACAAAGAGGTAATGGCACAGTAGGATTAAAGAATAAGTAGAAATGCTCATCTGGGTGTCATAAACATCGATCTGTTAAAGAAAAAGGAGATGCTCTCAGCTCAGCACACTGGGATTTCATAAGAAGTAAAGAAGTTTGTAACCACAGTTTGCCTAGAGACAGCACTGAAGCTCTGTCACTGGAGCGTTCTAGAAATACTCAATAGCATCTCTGCTCTTCTTTTATAAGAAAATGGAAAAGCGTTAGCATATGCGCACATATGTTCTCTACACGTGATCTGTGTTGGGAAGCTGTGGATTTTGACCTCCAAGGTCTGACACAGCTTTGGATGTGCTCTGCAAAGTCCAAGGATATACACTGGTTTCCCAGTTCTGCGAGAAGTTGGTTACTCCCTTCTGTTCTAAACGTGTTATAACATACAAATGTGGCTGCTGCGATTCAGCTCCCAAGTCAACACAGGTATGCATCAAAGTCTTTCTGATTGTGTTTAGATTATTTTTTTTTAACAAATTACTTATTTCACTGCCCCTCAAGTACATCGATCTTTGAAGTTAAAAGTCTCGTCGAGCACGATTAGTGAGCTTGCTTCAAGCATAGTGCTGATATGGCTCTTGATCATCAAAAAGCCTCTGAAAAGCTTAATTTAGCCTTCCTAAAGAATCTGGACATCTTCAAATACTTTAACGTATATTAAGTTGGTTGTTTTTTTTTTTTTGTTCCCCCCCCTACAGAAAGAGTGGAGATGGTATGTATTTTACGGAGGCTCGTTGCTTTTAGTACTTATCTGGGAGGTTCAAAACATTTCACCAAGGTCTGGTTCCACTTCTCTGGGTCAGGTGCTCTCTCCACAGATTATTTTCTACCGATAACTTGTTATTCTCTGATTATACCTGCCTTAGCTTTCAGCAGGCAGCGCACTGTCAATGGAGGAGAGGGACACAAACAGAAAATCTTGAAAATGCTGCCAGTAGGACTCGAGCCTGATTCTTCCAACTTCAGCTTTCTGCAAGCAACTGGAGCTTCCTGTCCACATGGGACAAGAATTTATGGGGAAAATATTCCACTCCTGTTTGATTATTTTTATTTGTATAAGGCTGGATGAGATTATTATGGGAAAACATGGGCTCTGAACTTCAAAATGGGAATTTTGCATGAAAATGTTTACTTTTCCTCATAAAAATGCTTTAAGAAAGAAATTTTTTCCATCTTTTCCATTTCCTTTTGCATCCTCAGCTAACTCCTGCCCTGAGGGGTCTGTGTGACCATTGCCAACCATGACAGCTCTCTGCTTCTGCTTCATCCTCACTTTCAGTATCTTGCCTAACTCTAGGAGTTACTTCTCTGGGGAGGGGAATGTCTCCTGCTTTTCAAAACAGAGCCTCCTCTGAGGCTTGAAGGAGCTACTATAACTGAAAATAGTACTGCTGTGTGGACGCCCTCAAACCTGCAAGGGTTCTTTGCATTTTTCCAGGAAAAGACGATGAAAAGCTTGATATTTTTCCCCTGGTGATATTCCACTTTGAAGATGTATTTATCTGAATATTGATTGAAAAGCAGAGCACAAGATCTCAAAATCAAGCTACTCTGAACAGCAAAGCTCCTGTGAACCACTCGGAGCTAAACCCGGGGTGTTTTCCTTAACCTTGCCACAGAGGATGAGGAGAGCTGGGAAGCCTGTTACACTCCTCCTGCTGCCTCGGGGCACAGCCGTGTTCTGCCTTAGCTGTCAGCTTATGTTTGTGAAGCAGAGATACTGCCTTTTTTTTTTCTTTTTTTAAATTAAGGTTGTTCATTTATTTAAGACTTCTATCTCCCTACTGATATCTGGGATAACAAAGCCTGCCGATGTTGTCTCTCTCAATATATACTTTAATACATAGCTTTAGGAACACGGAGAGTAGCTCTGTACTCTGTTGCTTGAAATGTACATCGCAGCAGGGCTGGACCTATTTAAAAATCACCAAAGGTCTTGCTAGTTAACTTCCCTTTCATGTAATAGAAAAAAAGGTTGAATGAGTCATGTGAAGCCAGCCATGAGATTAATATAGACAAAGATGTCATATCCTCATGCATGCAGCTGTGAATGGCATATCTACTTTGCCATCTGCAGATTAAATGGACATAGTGTCTCAGTGGCTGCTGCAGGGCTTGGTATAACTCAGTTATCATCAGGCAGATTTCCTGTTGCCTAATACCCAAACACAATAGTTGTTTAGAGTCAGACTTTGGTTTCTGGAGTAGTTTCAAAACCCGCCAGCCACAGTATGTAGTTTTATAACAACACCACTGTTAACTAATTGCACTCACTTGCAGAATTATGAAACCCGAGAGGATAATTTTGGGCATCATGAGTATATCTTTGTGAATTTTTCATAGGCAGTTTATATTTTAGCTGATACTTAAAATGAGAATATTTTCCTGCAGATCTCTCTGCTCTAATTTCTTTCCTCCTGGTAATTTGGGGCTTTCTTTTCTAACAATTAGAAAAACAACATTCTGTTTAATTACAATATTTACTGAAACAGCTTTTTTCCATATTGCAAGTTGTAACAAGTTTTGTGTCAATTAACCTCTATATTTGCAAAGACACATCTGTTTTGACCTTTAAGTATCATTTATTCCATTTGCAAATTAGACAGTTGAATGTGAGTGCTTGATTTATAAAAAGCATTTAAGGACATAGTATGTTAAGCATGCCATTAATCTTGATAGGAAAATACCGTAACTCCCTCAAATCATGCTGGTATTCTGGTCATGGTTGATATCACTGAGCAAGTTTATCTCTATCTAGATTCTTCATCAAAACTTATTTGTGAGTTCATTCCAAAAGGCCAAAGCTGGGAGGAAATCTGTGTTCTTCATACTGAAATCTTTGATGCAGTCACGTAATTCCCATTTACTTCTGTGAGTCACCCATGTGCACAGAGATGAGAATTCTCCCTTGTTAGGGCTTTAAAGATTTCCATGAGAGTTTGCTTCCTTGAATATTTTATTTTCAGCTTTGTTATGGTAAGATGATTTTTCTGACATTTCGCTGATCACAAAGCAGCTGGCCCCATAAAAAATAAAGCACACACACAAAGAAACAAATGACTGGGTGTCTGGGGGAAAATGTGAGTTCTGTGTCTGAGCTGCAACAGATTGTCATCATTAAAACAAAGCATCAGCAAATGCTGGAATGATGGGCATTAAAGAGTGGAAGCATTTTCTAGGTTGAAAGACAAAAGAAAGGTAGTACTTTAATTAAGCCATTGTTCATTTTGGGTGTATCACCTAGCTCTGATCATTTTTAAAATTCTAAAATAATGGTCTTAAATACAAAGAAGATAACAAGTAGAAACACTGTAAGGTGCGCTTGATTTAACTGTACAAATCACACCATCCCTTGCTGCAGGTCTAAATGTACCACTGCGCAGATCTGCCAAGACTGGAGCACCATAAAATCCAAAAATACGGATGCTTGTCCATGTCATGGAATCATAGAATGAGACATAGAATGGTTTGGGTTGGAAGGGACCTTAAAGATCATCTAGTTCCAGCCCCCTGCCATGGGCAGGGACACCTTCCACTAGACCAGGTTGCTCAAAGCCCCATCCAACCTGGCCTTGCACACTTCCAGGGAGGGGGCACCCACAACTTCTCTGGGCAACCTGCTCCAGTGCCTCACCACCCTCATAAGGAAGAATTTCTTCCCTATATCTCATCTAAATCTACCCTGTTTCAGTTTAAAGCCATTACCCCTTGTCCTATCACTACATGCCTTTGTCAAAAGTCCCTCTCCAGCTTTTTTGTAGTCCCCTTTAGGTACTGAAAGGCTGCTAGAAGGTCTCCCCGCAGCCTTCTCTTCTCCAGGCTGAAAAAGCCCAACTCTCTCAGCCTGTCTTCATAGGTGCTTCAGCCCTCTGATCATCTTCGTGGCCCTCCTCTGGACTTGCTGCTCTGTCAGGGGCTCTCTGACAGAGAAGAGTTGAAATCCAAATTTAACACTGCAATCGAGCCAACCCCAGACATAGCCGTTTTCTACTATGATCTCTCTTCCACCTCTGCAGTGTATTTATAGCAGAAGATGGTCCTTATTCTGCATCCCCACAGCACCCCTTTGCCCAGTACCTACCAGGGTCTTTGCTTCTAAGAGACCAGGCAAGTGAGTGATGGAGGGGTCTGTAGTTAGCTGCTGGAAGGAGACTTGGACCTGGGAAATGTCCTGGGAAAGTCAGGTGCTGGAAGGAGACATGGGAAGGATCTGGCCTCTTTGTTGTAGCAGCTCCGTCACTGAAGGAAGAGAGGGAGCTATACCAACTCCCAAAGACTTTTCCTGTCATAGGAAAAGACATAGGTGAAAGAGATGGCCCATGAAGGGCAAAAAACCCAGCCAAAGGTATTAGATGGGGCACTAGCTCATTCCCTCCCCCCTTCCCCGAGTTTTTCATTAAATGCTTTCCCTTCTGAGTTTTCCATTTGTTTTCTATTTCTATCTAATTTCTTGATTTATTTGTTTCTGCTTATCTATATTGCATGAGTCGTCATGCTGTTAAAGACCCTTATTAAGGAAAATGAATAATCTCCCTGAAGTTACTTATATGTGTCTGTTCCCTCCACTTACGGTTGTCTTCTCCCTGGTTATTGGATATTAAAGGCCAGAAAATGGGTTTGGCATGGAATTTTCGTAGGAATTTTTTTGGAAGTTTTCCCTTAAAAGCTTCTTAATCAAAAGCTGGAACTAAACCCCAAATTGCTTCTACATTTTCAAAAGGAATAGGTCAGCACTCTAGGTTTATGTCAAATGTTACATTTTCGGAAACAAAGAATTGTAACCTCAAGTTGAATAAAAATGTTCTTAGGCAGACAGCATCCTGGCCGCTGGCCCGGGCAGCTGCATTGTTTCTCCTTGGGCCGCGTTTCTGGGCAGTCAGAAGTGAAGCAGAATCTGGAAACCAAGACTTCAGAGCAGAACAATGATGGGACTGAATGCGCTGTCATGCGGGAATCATTTCCTTGGTCTTTTTTTCAGCAGCTTTCCTGTACTTGCTTTCATTCCACTCCCCTCCTTCCCATTCACTTTTTTTTCCCTTATTCTTCCCTTTCCCTTGTCTCTCACCACTCACTTCCCTGTCCCCTTCTTGCCTTGTTGCCTTCACTGTTCTCGTGTCTTTGTCCTTGAAGTGATGCACTCACATGACCCAATACTGGCAAAACTTTGCAAGGGCATGTTTCCTACAGAAAGTCAAGATGGATTTCAAGGCAGGCTCAAAGCGTTATTTCTTCTGCACAACGGAAAAAATTGGGTCCATACCTCAAAACACGCTTCCTTGTTCATCATGTGGTTGCTCAGCTGGTGCCTCACAAAGCCAATATGAATTTTAATTCGTAGTGGCTCACTGAGAGGGACCTTTCAGGTCTTGGAGTGGTCTCATGGGCCTTTCGGAGCTTGCCCCTTTCTCTACGGCCAGCTATCAGAGAGACGTCCGTGTTTTTCTTTTAAGTTCTCGGTGACTACTCTGTTTGCCTTATCAGCTGAGGAGAAGAAATGTGAAGATGTATATGTCTGATGAAATATTTAGACTTTTAATACTAGCAGCTCACAAGATACATAAACCATAATTTATTTCTGTTTACAGCACTTCTGCTGGAAGTATCCTGCTAATCTACCTAATATATGTAAGAAAATGCAGACATGCTAAGATTTTTTTTTTTATTATGACTATCAATCTTCACTACAATGTTATGAAGCAACAAGGAATGGACTTTTCCAGGAACTAGATGTCCTATTTATTAAAGAAAATGCCTCGTGTTATCTGTCAGAGCCCTGTACGCAGTACTGCATGACCTTTTTTGAAGAAACTCAAGTGGGTGACATGATTTTCCTACAGGCTTTAGCTGCAAGATTTTGTCACTTTTCCAGATGAGGTTGCATTAGATCCTATACATGTGCATCGTTGAATGAGATATCCTGTGGCTGATGCCCTTATAGGAGCTATAGGGCCAAGCACAGCTGGACAAACAGAGTTGCCTGGGGCCAGTGGAGGAGCAATATTCACAAAACAGTCCTTCCCTCAGGCCTGATGCTCAAGGGAGCATGTCTCAGAGATGAGCCTGGGGACTAAATCCCCAAATTTCCTGGGGCTTAAAAATCCAGGGTGACTTAGGTCTTTTTGCTTACCCCACATCCCAGTCCTTGAGGCAAAAATGACCTTTTCCATCACCTTTCTCTCTCTGCCCCCAGTGGCCAGCAAACCTAGAGCAATTGTTTTGTAACCAGATTTAGCTTTCAGTTTGCTTCCACTCCACCCGGGAACAAAGGATTTATAACCCTAGAGCCGATCAGTGTTTTTCCCACTTGCAATTCTTCGTTTAAAAAAAAAAAAAAAAAAAAGCATCTTCTCCTTGGAACATTACCTTTTTCTCTGGATGTTTCTTCCCCCTTGTTATCTCTAGGTGGATGTGGTTTAGCCCTGTCTCTTCCTGTAATGCTTTCACGGGCGTTGTTACAGTGGCATTACCAAAGTGTATTTTCGTGCTCAGACACTGATAGTGGACGTGGGTCTTCGCAGGATAAAACTTTAGAAAATGAGATCTAGCTTTTTACCCCTTTCATCTGAAATGGGAACTGGTTAACTGGTGCTGTGGTGACTTCTTGAGGCAAGAACCCTGGCAAGGCAGGCCAGGAGCAGGAGGAGTTTAACCCCCAAAGCTGGCAGGGAGGCAGGCTTGGAAGCGGGGTCTGCACCCCACACTTCTAATTGACAGTTCTCCCAGCCTTCACAGACATGATACAAATAGGTGTGCAGCTAAAAATGGAAACATTAAATGGACTCCAAAATAAAGGAGATGGGCAATAACTACATGCTTGGCTGGCTGAAGTCTGCTACGTGTTTTTAAGTTAACCGGATGTTCTGCGCTTGGCTTCCGTATACAAGATCAAAAAATAAATCCTATTAATACTTTTATTTAAACTAGTCATTCAAATTTGAGTGGGCTGAGAAGCCGTAAGCACCCAGGTTTGCCCAGGATTACCTCTGCAATAATTATGTGCACATATCAGAGGTATGAGAATATCAAGTGAGTTCATTTAAATTAATGTTATTAAAACAAATGGAAAATTGATTTTTGGTAATAGAGGGCTTGATTTACCCTAGCTTAACTCCATTGACTTTGGTGGATTTGCTTCTACTTCACTTTGGTATAAATCAGGGGAATACCAAATCCAGGGAGTGTAAACGCTTAGACCAAGTGAAGTATTTACTGTCTCGTGTCTTACCACATTCAAAGTAGTAGAAAATGCGTTTCTTCTGATTTATTCTACTGTAATGCAGACAGCGGCCAGGAACAGCAGAAGTAATGATTAGCTGTTTATTGCAGCGTTTGGCCTTAATAACTAATATCATGGTAACAGAAACATAATTACAAATTCAAATTGAGCTTATATTTAAGATATTTATAAAGCAAGAAGCAGAACTCAGGTATTGACCATTCACAGATCGAAATGGTTTCCAACCTCCAGGCTCAGCAGCGGGCTAAGGTCTGAAGTCATGTACCCGACTGGAGTCCTTCCTCCCCCTTTTTTAAAGTGCCTTCTTATTGCTCCATGAGTGAAAAATTAATGGACCTTCTTTCGTTTGCTTTTGTGACGAGAAGGAAGCACTTCCATTAATGACACTAAGAATAGGATTTACTGTAACTTGGCCTCAGATGGTACTTGTGGTTCCCACACATCCTGTAACAATATGCTTTCTAAACTTAAACGGATATTGCCACACTGACTGTTATAGAAAAGCAGAAGGAAGATGATGAAGTAGCTCCTCCAAGCTAATTTTTTTTCTGAGGCAAATTTATTGGCCTCGTGTTCAACACCTCGGCAAGGGAAAAAAAGCCCCGGCATGAAAGTGAGACAGGTTGCGAGTGTATTTTACCAGTGTGTCTGCAGTGGGGTGATTTCCTGCAATTAGTTACTGATGTGCAGGGTAAAGTAGAAAAACAGATTTTTACAGCTGGTTTTTCACTCTTGCGTGGTAGTGTTATCTGACAAGGGCACAAATACCATATTCAGCTCCACCTTTCCCATTCCTCGGCCAAACCTCTCCTCCACCTTTTCAGCAATTCCCCCAGCAGCTGCATCCTCTAGCAACCTCCTACTGATCGCTTTGCACACCCCCCCTCCAGTCAACGCTCCTCTGGGGTAGCTCAGTCACCGATTGATGAATTGGTGGTGTTCAGCTCCAGCTGGCAATCAGCTGCCTCTGCTCTTTGACCTCTTGCCCGAGGCTGCCTGTAGACCTGTCAATCATAGAAATACTTTTTGTGAAGTCAACTCTTTAAGCAATTAGGGATCTATATGTAGGCAGCCAGAGCATCTCACATGGCGCTTGGGCCAGCTAAAACTTCTCTTACCCATTACCATCCTCTGAGTAAGTCAGTCCTGCATAGAATAGATAAATACCAGCCATCCATCATCCCCCGTATGGCTTAGGAGTGTAATTTCATGAGCTGCCTGTGTGGGAGAGAAGTGTGAGAAGATGCTGCGTCAGTGTGTGGGCTGCACAAGGGACAAAGAGGTGACTTAAAATTTATACTGGAAATAGAGAGTGAGTAATAATGTGCCCACCACGGACTTTTCTTCAGAAGAAATATGCAAACGAAAAATGATTTGAATGATGGATTTAACTACCAACTGAAAATGAAGCCGGGAAGCTGAGGTGTGAGCCAGCCCTCTGGCAAGATATGGTAGCAAACAGGCATAAACCACAAAGCGAAATAACACTGTGTATGGCGGGGAGGGGGGGTGAAGTTGTGTGGCGTGGAGCTTGGAAAGAGAAAGTTTCTGTGTACCTGCTAGGTTTTTTAATTTCTTTCCTCTGTGGTGCTTTCCCATAATTAATGGAACCACCAGGAGACTAAAGTGACATGATGCTCCAGACCTGAAATCTGAGTCCTGGGGGATTTCTAAGATGAATCCAGACCAGAATACTGTATCCACAGGGCTGTGGGAAAGGGATTGGAGTTTATGCCTTGGACCTTAGAGACAGATGGATATGAACCAGACCACCAGATCAGACCCTTCAGATTTTGGAGACATTGTAAATAGGGCTCATATCCAAACATTACCGCATTATATTTGCTCTAGCGAAGAAAGGTTTAACGTGCATGCATGAAACAGAAAATAAACTGCTAGGAAAACGCAGAGACTATAGTTGAGCTGATGGAATGATCTATCCTGATGTAATATTTGTCAGCTGTGGTCTCCTATATTCACCTGTGCAATTCTCCGGCGTTCATCAGTCAAGCTGAAAGAGATTTTTAGCAATAAAGAGAGGACTTTCTTCAAAGCAAGCCTCTTTTCATGCACACGATCTGGAGAGAGCGTTCCTTTATTTTTCCTGTTGCCATCTGGGGTGAATAGGATATAATCTTTTATCTTTTGTCCATTCTTATGCATCTTCCTTCTTGAGATCCTTACGACTGCAAAGTCTGTTTGCTGAAAAACATCTCTCTCCCATCCCCTTCCCTCATTTCCTAAGAAAATAGATACTTTGAAAGGCATGAAATATAATGCCAAGTGCTGCCTTCCTAAAGAATGTCTAAAATTCCTGCGAGACAATGCATTGTTTCAAAACAAAGCTATTTCAGGCAATTCTAGCCTCGAATGTACAAAGCTATTCATCCGAGAGACTTTTTTTTCAGCACAAATATTCTTGCTCTGGGGTTTTATCTTTTAGAAAGAAAAAGGAAAGTGTTTTGGAAGATCATTTTCATATTGTAACAATTTAAAATAAAACAAACAAAACCAGATTCTGCAGAAGTTCAAACCAACTGTCATTTTTGCTGTCCGTGTCTAGTCAAAGCCAGCACAATCCCTCTGGAACATCTTTTACAAACGTTATTTATTTGACAGTCTGCCTCTGGTGGGTTTTTTGTCAAATGTTACCAAGAATCCTGTGCCATGCTTAACTTTCAAAGGAAGAGGATAGTGGGCTTGGTTTTCCACACTTTAGGGTCTTACATGGATCTTGGTGTGGTGGGAACTACCCCCAAAACTGCTGACTGTCTCCATGTCCCTGTCTCCGTGCCAGCTTTCCCAGGGTATTGGCACTGTGTTTATTGCTGTTTGGTGTGGCTAGCAGGAGGGAGAACCAAAGTACTGGCCTGTTCCAAGCCATTTGCTACCAGCAAGGATGTGGCCTATACATTTTTATGAACTTCATTTCACAAAATCACAGAGCTGGAGGGTTCTGAGTTCTGTAGAAACGTTACCATTTCCAAAGGAAATATTTTATAGAAGGCAGGTAGGTTTTGGCCAAGTAGAGAACCTCAGCTGCTGTTTTATGTACTCTCCCCATGCATGAACTCATTGTGGGCTTGAACCAGGAAAATCTTCCTAATGCTGCCACAGTAAAAGACAGAATGAGCTCAAAATTATGGATAGAGCAATCATGCCTTCATTTCTTTCACTTATTTTGCAGAAAACAGGGCCTCAGACCATTAGTGCTACCTCCTTTCTCAGCACCAAGCCTGCTCACTGAAATTAAACATACAAAACTATTTCACCAGCCCCTGCATTTTGACTCTGCTCCAAGTCGTTGGTTTTGTTATTGTGGTAGGAGACAGATACTCACAGAGCAAAGGCAGGATGCTATTGCACTAAAATGTGTAACATGCTCTCTGGGAAGTAAGTTGTAGGTGTCCTGCTAGATAAAGGTTTAAAGATTTCCCTTTTCATTTCAGTGCTGATGGTAATGTGGAGGAAGCTGGTTTTAGCAGCCGTTGGTAATTAGCCAGTTTGCAGTGTTATCAGAAATATGTGCTTTTTTGCAACAACAAAAACCCCCTGGAACATCCTTTCTTTAGAAATATCTGTTAAACAAAACCAAAAAGTGAAAAAAGAAAATTAGCAGCTGCTATTGCACTAAACTTTAACGTACAGATACTGCTTTCTGAGAGCTATCATTAGAGCCAAATTAAAATATAGCTGAGATTTTTCTAAATAAAACTGTCAATGAAGATAAAAAGTTTTTATGTTGACAGTAAAGCAAATGGTTTTTTCCACTCTGTTGAGGTTTTGTAATGGTGCAGTATATCTGGTTGACTTATGGCACGCTAATGACAGATTAACAGCTGCAGGAGAGACGATTGCTCTGAGAATTGCTCTCGAGTGAGCGAAGCTGAAGGCCTGTGGGCAGGGGCTGGATTTGGACGCAAAAATGGGTGGAGGATTTACACAAGGCTGCACATTGGTAACACAGAGAACAAATAAAGAAAAGCACTTATGGATGTGAGAAGAAGTGGTTCCTAGGGTGGGGGAAGCCTCGCGATGGAGGTTACGTCTTGGCGCTGCAGGAACTGAGATGCAGCTGCAAAGTAACTGAGCTCGAGTATTTTCTATAGGTTAGGGAAGGTGTGCACCAGCAGCAGTGATAATTGCTGGGGATATTAAGTAGGTTAAGGTAGAATTATGATCTGCTGTAGTCTTTTAATGCTTTTCTAGCATGTTCAGCCGGCACAAATGTCCCTGCAACCAGCCTGAAATAGCTATTTCCTTGGGTGTTTCCCCAAAATGTTCACATGGGGAGAAAAGGTCACGCTAGAGGAATTTTTCTCTTCTCACCATCCAAAACTGGAGACCTTGTTCCCACTTTGGGGTGGAAAAGGGTCAGAGCTTAGCTATCCCCATGGTCTGGCAGGAGGAGGAGTCCTGCTGTGGTGGGTAAATGCTGACCCGTCCTACCACACTCGGGGTTGCTACATTTCCTGCTGGGGAGATGTGAAATGAAGAGAAGGCTTTGGAAAGTTGCCTTCTTGGTGGAAACACCCATTGGATTAAAAATTCACTCTAGAGAGCTCACTAATCGACTATTATTTTATTTATCTGAAATAGTACTCGGTAGTTTGTATTTGGAATTTGTGTTATTTGTTGCAAATGAGGCAACAGAATGGTTTGAATATCATGAAGTGGAGCAAGCATCCCTCTGCTTGGTACCTTCATTGTAAGATGATGGCAGTGGTGGTTGCACATTTTATCTGATGCTCTTTGTTGTAAATAAATAGACAAAGAGGGGCTGGAGTGGTGCAGCAGCAGAAGCCGTTCATTGCCTCTCTGTCCTCTGTGCCCACAGCAAGTGGAGAGAAAGGGATTGTGAAGCCCTGAGCCATAACTCATTCTCAAGTCTGCAAATGTGCTGGAGCTGCTCCCTTCATTGTACAGTGCCCAGTTATAACCTTGTCCAAGGACAGGGACTATTGGCAGCTGTACCAGGTCCCCCACCCCTTAGTTCCCGAGTCCTGAATTTCCCCGCTTGTAGCAAAGAACATGCATTTAGGTCTTCAGAACTACCATATCTTGGAGATCCTCAGATACCTCCAAAACCACCATCTGTGATAACCTGAATTCACTTGGAGATATCTTCAACATTTAATTAGACTAGTTATTTTGGCAGGGAGGAGGAAGGAAAAAAAGCAGAACGCTTAGAAAAGAACAGCTTTTCCTTGGATTGTGACATCTGAATAATTTAAAGAGGTTTTGAGAACTATGCTTTATTTTAATTAGTTTCTGAACCAATTTCTGCTTTGCCTATTCTTTCTCCCTCCTCTTTGTACTGTTTATTTTTGATGACATCTGCAATCCTGAAAAAAAAGAAAAAGGAAGCAAATTAACTTGGTTCAAGCCACATCAGCACATCCCTTGGAAGATCACAGCAGTCAGCTGTAAAAAATGGGTTTATGCTGAAAGAAAATGAGGAGCTCAGAGGGCTGAAAATGTAGTTACCTATTTATTAACTACATCTATCTTTATTATTTTTGTATGGCACTGAAAAGCATTCTTGGCACTTCACAGATGTGCACAAAGGACGTGAGGTGGACTGCTGTGGCACTGTTTTATTAAGGCCACTCTGCATTTACATCTGCCAAACCCAGAACTAAGTCCATCCTTTGACAAACTCTCAGTCTAAATAGGCACAGTCCAGGAGAGCAACAGGGGAAGAAATGAGTCGTGTGGCTGTGATTAACACTGTGATTAAGGAACATCACATTAGTTCCAGAAAACTCTTCTTGCTCCTTGCAGACCCCTGCCTTGCGGTGCTGTGCGTTTTGCCAACAGTCCTTCTTCTTGTGTCCTATTCCTGCCAAGCAGTGAGTGAAGGGTAACGTCTGCAGAGACAGTCTGCCCGTTTAACCCAGCTGTGGGCCTAAGGAGAGTGAAGGGAGTCAGGGTGAAGGAGACGATTCTCACAAAGATCTTAAGCAGAGGAATGAGAAGGAAGAGATCCAGCAACCCAAAGCTGAAGGAAACAGCCCTGATCAATTGATTGCCTTGACCACAGTATCAGTTAGCTACAGCTATGTGGCTTTTCGAGTAAGACAAATTGTCCTGTTTGGAAACGGGCACTGCTATGTGCAAACTTAAGTTGCCCATACAAAGAGTTACTCTCCATGGGCGCAAGGAAAGGAGCTACAACTCCCTTCCCATAAACCTGGGGACTACAGAAGTTGATAGAGAGAGATATGTATCTTTGGCCTATCATTGCCAGTCCATGTTCAACGTTGATAATTCTGTGTGCTTCTTGGAACGATAAGATGTCTATGGAGTAAAAGAACATGAAATACAGTTGTAATTTTAAGATCATTTTGGATGAAAAATGAAAAATTGCCTTAACCGATATATTTTGCAAATTAATATAAGCCTCAGCTAATATTTCAGTAAGAAAGAAAAGCGCCAAGCAACCTGTCACAAAAAAAGACAGAATGACTGAAATGTTTCATTTCAATATTTGTCAAACAAGAAGTTTTGAATTTTTTATTTGAAGTGAACATTTTGAATTTTGAAATGTATGCCCTCCCTCCTTTTTTGAGGAAGCTCAAAGTGAATCATACATTTTTTCATCCCCAAACAATTTTTATTTTCAACCTTTTCTAAATGCCAGGCAGGCCAGGAGAAAAAAAAAAAAGAAAAAAAAAAAAAAAAAAGGAGTTATTTGTGCAATATTTGTTTGAGAGATGTGGTTTCTGAACAGGCTGTGTTATGATGAGGTCCTGAACACTGACTCACTAGTTCTGATCCGAGTTCAACAAACAGTACACGTAAGGTAGGCGATGGAGGTAATTCTGTTATCGTGTTGATCTGTCCTGCCAATCTTCTCCTAAGCATTATCAACTAATGTGTGACAGTTATCAAGTGGATCATAGGCCGGTCTGTCTGACGTAGCTAAGCTGAATCCGTCAAACATATTTCACTCAGAATCTCAAATTGGACTCGAGCCTCAGTCTGTGAAGTTGCAGATAAGTAATTTGTCACGTTTTGCTAACACCTTTCCTCTGCTTGGTGTGTCCCTTGTGGTCCCGTATTGCAATTCAGCATGCTCATTTTAGCTGTGTTTTCAGGATGTAATATGAAAATTACTAGGCATTATGAAAAGGTCAGCTCTGTTAGACTCACAGAGTAAGTAGGAGGAATGGAGTTGCTCTTAAGATATTCATCATCTGTCATTATGTCTTATTAATCATCCGAAACAAATCTTGGACGGTAGTTCATTAGAGAGTGCATGTCCTACAACTGTCTATGATAGGTGCCATTTTTACTGTATCTTCTCTTTCTGACTTTTTCAGCATGTTACTAATTGAGATTCTTATTGTGGCATTTTGATTACTGCGAGTATAAAATACATGCAAACATGTTACCTCTATTAGGAATAGCTGAACAGAGAAAAGCTGTGTTGAAGAGTGAGAGTTAGCCTTGGTGAACAGTAGGGCTGTCTGGACGGGGAAGTACCTACGTGCACAGTTCACTGCTTAAGACAAACTCAACGGTTTGACAAGATTCAAGAGATCCAAAGCGTTGTCAGTATGAGAGAAATACAGGATGTCAAAAATGTTTGACACGCTTGGTCTAAAGGAGGCATTAGGCAGCATAATAACGGAAGTATTTAACTCCCTAGCACAGCCCAGTCCACTGTTCACAGCAGAGACACAGCTTTTGTAAGAGCTTTCTCTAAAAGATCTGCAGATGCCAAAATGGGCTTCTGGACGGGGTGAATCCTTCCAGAGGAATCTGGCTGAAGTCATGTTTCTGGGCTTCAGAAGCAAGTCCCAAATAACAATGTGGAGGGCGAAAGAGTATATGCAACTGAAATATTAAACTTATTCCTGTAGAGCTGAAAAGCCAACACACACTTCAACACTTCCAAACATCCCTTCCGAAGGAATAGGCAGATCCTGTCACTTTGGAAGGATTGAAAATGCGAAATGGGCCAGGTGGAAGCGCGCTGGAAAACAGCCAGCGTTCAGGAGCTGTCCTCTTACTAATTTGTAGATTAGAAAAAATGCTTGGTGCCTTCTAAATATTTGTCTTCACATCTCAGATGTGAAAGTTTAAGAGTTTATTTTTGTTCTGTGTCTTTTGATGGGGTGAATAGAGGGGAATAGCGGTGCACGCTTTACTGGAAATGCATTTTTCCTTTACTGCCACTTTAAACGGGAGTAATGGTCCAGGTTCCTCACTGGTGGAAACGGCTGTAGTGCTGAGAATTTAAGGAAGCTACTATCGCTAGCTACCTAGGGAAAGTGAGATCTGGAGCTATGTGTTACATTTTTTCTGTTGCAGGATTTGCAGAGAACACATTAACCTGGTTTCCAATGTTTTTTTTACCTGACTCCTCAGAATGATGAGAATAAAGCAATAATCATTTCAGAAGCAGATGCTGATTGCTTTTTTGAAACCATAGGACCAGACTCCCCTCTTGTGTAAACAGGCACAGATATGTGTGAGATAACTGGAGTTGTGCAATTCTGCTCAACTCCAAAGGCTGTCCTAGCTGTTTGCATGGCTGTCTTCTCTAGCAGGGTAAAGCTTGTGATGAAATATCAGGAAAGCCAAGGAGACAGACAGGTTGGCCTCTGACCAGTATTTCAGCTCAGCTTGTGTAATGCAATGGTCAGCTTATGCAAACTACTCTGGTAACACCTACGCTGCTTCCTTATGCCTCTCTGCTAAGTTGCTTTTCAGTACTCCTCCCACTCATGAAGGGTTTCCGCGAGACAAAGCCAAGTGGTGCAAAGAGAACGACTCTGCTGTCATCCAGCCACCAGCTTCTTTCCCTCACATGGCTATGTATGGTCACAGGCAAGGAAGAAATATGTCCCAGCTCACAGTGGCACTTCTTAGAGGGGTTGTAAGCATTATAATGGAAAACACTTCACTCCATAACACAGGTACTGACAGAGAAAAAGCTTTTGTGGGAGTTTTGCTCTTTGTAAGCTGGATGCTGGTGGTGTAGGCTATGCAGATCCAGGCCATGGACAAACACCACTTCACATGTTGGCACCAGAAGGGTTGGGCTGCGGGGACAGAAGCCAGAGGCTCTGCTGAGTCTGTCCACTTCACCTGGTGGTTCCCTTGGAGGCACAGGGGTTTGTCGCATTAGGACTAAGAGATGCCAAAGAACATGAGCATCTTTGGTTTTGTCTAGGTTCTTTTATATCAAGTACAAGAAACAGGAGAAAGATATTTGGCTGCTACGAATGGAGGTGGCCGCATGGTAGGCAGGAGGGCTATGCTCATCCGCAGCAAGAAGTATCACAGTGTTCAGCTCGGTGACATGAGCTAGCACACATCTTTTCCTTCGGTGTTCATAGAGGACCTAGCACAGTAGAGTATGTTTTCAGAAACCACCACAGTAGAAGTAAGAAATGGATAACAGAGTATTTTGTTTCCTTCTTCTCTGCAGAGTTTGGTCTATTTTTATAGACACATATGTAAAATAAGCCACATAGCTTTCCAACTCTCTTTCTATTTGTCACACTGCTGGTAGATTGATACATAGCAGAAAGTTCATAACTTGGCTTTTTTTTCCCCATATCCAGTGTTTGTTCGCAGAGATTGAATCTGTCATTCCAGATTAACAGGCAGCCACCAAATGATTTTATGATTACCATGGGAGCTCAGTTGTTGTGGGGGTAAAAGGTGGGTGGGCATTAAGGTATTTGTTTATGGATAATCCTTTAAATAAATGAATAGTTGTAAGAGCAGGTTTGTTTCACAGGAGTTTCAGGAATAGCATGTTTCAAGTCTCTCAGGTATTTTTTGTGTACAGTCTGGAAGGCAGATCTTTGTGCACGATGCCCTGCAATGACATGGGTGGCAGGACCAGGAAGCCGAACCTGGCATCCTTGGCTGTCAGGAGCGAGAGGTGGAGGGAGCAGTCCGACGGCTGGGCTACATCAATCCTTTTGTTGCTAGGCCACCTCTAGAGGGTGACAAATTGCCACACTGAAAGCTGTTACCATAACTTTGTCGTGAGACACTCTGTCATAAGACTTTGTCATAAAGCTATATGGCAACTTTGTCATAAGACTGTCTCTTATCGGTGCTCTTCTGGCACTCCTTTGCAGACTCTGGTAGCGGGGAAGCTGTGGAGCAGTATAAAGAAGCTGAGCAGCAAATAATCATTTACTGTTCCCCTAATGCAGGAACTGAAAAACACCAAATGAAATAGGTGCTTTCCATGCAGTTGAAATGTGGCAGCCCTTGTATAGGGTGTTTTTGATGCTAACACTTCACATGTAACCTCTAGAAAGTCCTTGCGTTGCAGATGTTTGGAAGGGAAGATGATCTGTTGAGGCAAACAAGCTTTCCTTGTACTTTTGTTCTCTCCTGGGCTGCAGTTAAGACATTGGATTTGAGCTAGAATGACCTTTGGTCTGACTTGGTATGATAATTCTTGTGTTGGGATGCATTGTAATGGAACAAAACATAACATTTTGCAAGAATTGAATGGTTTTGTTCAGTATGATTGACGCAGACTTGGAAATCACACGAGGGCTTTGCAGCAGCATAGCCGTATGCAGTTCTCTGAGTCAGAAAAAGGAGGTAATGTCTACCACCAGGTACAGAAATACAGCATGAAACCAACTCCACCACTTAGATCATCAGTGGACCTTTTAAAGAAGCAGAGGACAAAATGTAACTGCTTTTTCTCCCCAGAACAATAACAAAAACTTTAAGCAAAATACCCTATTTTATATGTGGAATTAATAGTTCTAGCAAAAACTTTACATTTCTGGAAATCAGAAGAGAGTTTCTATACATCAGGCAAATGAACTCTAGGAACACTAACAGAACAAAATGATCATTGCTGCAGAGGGAATGACATGACGTGGAGACTTGTGAGTGCAGAGGAAGGGACTTGCATTCATGTATCAGCCACGAATAATGTGAGAATCCACTCGCAGCATAAAGATATTTGAAAGCATATTTTCAGGATTAGTATATTAGTATATGGCAGGTGGGGTAGAACTAGATGATCTTTAAGGTCCCTTCCAACCCAAACCATTCTACGATTATATGATCTATTTTTCTTTTGTAAGGGACTGCAGAGATGCTTATGATACAATTACGTATTATGGTGCTATTGTTGCATACAGAATGTGAGAGGGGAGAATGTTTGGAAGGAGGCACAGAAATGAAAAAAAAAATTAAAACCATCAGGACAGCCAAGCTGGATAATACCAGCTGAGGACCTGACTCATTTTGTGATGTCTGTGGCACACCAGATGCATGCACATGTATTGTGCTTACTGCCCTGTGGGAGTAGCTGAAAGAAAGAAAAAAGACATTTCTAGAACAATACTGGCATAAGGCACGTATTATAATACTAACCCCCCTGATGTGTTATGGTTTTAGAGTAATTGTGTGGGTGTTTGGTGTTTGAAGGAGAAAGGAGAGATACTGAAATGAATCACCTCTTCTTCCCTTCTTGGCTTTTACACCGTGGGCAAGGCTGGTGGTACTTCAAAGCTTTCTCGCTGTACCACAAAGATGTGCATTGACCTTTTAATGTCTTTTAAGGTCAGATGGGACCATTTTGCTTCTCTTGACATAATCCAGTCCAGCAAACGTTTCCCCAGAGAGGGGTGTCCTGAGCGCCCAGGGTGCACCATCTGTCCCTCTGCTCCCTAGCTCCCCAGCTCTCCCTCCACCTGCTCGCTCTCCCCTCCAGCACAAGCAGCTCATTGATCCTGATGTTCTTTTTCTTCGGTCTTTTGGGGTTTCTGTCCTCTGTAAAGGATAAAAGAGCAGCCCATTTTAGTTCTGACTATGCAAGAGATAAGCCTGCACTGTCTGAATTTCTCTGTCGGGTGGTGGGATGCAGGTGCATGGGGGTTGGCCCCCCAGTGGTGTCTCCTTGGAGGTGTGCTCTGGAGCTGAAATCTTGGCCACAAGGAAAGTCAAGGGAAGGTTTCCATTAAGTCTAATGGGGATAAAGCCTTAGCTGATGAGGCAAACACATAAGTAATGTATTCCATTTCTACTCTACATGATTAATATGGGGAACTAAATGTCTGTATCAAATTCAGTGTCTGTTGTAGTTATGCCAAGTTTCAGGGCTCAGACAGCTGGCAACCAGTAAGGAATTTCTTTGGAAATACAAACCATTTGCAAATGGCCCTAATTCTTTTACTACCTTTTTCCTTTTCTTAGCTATTTTTACCTCTCCTTTTATTCATTCCTATTATGCTTGCAAGGGATTTTTCACAATCATTTTGAGACATGTTCGTTTATACTGCAGAGAAGATAAAGCCCTGTTTGGCTGCGGTGGCCAGCCCGGCCGAGGAGCTGCTGGGATCCCGCTGCACCTCGCAGCCTGGCTCTTCAAAGGGAAGCTCTGATGCAATATTTCTGTGGCCAGAGAACAAAATGAGTCCCATGGGAACAGCTTCATTTCCTTTGATGTTGGGTGGATTTGGCAGTTCAGCATCACTTGATTCACCAGCCTGGCAGAGAGCCGGGATGCCTGCAAAGCAGGTCAAGGCTGTCATAATTTCACTGTGGAACAAACCCATTTTCGGACACTGTTTCATAACAGCAGCCAAGCATTTCCCCTGCGCTGTGGAGATGCTGGCCCCAGTGGCGTGTGGCGGCGAGGGGGTGAAACCCTGGCTCAGCACCTTCTGGTCCCCAGCCCCGTCTCAGCTCCTGGCCATGCTCACGCATGCACCACAGCACTGCGGCCAAGTCAGCATCCTTGCTGCGGCTGCAGAAGTGGAAAAAACACCCACACGAGAAATAAACTGAAATTCTCTGCTGCAGAGAGGACAGCTGTGTGGTGCAGGGAAATTTGCAGCTTGTTGACCGATGACACTGTTTCTGGGTCAGGCCCTGCCCAGGAGCACCGGCTTGGATGGCCAGGGAGTTGCTGGCTTCAGGGTCCACCCAGGGCCTTGGAGGAGAGTTTTCCAGAGGTTTGCAGCTGTTCTCTGCTCTCTTGCAGGGCAGGGGAGGGGGCTGTGGGAGCTTGACTCAGCCCCCTCTCATGCCCGCTGCCATGAGCCCAGACCTGGCTGCCAGCTCCACAAAGCTGGAGCCTTCTGGAGCCTTCCCCAGGGCTGCTGAAATAACTTATTTTGCTGTGCAGTAGTGTCCAGGTACCCTGCCCATAGTATGTATATATATGTATATATACATATAAATGTACGTGTGTATATGTAAGTACAGATATATCTTGGTTTGGGAGCCTGAATAGTAGCTCTGTATGGAAAATCTCTGAGCCTATGTTAGGCTTTTATATCTTTAAACCTCCCTGATATTTCCTAAATCTGCATTGACTGTGTGTTCCCAGCTCTCTGAACAATACTAGTGATGAAGAAAGAGATCAAATGCAGAGATACAGGTTCTGCTGAGCTTAGGTGGAAAGCGGTTATGCCTGCTTTATTCCCCAGAACTGGTCGTTGCCATAGGGCTTATTTGGGGCTAAAGTAACCTAAATAGGCAATGTTGATTGTCAAGAGTGGGAATTTTAGGGTTCAAATGAATGTTGCATTAACAGAAGTGTTCAGTGCTCAGTAGGGATAAACATGACGGCGCCTGAGTCCGTAGGAGGTTGGTCAGCTGCTCGCAAGCAGCTGCAGTCTGCAGGAGGACACCGTGTTGGTGCTGGTCCTGCATGCATTGAAGGGACGGTGTTAGTCCCCTGGTTTAGCTCACGTGTCCCCATGCGATGGGCTGCCTGAGTGTAATTCTGTAATGATAGCTCTTCTTTCCTGCTTCCCTCCCCATCCTACATGGTTAATCAGCCTGAGTTAGAAGCCTCAGGATATAAGGATATAAGAGCAAAATGCAAGCATGCCTTACATTGGAACTGATAATACAAAGGGTTAATTATCTCTAATACTGGGAGCTGTCGGAGCTGAATGAAATGAGATAACAGCTTTGAGTGCGTTTGCCTGTGTGTGTGGGAGGAAGGTGTGGAGGCTGTTTATTTACAATTACTCCCTTTCCAGAGAGCTGGTGCAAACCAGTGCTCCCTCACCCTGTTCAAAAATCAATGAGAATCCTCCTTGGCTTTCATTTTGTTGCTGTTTCACTTAACCTTTAAACTTTACCTGTTGGGTAAGCCAGGAATCAGCAAACCAAAACAGTTTGGACGTGTCTGAATGAAAGCCAAAACCCCGAGCCTCAGCTTTGATATATATATTGCACTGGAGCACTGGCTGGTTTTGGTGCTCGGAGGTTTGCAGCACAAGATTAGCACTCAGTGTTCCTGCTGAGACGCCAGGTTGCTGTGGGATCCCAGGGCAGCCCCCACTGAGGATTTGCACGAACGTTTTTTGCTAAGTCATCTCTGGTTTTCTTATGTTCTCCTCAGAGTGGGGAAACAAGCTGCGATCTTGCTGTTTTTCTCCCTTTCACCTGAAAGTGCTAGAGGTCCTGGAAGAGAAGCAAAGGCCGTTCAGTCACCTTCCATGCACCCCGCAGGACCTCCACCACAAAGACTCTTTTCACCGTGGTGACCCTCTCCACTGTGTTGCAAGTGCAATAGCCCCCAAAAAACAACTTTGCTGTTGCAGCCTGTTGCCCTACCCTTCCCAAGGTGGTTTGTCTGGGGATCCACCATGGCCGCTCTGTGTTTTACCCCAGAAGCATCATTTGAATTGTTTCACAGGTTTCACTCTGACCAATACGTTACAGAAACACCTAAACAAAGGAGTAATCCTATATTTATAACCAGATGCAGGGCCTGCGACTCTGCACAGCAGCTTTAACTGCCTAGAGCTACCTGTGAGGAGGCTTTAAATCCTCAGCGATAGCCTTGGCACAGTAATGCTGGATTTAAAGGTTTTCTGGGTGGGGAGAGTAAGACTCCGTGACTTCAGCCTTTGTTCTGACACAGGTAATTTCCCTTTGAACAAAGTTTTGGTGCTGGATTGCTATTTCTGAGAGCTGAGATTGCTCCAAATTCCTCCAAGCATCTGTGTTCCTGGAGTGTATGGTGGAATAAAATTAATTCCCCTCCACTGGGGCTCCCTGGATGGCATGTGCCAGAAGGGACACAGTGGTGGGATAGGGTTGCAGGACCTTGCAATAAGCAAATATCAGGCAGGCTGTGAGTTTTTGCTAAGAAAAATATGGTAGAAATATTTGTAGATGTTTAACCATTACACTGTGCTACGTTCTTGCTGTGCAATGCACTAAACACCTCGTGTCACGAGAACAGGCTCAGGGTGGGGATGAGCAGAGAGGAGCGAGGCAGCTGGAGGGAGATGGGAGGGAAATGTAATCCAGCTTGGAGGAGCAGGAAAGAGCTATGGCCATGAGTTCCCTGGGTCCATTTGGTGCCCACAGCTGCAAGTGAAAAGGTGTTCTGTTGCATTTATGCCCTCTTTCCTAGTAATTTATCCAATTTTCACCTCTTGTTAAACTGTCAACTTTACAATATGCATTTTCAGGACTAAGCACTGTGCTCACAGCTTCTGTGCTGTGAAACTCTGAAAACTTGATTTCAACTTTAAAAAAGTTATTCTGCAAGAAAAGAAAAAAAAAAAGGTGTCAGCATCATCTGTATCTGTGGAATTAGGTGTTTAAAACTAAGACCAACCCGTGTTAGCTCACTCAGGATGAAGCCGAATCAAGAGTGTTACCGGTTTTAATAACTTGCTGAGATTATGTAGCAGAGTTGTGAGTGCCATCGTTTCTTTGCAGAGAACACATTAAAACCGGGTATTTTGGCTTGCACCACAATGCTGCATAATGACAGTGCTATGCTGTGTGCCAGCAATTCAACGGGATGCTCCTTTCTTTGGATCACGTATCTGTTATCGCTTCAGACAATGAGTATCTGATACAAAATAAAAGTGATGGATGCCAAGTGAACCAGTGAGTGGGGAGAAGATACTGTGGTTCATTGACTAACCAAATTACTTTGGGGGTATTTAAATGCATCTCTAGCTTTTTATTCTGCATGGGCTATTATAGATGAATTCTGTGATGATTCAGTCTTGGAAATATTAACCTGTTCTGTTCCATGTGGGATGCTGGTGATCACAGGAATATGATGATGTGGTGAGGGACTATAATGCAGTTTCCAAGATCAAAAGGTACTGGGTCTGGACACTGATGAAAATTATTTTAACATTTATCAATTAATTTTAGTAGAGCAGTGCAGCTGTCCATACTTACAAACTGAGCTAAAACTGAATGTTGATTGGAAATATGGGCTGGACTGCGTAGCTTTAGGCAGCAAACGGTGTGCACTACATTAATGCATTCACCTGACTTTATCCCCCATTTCACTACTGGGTTTGCCATTCCACCATGACAGAAACTGAGGTGGATTGATGAGTTTGCTGCAGAAAAAGCAAAGCAGCTGTTAACTGAAGCAGGGAAAATCCCTCAACAAGTTGTCTGTAAATAAGTAAATAAAACCCTGGATTGGCTTTGCTGGTGTTTGCACACATCTTGTATTTTGTTCTGAGGAGATTGTAACAGATCAGTCTGTTTGCAAAAACTTTTGTATAAGCAGGGAATTAGAGGTCGGTAGCAAAGAATGTGTGTAGAAAGATATTTTGAACTTTTACATATAAATACACACACTGGAAACTTTTTCAATACGAGTGGCCAAAATAAGATGCCACCATCTATATATATCTTGGCCAAATTAATGAACAAGGTCTGCATTTCCAGTATCAAATACCAAATTCCTTATGAACAGTTCCAGCTGTTGTGAAAAATATTCAGACTGATGGTAAGTCAGTTTGGAAAATCTGATGCTGCTTTTGGACAGTTCATACCTAGAAGAGGTCTTCTTCTGTCCGATCAATCAGCTCAACTTCTAATATAAGCTTATAGAAAATAGAAGCCATCCAATTATCAGAAAAACTCTGTTATCCACTATTACAAAAGAATTCCTGAACAAAAATTTATTTTGAAATAAATTTTTATATTGGCATACAAGGTGCACAGACCAGGACAATGCAGGTGCGCTCTTGGGGCACTCTGGGGCTTTTCCAATGGGTGTTTGCAGTTGAATTTTGCTGCAGACAGGTTGTTGTTGTGCAGAGACTCCAACCTGGTGTGCTCACTGTCATCTCAAATGAGTTTATGGTCAACCATGAACTCATTACGATGTCTGGCTAAAACCCATCAACTAGTTAACCTGGAAGTTGCTGTGTCTTCCTCTGCAGCTGTGGAATTAGGAAGATGGCAAAATGAAGTTGAACTTAAAGACATCTGGGAGGCTGAGGAGCTGAAAACCATAAACATGGAGAATTATTTTTGCAGATAAGCATGTATAAGCTGACAAGTAAAGTCTTTAAATTGAATATGTGCTATCAGTGAGGTGTAGTCAAATAATTATTGAAATCCAGGGAGTAGGAGAATATATTGGAAAACAGGAATATTGGTTAGTGGGAGGCCAACAGGGGGCAATCGGAGCCTTCCCTGCCCACGGCTGTAAACCGCCTCCGGCCATTGCCACTAGCCCAAATTGTTGTCTGTCTGTGAAGTGTTACACATTCCATTTAATTAACACCTTAAATTTGATCTTGATGGTGTGGGAGCTCCTGGAGAAAATGAAATAAATTCACAACTTGCATTAACAAAGACAGTGTTTGCAAGGGGGTGGAAACCAACAAAATTGCCATGGAAATGTTAAAATGCGTTATTGGCGTGAGGGGTAGAGCCAAGCGAGGGCTGTGGGCTCACCGTGCACAGCAGTTGGCTGGTGGTTCTGCCCCGGTTTTGGTGAGAGCCAGCATGGGTGGGTGATGGTCTCACGGCATACCTGCAGACCTGCCTGTGTCCAGAGCCTTTCTCCCGGTGTTGCGTTGATGTAGCACCATCCCGAGCTTCCTTCTGCAGAGGGGGACAGCTCTCTCCAAACCCAAAAGCACGAGGAATGACACGGTATCATTGAGCACTGATGATTAATCATCAAACTAATTATCATTCCCAGAGCAGGCTCTCAGTAGCATTTCTGTCAGGAAGAGTGAAGGCTGAGAAAGGAGATTTAGTATGCAGCGAATACGAGCTCTTTCCCACACTGCCTGCCACCAGAAGACACTGGAGAAGGTTTTAATGTTCCAGGAGTAGGAGGACTTCTTCTGTGTGTAATTGTGGTTTGGTGACCAATGTGAGACAAAAGCCTTTCAAAAAAGATGAACCTGAATTTAAAAAAAAAAAAAAAGAATAGATTTTCTGTGGACCATCATGCGTATCCACCACTGGAGGCCCTTAAAAACATGTGGAGACATTTGACAAGAAGTATATATGCAGGGTTGGGTCTGCTTTGGGAAGAAGGATAGACTAAATAATTCCTTGAATTTCTTTCCAGTCCTATTTCTGATTATTATTATTATTCTTGCCAAAGATACCCAGGAAAAGCAAAACTCCAGATTATTTTTATATAAACATGTTATTCCCACTTCTTTTATAGGGAAATAATAATTTCTTAAGTAGTTCAACATGCAGAATATATTCCAGGTGGACACATCCTGGCTTTAGGAGCAGGGAATCGCATGGGCTGCGTTGCTCCCTCACTGGGTGTTGCTTGGTGGGCAGCGTTGAGTGCTGCCCCACCGTACTGAGGAACCACCTTTCACGTGGGACTTGAAAATCCTCCTCCTTCCAGCAGCTGTGATACGAACCAGCAATATCCTTCTCAGGTCTCGACTTGGATTCCTGCTCGTGTTTCACAACAGACAGTATCTCTTTGTCATTCGGCACGATGCCTGTCCTGCTTGCATTTCTCACATTATTGAATTTGCTAGGCCCACCAGGGTGCTCAGTACGTACCATAACGCACAGCGTCAGCTCTGGCTGCTTTTTTGGGGGTGGGGTTTTTTTTGAGGGAATATTTATTCCATTCTCTCACTGCATGCCAGTTTAAAATCGGGGCTGCAGCCACCCTGGAAGGAGTGAGCAGAGGGTGCTTGGTACCACAGCAAGAGCAACCTGCAGGTGAAGCCCTGTGGTGGCACGGGGGAAGATATGCCTTTATCCACACTGTGGAAATGGTCGCTCAAAATACACGAGCCCTGCTCAGCCACTGTAGCAATTCACCGCCCGAGTGCACCGGAGAGGTTACCTCCCCGGGGGTGCGCGCTGCTAGCACGCAGCCGGTGCATCCTGGGGTCTGGAAGGGGACTCCGCTTCGTGTTTAACATATCAGCCGAGTCACTCTCGCCACTCGCGTCACGTGCAGCTCTCGGCAGAAAATCCTCGCTGTAACCATGGGAACATGGTTTTGTTTAAGCAGTGCTTGTGAAGATGCAGTTCATAACAAGCCAGGGGTGATCGGGGCGGGTGCGTGGGGGAGAGAGCGAGAGCATTCATCTTTGCTTTCCTCTACCCTCGCGCTAATCAAATGCAAGAAAATTGTGTAAATGGAGGACTATAATTTCCCTTCACCTCCACAGCTTTTCACAGGTGGTCTGCTGCTGGATATCACTTCTGCATTAAACACAACACCACAGGGCTCGTTTTCAAAATCAGATTTTTTTGATGGGTAGATCAGGGAGACGCTCCCTGCCCTGGGAACCCGGGGCAGCTCCAGCAACACCTGTGAATCTGGGGTCATGAGGGCTCCAGCTTCGCTGGAACCCGGGGGTAGAGCACCATCAGCAAGGTGCTCAATGCAGGTCAGGTAGCACCTAATGGATACCTCCATGGCTCTTAAAGTAATTTTTTAGGGGTTTTGCTGCTGGTAGAGTGTGGTCCCTAAATGACAATTTTAGTGCCTGTCTTCTTGTATCCTGTATTTTACACTATGGTGACCACAGAGTTGGTGTCAGAAGTACAGGCACCCAGTGGCAGTAAATTTGTTACCACAAATTGGTAAATCTCTCTCGAAGTCTCCAAAGTGACATAGGTGATACCAGTGTTGGCTTCCCCAAGAGACGTCGGTGGGAGCTGGCTGCAGCAGGTCGCAGTCGCAGCCGCTGTGTGCTCTGTTGCTCTCAGAGAGGATCAAAGGCACTTTATCTCAGTTGCTGTTCACATTTGCTCCCCGGTTTTCCAGTGATAAGAAGTCACCATAAGATGGAGCTCAGCTGCACGTGGACTTGTCTGAAGTTTTCATTCCCCCTCCACATGACTCCCCAGGCAACTGTAGGATCCAAACTGCTTTAAGCATTCTGTCCCTAATTAATGGACATATTTAAGGACATGCTCAATTACAAGTGAACAAACACGCTTCGGTGCCGCCTCGAGGAGAGGCTTCCCTATACCAGCTCTCACTGCTCCGGCTTCAGTGGGAGCTGCAGGAGAAATGGTTTTATAGAAATGTTAGTGCAAGAAACATTCCTCCCCCTCACGCCTTTCACGCCCTTTCTTTTGTGAATATTTTCTTTCAAATTTTCAGTCATCGACATGCATGACTAAAGGCTGAACCAAAGCCAGTCGGGTTGGTAGATCCATTCCCACTGACTTAGACGAGCTTTGGGTAATCACTGGGGCATCAGAACTGTGCTTGAGAGGTCTCGGGCTGTACTCAGAGGGGAGCGTTTTGGGTACCAAATGGCAGAGCATATTGGATCAATGGCTTGCTTTCATCCCCTCCAGAACGATTGCTATTTTTCCCTATTTTCTCTATTTCATTTTTTGTCCGTTCTGTATTATTGTTTTCTGCAAACTGTGAAAAAAAATCCATCTAAAGCAAAGAGTATTCGCCAGCTATTGCCTGCCCCCTCAGGAGAAACCATTTGGGAACACTGTAAAATATATATATATATATATATATATAAAAAAAATTGCTACAGCTATTAAGCAGTGCACTGAGACAAAACTGAACTTGTATCCTTGTTTAGCTGCTCAACATGGCAGTGTGATAATTGCAAAAATACACTTCAAGTGAGAAAATGGTAGAGATTTAGGAAGCAGGATTGATTATTTTTCCCATGTTGGATACTCTGTTATGATATTCTGCCAGGTTGCCGTGGGCAGGGGGAGGTAGCTCGCTTTCACATGGGGGTGTGCAAGTTGGACATGAATCTGTAGAAAATCTCTGAGAGATGTACATAGCCACCTCCAAACTTCACATCTCTGCTGTTGCGTTGTGGGGTGGAGTTAAAAGATTGATCCATTAAACCGGTCTGCTAATTCCTTCGCGAAGACTGAGTCTGGGCAGGATTCCCAGTCGCTGAACTTCATCACCTAATCTATGGTTTGCGAGTCGTTCAGGCAGAATGGAAATTCTCCCCAGCTTTTCACTCACACGGCCCTGCCCTCCATAAATAACATTTATGGAGAAAGCCTAATCATGCTTACTTTAGGGAACATTGTTTTGCTTTCACAGCTACACCCAGTATGGGACTGGGACCCAAACCTCAGAGGCGCAGACTTTCCATCCTTCAGGATGGTTGAACGTGCAACCCATCTGTGGGAGCTCAGGCTTCCCACCCATTCTCCAACCTTGTCTCAACATATGGGCGGCCTGAAGCTGGGCAGCCCGGGGAAGTGTGGCTGTTTGAGCACACAAGCTCTTTGCCTTTTCGTGGACACATGCTGTGAGATGCGGAGTGCTGCCCACCATTCTTCTCTGCAGCGCTGGGTCTGGATCCAAGCAGAGCATGTGGAAGGCAATGAAGGGCTGAGAAGGACCTGGGGCAGAGCTCAGCTGGGACTTCAGGGTGTAGGGCACTGACCCCAGGGGAGCTGGTGGCATTCAGGTGCTGTGTGCTTCAGTTCTGTAAGGAAATAATGGGAAGGTAATAATGATGATGATAATAATACTTCTTTTTTCATCCAAGGATCTCAAGGATAGTACATTGAGGCCAGCCTGTTATTTTTACTCTACTTTTGTTTTTTGACTCTAAGTGACAGCAGCAGAAAGTGCAGTTTAGCTCAATTTTCCTCTTCCTCCGTCAGTGGCAATCTCTGTTTGCACAAACCCTTTGCTAGGAATGAAAATATCAGCAAATTGAGCTGAGCATGAAAGGAGGCTTCCAAGAGATGATTTTGCTGTTTAACCACCTCTTTGCTAATAACAACAGTCTCCTCGCAGGTTAACGAGCTGGCCACCTTCAGCATATATGTTTGCACCTCTGGGGGCAAGTCACACTCCAACACCCTTCTGAGAAGGGGGAGAGGAGAAGGAAAGAAGAGCACACAATTTCACGTGCCCTGGTGAGCTGTTACTCTCTCCTCTCCTGCCTTCCCACCTACTGGACAGACGAGGGAAGAGGCAGGGAATGGTTTGGGTTGCTTTCAAAGTGGCTGTCACTCTCTAGGATGGTGTTTTCCCCCATTTGTGAAAAGGCCTGAGACTGTCTGACATCTCTGCTGCAGAGAGCATCCTTGTACTGCTGCTCGCGGAGAGCAAGCATCATTGTGGCACATGCTGGACTTTGCAAATAAAAAAATCATGGCATGTATCCTTAGGAGGTGTAACTAGCTTAGTTACCCTGAAGGCAGTGGGAAGAACTGCTAGCTGCAGAGCTGGCCCTTGCTCTAGCTGCAGAAGAGCACGTGCTGCACGAATTACATGATCTGAATCTTAATCAAGTCTTGTTTGCATCACTCGACAATTCTGGCTCAGCCTCTGGGCTGGATTTTCCTCTTGCTTCCAGGGCTGAAATCAGGAGCTGTGCTGTTTTCGAGTGGGCTGGGCCAACAGGCAGATTCTCTCCATCTGACACACACCAGAGAAAGCAGAGAGTGGCTTGGAGCGAGGGCTCTTGCCTGGCAGGCCTGGGTTTGGGACCTACTCCCACCACAGCTGTGCAGGCAGGGTGCTTGGGCAGGCTGCGTCTGCTCCAGCCACAGCGTCAGGTTTGGGGGCAGAGCTGAGCCCCCTGTTTCGATACCTGCAGGTTGGCTGTTGTGTTGGCTGTTTTATCAGCAGATCAGGTTCTGGCTGCATAGAAATCTCATTTTTCTTTTAAAAGCAGGTGATGTCAGAGTCCCTTCTCAGGGAGGAACTTTTATTTTCCCACCTTGGAAGAGAGGCAGGTAAAGATGGCTGGGCTGCATGTCTGAGGCTGTGCTGGGGAGCTGGGTGGGCCTGAGCTGGAATTTTCCCCAGTATCCCATTAGTCACCCAAAGCACTGTGTTTGTAAGCTGGGGCTAATGTCGCCCATGCAGTACTGGCAAGAGGGAGGCAGGTGGTGGCCTGTTATCTGCGGTGAAGGGACATCCCAAATGGCATGCCATGTGGAAAATGGGGCTGGCTCGCTTGTGCTTTCCAAGAAGGAGCTTTTTCCCTCTGCTAAGGAGATATGGCAATCGTATCAATGCTTGTGAAAAGTGCTGTGCTCTTGTGAAGTTCCCTGCTGTGGCAATGGATTGCCCCTGTAACCACAAATCCTGCAGGGAAGGCAGCGAAGCTGGATAGCCAACGTCAAGCTTGTGATGAACAAAGGTGGCTAACATCCTTTTCCTCTGACAATAATCTGCTGTGTTTTGACCCCCCTCTTGTTATCCACCTCTGAGATTAAATTTTTCACAAGGACTTTGAAGAATCCATCATGGTTTATATGGTTTATGGTGTCTCAGTCTTAGTTAAAAGCACCTTGCTCAGCTGCCAGCTATGAATACCCCAAGAGGTGGAGGGGGGTGGGGACAGGGTTCATGCCAGCTCTTTTCTAAGCCCATTTCTATTGCCCTGCACAGAGCAATGGGGCACAAAACTCTGTTTGTCAAGATGATGATGCCTCGTCTGTCTCTACTATCATGAAGACACTGGCTGATTTTTTTTCTCCTTCTGTTTTTTAACAGAGTAGGAATTTACCTTATAAAAATGAAACAAGCCTGTTAGTGGGCCAGTGGTAGTGTTCTTTCAAGGTGGATGCAGAAGATTCAGAGAGCTGGATCGCAGCTTTTTTTTTTTTCTGGCATGCTAAGTGGTTTTGGCCAAGTCTCTTGCTCTTCTGCGTCATATTATTTTTGCTTGTAAAACAAAGACAAAAGTGCTGTGTTCAGCTGAAAGGACCCTTTTTTATTCAGAGTTTTGTAATGCATAGAGTAAAGGGCTGAGGAAGGGCAGATAAGTGACAAGTAGTTAAGTTATACAGCAAAACAAAGAAAAAGATGCAAGCCTTTGTAACCATATGCAAGAATTATTTGGAGTCACCAGATGGCAGGATTCTAGACCAAATTTGTTTTTGTTCTGCAAATCAAAACATACCATCTTTTACAAATGTCTGTCAAGTGAGAAGTGGATCTTCTTAAATGCCAGGAGTGTTAGAGTATCGCCACAACGGATCCAGGTGCAGAGAGTCTGGGAGACATGATGAGTAACCAGCAAAAAGGCGCTTCTAGGCACAGTGGTCGCAGGGAGTGCAGCTGGCTTTAGAAACAACTGGCACAGGGCAGTGACAAGCTGTGTGTTTCCAGGATTTCCACCAAGGTGAGGTGTTTTTCTGGAAGAGATGCTGCAGCCCAAGCAGAACCCAGTGCTCGGAAGTGCTGCGGCTGGGAGATGAGGCCATCAGGGCAGCTAACTGTTGTGGTCTCTGCCCGCTTTCCTACCTGAAAACCTGGAGTGTGCCAGCTGTAGACATCAAGAGTCATTTTACTAGGTGGCAATAAAATGATATGCATTTTCCTATTAATGGTGCAGGTAGCATTATTTCATTTTTCATTGCCTGCACGATGTAGCAGTGCTCAGGTCATCGTGGCTTTTCTAAAGAGTCAGGAAGAAATGGATAGGACTTCTGTGGGATGTCTTTGCTAGCAGCTTTCCTTCTCTTTAATAGAAGACATCAAAAGAGATCGTAGAGAACTTACAGTAGAGACTAAATGTGTATCACCAGGATAAATAAGGCACGCAGTCTTTTGGATTTAGAGGACATCCCTTCATTTTTGCTCAGTACAGTCCAGTCTCTCCTTTTTCAGTTTTCATGACAGATCTGACAAAGACAATCTTCTCTTTTAACGCTGAGCTGTGAGTACTGCCAGACGCTCAGTTCTGTAAGAGCATGCAGTTTTGATCAAACCAAACCAATTATCCTACCAGAGTGATAGTTTACCATGCGGAGTGTGTCCGTCTTACAAGACACTGCTGGATTTTTTTTTTTTTTAAATGCACATATTTATTTTTTAGACCTACACCATTATTTGATTAGATTATTACTCTGCTAGGGAGCAAATGACACACTGCCGTGGAGGTAAGCTGCCTTCAGCTAAATAAAGACTTAATTGTGGCACAAGTAGTTCAACACACATAATAGAAGACAAGTACATTCAGTCTGGAAGGTCAATGATGTTGACAGCTTTTGAAAATTGTAAAATGTAACTGTTATTAAAGCAGGGTGGTGGGTGAGAAACAACACGGCCCAAAGTAGATCTTGTCAGCAAGGGTAATATATATACCTTGGATGACTTGAGAGTTGCTGAGGAGGAAATATAGCTGGTTTGAATCTCCTGATCAGGTGTGAGATGCTTGTGAGCTGGTCACAGAATAACTTCTGGAAATGTAAAACTGCAAGGTTGGGCTGTACAAATTAGAGTGAAATCAGGAGAGAGCTCAGCAATACAACAGTGTTAGTTCTGCGGGGCTTTAAGTGACGCCTCTGAGCATCGTTTATTTTCTCTTTAGTTGGTAGAGAAGTGGTCAAGCTGGTGAAAGTTTATTCCCACGTACTCCAGGGCAGAGGCTGTGCAGGGAGGGCTTTTGGAGGCGACCAGTCCCGGCAGACCCTGTGAGCAGGGTCCCATCACCTCATGCAGCAGGACCTGAGAAAGAGGACTTTCAGCCCAGGAAAGGAAGGAGAAGGACATTGCAGTAAAAATAATCTAGGCTGCTTTGCAAGTCATGTAAAAGCTTGAAAAGATTTGCTTATTTTTTAGAGTCCATTGGAAAGTGTTCATCAATGGATTTTTTTTTTTTTTTAAAGGTCGCATATTTCCTGAAAGGAAATTACTCCTCATTCTGAGAGTCTCAAATTCACTGTCACTCCATCACTCTCCTAATGTATGGTGCTGTTAAACACACTTGGCTCTAACTTTTCAGCTCTTCTGAGTGGCATCGCCCTCTTTTCTCGCAGTGCTTTTGTGGTTTTTTTCCCAGCCCTCTCCAATTCTTACACTGTTGTCGGCCTCCTTCACAATGAGTCACCTTTCTCCCAGGGCTCCTGTAGGAACTCTCTCATGCTTTTATACCTAGTGTCTGCTGATGATTCCTTCAAGACATTTTTTAAAATCTTTTGTGCTTCTTGCAAGCTCTTTGCTCTGAGCCCCTCTCTGCTGTCACCCTCTGCCTTCCCTGCTGGAACCCAAAGCACACTCCCTCTCAAGTCTCTCCCATTCAAGCTGCAAAAGATGATATGTTAAAGTGATATGTTAAATTTGATCTGACAAGGGTTTGCATAGGACTGACATTTTTTTAAATGCCCATCCCAAAATATTATTTTGCCTTGTTACATGGTCTTTTGCTTTGTTGTGGCTTTTCTTAATTAGTTTTTGACTAGCTGCTGTTAAAATTCAGAATTAAGGATTCACTGATCTCTGAATTGATTTCCACACATGCTATAGAAAGCACAGTGGAAATTACACTGGAAATTGAACATCATATGGTGTGATAAATAGTAATTTGGAGGTATATTAACCTGCTTCCTTTAGGTAAAGAAATGTCTTATACAATAACTGTCCTCATTCAGGAGCTGACATTTCCTCCTGATGAGCCATTTATCTTATGGCTTGATTATCTTTCCGTGAATACACTTCAACTCTGACCTTTCCAGATGCTGTAGTGGGCTGTGCTTTCACACTGACTGGCAGGTTGCGGTGGCATGATGGCAACTGGGAATATGAGGTGTTCTGCCTACCCTAAATCATTGAGATGGTGACAACTTGTTGAAAAGCTCCTTGATGAAACCTAATTCCCTTCCTTTCACTAAAAGATCACTTATCTAGCAAAGTAAAATGGGTTGATATAACAGAAGATCACGTGGAAGTGTGGAGCAGGTTGTGTGCCGGAGAGAGGGGTTGCACCGCTCCCCGGTACCGCTGGTGGTAATGATGCCTCCTGGGGAGCGGACAGCTCAGGGAGATGACAACCTATTTTCTGCCCAAGCTTCAGTGTTACGAGAGAGATTTGGGTACATAGCAAAACAGTGCTGAAACAAAGCCGGGTGCTGTTATTGTTGTCTGCTGATTCGGGAAGTCAGACCTCCTCTGGTCTTCCCTTGGCTTACCCCGACCTGGGATGAGTGCAGAAACTGGCTTATTTCTCTAGGAAATGTGGAAGGCCGTGGGAACAAACTGCACCACTTTAAGACTGTGATTATTTAATGCTATATGCAGCCAGAAAGGGTGTAAAGCAGGACTAGGGATGGACTCGTGGTGCCCCAGCCCCTTCCAAGGGCAGGCTATGCACGCACAGCCCTTTCTCTCTCTCGCCCTGCTCACTTGAGGGTCAGCTCTGTCCATGGCACAACTTCCACTGAAGTCGCTGTGAGATCTGCTAAAGTCAGTATACCAGCATCGTGCCCTAATTTCTTTTGCAGTCGCTGCCTGACTGAACATAACATAAAGGCTGTTCTTGAAGTATCTACTTACAAGAAAACATATGAAATGTATCCGTGCTCTTGGGAGTACCTCACATCTAACCAGTGCATCCTTCTACAAAAACTGCAAAAAATGAAGACATCCACAGAATATGCATCTCAGTTGTGATGCCATCTGACAGAGTTAAAAACCACCAGTTCATGCCCTGCATCACCAGCATGGCTGCAGGGAGCTTAGGGCAGCATCCCTAGGGGCAAAGGCTGTCCGTACAGATGGACTGTGCGTGCCTCTGTGTGCACCCCATTACAGGCACCACGAAGTCTCTGTCCCTCACATTTGCATCTGACCCTCCCAGAGAGATGTCATGGACCTTGTTAGCTTTTGTAGTTGGCTTGCATTTTCCTTCATTGTACACTACAACCCATTTTCTTATGTTCTCGTCCCCCCTGAAGAGCCCAGGACTTGGTACACCGTTCTTTCCCCGCCAGCCTCCCACTGGAGTGAGACTCTGGCTCCTGCGAGAGGGAAATCAGAGGATCAGGAGAGACACGTGGCCTTACAAAGCTTTCTCTGTAAGGAGCGAGGTAGGGCAGTGGTGAACTGTTGGGCCTCATTAGAAGGAGCCCAGACAAAGCCACAGGAATGACTGAGACAGCTGAATTCCCTCAGATTATTCTCCCCTTGAGTTTTTGCTGTGAAATGATTTTCCCTGTGGGCTGCTGTGCCCTGCTCCTCTTGGCAGGGACTGCACAGCTCCCGCAGAGTGCCTGCCTGTGCCTCGGTCCTTCTATAACCACTTTTGGGAGAGAAAGTGCTCAGTAATACCTTGGTTTTAGAAGAGTTTTAGGAATATATGTGTATACTTTTTTACATTAGCAATAGCTAATTCTGGAAGATGAGCCGTGTAGAAGTGTCGCACTGCTTGTTTCTTTCGGTTGCCTGTCCCACCACCTCCAGCTGCCTCAAACAGAAAATTTGGTGTTGCAGAGACAAACCCACCACTCAGGGAGAGCTCCATTGTGCCGAAGCAGCAGTGATGTGGGAAACACCTTGTCCCTGGGAGCTTTCAATGTCTGCGTGGGTGTCCTAGGGTCGGGCTATGGAACACTTCAGAGATGAGAGCTGAGATCTTGAATATGACTCCAAGTTTTGTGAAAGGCTGGTGAAATGACAGGAGGTCAGATGTGATGTGTTTGCAGTAGCCTGTGCTGCTGAAGATACCCACTGCAGTTTTTTGTGCTTGTTTCTGTGCGTACAAGGGAGCTCATTACCCAAACTAGAGCACCGAGCCCTTTTCAGTAAAAGCAAACTAGCAGCACCGCTGATGCCCTCGTGACCTGGCAGCTCATTACAGCGTACGTATGGCAGAGCTGAATGCATCCATCATGCTGAGATTGGATCCCACGTCCTCACCGTGTCCCGTTGTGTCACCCAGAATTGTTTAGGTTCAGACTTGCTATTTTCACCCAACAAGCAGCAGCCTCTAATGAGAAGAGGTCTCTTTCCTCCTCCAGCTCCCGCTGCTTGGTCACTTCCAAGTTATAGTCCGAGGATCAATGAATTTTAATCTAACAAAAGGGCTCTCTAAACTATGCAAAATCAGCTGCCACATTCTAATTTCACAGAAGATGCCTTGGAGGTCCCACATTCAAACACTGGTTACTGTGGTGTGGTCATTTTGGGTGGAGGAGACTATTGTGGGTACGCTAGTGCTGGGGGTAACAGGGTCCCCGCCGCACCCCTATTGCTTAAGCAAGGCATGGAAAACCACAGCAGAGAAACGCCAACATGATGATTGCCAAAGGCGTGTCAAAGCCGGGTACTGAGTGAACAACCTAATTATAGCTGGCTGAACAGACTAGTAAGCAGAGGATTGTTGCTTAAAAAGGGGCTGTGTTGGTGGTGCCGAGTGAAAATGTGTATGCAGGGCAATCTGTGCTTAGGACTCATTTGCGTGGCAAATGCAGTGGTTCAGGCGTGGAGAGGATTCCCCACCAGTGACAGTGTTTTGCAAACACAACCAGAATTAATATACTGGGTAAATAAACCCCAGACATGCTCGGCTATGAATTGAAAAGGACTGCAAGAGATGAGAATCCTCCAGAGTTGAAAATGGAGGCAAAAGTCTGAGTTTGGTTTTACTCATGCTAGCGTGAATCAAGAATAAATCCACGGAAGCTGGTGGAGTGATACTTATGTGACAGAGGTGTAAAAGAGAGGAGTCAGTCCCTGCAGTCCGTCAGAGGAGAGTGTGACATTATGAAGAGCCGTCCTTTATGTGCTTTCTATTGCTTATCTACCAACATTCATTGCAAAAAATAAAGCTCCCGTGCATCTTGCATGTTGAAGCGGGATGCAAAGATTGGGAATGTCATTAATAGCCATTGGCGGTGCACTGGAAGAGGTGTCCATGTATGGGAACAGTGAGCTTTATACATTTCCCCTAAGGAAGGGGTAGGGCAGGAGAAAATATGTCCTCTTTGCTCAGGTCCTTTGAGGCTCTCCTGGACGGCGCTCAGGTGCTGCTGTGCGAAGGAGAAGGAAGGAGCAGACGTGTTGGGTACGGCACTGAGGTGGGCGAGCCCGGAGCAGGGCTGCGGCACAGCGCAGTTAGCAGCAGCGGGGTGGCTCCACCGAGCTCCAAGGGCAAACCTGGCGGGTTTGGCAGCAGGTTGTGCACGCACCGGCTGCTCGCGCCTCCCGTGCTGGGAGCTGCCTGCCGGCGATGGAGCCCCGCGCACAGCCGAGCGGCGAGTTGTGCCGTGACTTACCCCACGCTGCAGCCAGGGAGGCTTGAGTAAGCCAAGGGATGCAGCAACTTGGCAGAAGAGCTCGTGAGAAGCTCTCTGCCAACATGTTGGAAAACTCTGTTTACAAAATGTAACATTTTTTGAGAAAAAGAAATCAATTTTGCTGATTTTTTTCTTTTTTTATTTTATGTTTGTAACAAAGTATCCCCTTGCTCCCTGCACCTTCAGCACTCAGTAGTCAGCGTGAAAGCTGATGATGAGGCCTGAGAGTCCAAGTTCCCGCACAGGCACAAGAGGCTCCTTGGTCTGCTAGGCAGGCTGCCTGCCCCCTCCTTTCCCCCCAGACCATCCCTGAGCTGCTCCAGGGCTCTCTGGACTAAGCTGAGTTCCCAGGCTGCTCAGGCAAGGCAGTTGCCAGGAGCCCCTCCTTGCATGTTGTGTTTTAAAATCAGCCAAAGATCCCTCAGCATCCATGTTCGGGTGTTGCTGAGAAATTAAAAATTGCAGAAATCCAGCTGTGTGAAAAGCATCAGGCTGTGGGTGTTCTGCCCCAATGCAGCACGTGGGGTTTACCACCCCACGCATTTTGTGAAGCTGAAATGTCCCTTTCCCCACCAGCCCAATATGTGGCATACATTAAACACTGTCAGCAAGACTGACTGTTTTTTGTCAGCATTTTGCCTTCTCTTTTGCGGCACCACTGAGGTGAGTGGGAATTGTAATCACTTTCTCCCCCTTCCTTCCAATTAGTGGTCCCTCTTTTGTGCATCCTAAAATTGGCCCCTTGTGACATTTGCATGTCTACACGGCATTAACATTTCCAAATTGGCACGAAGCAATGCTGTCACTCGGCAACGCAACCACCTGATGTGCTTGTTTTAGCTAAAATGAGGGTACACACGTGTGTGCTGGGGGGGTTCAGAGGGGAGTGGCTGAGATGACTAATTGCTTGGGGATTTTAACCCAATTAAGACCAGTTAATGGACTTACGAGGTGGATTGTTTGTAAATATCACCAAAAGTTGGAACTGTTTAATTGAAAAGAATTTTGAAGTTCCTGAGGTCTGACTCAACACGAGCTCCCTTGGTGCCGCCCAGCCCAGCGCCTGTAGCTGCGAGGCGTCTAGGGGGGAAATCGGATTTCGTGTAATCATCCCTTTCCTGTACCTGATGACTGAGCACATTTTGTTAGGGCTTTCCTCATCTTTTGCAGCAGCCGCGAAGCCGAGGTCCTGACCGCGCGTGGTCATTAGAGATCCCATGGCGTTTCTAGCAGTGGTGCTCTGGCCAGGTTCCAAATTGGGTAATTACATTACCCTTCCCCAAATTCCCCTTGTAGTTTCCACTGGATACAATTTTCTTTTTCACATCCTGCCTGAATCCATACTGTAGCCCTGTAACTAATTAATTTAAGAGCTTTGAAAGTATAAAATGCTATGTAAGTGCTGCAAGTACTATTATTACTAGTGTCCCAGTGTGATGCTGAACAGCTGTCGTGGGCCAGCCCCAGAGGTGGCTGTATCAGAGAGGAGGATCCTTTAGAAGAGCTTTAAGGCTCGTTGTAAGGACACTATAAACCTGCAGCAAAATAATATCCCTGGAAAAAGGAACAAGCAAGTATCTTGCATTTATTGAACTTTAATAAGTTTAATACCAGTATAATCTTCTTCTCTTAATCTCCATGAATGAAACAGTTTAGCTAATATATTCTTGTGATGTTGATTTACTCTCATTTATATTACAGTTACCCACACAGAGATTAGCATCTCCTTACACTAAGAACTGTATAAACTGTAGTAAGGGTTGGAGTTTATAATCCAAATAAATCAGGAGGGCAACGAGATGAAAATAGAAGAACTGGTCACCCCAAACTAGAAGCTATGGCTACACGCACCAACATTTTTAATTCCTCTCTGTAATCCAGGCTTCAGGGTAGCCAACTTGCAAAATACCCGCAGGCAGCTTTTCATGGTTGGGACTTCTCAACAGGAGTGGCATGTTAATTGAGTTAAAGCTCCTGGAGAGCTGCTCCTGGAGAGGCAGCAGACAGGGGCCGACACACAGAACGTTTTGAGTCCTTTGGCAGTACTGCTCGGAAGACCAGCAGTTCTCCATCCGGCTGCCCACGGCCACCCAAGCACCAGTTTCGGCCGGGACAGCAGTGGCTGTGCCATATAGACGTACCTGCCTGCTTGGCACTAGCTCGGGAGCTTGACGTGCTGCAAACATCCCCGAAATGGCCTGAATTTTCAGAGGGGTTGAACTCTTATAAAAGTCAGCGTTTAAACTACAGCATCTGTTGAGATGAGCAAATATGGTTTTGTTGGTCTCTGTTCAGGCACCCACACTTGGAGCTGTTTTTTCCAGTGGCAGTAAATGCCTCTGCTCTGTAAGGGGGCTATGTCCTACACTGCTGGGGCGATGAGGGCACAGCATAGGGGCGCCCAGTGCCCTCTGTTTTTCTTCGAATATATGTGGAAACTGGGATGGCAGAGGCCACCCGAGTGATGGGGAGGGAAGGCAGAGCAGGGCTGGTCCTGCTGAGGATGAAGATGCCATGGTTTTGTTTGCATGAGGCTGCCCACACCCTGACTGCAGGACTCTAATTCTTTTTAACTCTGGCCAGAGGAGATGGACTGTAGTTTAGTTTTTCCTTGGAGCAAAAGCCCAGACCTGAAGGCATCCATGCTTCTTACACTTTTCCTCACTTTTCTTGTTCTGTTTCCCATGTGACTAATGACGCCTCACTATTGTGAAGCACAGGTTAAGATTTTGAAGTCTGATGGGAGCAAAGCGCAAGGGCCATGCTAGCAGGTAACAGAAACTGCGCTACAAGCCTCTACGTCTCCCTGAAACAGCCGGGACCAGTGTCCGCAGGCTGTGGTACAAATGGGTGTGATGGTGCGTGAGCCAGCAGTGACATGACACAGAGACATTTGGGTCACTGCTGCTTTCTATGAATCTTGTGCTGAAATATTAACTCCCTTCACCTCGGTGTGATAAGGAATCGCCATGGGGAGTTGATTAGCTTGACAGATGCTGCTCCAGCAAGTCTAAACGTGGGGACTTAAATTTGAGTCTAGTTCTCAGTATCTAGCCCAGACCACCTTGAGTTAACGCCACGGCAGGGCTGCATGTTTAGGTGTGTAGGGAGATCCCCAGGCACTGTCCTGCCTAGCAGGGAGTGGCAGGGCACATGGGGGTATCGTGCACCCAGCCACTGCTGGTGTGGTCTGCAAACCATCTCGAGGGCAGAGCTTCGTCTGTGTGCAGAGCAGTCACGCAACCCAGGGCTGCAATAGCTTAAAACACCAGTTGCCTGGTGTTTGTTAACAGCCCTATAGCTAAGTCAAGGGAAAGGGGGTGTATAGCTGTACGTGGTATGGTAGGCTGTGGCTCATGGTGTGGCATTAGCCACAGAGACACCTTTGGCATCAGCTTAGGCTAAACGCTGGGCTGTGAGGTGGGACGGGGGAACTGGCATGTCACTTTTCCGCATGATGAGGAAGAGGCAGCTCCAAGAGTAAGCTGGAAAAGCTCCACAGCTGGAGCTGTGAGCTTGTCTCTCAGAGCTGGTACTTTCAAAGGCCAACCTGCAAGGCTGAGACCCTTCATGCTCTTTTAGCAAACTGACACTATACGTGCTAGCAGAAAACCTGCAAACCTCTCTCCAGTCTAGTTACCTACTCCTGCCTTTATTTATCTTATTCATTCAATGACTGAATGAATTGTTCCATAGTCTCTGTAATTATTATATTTCATGTTTTAATATAAAGGAACATGCTTACTTCAAGGGGAGCTATTATTTTAAAGGGATGAAACTGAAGCCTGAGGAAATTGAAGGGATGCATTGTACCATCTGTTTAGCTTCTTTGGTTATGGTAGGCTTTTATGAAACCCATTTTGCTCAGGAGGATGATCTGGATGTGAATGGTTGACAGTGACATTTGGAAGAGACAGTCTGGCAAATAAGAAAGCACGAGAGTCTCCTGTGGACTGTTAAATACTGAATAAAATATGAATAGTGCTGTGTTATTACTAAAATGAGCTATTTTTAATGATTCCACTTATAACCCGCCAGCCCTCTGACGTGACAGTTAGCAACAGCACTCAAAAAACATGAATAATAAAGCAAGCAGTTTAAAAGTTGGCCTATATATTAACATATATTCTGACATGGGTCTCAGGTGTCTCTAATGAAGAAAGATGATTGCACAAAGAGCTAACAAGAAAATCATGGATTTCTCCCTCCCACCTGAAAGTTATTGATTTAATTTAGTGTAATGATGCAGAGAAAAACCAAACAAGTTTGATTAAAATTTTCTGTGCTGTTTTTGAACAGAAGCAGAGAGCTGTACTCATACTAGATGAGGAAAAGGAAATAATTTTCAGTTTAATAGCAGCTGAAGAAAATGCTCAACAAGATTTAGTAGAGTTACATTTTTTGATTTAGCAGTCCAGGATAATTTGTACCCAAGAACTTTAAAAGTCTGGATGAGATTAGTGTCTCTGGTTAACAGATGTTAATTTTTAATAAATCTTGGATGACCAATAAGGAATAATAGACCACAACAAATATGGGAATACAATGTTCTAGTTGAGATAGAGAGCTGAGAAGGGAGGAGGTCTTTTTGGCCCAAATCCAACTTCCAGCTGAGTGGGTTTGTATCTGAGCAGGTTGTTCCAACAGTTGTCCAGCTTGGAAGGTCTCACATCTCCTTGCCAGGCTTTGCCAAAGGCAGAGGGTTAGATCAGCTCAGTGGTTTGAGCATTTTCAAGGTAGCTGCCACCATTTCTACCGTCTAGGTAAGACCCAGGGTGGCATCAAGGACCCAGGGCTGTCTGGCTTCTCCCCTGCACAGTGTGGAGTGGAGATCTAGGCGACATTCCCAGCTTGGAGTGAGCTACAGGAGATACCTAGTACAGGACTGTGCCTTAAATATTTCCTTGCTGTGCAGGTATCTGCATCAGGGCTGCAAGCAGAGACCTCTCTCCTGTTAGGATCAGGATCCTGACTTGCTCACCTAGATTATAAACATCTGACTTTTTTTTTTTTTCAAAGCAAAACAACAGGAGAAAAAAAAAAAAAGGAAATGGAGCAAGCTGTGATAATCAGACTGGGGTTGCTTGCTATCATTGCTTGGTGGCGGGGCTTGAAAAAGTTAACTGGGGCCAGGAAGCATTTGGGAAGGCATTAGTGTTCTGCAGCATCCTGAAGGAAAGGGAATTAGGAGGCAGCTGTGGGGTTACCCCACACTGAGGAGGCTCAAACCTTTCTCCCAAAAAAGAGTGGCCCAACCTCAACGCTGCAACTGCAGTGCCATCTGCCTCTCCTGTTACAGCCACCTCTCTGGGCCGGGCAGACGGCAAGGTCTGTGGCAAGCCAGAGCATGCGAGGCTGCATTTGCAAGGTGGTTCGGGGTTGTTTGGTGTGAGCGGGGGAAGCTAGAGGTCTTGTTTCTGCTCTTGAAAAGGGCAGTGTTGGGTCCCGCTTCTGCTCTTAGGGCTTTTTACGTCTCTTATATTTGAGGCTCAGTGGAGAAAATACAGAAATTGTTCTGGAAGCAAGGATCAGGACCCAGGAGTGGGCTTCAGTGTGCTACAGAAATTGTAAAATGTGTTGTTCAAGGCCCGGAACGTATGTTGGTCCCTTTAGTGACATGACTGCTGCTTTCCCCCGTGGCGATACTCCTCCGCTGCGACATAGCGGCAGAGTGTTGCACTGGCAAGCGCCGCTGTCCCTCTTGGGAAGAGGAGGATGCCAGGTTAGCAGGTTCCCAAGCCCTGTACCAGGAAAGCAAAGGTTAACTGGGCCAGGAAGCAGCTTGAGGATGTGTTAGTGCTTGGGAGCATCCTTAAGGAAGAGGAAATCTGCCACTAGGGACAGATAAAGAGCCACTCTGACACGCAGCAGGAGGATTAGCACTCTGATAAAGATGCTCTCTCTTGCTTTGAAAAAATTATTCCTTGCCACTGAAAAAAAAATGCCCTTTTCATTTCTTTCCTGTCCTCAGTCCTTCTGTCTTTGAGAGAGAAGATGCTTCCATATGGTCCTGGCAGGGAACGGGGGAGTACTGTGGGGAAGGCATGATTTTGGAGAGCAGCTGAAGCGCTTGCCTGTGGGCTGCCCCGTGCCCCTGCTTCTGTGGCACTGAGGATGCACAGTGAGCTGGAGTTGGGGTGGTGCAATGTGTCCTTTGCACCTCCTTGGTCCTCCCTCTGTCCCATGTGTCCCCCTCTTTGTGCAGTGTTTCGGTCCCCGCTCTCAGGTAAGAGAACCATGTCTGGAGCTGAAATTACAGAAATGGGCCAAATCAGTCCCAGGCCAGGTGAGCTCACTGGTGAGCAGCAGTTGTTACAGTTCCTTATGGGAATGCGGCTTCTTCCACTAGTTGTAGCTGGTGAATCGGTGATTTATGCATGTACTTGTATTTTTCCAGGGCTTTGACCAAGACCTTGTCTCCATCCAGAAAAATTAAGGTGGACGATTTCCAAACCAGACGTTCATGAGTATAATCTTTATTTACGTGAGAACTTCCACAAGCCTAAGCTCTTTACTGCCATTGCACTTGTAGTGCCTTTAATGGCTGTAGGTACGTTATGGATAGACCTTCAGAAGAACAGCATCATCAGTCAAGTTCAGTAATCCTTTTCCAAGCAGGTGTTGAAGGATTTACCAGGACCTCATGATACGTACACCTGGAAACCTCTGAATTTGATTTAAAGGTGCTCACAGAGTAGTAATTAACGCAGAACTGCCGAGCACAAATACAGTTCAAGGAAATAGTATTTCAGCTTTTCAGTGCTTAAACGGAAAAATGAATTAATCATTGGCAATTACTGAGTTAAAAGACTTAACTCATGACTTGAAATACTCCCACACAATCTTGTTTCCAAAGCTTTCATTAACTGAGATAATAATTACTACTACAATTAGAGATGTGAGGCATTAAAAAGTCCAAGATAATAAAACATATGTAGTTATTTTAAAAATTTACCAGTCAGTTTTGCAGTGTGTAAGAAGTTTACCTTGTCTCTTGTTTGGAAACGTTCCATTTTCACACAAATACTTGCCTTTTTGGACAGTAAAACTGTCTCACGTCCTGACGCAAAGCATCCCGGGACAGCCCCGAAACAATGCTTTGCTCTGGCTCCCTGTATTCTCCTGGAGGAGTCTGTGGTCACCATCAGGGGTCTAAATTTGTGGAAAGGTTATTTTTTCTGGAGGATATGGAATGAAGCTGCTGTGTCTGATGGTTTCTGATTGGGTCTCATATCAGCGTAATTGGGATTTTTTATCTGTTTCCCTGTTTTTGTCCTGTTTAACACAAAGGCGATTCAGTGTCAGTAATTGAAGGAATGACATCAAATGCTAAACTAGGCCAGTACTGAAATCTCAAACAATCGTGTCTTTATGGCAGAACATCTCCCCCCAAAGGGACGGGTTCTCGGCCGAAAGGAAAGCTTGGAAAAAAGAAGAGGTGGGTGGGAAGGGAGGTCACGGAGATGCAAAGGGCGGCTGGCAGTGAACTGTTTGGGAGTTTGGCTGGTGGAGAAGAAGGGAAGAGATGGGGGAAAAAATGGACCCCTTTTTCAGTTTTCAAAATGGTATTCTCATGTAGAGAGTAGTCCAGCTTTGATCAGGAGAAGGGTTAACAAACACAAACGGACTGTTTAGTCAGATCTTAAACAGATACTTTTTTGGTTTTGGCATGTTAGCTTAATTATTTCTTGCCAAGAAAACATGGAAAAATGCTGCTTTGCATCAATACAAAGTGATTTATTTTCTTTTCTTTCCCCCTAACTTCTGGGTTAACCACTGAACAGGAAAACCAGTAATTTGCAGGGCTGTGGTGTGTCTCGGGCGTTCGCCAGCGCCAGCCGCCCGGGGACACACGCACTCACCCAGCTGGGCTTGCAGAGCCGCTCTCGGGGCGAACGAGGGACCTGGTGCAAGGCCAATGGAAACTGGGATGCAGCCTTTAGGATCTGTGAGGACTTACTCTGTGTTCCCGTAGTACCCTCTATGTTTGTGGAGTATTCCTGGGCAAATAACTTAAGGCTCTTGCCATAGTGTTGTACAGTACCTTTTAGGAAGAGAATTATGAAGCACTCATCTTGATTTTGTTTAGCAAAAACCAGGATGGTGGAGGACCAGAAACAAAAGTCCTGGAGAACATAGAGAATGAAATGAGTTATTTGGAACTTGTTCTGCAGCTATTGGTTTTTTTCGTTTGAATGATGTGTGTGTGTATATGTATGCGTGTCAGCGTGCGTATAATTCAGCAGCTGTTGGCAAGGTGAACTGGCAACTTTGAAAAGCTGTGGCAAAAGGCAGGAGGTTAAGAGGGGATGCAAATGCCTCCCTCCCTCCCTGCCCATGTGCTCTTGGACACTCTGGGATACAGCTTTGCTTTGCAGCCTTGATGGACTTTGCACAAAATCTTACCCTTTTGGCTTGTCTTACCTCATTGGCTTTTTGGTGATGGGCTGAAAGTGTGCTGTCATCAGAAATCCTCGCTGATCTGGTCCTCCAGCTGCAAGAAGCCCCAGCTACTGGCAATTCCTTAGTATAAGGCTTCAAGGCTTTTGAAAATAACAGGAAAGAGAGATGAGCTTAAACCAAAATCAGAACATGTCTAGGCATTGAAATCCTCTGGCCTTGTTTTTGTTGGACACTGCAGCATGTCTTTGTGGTATCAGTCATTAGGCAAAGCATTTGCAATAATTTATTTGATGCATTTTGTCCATTTTTACTCTTGCTAATTATACTAAAGCAGTGTTTGATGTCTCTATATTTTTTTTGATATTCAAATCAGATCCGAAGCATTATGCCAGCATATTCCTGCCTGTTGGGGCTATGGATAAACTATTCACTCTGACTATTTACCATTTAATAGTCATTCTTCCAACTCCATAATTGAGCAACCATGTGATCTAATACTAATTTTGGTACTTGGCTGGCGCTCTGAAAAACCTACAGAGAGGAAAAGATTTCCAGCTTCTCCTCCCAGCCCAAGTCAGTAAGAGTTGTTCCATGAACTTGCTTTTCCAACCTCAGCAATTCTGTAATCTATGGTATCTCTAGAAAACTTTTCAAGCAACATTTTTATGAACATAGAGCTCTTACAAATATTTGAGGAAATCCAATAAAAAGGGCCACAAACTGAAGCAGATTCATGGGCTTTGCTCACATCACTGAACATTGGTATATGTTTTCCAAGCTGTGATGTTCATGGCTTTTCATCTGATTCATCTGATTTCCATATAATAAGAAAAAGAATTGTTTTTCCCTAACTGTAGGCAATTGGATGAGCCATAAGTCAGAATTAAAATATGATTATCTGTTACGACGATCACAGATTCCTTTCAGAGTTTCATTATTTACAATCCTTTTCTTGGTGACATTTCAATTCTTAGGAAATTACGCTCTAAATTGTACCTAACATGCTCACCACCCACACGTAACACATGCAATAAGCTTATGAGATAGGAAGGGTGAATGTTTCCATTTTAATTTTGTTTTTTAATGAGATTTTGGAGTGGAGGGTGAGTATTTTGCTAAAATATATGGCAGAGATTGCACAGCAAAAGAGTCTAACAGGGCTTTCAGTGGCAGTTATCTGCAATGTTATTTTCCTGCCATCTGGGTAAAATCCATCCCGTTCTCTCTAAAGCAATGTAAAGGTTCTTTGCGTAGGAGAAGTGCACAGGGTCAATAAAGCGGGAGTCTCATCTCAGATCAGCCCCGAGGTTGCTGCCGTGGTTGGTGCAGGGGGAGGGAGAGGCCCCCAAAAGGGATAGCCTCACTGCAGCACAGATTGCCTCCTCGTGCCGAGCATCGTGCGGAGCGCGCCGGGCTTTCCTCGCTTGGGCTTAGTTAGTTTAGTAATATGGATGTAACCTAGGGGAGCTGTAGCAATGCGTAGAAGGATGCATTGCCGATGGATTTTGCATTCGTCGGCCATACATAGCCCTTACGGCAGAGGTGGACTGGATGCACGGTGCGTACAGCCTCACCTCTCTCAGTCCCTTCCTCCCTCCGCAACCCCAGCGATTCCCCACTGGTTTGTCACCGGCACAACAGGATTCGGCTCCTTATGCACTTCAGCACAATTTCCTCAAAAATGAAAGCACATACTTCTTTTCAGAAGAAAACTTTACAAAACATATGTTGAAGGTGAAAATAATTAAAAGCTGTAATTGGGTCAAAATCTGATCTCTGTTGATTTGACATGACCCTGAAGTAACCTTGTGAGACTGAAGCCAAGGACTCCAGTTTGTCCGGCTTTCCTTCGTAGTAGAGGAGCACAGAACCTGGCTTTTTATCTACTGGGAAATACACCGTTGGAGGTGATTTTGTCTTCTCTTTCTGGAGATTAATTGGCTTCTTTGCTCAGAGCAGGTCTGGAAATTGGAGGTCTATAGACGATATACCCGTAATCATAAAGGATTTATTTAACGATATTCCCTTCTCATTTCATTACAGCAGCAGTGTAGCCTAAAACCTATTTCCATAGGCTTACAAAACTAGCTTCTGAAACCAGTATCTAATGCACTGTTCAGTGCTAAGTCCTTATGGGAGCTGGCAGTATTGGAATTACACTATTCCCATATAGCAGCTGCAGGCTTTCCAGCAGGATGAGAGACTGCCTGGAAAGACCATACGGATTTTACTTGTCTTCACGTTAGGAAAGTATTCCCATTTTATACACTAGTGTCCAGGTTCTCAGCAAGCCTCTGCTGTTTACAGCCTCAAAATTTGTCAGCTCATATGTCTGAATGCTGTGATATTATAACAGCGGATGCTCTAGAAATTCCCCAAGCAGCTCTGTAGTTACATCTCCCATGTCCAAAAGACAGCTGCAAAACGTGCTCGTTATTGTATGGTTGTATTCAGAGAACTACTGCACCCCAAATATCACAGATGGTACTGCAAAAGCATGGGGCTTGGTGTTTGTTGACAAGAACAGCCTGGGAGCTGGGGCTCATGCAGGGGAGGGACAGCCCTGGCTGGAGACCCACAGGTCAGTGCTGTGTCGGGATAGCATCTAGGGACAACATTAGATATCAACATCCCTGGGAAGTTATTTGTCTTACTGCGACTCTCACAGATCCTGTTGAAGATCAGAGCCCGCTGAATGGAGAAGTGTACCGAGGCTTCCCAGCCTTGTAGGGGGGCTGGTGGGAAGCAGCATGCGGACGCTGGGTGACTTGCTCAGATGCACAGAGGCAGAGGAGAGTCAGGACTGAGCCCACATTTCTTTTTTTAAAATCTTGGCCCTGAGACAATCTTTTCTCGCTTCTAAATTTTAGAGCACCCCGATCTAGATTTTCTTCAAGCCTGTCTCTGATCCATTCTCTATAAATAGTCTTTGCATTCAGCAGCTTAGATGAGAAAAAAAAAAAAGGAAGGGGTATATGCTGTGCTGCAGAGCTTGCAAAGCTTGCAAAGCTCGCCTCTTCAAAACACGCTTGTTAGTAGGAAGGGGAGGAAGTAATGGGCGTTTGACTAAGTTAATGTACTCAGTGAACCATTGGAGAGCTGCCAACTCACATTTTTAAATAAATGTCAACATTAATTTTTAAAGTTTAAATGCATATTTTGCATTCTTGCTCTCAGCTCCCTCCAGTGCTACAGCACTTTCCGAGGCGCAGGAGCCGGCACGGCCAGGCCTCCCTGGGGAGCTCCCTGCGGAGGCAGCTGGGAGCGGGTGCTCAGAGCATCGCCGTTCCCATGGCATTTGCTACGTGGGTGTAATTCCTTCCTCGCAGAGAAACCTTTACCTGCTGCTTAACTCACTTCAAAAAAAGAAAAAAAAAAAAAAAAGATTTTACATTTTCACAGTGCTGTTTATTTCCTTCAGGCTATACCAAACTGAACCTGAGCAGAGTACGTGTGTTACAGATTACCAGTACAATGGCATATCCTATAAATAGGGCCACTGTAGTTATGTCAGATCTTTTCTGAGTACAGATTTAATTTAATCAAGGCATCTTTTAGTGTCAAGGCCCATCTGTTTAAAATTAGCACTATGATCTCTCTAGGCCCTCTCTACAATCGTGGCAGTCCAAAATCCGTATCCCTTAAAGGTTTTTCTGGGCTAACAGCATCCAAAATGCTAAAGGGAAGGATATTTTTCTAAGGATGAAATGCTCTTTGGAAAGCTCATAGACAGGCAGTAAAAACAAATAAGTGAAGAGGGAATTGTGCCGTTCGCTGGGGACTGCACGGAGGAATTTGGCAAGAGGGAGGGCTATGGAGGGTAGTGCAGAAGCAAGGTGTAAGCAAGCTGTTCCTTGGCACCGAAGCAGGAGGAAAGGTATTTCCAGATGGCAGTCAGAGGGACCAGCTGTGGAGAGGAGAAGGAAGCAGTCCTCCACGCAGAGGATTCCCCCTGGCCCCGGCTGAACCGCCAGCGCAGCTGCGGCCGGGCAGGACCAAGGAAGGCATCTGCCTCCGCGTGAGACTGCTCGCATGCAGGATGCTGGCTTGGCTTTGCAAGCTGCAGGATTTGCAAGGTTTTCCCCCAGGACAAGATCTCTCGGAAGAAGAGCATTAAGCAGGCTGATGTTCATCTTCTCTCCTCTCCTCCTCTTGCTGTATGATGCAGGCCAAGGTCCCCAAAAGTGACCCCCAGCTGCCAGGTCTTGTAACCCAAGTCCCTTCGGTCACCCCGCCAAGGAGGACTGGAATCACACAGGATGGATTTTATCTCCATAGCACCGTAACGTATGAGCCTACCGGGAGCTGATGTCAGTATAGATTTGTTAAATATTTTTTGGATTAAATGGGCCTATAACACCACCTGGAAACATAGCACTCAGTACGTGAGCTTTCCCCTCTGCAAAATGCAAACACAACAGGCTTCTTCCCAAAATCTGCAGCCATATCAGTCCCCTTGGCCACCACAGTCGTCACCTTTGCCCCAAGGAGAAGAGCGCACCGCGCTTGCATCCAGTTAAACATGGCCTGCCTGGAGATGCTTTCCTGCCCCCATTGCTCTCCCTCTGCGCCTGTCCTTTTCAAAATATCAGCAGAATGTAAAGGCAGAGCTTGCAGTAAAAAAGAGCTGTGTCTTAGCAAAAAGAGCACCTTTAATCACAGTTTGCAATGGCAGCTTGCACAGTAAATAACAGTAGTCTTAAAATCATATTGCTCCTGTTCAGCAAACTCCTTTCTGTGAATAGAAACGCTGCCCAAAAGTCGAGGCAATGACAGTCCTCCCAGCCAGGATCCCTCTCGAGCCACTGTGCCCTCTGCGGAGCCCTCTCCCCATCCCATATGGGCTGCTTGGCATCAAGCAGCAGATGCCCATCCACACCAACAGTAGCATAAGTGTAAGTTGTCTATGTCTGAGGTTATAGATTTAGTGGAGCAGTGCCACTAAATCTATTTTTTATGGGTTTAGGCATTTTTTAAGACCTTCTCGTTGAGAATTCCCTTCCAGCCCACAACAAAACCCTGTCCCTGCACACATGGGTCAGAAACACAAGAGTCTGTGTCTGGCTTCGCATGTGGTCCAAAGTGCCCTGGAAGCCTTGGGTCCTCAAAGCCTTCCTGAAGAAACTGCCTTGGACTGGCCATAACTCCACAAAATGTTGCCTTTCTGATGAATCAGCATATCTGGTTTGTGTTGTTTCAGTGTAAACTCTCGGCCAGGTTGGGGCAATGGTCTGTAGCCTCCTCACGCTTCCACCTTGCCCACCTCGAGCCCCATGCAGGCTGTGAGCTGAGCAGAAACACCTCAGCTTTTCCCCTCGCCTCTTCCCTACCTTAACTTATCTGAGACAACATCTCTTCCCTCTGTGCTTGTCTGTTTGCAGCTCTGCCTCTGATGGCTGCTGCAGTCTCCAGGAGGAAAGACAACACTGAATTGAGGGTGAATTACACACATTCATGGCATACTTAAGTGTCTGATGGCACAAGCGACCTGCCCAGGGGAAGACAGGGCCACGATGAGCCCGTCTGACTCGGCAGGAGGAAGCTCTGAGTCACCTCGCTCAACAGCGAAGGCTGAATAAATTCCTTGGTCTTGATGGAGTTTACCCTAATGACTTGAGGCTGCAGATGTTTTCCATTTCTCTTTTTGAAATTGCTCTTTAATATTAACCAAAGGCATTATTAATTCCTTTTTTAACCTAAAATGAAGATTATCGTGACTGTCTGTCAAGTACACACTAACACTTCTTAAAAGCAAGTATTTTATGTAGCACTTTCAGATTAATATATATGCAAATAAGATATTACAGATTAATTAGTATGCAAATTAAGCCATGTGTTATTTGTGTATACATATATCTTTCCAAGGCTGCTGCCTGGATGGGCCAGCGGGTAGCTTATGTGCTTGTTTATGAACACGTACGTACCACTCCACGGTAGCAGTGATGGTCTCTCCGGCGTGCATGTTATTTCATCTGCCTCTGCCCAAAGATACAATGCTGAGAGTTTAAAGGAGCTTCCTTATTTTTCAAAATAATCTTTCATGCCTGTAAATCTTTGTAACTGAGCTGCTGATCTCCAGCTAAGATCACATAGTTAGACTTCAAAATATCACCTTTTCCAATTGAAATCACTAGTGGGACACCATTTAACAAGTTCAGGTCACCAAAATCTCTGAGAGATGACAGATTTTACCCAGGTCATTATAATAACACAGCAGCAGAAGCTGCAGGTCATTCGTAAGTGCAGGAAAGAAAACCCAGCGTTAGCAAACCTAAAATGACTTGGGAGCAGCTGTTCCTGAATCAGCAGGTTGATGAGTAACAGTGGGGACGACATGAGCAGCTGTGCTGGAGCTGAGCTGCCGCTTTCCTCGTGGTTTCCCTGGGAGCAGCAGCGGCCAGACCCAGCCGGTGGCTCCTGGGAAAGCCCACCTGTGTGACAGGAGGTGCAAGGGGTAGAGCTGAGACCTCTGGGGATCACTGCTCTGACAGGTGCATTTCCATCCCATTTGTCTTTCCCAAACTCCTGATCATGTTCTCCACTCCACATGGGTTTGCACCCTACTTATCCCACAGAAACAAGGAGTTTGGCTGCCGATGTTAAAAACTGGGAGGTCAGGGAGTGCATCCATAAGGTCTTCTCATGGCCTGCAGTGCTCTCGTGGTGCTTCCTGCATCCTTTTCTTCCTCTCTTCGAAAACAGTCCAGCATGGCTGATCTCAGAACATCTGGAGTAGCTGTCAGCTTTTCCAGAGCCTCTTTTCCCTGCCTTGCATCACTCAGCACACAAGCAATGTGGGGCCAGTTTGGTGGGAGGCTTTAGTACAGCCAAGCATAATGACGAGCTGTGGGGTGGACCAGCCTTCTGTTTAATTTAAGAACCTTTTGCCTATGTTTTGAGCCCAACAGTGAAATCCCTGCATCCAGCTGCATTTCACTGCCTCATTACTTCATAGATCATCTCAATAATCTGATTCCAAAGCTCCCACACTGTATTCCCACTTCTCCAGCCATCAGCCAAGTGAGCTGGGTTAAATTTCTTGCAGCACAGAGGGGACTAGAATAGACTACGCAAGAGCCTAATTAGCAATTTTTTCCTTTTACAACATATTGAAGTTTTCTAGGCATTGAGCCATATTCTTTCATAGCCTTTCTCCTTCCCTCCCTCTCTCTTTTTTTGGTAGCTTCTAATTTTTTATTAAAGGATAACAGCATTATTGGCAGTACAAGATACCTTCTTGCATACCGCTAAGCATTAAAAAAGGAAAGTGTCAGATATACAAGATAAGGGAAAAGTAGAGCCAAAGCAGCTAGGCACATTGCAGGAGCTGTACATACAGCCATAATAAAAGCTATACCAGTGATTTGTTTTTAGTCAGTTCCTGTCTTGGGGCTTTCCTCCAAAGACATTCAATATTACCTGCCTAGGATAAGCAATAAAGCTTTCCAGTTTTCTTCATTGGGCTGCATTTCTGGAGTGGGCCTCTTTGCCTGAGTTTCCTACTGCTGGGGTTGTTCCCTAGACAAGTGGAAGTGTCTCCTTCCATCTATGTGGCTGGCCCCCAGGCCAACAGCAATTAAAACTTGCCTGAGCAGATGGTATGCGTTCAACTGAACTGCAGTCACTGCAAGTTCCCCGAAAACCGGAGGAAAACCCTGTGTCTTGGATTGTGAGCCTTTTGAAGAACCATGTTTTGGTCTTGAGAGTTGGTCACCAACAATTTGGAGCATGGATGGTCCATGTGAATAGTGGGTGGCTATTGAAACGATAAGCGGAGTGAGTAGACGTGGTCATTCCACGGTTGGTTCACTGCCATGGGAGAGTTTTCCTTTCCCTGGGTGTGCTGAAGAAGGAGTGACTGTGGGAGGTTCAGGTCCGTGTCCTTCGTCTGTCTCATGTGAGGCTCTAATTTCTTCTCCTGCAGCCTTAATGAGTGCCCCGGGCAGTCAAGTTAGGTGTTTTTCCTCTGTCCCAATCAATGTTTAACAGCTCCCACCGAAATGACCGAGACAAGCTCACCTTGAAGAGTCAATGGTGTTTTGGGCCATTTCCAGCTCACCTCTATAAAACTGGACCTGCCTCTTAAGGATTTGATTAAGTTCCCACTGAATTCAATAGCAAAACTGCTATTAAAACCGGCTGGAGCAGGCCACATGGTAACAAAAGTTGGATTTTAATTTATTATAATAATATCAAAGCTAATGCTGGCTTTGCAATGAACCCCTGGAATGGTGCAATAAGAAAGAGGTGAAAAAGAACAGTGAAAAAATGCTATTAATTCAGAGACAGATATATTTATTTCAAGTAGATTATTCTTAGAAACACTCGTAGCATTATTTACAAGAATCTTTAAAAAATTGCAGTGCTAAAAAACTGAGATTCATCACTGAGGTAAAACATTTCATTATTATTTCTCAAATCAATTCCCCCAGCAGAATATGAATTACAGGATTTCAGCCAGCCTTTTCAAGAAACCTCTTTTAAAAATTTACATAGCTTATAACAGATTGCCAGAAATATTGCAAGCAGCCATTAATTTACTCCTAACCAATTAAAGCCTATGCTAACACATGCACTGATATGCACACACTTGTTCCTAATTTTTCTTCTGCAGTTAAGCATGAACAAAAAGACATGCCTTAGAACTAAAAAGAATTTGAAGGCATTTTCATGCTTTCTTTTTTTAGACTCAAGGGCAAATGTGCCTTTGATAAATATCATTCTGTTTTTTTCTTCCAAAGAAGAAAGCTCTTTACAAATCGCTACATTTTTTTTCTGCTATTGACTGGCAGGTAGATTTGCAAACAGCAGCATGCCATCAGAAACAGTGTGTCCTTTAGCTTTTAAGTTTAAATCGTTAGGGTTTTTAATTTAACAAATTTATTAGGGACACTAGGCTGAAGAAAGATATGGAACGATGGGATTTGGGCTTTTTTGTATTACTGAGTTGACAAGGCAATTTACAAAACTGGTGATGATCACCAATGTTCTCATGGGAGCCCTGAGCGTGAACCCCTTTATTTGCTCTTTTTGTTAGTAGGGATGGTGCTACTTGAGTTAAATGTCATTGTTTAGTACTACTCTGGGTACCCAATAGGTTAGTGCATTAGACTTTTATCAAGTGTGATTCTATGAGGACACAGCTTGGGAATTTTTACAGACCTGTGGGAGAGAAGAGATTGCAAGGAGCAGGACTTGTTGTCTCAGCTGCGTGTCTCACTGCGTGTCTGGAGCGCGTGTGGTTTGTTACCTGAGCGTCTCAAGGTGCATCCTGGTACCTGTGGGTGCTTCAAGCTGAGAGAAGGAGTTAAGGGGCAGGGAAAACAGCAAAAGGAAGTTCAATAAAAATGGGAGAATGGGAAAACAAATTATTTGGCCATCAGTAAATATGCTTTCCTGGTGTCTCAAAGTGATGGTAGTGGCTCTTATATCGAACCCACACTTGGTGGGATGGAGGTACAGGAGGACTCCTAGCTGAACCCAGGCCTTCTGCCTTGCCTTTACAAATGAAAATCTGGTTTATAGCTGCCCATCACAAGAAAGTTTGTGTAATGGATGTAGCAGCCTGGCTAATTCACAGGGAATCTCGGGGCTGAGTCAACCAAAATGTGGCAGGTCCACCTGCAGCCAGCCTGCAGGAGCCTTGGCTTGCCCTGAAGTTCATGCAAGGAGTACATCTCTGAGTTGGCGCAGCTCACGCCAAGGCTGTAGGAGTGCATGAAGGCTGGCATGGCCATTGAGGGTTCATGCTTCATACTCATTCTCCTCGCCAAGTAAAAGCCGGTATGAAAATTGCTCTGCAAAGCTGTGGTCACCCTTGAGAGTTATCCATCTGAGCTGCTGGCTGCGTTCCACAGGGCAAGAACTGGAGCTAAGCATTTTCCAAATTATAATAAAACCCAAGTAAGACAGATGAGATTTGAAACATCGTGATCCATGCTGTGAGCTTTCCACCATGTTTTAGTTCAGGCTGTAATATTATGATCAGTGTAAAAAGGCTTGAAATACTGGATTTACAATGGAAAAACTGCCTTGGGCACACTACTATACCTGGATGTGTCAACACACTCATATACTCATAGCATTAAAAGGCATCACAAGCACTTCTCTTGGAAGGCACCATGATTATTTTTTTTCTGCTGTGGCAAGGCTTGCCACCCTTCCATGTATATTAGTACTACAAATTTCAGTAGGAAAAAGAAAATCAATTCCACTTGAATATCATTTTTGATGGTTGCTCTAACTCTTCTGATGGGCCCAAACAAAAGACTCCAGTTTAATGTGTGTGTATTTTGAGCTGTGCCCCTTGCTGACCCTCCAGTTTAATTTCCGTCCTTCAGATGAGATGAATGGAGCGTGAAGCAGGTCATATCTCAAAACAGTGACACATGGGTTACAGACAGAACTCACAGGCAGGAGAGGCAGCCAGTTTGTAGATTAAATCAAAGCAGTTCTGAATAGATGGGAGGTCAGCAAGGGCCAGCTTTGACATTTGATAGGACCTTGTGATCAATCAACTCTTTCTTGGGTATTCTGGGTTTCTTGATGACAATGCTTCTTAAAATAAATAAATAAATAAATAAACCCAGATGGGATGTGTCAAAAACTGCTAAAGCAGCTCAGGATTGCGTAAAACGATAGAGATTAATTATTATCAAAGATGATAATAGCAGGAGTTGTTTAAAGCAGCCAGCATGGAAGTTCGTGCTCTTTAATTGCAAGCCTTTTATGTGCCTGCAGTGGTAATCATTTTTTGCATGGTGTGTATTATGTCACTAAGAATTTGGTAATAATCCAAAAGCATGATAGCAAATCCTGGTTGTTTATGGCACTCGGGACTAATCAGGAGGAGTCTCTGATTAAAAACCTACTGTTACATTGAAAAGAAGGCTGAGGTGATATCCTGGCCTCTGATGAAATTTGCCCCCTGCTAAGTCATCCCTTCCAGCATGATTTATCTGGAGGGAGTGCAGGAACATCCCTGAGAAGCAAATGTTTGGCTTTGGGCATGGACCAGATCTCATGAAATGAATCAATTTTGCCCAAAATTCTCTGTGGGAGGAAGCCCCCCACTGTCTGTGTGGTCTTTGCCACATAAACGCGCTCCGGCAGAAGCAGCTTGTTAGGGGCGTATTTGCAGCATCACTCCACACCAGACTTGATTTTGCCCCTCTGATTTACATGAGAATTTTCCCACAGGTAGCACCCATTGGAAAATCCTCTATGTCGTGGTTTAACACCAGCCAGCAAAAAGTACCATGCAGCCACTCGCTCACTGCCCCCCTTCCCCTGTAGGAAGGGGAGGGGAATCAGAAAGAAAGGAAAACTTGGGGGTTGAGATAAAGACAGTTTACTAGGACAGCAAAGGAAAAGATGATAATAATATTATTATATAATAATAAAGATAATAATAAAATGATAATAGAATATACAAAATGAATGATCTGCAATTTCTCACCGCCCAATGACCAGTACAGCCCATCCTGAGCAGCAATCGTGGAGTGAAATGGAGAACGATCTCAGAACGATCTCGAGCCACAATCTCGGAACAGTGATTTCCCAAGCAGTGATCTCAGAACCCCAAGCTCCTGAGAGAGGGAAAGAGAGAAAGGGAGAGAGGGAACCCGGCCCACTGGCCGACCCCCACTATATACTGGGCATGACGTCTATGGTATGGAATACTCTCTTTGGCCGGTTTGGGTCAACTGTACTGGCTATACCCCTCCCAGCTTTTTGCACCTGCACATTAGCAAAACCTGGGAAGCTGGAAAAAGTCCTTGATCTCTCAGCAACAACTAATAACATCAGTGTATTATCAACATTCTTCACATACCACATCCCATCCTAAATCCAAAACACAGTAGCTACTGGGAAGAAAATTATCTCCATCCCCGCCGAAACCACGACACTCCATTTCAGTGTGTTTGTTTTCAGAGGCAGCGTTTAGCTTTTCTGGGACAGTACACAGCCTAGGAGGGGTTGTCGTGACCAAATGGAACTGTGCTCTCACAAGGTTACAAGCAGATTGTTTTGGTTGTATTTTTCCATCCTTAAGAAAATAAATGATGTGGTTTCTTGCTCCCCTTCCTTGCTTCATGCAAGAATTGGAAATACGGCATCTATTTGTGGGATTGGCTGTGGAATCTCATTAGAGATCATTGTGAAAATATTGTTTTTCAGGAAAATATTAAATTTAAGAAAAACCGCCAGAAGTTTCTTTTTGGAGCATAAAAGAAAAATAGATGCAAAAGCCTCATTTCGTGGCAAGGGACGTGCTGTAATGAAATGGAGAAGAGCTGATGAGGAAAGCAGGATTTGGAAGTTGGTTTAGAGAACAGTGAATTTCCCCAATGAGCCACAAACTTCCCTGTGTGGTCTTAGCCTCTAGCTCATGGTTCATAGGCTAGGGCTAACATTTCCTTACCTTGGGGGATAAACTCCTTTCATCTACAACAATATAAAGACAGTAGGCACTGCAGTGATGGAGAACCATATAAGTAACCTGACAGGCAGAGTAATGGGCTTGTGTTTCAATGCTCTGCTAAATAAGAACTCCCTGGGCATCCCCAGACATACACTTTCAGGAGAAATGAAAATGTCAGAACGTCTCGTTGCTGTGGCAGGAATTCAGCGGAGCTGCGATCTCAGAGGAACTGGCTGAGCGGTCAGTGCCATGCGAGGGCAGGGTTGGGCAGGACCCCTGAGCCAGGTAGTGGCCAGCAAAGGTGTTAACTTTCACAAAAACCCACTGATAGTGAGAAGGTAGGAGAAGGGATTCTGCTAATGATAGTTGGAGAGATGGAGCTAGAAAATCCTGACTTCTCTCACCTTGCCATTCAGTCTCTTTGACTTGGGCTGCAGTCTCTGGGCAGCTCTAGTTCCTTGTACTTTTGAAACTCAGGTTAGGAGTCTCTTGGAAATAAGGTCCATCTGCATGCCCGCCAGTGCGCCCATCCTGTGCCAGTCAACACTCACTCACCTCAAAAAGCTCTTGAGTTCAACACTAGGATGTTGCATATAGGATGATAAATTATTAGGGTTACATGAAACCACTGCCTACAGTTGATGAAGAATTAGTTAAAATGATGCTGTAAATTAATAACTTACAAATATTTCAGCCCTCTCTTCTTTATGCCTATTTCTTTTATTGGAGTCCCTCAACCTACCTCACCCCCCGCCCCCCATGTGCTGTTGGAGTCTTTTCCAGTGCTTACCCATCTTTTTCTTCATCATAGCCCATATCCTTCTGGTTTTCATCAGTCCTTTCAGCATAAAGATTTGTATATGGCCGTCTTCTCATCAGAACACCCCAAATCAACACTAGGTGTGTGCCTGGGAGGAAGAGGAAGGTAGCAAGGTCCTTGAAGACACCCAAATGCCAAATACGTGTTCCCTGCAAAGAATACAGATTTGGGTTTTATGAAGAACTCAAAGCAAATTCTGTTCATTTAATAAGAGATGCATACAGGGAATACTTCTTGTGATCAGTGATTCAGAGAACATTTGTGAGAGTCTTAAAAACATTGTGAGCAGCACGAAGCTATTTTAAGCTAGGAGGACTACCCTGGGGGAGGGACACTGCAGCACCCCTGGCTGGGGAGAAGAGCCCCAGAGCAGCCAGCCCCACTCTGAAGCTCAACCACCGCTACAGCTGAGGCTCTGAAACAGCTCAGAAAGGATCTGGTTAAATATAATGTGTAACTGCATTTTATTACTTCATTTCACTTTATAGGAACTCTGCTCTCAGTTTTATAATTGAGAACTTAACCCTTTGCTCCACTGAAACACGAGCTGTCTTCCTTTCCAAGCTGGCGATGGTGTGCACAGAGGTAAATTTGACATCTCGAATGGCTTTACTCCCCAGAGGGCATGCATGAAAAGCAATGAGCAGCACTGCAGGCGGATCTTCAGGGAGCCTCTGTTCAAGGGCAAATCTGGGGGGATGCAGGGAGCTGGGGATTGTTTCCTGAAAAGCTAAAAGATTTAACTTTGAGCTGGTAGAGGTCAAGCGCCAAGACCTGAAGGACAGCTTTCATTAGGAGGTAGTGTGACTGTCTCCCTGGAGAAGTGGGTGCGTGCAAGACATGACCCAGCAATGGGTAGCTCCCTTGTGTCACAGATAGCGTGTTCCTGGACAGCCTGCAGAAATACTTTGACTTCTTGCAGGTCTTGGTCTTTATACTTGAAAGCCTGGGGTGTTTAACATGTTGCCCCCCAGTGACTTCTTTTGCTGTCCTCAGGCTTCAGGAGATGAACTCTGGCATTAAAAGCAAGCAGTGTGAGCAGTCTGCAGGCTCCTCAAATGCCCTCTTCCATAAAATCCTCAGTCCACCTCATCTTCAGAGACTACTACTAAAACTGTTTCCATTTTTAGGGATCTGTGAAAAGCAAGTTATTCTGAAACCGTTACATATTTTGTTCCTATTCCAAGTGCTGGCTTTGATAGCAAAAGGGCAGCAACCAGAAAATGGTTTGAATTCCTGCCAGTGGAGGGAGGAGCAGATGCAGACCTGATGTAATGAAATACTACGTGATGCATACATACGCCTGCATCGAGTGCTAGCAATGAGGAAGAAGGCTCTCCAAGACCTTTAGGACACCCTTTTCCCTCACCCCTCATCAACCCCCAGTAGGTCTCTGCCTGGTGCAAGATCCATGGCTTGCTTGCCTCATTGCAAGGAGCTGTAAAAATACGCAGCCCACTCTTTAGATATAGTCTAATGTTGACAGATGCAGAAAGACATGAGGCAGGAGAAAAAGAAACTTTGGTAGAGTTGATCTTTATTGCTACGGTTCAGCAAAATATGTCTGAGGGAAGCAAGAATGGCCTGTTTGAATCATTTCTTGCATTTATTATACAGCCTGTGGGAGAGAGGAATGCTTGAGGCAAGCTTGCTGCGCAGTTTCTTGTAACAGTGCCTGCTCTGTCTGTATGTGCTGAAGAGCTCGCTCGTGTAGGAGAGCCTGATGTGATTAGAGCCATTTCTTTCCTCCCTGAGATTTGTCCTTCTGAAAGCGTCTTTTGACTTGAGCACCTGGTCTTAGATAAACCAATTTGTCACCACGATGTTTGATCATCCGCTATGAGGAAGGACAATTTCGGCACAAGGTGCTTATTCAGATGGCAGAATAAGTATCTATGAATTTGATTTAACCCTTGAGGTACTGAATTTTGTTTTTCCTTTGCAGTCAGTAAATACTTAAAATACATATATCGTGGAGCCATGGATTTTCAGCCACATGCTAGAATCTCATTTTTTGGTGACTGCACAATCATGAAAATTGAAAGATTTGAAATGCTTTAGGAAGAAGAAAAAAATAGGATCGATACGTTATTAGTCACACCATAATTTATTTGGGAAGTCTCTGCCCTATTTTTTTATTTTAAATAATCTTGCTTTCTTCTAATTCAAATACTTTCCAGGCTCTATGGAACATTATTTCCCCACTTTTATTCACAGTCTGAAAAGCAAATGCCATTGCAAGCTACCATGTTTTTCATGCTTCATTATTGTACATTTTCTAGTATGTAATGAACTATCCCCATGAAAATTTGCTGTGAATTGTCTTGTAATTGCCTCGATATGAAGGAAAATGTGGTTAGAGTAAAATAACATTAACGTTAAAAATAGGAAAATTGCAGTTAATCCATCTGAAGAGAAATAAACCATCTCATCACAGAAAGAAGCAAGGGTGCTGGCAGCGAGCTGGTGAAAACAGGGAGCTCGGCGTACCTTTGGGATCTGGCCCTGATGGAGGAAGGACATAGCAAAGGCATTATCATAGGGGCAGGTCTCCTGCCCCAGTGGCCATGAGGAACCTGCCAGAGATGCCACCTTCAGCCTTCAGGCCTCTGCGTAAGAAGGATATTAATTAGTTGAAGTAAAATCTGAGGAGCTCGCAGTTATTATGGCAAGTTGGATGGGTTAACTTGGGGAAAATCGTATGCCATGGCAAAAAAAAAGAGTGGGGGAGGAATTAATGAGAGGGAATCCTAGATGTGCAGCTAGAAAAAATAAGGGTGATTTTAAGAAAGATGCAGAAAATACAAATGTAAATATAAATGTGAAGAAAACTGTGCAGTTCACAGGGAGGTGATGCTCATGCTGCAGGATTTTGCAAATCGGGCTGGAGAAAACTCCAGAGGCTGTCACTAAGGAGCAAATCATTTGCCTAACAGTGAGCAGGACCGAGTGATCTAATAAAGCTTTTCCGTTCCTCGTGTCTGGGACTGGGAAATGAATGCTGGATGCGGTGCCAAACTATGTGCGTTAAATGCGTCTCTGTCAGCATTGGGTAGAAGTTAATTTTGTATGTTGATGATAGCATAATCTGTACCACACTGTACCAAACGAAAGGCAGGCAGTTAACCTGGGAGCAGGGAATGTTTATTTCATGCTTGCCTTGGGGTAAGAACTAATGGCAAATGTTGTAGAAACAGCATGCTAGATACCATCTTGTCTTTTATTTAAGTGTACTGATTTATCTCCTACGGGGAGGTGGTGGAGTCCCTATCAGCTCTTGAGTCATTTAAACTGAACAAAGCACTCATGAATAGACTCTTGGGAGCAATCATGAACTGCTTGGGGATGGACAAGATTAAATACGAGGTTTTTATCCAACTATCGTTCTGTGGATATAGAGTATTAATCTCTCGGGTGAGAGCAGGGCACTGAAGTGAGGAGATGCTGGTGTCCCCTGGCTAGGATCTCGCCCGACCTCTGTGCGGGTGCCTGAGTACAGCAGCAAGGGAAGTGCCACCACGTTCCTCGTTACAGAGCATTTAAAATCAAAATCTTAAAAAATATTCTTGTATGTAAAGTAAACACACTCAGGCTATGGAGCTATATGGTCACTTGTTGTGACCTGATGGCCGCGTTCCTGGGTGCTTCTCCCAGCCTTGCTCAGTCAAAGCACAAAGCAGCATTTGGAGAAGAGCTGCAGAGAAAGTGCATGTTTGTCACATGTCTCCAGGGTGTGATGCTTTCCAGCCATAAATACACGTGGCTGTCAGTATGACAAGATAATTATTTTATTGGTGGGTTTTCAACAAAAATATGGGCCAAAACTTTCTTGTTCTACTCATCAGAGAAACTTCATTGAATTTAAAATCACCATTCTTCCAAGTGAAACAGATTTGGCCCTAAATCATAATTCATCAGTTGTTGGCACCCTGCAATTTAAATCTTTTCCACAACAAGGAAATAAATCTTTTTAAAAAGTATATTAAAATCAGTATTGATTATTCCAAGCAGGAGTGCTGCATTCAGAGCTGTAAATCTTTTTTTTCGGATCCCAAGATAAAATATTGCAGCAAAACTGCTGTATAAAAAAATCACTAGGGTTTAATCATGTGGTAAATTACTAGGATTTTTGTATGTGGAATTTATAGGGCACCATTTCTTTTAGATTGAAAGGGAACATTCCTGATTTAGCTCTGATTACTCATCTACAGATGGGGTTAATGTCATGCGTCTCTTTGGGGATGTATCTTCTTAAGTAATGATGTCCTTATTGTGTGCTCTATGGATCCGTTGTCAAGACGCCTTTAAATATATCCTTGATGGCACATGGAGGTACCAGCAAATTATGTGTTGAATTAACAGGTAATTCAATCCACCTTGGTGTTAATCTTATTGCAAAATAACAAGCTACATAAAAGCCATTTAAGTGCAATTTTAAAAAACGCTCTACGAGATATAATCTCTTTAATCAGAAACAGATTTTGTTCAATTACCTTTAGTCTACTCTGTAAAAACAGTGAGGCCAGATCCGCCGTATCTCCTGGGAGCCGACGTCACAGCAGCGTGCAGCTGGGCACAGGGGTTGGACCAGGGTGCCACCGAGGCAAACTTGTTGTGCTCCATCACCATGCGAGATGGAGATGGGTTTGGGAGAGCAGCTAGCTCTCCGCTCCCCTGCTTGCCTCTCTCACATGCCTGACACCCCTGGGCCAATGCCCCATTCAGGGCTGATACAACCCGCACCCCGCTCCTGATGCTTTATCTTTCCTTTGGCTTCATTGACTGAGTTGGGGGAGATGTGGGCTGATAGGTGTGAAAATGCTCCGTGGCGCTTATGATGAGGAAGGCTTGCTCCAGGTGGAGTGGAGACGAGCAGTACAGCCTCCTCAGGTGGTAGCTTCCCTGCTGGGGCTGTTTCCTTATGGGAGTGAAGATACCAATAAGCTTCAGTGTTTTCAGTCCCTGGAGCATCTCAGGCTTTGCTGGAGGGCCAGGGCTCGTGTGGCTTCCCTGCTGCTTCTTGGTCCTCTGCGATCGGAGGGGTCAAAGCAAGTCACTTTGCAAGGGCCTGCACCAGTGCTGAACAAATGGTAACACATAGAAACAAGTTCCTCTGTGCTTTCTCCTTTGCAATTTTCAGGCTGATTAGCTATGCAAAACTATTTGCTCATCCACTACCAAATGTCTTTCCATCGTATGAATAATTGCTTAGTTTGCTGAGAAGTGTGCACTGTTTTGGTTAATTTTCAGGCTGCCTAGTTTGTTTCTGCTCTGGCTGCTGCCAGCAATCGGTTTCTCAGCTTCTACTGGTCTCCTGCGCTGCTGCCACGTATTCCTAAACTTAGCAGAAGAATTATAGATTTCAGATCTTCCAGTCAAATGCAGAATTCAAAAGCCTGTGTTTTTCCCCACGGGTGAAGAGCTTCCTGTTCGTGAGTGTGCACCGGGGGGGGCTCATGGCAGATTAGTTTGAAATGGTCAAAAATTAGAATTCATTCCTGGAAGAAAAGCCATATTCTTGGAAATGCGCTGTGCTGTGCGCTCCTCCCTTGGAACAACTTTCAGACCATCCTGTCACAAACTAACAGCCAGCCGATGAGAAATTCAGAGCCATCAGTCCCTTTCATTCATTCGTCTACTTTTCTGTACATGGCCAGTGTTAACCCTGAATTTTTAAAAAAAGAAATGTGGAATCCATGTCTGAGAAATGGCTACAAAATACATCAGTATGAGCCTACAGCTGGACTGTACATGCAAAGGTATCTGGATCTGAAAGCATGGCCCCCCATCTACTAAAAATGCATCTTTGGTCAAATCTTGTTGCAGTCAATTTGTTCTGAAGGAGAATTAATGATGATTGGCATCCCTTGCCCTAGGAATCTGTTTCACCAGAGAAGATGGACAACCATGTTAGCTTAGACGCAGGTACAGAGGTCCAAGTCAGGCCATCACACTCTGTGGGATATTAAGTGACAAAGGCGTGATTAATATTTGCAGGAATGGACAAGGAAAGAGTTCCCTGAGCAGTCAGGACTGCAGAAGTCCTCCAAGAACTAGTCTGTGTTCAAATCACGTTTCTTTTCGTATCAGCAGTTCACCTTAGAGGCAGGCACACAAACCAAAACACTGAAGGACAAACTGAACCAAAGAAGCATCACCACTCCCTAAATCTGTTCTTCCCAACCACTTCACTGGAATGAGCTAAATCCTGCCTTTGTATCCCACTTTACGCTGTATTCCCTAAGGGATGTGGCATAGAAATTGCAGCCAAGGAAGGGAAAAGCAAAAGTAACTTTATAACAACTTTGCTCCTTCTAGATTCTGGCTTATGGGAAGGCTAAAGCGACACATGATATGTGTTAGCGCAGCCCTTGCAGCTACTCTAACTGACAGAAGCCTTCCCAGGGCTACCATTAGGTTGCACAGCCCTGCACGCAGAGGGTCTGTGGCTTTCTCCTGTCCTTGTACCACCCTGCAGCCTGCGGCTAAGCGGGACAGCCTAGGACCACCAGCGCTGGCTCTGCTCCCCCACTGCAGGGATGTTGCCAACATGTCCTTCAGGTGTCCTGCAGAGCCCACCTATGCCACCAGAGCAGCCAGGCAGAGCACAAGCAGGGCAAGAATGAGCTTTACTGTCTCTCTCCAGACGAAAATCTGTATTGTGAAGAGAGCTCTGCACAATAGATAAGGCTTCTCAGATGAAAAACTGCTTCCCCTTCCCGGCAGAGTCTAAAATTTCTTCTGATGGTGATGACGCCTTGAACAATGACAACCTTCATTCATCTCTTCTGGCCAGGAGAGAGCTGAGAGTTCACATTTTAAGCTCTTTCACTGCTCTGAAGGCGCATAAAAGCCTCTCATCACTGTTCAAACACAGTCCTCCATTAGGAGTTATTTAAGCAGGAACCGCTTTCCCTGCTTCAAACCTCTTTGTATGAAATCCTTCCAGCGCCGCGTGTGGCATCGGCCAGCAGCTGATCTGGCGTGCGCTGTGCTGGACATACCAGTAATGGATAGTTAATTAACCCGATCCATCAGTCAGTCCCTTTCAAGGATAGTATTGATGATGTTAAAGCTTAAATGTCGTATCTTCTTTCTACCTTTGTGTCATTGTCATATGTTAAAAAAAATAAATAAATGAGACTAGAGGGTACTTTTGATTACTACAATTTTTCTTCACATGCTTCATTTGCTGGGCCATTTGTATCAGCCAAGTTGTCTTTATTTGCTAAACTCTGTCAGGACTCAGGGCTTGCCCTTCTGGCAAAATGCAGTTTGATCCCAAATTTGTTTTCAGGTTTTACCTCAGTATCTTTGTTGTTTTCCCAAAAAGATAAAATATAACCGCAGAAGAATCAACAGCTAGTTGGTTTATTTTTAGGTGCCAACAGTGCCTTTTTTGTGTCCTTAAAACCTCTTTCGGTCATGAAAATAATGACCTTTTTCTGCAAAGAAGGTATTTCTTTTCTACTGGAGCTAACACAAGAATAAGAATGGTCTTGCAATTAAGGTGATTTTGAACAAAGTTTATTCCACGCCTGGCTTGCCTCAGCCTTCTCGTGTGACCTTGGACGTATTCCCCAACTCCTGACGATTCTCCTCTCCAGTAATCGGGCTCTGCAAAGGTGTTGCCAGATTAAAGGTCAGGCTTTCAAAAGTGATGAGTGGTTTTGTTCCTCTGACTTAATCTACAGAGGTTGGGTACTCCAGCACCTCTGAAAGTGAAGCCCTGTTGCAGAAATTTGATGTGAAGGGGGGCATCCAGCAACGCAGGCACCTAGAATCAATAGTTGCTTTCGAAAATCTTGGCCTACACCCATGAATGCTTGTAAAGTACTTTAACATCCAAATGTTGGAGAAGAGAGAATGATTTAAATGTTTTGAAGTTATTCCCAGGACTAGAAGTTTGCAGGATTGTGTCACAATAAGAAAAAAAAAATATATATATATAGCAGATGTATGAGGAAATTCTCACAAGTTCAGGGAGAAGATGATCTTTTCCCAAAATGCTGCTGATTGGCTTTAGTTTGGTCTGGTCCTCTTCTTTCTAGGCTGACATAAATCTTCTGAGCAAAGGAGCTTTCCTGGGAGCCAAGCAGATGTCTGCTGAATCACTGAATTTAACTCTTTCTCAGTAACCTGTGAGGCAGCACACATCCATGGCCTTGCAGGGCGTGAATCTGGGGGATGATGTGCCGATTTACACCCCGTGAGTATCTGGCCTGTAATATGTCCATCTGCTTACTCGCTTGCTTGTGGTCTCTTTTGCACACAGACATCTGGGCTCTGCAGTGGGGATGACCCATCCCGCCCTCCCAAGGTTGCTCCCTGCAGATGCCTCCAACCACGCTTGTGGCAGAAGGTCCCTTCTCCAGCCCACCACCACGCGCGGCTCGACGAGGGTGGCTGCCTCCCCGTGGGCAAGCGGTGGCCATGGGTCAAAACTGGGGGAAAAGGACTCAGAAGAGAATCTCAGCCTTGACCAAAAATAACCCCACTGTTTAGGGGGGAGAGGGGGTGCATGAGAGGTGGGATCCCTTCTGAGGAATTTCATGCTTGAAAGGTGAGACAAGTCTCCTGAAAAGGTTATTATCTCAAGCAGACAAATCCTTCAGCAGGTTGGGTGTTTTTTTTTATACCTCAAACAAAGAGCCAGCACAATCAAAGAGCTGTAAGATCTTTTTTTTTTCCTTTTTTTTTTCTTTTTCCCCTGCCTCTGTGCCATTCGCTTTCATTTCTGCTGCCCACAGAAACTACCGTGCCTCCCTATCTTCTGCTGAATATACATCAAATAGGAGGTGAAGCACTGGCAGTCTTCACAGGAGAAGCCAGGCGGCGAGGGGGAGGCCGTCTTGCATGCTGCACTGTTTCATTAATTTATTTTTCCTCTTCAGGGAAAAAGTAAACGTGGGTGACCTAGAGCAGACCAAAAAATGTGTGTGCGTCGCAGGCTGGGAAGGAGCCTGAGAAGTGTGCGATGAGTGCGGGTCAGCTGCTCCTGCTGCTGGGCTAAAGGGGTGCGGGTCTGCAGCAGGGCTGGTGCCGCAGGGTCCCGGGGGGCTGCCAGGACCCCCCAGGCCAGGATGAGCTGCCGCAGGCTGGGTCCCTCTCGCAGGTACCGCAGGGGTGCTGCCCCTGCCCACACCTGCCGGGATCTACCTCTTCCCCTTTAGGAAAAAGGCTTCTCTTGAGCTCCCCTAAAAAACAGGTGTGGCATGACCTCAGGACCACTTCAGGTTAATGTTTTCCCTCTTCTCCAAATGCCTCTATCTCTTCCTTTAGTCTCAACTATAAAGTGTAATTTGCCTATTCAAACCAACACCGCTGCGTGTTGCTCCCTTCTGCGTATGTGCCAGATACGATAATGGCAATAAGCATTACCTTGGCCTGGAGAAAAGCATTGCTATCAACCTGGTTTATTGTGCAATTTATTCAGCATGAATTAATCCTGGAAATGTTATCACAGAGGCCACTGCCGTTCTTGCAGTGTGCATTTGCTTTGTGAAGCCTTTCCTTGAGGGGCTATTTCTAACATTTAGCTAGTTTTCTTCAAGGGGTTGTGTTGTTAATTATCTTGTTTGCAAACAGGATTCACTGACTACCTAGCAGTATATAACATACTTATTTTAAGGAAAATCAGCTGCACAGACAGGTGGAATAGCTGTCAGATACAAGATGATTGAATTGTACTTGCTTTGTTCATGGGTCAGACAAGAAAATTGCCGGCTACGTAACGCCTGCGACTATCACAGGAAGACCCCTGGGGCTTGGGGAAAGCCAACACCACAAACGCCTTTGTGCCCCAGCTGGTTGTACTGGGAAAGAGCCTTGAAAGTCCACATTTCTGAAACCAAACCTTTATACGTGTGGATATCATCCAAGCATTGCTCTGGATCTTACACTAGAAGGTGAACTGAGAGTACGTTTTGGCTCAGGTGCTGTAATGTGCTTTTATTGCTGTGCTTTGAAATGCATCTTTTCATTTCTCCCTGGAGCACTCGGCCTTTCTAGCAGCTTGAACTCTATGTCCTGTAGTGTTTGGGCCATGAAAATATTTTGGTTTTTTCTGGTTTTTGCATTGCTTTGCTGAATGCCTTTGAGGACCACCCTGCCTGGGATCTCGCTAGCAATGCTCACACGAGTGACACTCACGCGAGTGGTTTCAGGCTGGGTTCTCAGCCCACTGTGGTCCTGCCCTCCTCGCTCGATGCCGCTGATGACTGGCCGAAGTGGAATAGGTGCATTTCCCCCCGCTCAGCACCTGGCAGGGGGAAATTTGCTTGTTCTTAGGTTCGTGTTTCTACCAAGCATAATGTAATAAGCCTGATCCTGCTTGCTCTCACCCGATGAAGGGCTGATAGACGTGCGTGGGTGAGCGTGCGCTGTCCTGTACGGTAGCACTGTGTCACGAGGAGGTGACAAATCTATTAACCCCCGTAGCGCTGGCTACGACAGGAACATGCTGCTGCGGCTCCGGGCTGGCACGTGACGGCTCGAGGATGTGGCACCACAACCCGTCTACAGAATTTTATTCTTTTTGTAAGCCACACATCATAAAGGGAGTGGCTTTATTTTTAAGCTCTGCTACTATAGAGGTAGCCAGATGGTTTATGGCATGATAGTGGGTAACCGAAATGTCTCTGGAAATGCTTATGTGTCATGTCTGTGTGAGACAGGTCATCTGCAAAGATGCAGATGTGATTCTCCATTTAAAACATACAGCAGCAGCCTGATTTATATGGAATATGCAGCAAAGGTTGCAGTATGTGAAAAAGTAGCTCTCCCTTTTTTTGTGCAGACAGCCTCGATTTCACTGCAAGTAATCCATTCAAATCAGACAGCAGAGGTGTGCAGTTCTCATGTTGTTACACTACAGGCATTTATTCCCCCTCACACTGTGAGGTTTCCTATGTGGAGCAGTAGGAAGCTCTGGAAGGCTGTTCATCTTTCCCTGTCATTATCTGGTTTGTTTTTATTTAGATCCAGCATGTTTTTAAATGCAACGCGGACATACCACTGCACTGAGGCTGTTGTTTCATTAACATACATCCTCCCGAAGCTGCATCCAGCTCCGTGCCCTTCCTGGGGCGGCTGAGACGCCCTGTACCGCACCGTCCCTCTCTGGCTGCCCTCCCAGGGTCCGAGCGTCGGAGACCACGCTGCTGCTGCCGAGCTTGATGCTGTGCCCCTTGCCTAAGAATAGTCTCACTGTCTTGAGCGCTTGCCAGGTTTTGATAGCTCAGCAAGCAGAGGGAAGAAACACAGCCATTATGTAATGGCTTCTCCTGGCCAAGAAAAAAATCCCATTTATTGATCTCCTGTCTGAAAACCTCAGTAACTCTGTGTAATTGATGACCAGCTGTTAAGAAAAGCTGTTTGGAGGAAGAACATTTATAATTAAAGAACAGACACTTCAAATTCAACTCTCCCTCCATTTTCTCATTGCATTTCTCTGTGCTGTCTTGGGGAACAACCACCCTGCCTGGGCCTTTAAGCTTCTCATTTCAAACCAACATATGCCTTTTCCAGAGAGCAACGTTGTGTTCTCCAATTTCACTCCCTGTGCTACGGAGGGGAACTATTCATGGAGCTGTGTGAGAGAAAGAGATTAAGGAAATATCAAGACTAACAGATGGGAAGCAGGCAGTGGATGACGTGTAGGCAGGGCTGATGTTACAGCAAGTCTTATCTTGTTAGCAGAAATATGTTGCAATAAGCAGAGTTCTGGGAGAGAGGTTGATTTTGAGCACGGAATAGGAGAAGTCCTTTCTATCTGATGAGGGGCCTGCCTGTGCCTAAAAATGTCATATTATTAGATGCCCTGGTACCCCTGAACATTTAAATCTTGATCCTCTTTTTTCCAGTTCTGCCCATCTCCTCTGGGCTTTGGAGGTGAAAACGTTTCTGGGTTTCTCTGCTGAAAGCCTGACTGTCCCTGTTTGTTTGAGGGAAACCCGAAATATAGGTCACTCAGCTTGACTGTACAGCATAGCTATCCCAGACCAGTGGCTATCCACAAGTTAAGCTATAGCCTGCCTCTCCTCCCGCCTCACAGACACTCTGAGTAAGGACTACACTGGAAACAGATAATTTAGCATGAGAATTATATCATGCATTTAAATGTAAATTGCCGGGGAATTGACGGTTGCTTTGTTTGAATTGTAATGATTCAAGTATGCGTGGTTTTTTTCTTAGAGTACATTTTAACTGGTGTTTATGTGCTTTTACATCCCTCTCAAACACCAATGTGCACGTGTCCTTAAGCTTTCAGCTGTAAATCCTTGAGCTGTCACATTCCCGTTAGGAAACCCGTTTCTTTGACCTCTCCAGCAATTGTAGACTGGCACTCTTTTCCACCTCCCCATCTTTGTTTTTTGGAAGATGTCTTGTTTTAATTCAAGGAGACAAAAATCTCAAGTCCAAAAAGAAAATACAGCTTGGGTCCTCTCCCGCTCCCTGAGCACCAGTGGCAGTGGTCCTGCTCCCTGCCTCTCCCCCTCGCAGCCTGCAAATCAGATCCCCACCTCAGCAGCCGGGGAGGGCTTTTGCAGGGGCTGCGAGCGCACAGGTTTGTTACCAGCATGAATGGCGCTGCTTGGAGCCGAGCACATGGAAAATTAACTCTGTGCTCTTCAGCAGCAGCTGAGCACAGCTGAGCGTATAAAGCCCATCTTCCAGACTTGGGAGCCCCTCCATGGTGCTGACATCACCATCAGTTCAGGGTTTGGATGCCAGGGCTGAGCAGCTAACGTGCAGGCGGTCTGATCCCATTGCTTGTGCAGGGCACCTGGAAATGAGACCGAGCAGACTGTATTTCTTTCCCATGGTAGGGAGGGAGAGGGGGGAAAAACAGATGTACACAAATCTGTTCACAGCAGAGACCTGGTTTCATCCACAAATGCTCCTATCCTGTTAGCGGGGTGCCGAGCACCAGCCCTCAGCACGAATGAAAGAGAGTAAAAGGGTGGCTGGTCACCCAAGTCCATTCTCAGGCTTGGCCCAGAAAAGGCATTTTTTTACCATCTAAAGAGCTAGTAAAGTGAGGGAAGCCAGGGGTTAATCACCTCTACCCTCCCTATCAAGTTTAACAGCCACCGGTGGGAAAAGCCTGGGTTTCGGTTCTGTTTGCAAGGTGGAGAGCAGTAAATACCATCATTTGCAGAGTCTTTCTGAGGTGCAGCCAACTTTCAGGAATGCTGTATCTCGGTCCAAACAAAACCTGCATGTTTCTTGTTGGCCTGGCCTTGTTTTTTGAGACTGTTTCACTGATTGATACAGGAGATAAACAAAAATTGAAATAACACATGCCTGGAAATATAAACAACGCACTCGCACCAGAGAGAGATTGCAAAATCAGCAGCTCGGGGGATCGAATGCAGCCATCCAGTCCCCAAAGCCAAGCTGTTAAGAAAACAAATAAATAAACAAGTAGATATAAAACCGATTGCGATAAGCCCCTGACCTTAATTGTGTGGATATATGTCTGTGAAAGCCAGAATCAAGCTTTTCCCTCCCAGCCCTCACACTAATTCCTTTGGCCTCAGTGGCATAAAATGCTCAGTAGCCCCGTCTGGTTCCTCCATCTCCTGCCTACCCACGCCAGCAGCTGGGACGTCAAATCTGTCGTTGTTCCTTTGCAGAGGAGACCCACAGACTCAGCCCCCCAGTCCTGGGCTCTTCTCCCGGTTCTCACCTAACTTCCCACGCAGATGTCTGGGGCAGCAGTCGCTCACCTTCTGTCAGTTGGTGATGATCGAGTATTGATGATGATGAGTTTTCCCTCGCTGGCCCATATAACCCCTTCATTGATGGGGAATGGCTGTTGGGGAGTTAGAGAGGCTGGATGTAGTTTGCTGAGCCACAAAGGTGTAATTATAATGGGTTTCACGCAGTTGTTTTGTAATTTACCACATTCGAAAAATCACCCCTAGTGATGCTTAATGTTTATGTCAGGCTTCATGTTGTTAGATTAAAAGGCATCTGTTCAACCAAGGTAAAAAGACAGGCAGGATGCCTGGCGGGTGCATCCCCTGCACCCCTAGCGCATTCCTGGGTGCATCCCCTGGGTGCACAACTGGGTTCATCTGCACGGCCACACAAGAACGCAGGGTGCTGCCTCCCAGCGATTCAGAAACTTCCCAAGACCCCGAAAGGTTACACCTCCCATCTCTGGAAGCATTTCCGTGGGAGGTACAGACACAAGAGCCGAAGGAGCCCCTGAGCTGTGCTCCACGAGGAAGAGGGTGCAGGGTCGGGCCCGTGCACTGTTTCTCTGCGGCATGTTGAAACTCACCCTCGGGCTCTCGCTCACGGACCTGGCAGCGCGTTTCCCGAGCGGCAGCTCCTGCCACGGCCAGGTGGGAATTCTCCCTGGGGTGTGTTGTTACCCACTTTAAATATCTCAGATCTTCAAGTTCTCTTTTTCGAGTCTCAGACAAAAACATGACAGCTATCCCACAAATCAGCCATCTAAAGGGAAAAAAAAAAGTCACATTTAATTACTCCTGAAGGGGAACTTATAAATGAGGAACACTTATTAGTGCAATATATTTTTTCTTCGGTAGCTTTGAACTGATCTCTAATAGCGCCAGTGAAGTCCCAGCGTAACCTTGGAATGTGTTTCATTATCATTCAGATGGAAACTGCTGTCTTATGACTGCAGTTTTAAAATACAGTACATTTTTATAATTTCTAAGTAGGCAATCAAGTGGACATAACACATGAAATTCTATCCAGTCCTGGCACCAAACCCTGCCCTTTGCTTGCCCATGCTGTTCAGTGGATGCTAAGGCCTGGGTGCAGCTGAGGGCTGAATTTCAACCCCAAGGTGATCCTGCAGTCCTTTCCTCTGACAATAGCAATGTAAACATGTAGGCATTTATGAATTCAGTAATTTTAATTTTAAAGTCACTCAAGCACCAGGGCAGCCTTTCTTCCTTCCTCCCTTTTCTCGGCATGAAGGTGGCAGGGCACGGGCATCAAATGTTCCCTGGCTGGAGAAAACGTGACCCATGAGCTGGTCCTCGTGATGGCTGGGTTGTTGGGAGCTTCAAACACCGCCGTGTGTTGTCAGCACTGACCCGAGGGTACCAACGTCTTCAGCTGCTTTCCTCCCCACAGGCAGCTCTCCGAATCTGCAAACCCATTCCCTTAGCTAATTAACAGATGGCACAGGCAAAACTCATCAATCATTTCCTGGTGGGGCTGCTGGTAACCCGTCAGTTCGGCAACCAGAGTGACTCTGCCCCGGCCCCCCTGCCCCATGGCTCCCAGGCGGGTGCCTGAGCATCGTGCTTCATCCCGGGCTTCATTGCAGACTCAGGACAGAGGAGGATGAGCGTTGAGCCTGGAAGCCACACAGCCTGTAGGAAGTTCGATGTTTCCTCGCCTACATTAGAAAGCTGTTGAAAAATGCAGTATTTTCAAGAAAGAGTAGTAAAAGAGAATATGAACGTCACGGTGAGGTTGGAAGCCAACAAATATTGGGGAGGACAGAAATCTCCTTTTCACTGATGAAAGAATTAGTGTATTTCCATTGCTAATTAATGTATAGGCAGGGAAAATTGCAAAGATAGGAAAATTCTTCTTGGTTTTAGCTCTACTGGGTACTCAGGAAATAAAGAAGTAATGCTACAAAATACGACATGTCTCACGTAGGTGTGTTGCTGTATTGACTTTGAACTAGATTTGGGAACTCAGAGCTGAGTCACAGAGAGACAGCATCAGCTTTTTAGAGAGGCTTGCAGGGAGAAGATGTAATTTCTTATACGCTGAGTATTGGCACTCTCAAACAAGCCCCATAAAAGTCCATGTGAGCATCCAACAAGGTGCATCTGCACTGGTAGGTCCTTGTGCCTCTATTGAAAGGAGCCTAAGTGGGGTGGAAACATGACTCGCCGGGTGGGACACCTCCACTCCACCGCATCCCTGGCACTCTCCCCCACCTCCCTCCCCTTCCATCCGCCAAACATTTCCGTGAGCCGCCGTCGGCACTGCAAGTGGATTAGGTTACCCAGACCCAAAAGAGAGCTTCTTTGTGGCAGAAAAATGCCTCCGTTTGTTAGTTTAACCTCAGAAGTTTTCCCCTGGCAGAGGCTCAAATATGTGCCACGGGAACGATGGTTTCATTACTGTCTTCGGGGCCTCGCAGGTTTTCCAGGTCTCTAAGTCCAGCCATGTTGCTTCTCTCAGATTTCCCCTCTGTATTTCTGCCTGCTTTTTGGAGAGCACCGTCTTCTGAAAGCCATGTCCAGCCCAGGCAGTCCAGTAAGCGCTGCCCCAGGCGTGCTAGCCGAATGAGATGCCCAAAGCTGTGAGCAACGACCAGCCTGGCCCTCCCAGGGCATAAATAAGAATAGAAGAGAATAAAAGTCAGGTGGCTTTACCAGGGATTGACCTATTTTTTGAGCTTCTTTTTGCATGGTAATTTTGTTTCTAGCTTTCTCCTGCCTTCCCTGCAGCGTTGGTGCCTGCGATACAGCCCTGCCGAAAGCCTTTGGGGACAGCGGGCACTGCCACGTGCCGAGGCTGGCCAGAGCAAACGGGGTGGCAGACGGTCTGAGACGCTCCTTCCCTAACTGAAGGGGAATTAGTGAAGCTTGCGAGTATCTGCCAAAGCCACATTTAGCACAGGGAGCTGATTGCAACACTCGCATTACTCACTGCAGGTTTATAAATAAAACCAGCCCAGGCACAGTCTCTCCTGACACCGAATGAAGGGATGCAAGGGGAGGCCCCCATATACTGTCCCACTAAATTGTTTGAAGCTTTTGTCTCCAAGAGCCCTCCCTTAGCTTACAGGTGATGGTGTCCAGCACACCATGGCGAGGGGGTATAGCTGCAGGAGGGCAGCTTTGACGTGTCCTTTCCTTAGCGAACAGGCCAGGGTGATCTCCTTTGCCTTCCCTGGCTGCCCAGAGCAGGAGGATTTCCTTGCTTGTCTTCTGCCATCACTTGCTACACTGAAATTAAAGCTGGGTGTTTGTTCCTGAAGTTTGCTCCTGGACTGAGTTCAGGAGACACGGCTGAGATTCACTGTCCCACACCACATCTGTGTCTGACCACGAGCATGCCTCTGGGGCCAAAACCTTCGGCTGTGCTAGCGCAAGCCGCAGAAGACAACACTCAGAAATTGCTTCCTTAAATACCTACTGAGCAGAAAGTAATACTAATCAAGGGAAGCTCTTTCCCCTTAGTAACGAGCTGATGCTATGACATTGAAGCGTCTGATGCGGCAGTGATCGTACAGCAGTGAAGGTTTGGGACCCTGTGGAGATGCTGCTGGTTTGCCCCCGCACCAAGCAGCAGCGGGGCCCGTGCTCTTAAAAACAGGCAGATATTTTCACCTGCCAAAGTCAGGATTTGTCAGCAGCTGCTCACAGACTCACCTCCGGAGTAGCACGAGGTTTGGGCTTTTTCTCCTTAAATTTAAAGGTGATTCTGTGTTCTGAGTTTTATTGATTGCAGATACAGTGGAGCTGCAGCTACAGTTGCAGTAAATTGAAGCCAACTGAAAGCAGGATTTCTTTCTTAGTTATCTTTTACAAATGTCCCCAAAGCAGTCAATGGAGCCCAAGGAGTCACAGGCTGTGAGCTGCTCTGGGTGGGAGTGGTACATGGTCCCTATTGGGATCATGTCCTTCCCAGTTGCCATGGCCAGAAGGACCACAGGCACTCCCAGTGCATTGTCCACCCCAAAGTGTTTAAAACATTGTGTGATAAATGAGACCATTTGGGGAAAAAGGAGAGGAAATGTCATGCAACCAAGAATCCTTCTTGCTCGAATACATGTACATCTTCTTAATGCCTAATGGAGGAAGACACCTAATGGTTTCCAGAGCACAGAGGTGGTGGAGTGACAATATCTGTTAATGAAAAAACAGGATATACGGCTTGGGCTGTTGGGCACTTGGCCCGGCGCTCGGCCAGAGCAAATCGGCTGAGCTGTGCTGGAATCGACACCAGCGATATTCAATTCTCTTCCTTGTCAAATGCTGTAAATTAAAAACAGAATAAAAAGCTTTTAAGGGATGTGCTCACTGACAGTTTAATATAAGTGGCTGTGGGATCATTTTCTACAGATAGGTTTATATCGGGAAAGAAATTACAACTCGCTTCATAGCAGGTATTTTACTGTTATTGCAGAGTTTCCTCATGCACTTATTCATAAGGAGTGACTTTCCAAACAAGCATCATGTGGAATTCAGTGGGACAGCGGGTCACTGTGGCCGTCCAGCTGTGTGATGGGTGCCCCCGCCCCTGTACCCATGCCAGGCTGAGACAGGGCAAACAGAGCTGAAGGGTCAGCAGGGCTTCTCTTAGCTCCGGTGGTGAAACCAGCCTCTCTGCTTGGGGACACAGCTCAGTAAGCCAGGTGACATCCCCAGCCACCAGACATGCCTTCGTTTGCATCCTTCATGCCTCCTCTCCTGCTCTGCTGATGCGGAGACGCAGCATTGCCCTCATCCAGATGTGGCGTTGTGCATAAATCCACTGCCCATCTTACATTTTGATGAAAAGAAGAAAGTCCCCAGAACACACAATTTGAATGAACAGAAGCTATGAATGAAATTTAGCTTCTAAAGTTTAGATGATCAGTTTTGGCATTCAGATGTGAAAGTTTCACTCTTTTTTTGCAGTATTTTATATTAGTTGGTTTAAAAACTTCCATTTTTAATTCCTTCAAAAGATTATTCTGAAGATGGGATGAAACAGAAGTTAGTCAACTGAATATTAACTTTTAGACTTTTGGAGGTTTGGGGGTGGGGAAAAACCTCAACTTCATGACAACCCCAAATATTTTTTCTTCAATTTTTCAATTTTAACATCATGCAAAAATCTCATGGGTCAAATTTCTGAATAATAATATTGCGTCTTCTTGGCTGTTGAGACCCAAGTCATCAGCACAAACCATTTACGGTCTGTGAGGTCATGGTGAAGTAATTTGTTGTTGCTCTGTGGAACCTATTCCTTTCATTGCGCTTCCATTCAGAACGTGGGTAATAGACTTTCACCATTTTGCCCACTTTCCTGCTGCTTTTTTCCTCGTTGTAGTTAGCTTCATGGCTAAGTATGGAGAGACCTCTGGACCAAAGTTTCAGGAATACTAAGGTAGTGCCAAATTGAATATTAATGTCCTTGGATTTATAACAAAGGCGACACCACTCATCATGTTGTTTATTATTACTATCTAAGAAATTTCATTTGTAGTATAGACTTGGCTCAGTGCTGATGCCAGTGGAAACCTTTCCACTGAGTCCAGCAGGCTTTGTATCAAACCATATTTGCATCTGTAGATGTAGATCAGCTAAATACAACCTAGGATAGAAAAAGGTCAGGTTCCTTGGAAGGGAAAGGCTAAGAGAGTACGTCCTTCCTTTTATGCCTTTGTGTGCATCATTTCTTAAAAGTCCATCATAAGTAATCTTCTTTCCTGCAGATTTGACCATTTCTTTTCTGCCTAGAAAACATAAAAAAATACAGCATTGGGGAAGAATATTAAGAGATATTTGTTTTAAGTGAGATACCAGGAATAAAAAGAGTGTGGGCATGTTAATGCTCTGGTTTATCTTCAGTAGGCAAGTCCTGTAAGTGCAAAATCAAAATCATTTCAAATAAATGCACCAGAGGGAACTCCCTTTAAAAGGAAGAGTCGAACCAGCCACCTTCCTCGGCATCTCCAATAACTGCTTGTGTCAGAGATTTCTACTGAGTGGCCTTCTTGCTCAGTTATGCTTTGCCCAGATTTCTAATGCATTTGTAATGCTTTGACTGTTTGTCTTCTCTTTAAGAAGTACTAGCCCTTGTGATACTTCTTTTTGATAAAAAAAAAAAGTTCTGACTGCTTTGTTGGCATCATTGTAAATCGTGAAGCCCTTCCTTATACACCTACTGCAATCTGGAATTTATTTCCATTAGTTTAATGGAAATAGTGATGGAAGTATGGAGTTACAAGCAGATGAGTATGGAAAAAGCTGAGCAAGTGTCGCTGCTGCCAGGGATGCCATTGGATTCAGACTGAGTGCTGGTGGCATCTGTGTGCTGCCATGGTAGTCGTCGTGTTGTTGGAGAACGTATGTCTCATGCCTGACTTGTACCTGATTTGTATCTGCCATGCTGCAAGTTAACTCCATGCCTTTCTGTCCTGCAGTTTTGGTTACCCTGTAACCCAAGTTTTTCTTTAGACTAAGCCCGTTTATTCCATCTTTCACGGCTCCTCCCCTAGAAGGCACCTCTCACCCTTTGTTTACATGCAGGCTCACGTGCATACCCACACAGGATGCTAACTGCTGATGCAATTATTATTATTCTTGCTTTCAGCAACGTCTTAACTCTTCTGAATGGGATAATCGATATTCTCTGCTCGTCTGGGAATGATAATGGCTGACTGTGCCGCTCTGTAACGTCAGATGAATAGTTAAACATCAGTGTGTTTTCATCTGGTGCAGTCCAAGGCTCCCAGCTGCCAGCAGCTCCCAGCTCCTCACTCACGTATACGTGAATTTTTCACAAGCCTGTGCTGTACAATGACCATTCAAGGCAGAGATTCCTTTGTTTCTTCTGTGTATCTTTAGACTAATGCTATCCATATTTGTTATGTATTAATCATTTTTATAGTCATCTCTGCGTGATTCCTTCTATAAATAACAATCTCAAATCTCTCTCCTATCTTGTTTACCATAGCTAATTCTTAAGTTGAGTGTCTCCACCAGAGCTGTAGCCTAAATGAACACAGATAAAAATCATAACATAGGCTTGGTTGTAGTAAACCGGGATTTTCTTGGTTCTGCTGCAAATCAAGCCTTTCAAATAATCTTTTTATCCAGTCTCTATAAATACTGTAGAGTGGTGACAAAAGACAGGTGCTAGTTTCAGACTTGAAGCTGTTGTCTTAGTGGCTGGCATTAAATATATAATTCCTGCTGTGTCTGCATCGTCTATAAATGAAAGTCTCCTGAAGGAGAAGTCTCCAGGGAGGGTAAAGAGCTGCGAAGCAGTGACTGCGGAGTGTGCCTTGGAGATGCGAAGTTAGGAGGAGAAGCTGAAAACGTGATATGTCTTTTTCAGTTTGACCTCAGCCTCTAATAGTGTTTGGCAAGTCAGCCTGGCAGATAAATTGGTTCATATTAGAAAATGGGGTTGATTTATTATGAAATTGATTGCAGCCCTGTCCTGCGCTGAAGGCATTAGCGATAACAGCATCGGGTGCCTCAGCTCTTAACTAATGGGCTTCCCCCGGGCTCTCCACTGCTGCCAGGCTTTTACCTGCAGCCAACAGCATCCAAACCGCACACCTCTGCTGCTCCCTCCTCACGGACGCAAAACCCTTCCCAGGCAGGGGTCTGTCAGGGAATGCAGGTTGGGCTTTCTGGATGGGCTGGGGTCTTGGGAGCCTGCAACCGTCTCCTGCTCCATCACCTTCAGACAGGGCAGGCTGAGATGCCCCGGAGGCAGCTGGCATTTCCCAGAACATACAGACCTGCAGGAGCAGGGCCAATGCGACCTTTGCAACCAGCACCTTGAAATATCAAAGCATTGTATGTGTTTATCTTACGACTGTTTTCTGAATATGGAAAGGGTTACGGGAAATATGGAAAAGTATCCACCAAACATCTTTCTTTTCCTTTTCTTTGGTGATATTGAAAAGTCTTTTAACCAAAAAGACCATCACCAAATGTAACAAGGGAGTTTCACTGATTTTTCCAAACAAAGCTGTATTCACCCACGATGGCCACAGTGTGCGATGCAGTTGCCTCAAATCCCTCGGCACAGTGGGGAATAGCCTTTCCATCTGGGGCTGATTAAAATGCAAATGAACAACCCAAACATAGTGGCCACTTAGACCCTGTAAACTATTTGGGGTCTATCTAATTTGGGAAACTCTAATCTACTATTTACAGTATAGATACAGATGTAATAAATACAAAAAAAGAGTATACCCGGTGTCAAAAGTGAGTCTCTTATGTTCATGCCTTTCTCTTTGGACACTTATCCTGGGTCCTACCCTAAAGAGCAAAGGATTTTCCAGGTCAATTTGCTGTAGTGGTAGGTAAGAGTCTTTGACAGTTATGCTTAGAAATCACTGAATAGCAGACGCTGAAACATTTAGTGGCTGCTTTAAGCAATATTTTTTCAATATTTTTGAAGGAAAAGGGTTTTCAATGGTTGAAATGCGCCTTTAGACATTTTCTAAATGAAAAATTTCAATATGAAAGAACCGTGTGGCTTGAAAGGAAAACTCATTGCAAGAGAGCCTGTAATTGGACAAAACTGAAAATAAACTTTTCAAAATAACTGAAAACAAATTGATTTTGGGCATGAAGGAAGGTTAAATTTTTATAAATGTTTTCCAACAACTGCCTGCCAGTCAATCACATATTGGCTCTCTTTTTGCATAAATTACTTTTCAGGTAGCAACAACACTTGCTACACCACCCCCATGATGGCCCGTGCTCCTGACAGTGACACAAGATTGTCTGGCTATGCTTTTGCCGTCAACTTCAGTAGCATTTTGATGTATGAAAAAGCAGTACAGTATAACTGCCCTGCAGTAAGGAACAACTGCACAACATAAACTTTTCCAGAGAACAGTTGTTTCCACAGAAAGCACTCAGTATCTCTTCAAACCAGCTTTGGGGATAATCTTTCTCCTTCCTGTCCTAGCAATAGGTAGGTCACATCTGGCAACAGCTGCCAAGAAGCCAAGAGACAGTAGTGTGTGTCTTATAGAGGCAAAATATCCATGTGGCCAAGAGCCACAGTCATCTACACCACCCCAAACCCTCTCAAGCCAGTACCATACCTGTCCTCCCAGGGTCTAGGTCTAGGGCTCACTAAGGCTGCTGAGCCCTGGGTGTGTTCACCAAGACATGTTCCTCTCCAGCATGGATGTGCTTGAACTGAAGGCCCTATAGCATCCATATCCGGCTCATTTACCAAGCAGTCCTGGGAAGCATTCACTACAGGTGGGCAAAGTGCAGCTCTCCCATCACACCACCTCCAGTGACACCAAGCAGATAATACACAGATAGGAGCGAGACAGCTGGGAGCCCCATATATTTTCCAGATTAATTTTTATAGGGTAGCACATTGGCCTGAGAAACAGTTCTGAATATTGTGAATAATCGTCTACCATGTCCCTTTTTCAGGCTTGTGCTTTTATCATTAACACCTCCGATTAGCAAAAACTCAGAGTCTGAGATGTTCCTTTGATTTAAAAGGTTATAAATTTTGGATGCAATGTCAGAGAGTAAATTTTACAATGCAGCTGAGCTGTGGACTAATTAAAAGACTACCCCAGTACTCTTCTCACCCAATACATCTCAAATTTGTGACAGGCTTCAAGAAAAGTCATGAATTATGCCACGTGCACCATATGCAATCTATTGATCTCTCTGTGTGTACATATGCTCTGTGTGTGTATGTGTGCTACAGCCCATGTTCATGATGGCTTCTTCACAACTGTGTGCACAGAGGAAAGTTGCTCATACCAGAGAATTTATAGCAGTGCAATTAATGATTGCAGTCATTTTGCTTCCTTGCCACCGCAGGGTTACTACTGCTGTTTAACTCCACACATCCAGACATTACATTTCAAGAGGAAGAGGGTTCACCTACTCACATTGCTCTGGTGCCCAGGGGTGAGATTTATCTATCACTGAGCTGTTGCTTAAGTCCTGATCAAGGTACCCTGCCCCATGCCTTGTGGACCTTGTTGTTTCCGTATAATTTAAAGTGAAAATGGGAAAAATGCTCATGTTTCACTTGACACCATGCATTGAGTGGTCCCATATCCTTTTGGCTTGGGAGTCAATGTTTTGCGGTCAGAAACAGTGTCCTCCTCGATGCTCCACCTGACACAGAAAATCAGGATGTCTCCAAGTTGACTTGTGCTTCCTGGGGCCGTGTGAACTGGCTTTCTGCTTGCCTTCCTAAGGCAATGTCTGCGAAGGACAAGCTTCTCTCAACTGTTAGCAAAGCAAATATGTGAAGAGCAAAAGGGCAACATATGTTTGAGAAACAAGATCTGGGGTGACCGGGAGAAAGTGGGAAATTACATCAACCAGCTTTAGCTAGTGAAACCCAAAGTTGAAATCTCTGAAGTTTCAGGGACCGTTTTTTCATTTTTCTCAATCGTTCTCATTCTGACTGTTGACGTCAGTGGATTTGGCACTAGATTAACAGGGAAACAGAGGGACAGTTTGCCCCCTACACATGTAGAATTAGAGATTCATACGAAGATAGATGAGTGAGATTTAGGTGAGAGGGAATTTCTGGTTGAGAGTGTTCATGTAAAAAGTATTATACAGTATTAGGCTTGTGTGAACTCCCAGTGTAATAAAGGAGAATGCTATAAACCTTGGCAGGAACATATCACTGGGACTTTGTTTTGATGAAAAAAACTGGAAACATACACTTAGCTTTCCTACTAGTTGTAATTATCTGGCTGTATTGATCGTGGTGTTAAGGTTATCCGATGGGTAGGGTGTGAGCAGGGATCAGGTTCAGTCCGTGAATTGAAGCTTCAGAGTGTCAGCTCTAATTTACACGCATACAGTTTGAAAATTGTCCTCCTGCAACTGCAGAGCTCCCTGGGATTGACACAGATAGGCAGCATATGGAGCCTGTGCAGCGGGAACAGAGGCACCCGGCGCTTGGCATTGCTGCTCTGTATTATGCAAATATCTGGGTTACGAAAGTAGGAAACAAGGGCAGAATAAATTGAGGGGTCTGGTCTTTTCTGCAAGCACACATAAAACCCTTGGTGGCATTAATGAAATTTTCAGGCTTGTGGAAAGGAGGACAGGCTCCTCAGCTCTGATTTTAGTCCTACAAGCGTGCAATACCTTGAAGGCAAGAGATGGTGATTACTGCGGTTCGCACACGAGGCTTTGCACAGCAGGGGCATCTATGCAGCCTGCACAGTAAAATATGCTGTTCCATGTTCTCCAATACCGCAACCAGAGACAAGGTACAAGAACCAGCAGTTTCAGTGAACAGGGCTCTCATTAACATCCCATTATTCTCTCTGGAGACAAGCCTGTCCCTTCTGCTGCTGAGCTGTTAGATGGGGGGAAGACAGGACGAGAAGCAGGAGATGATACCCCTCATGGTTATGTTGTGTGTCCCATAGCACACTGCTGTACTGCATGGACTAAATACAGACATGGACCCAACCCATCCCCTTCAGGCAGCTCACTCCTCGCCCCCAGGCACTCGCTGGTAGAGCTGGGCTGCCCCTTGGCTGAAGGCTTTTCTGTAGGGCTTCCAGGGAGGGCCTGGTGGTGCAATGTTTCTGGGAAGCCCCAGCCTTGAGCAAGCAGGGTTGCTGCAGCTTGGTCCCATCAGCCCCAGTGGTTGCTCTCCTCTCTCAACCTTGGGGCCACCAACCTCCGGCTGATTGCCACCCTCCTCTTCCTCCCTCAGGCTGGCTGAAAAGACAGGGGAGGAGGAAGGGGAAGGGTACCTGAGGCACAAAATGTCTTACTAAGACTATGCCCTGTTTACCAGCTGCTATATCATCCCATCCAGGAGGTGGCTGTATATCAATGGAGAACAATGTTCCAGCAGGGTACACGTGTCATACCTGCCTGCTCTGCAGGGAAGATGTGGAAGTCAATGAGCTGTGACCTGCTGAAAGGTCCTCGGAAAAGGTGTTCACTTCACTAGGAGCAGCGACAGAGCAGACCTGATATCCCACCCCACGCCACTGCCGTTATTTGACTTTCACCACGACTGCTGTGCAGTTGCCTGTCCATTCACAAGCATTTGTTGTGGGCTTATTTGGGTATATCTTGGCATTTGAGAGGTGTCAATCTGCTAAAACTTAAGTGGCAATAGCTAATCACAGTTAGTTTTATCCTCTGCACAACATAACATGAAAGCATATGGCTTAATAGCATAACTTACTTTCTTTGGGCTAACAGTATGGTCAGTTCTACAAAAAAAACCCAGCAGAGGACACAGTCTCTGGTCCTTGCTGTAAGCTCTGGGGATCCTGTACTCAGAGATGCATCAAATGAAGAAAAAACCCCCCACCCTCACATCATTATTCATTCCAAAAAATGGCAACACCAGGTTTTTTCCTCACTTCTGATATCTTGAGAAAACACTGCTTTCAAAAGTGAATTATTTTTGCTGGGTCCTTGAAATTCAGTGCCACTCATTTTGGATTTGAAATCTCTCTGTAAAGGTTTAGAGATGGAAATTTCAATCCCTAGATGCTAGAGGATGTGCAGAGTGGGTGTTATATTGTATTCATTCAGAAAGCAGCCATACCCACCTGTCCATCAAAACCAGAGGACTCCGTTGCCTTGTGTGTATATTCAGTACACTAAGCAAGAGCTGTAAACAGTATTTGCAAGATTTCCAACATCCTTCTGTAGCAGATTCTTTACGGCACAAATCTCTTCTATTATGAATTTACATTTCATACCTGTTTTCCCAAATCTTCAAAGTCAGAGGACCAAATCCTTCCTTTAGCAATACTACTATAAAAGCTACTGACTCATAGGAATAACCAGAGTGTAGGATTTGGCTGAACTTCTTAGCTTGACGCCGATATAACATTTCATAGATCTTTTTTAGGTGTTTCCTATTGTCATGGCAACTCCGATCAAAAACCTTTCCATGAATAGCCCTGTCAATTGCAATACAAGCTCCTGGCTGACTACAGCCTCCAGTTCTGCTCCAGTGTGATTTCACAAGCTCCTCTTGCTTGACCTTTCATCTCCTATCTTTCCCCAGATCCCTTATTGCTCAAGCTAGAAATGTATCTTTTGTTTTGCAAGAAAGCTTTAAAAACCTTTACAAGTGATAACTAACAGCCAGATCTTGCAGCTGACTTCAAGGAGAGAGTTGCCTTAGGAGAGATTACAGGCTATAATGAGCACCTCTCCCGCACAACAGAGCACGGGCAACGGTAAATCCCTACGAGCATTGGCTGTAGCGGAGCCTTGAACTCTGCACCTCCCTGAAACCGCCCTGTAACACAGAGGAATAAGCCAAGCTGTAGGGAGGGGTGGGCTTGGTAAAGGGGATCCCACTTGCGAACAGCAAATCCCACGGCCAGGTTCCCCCCCAGCGCCGCGGCAGCTAAGAGAGATACCACACGTGTCACCAAGGTCTAAGACCGCCTTGCTCGCTCGGCTCTGGGGCAGCAGGGTGGAGAATCCATGTTGGTCAAGGCTGCTAGATTTGGCTTTTTGTATCTGATTTCTTCTAAGGTGTTTGAACAGCCACATGGGAAATTGCAGTACTGTGGAAATCAATAAGAGTTTTGCCCTTGGCCTTCTACAGGACCAGGATTTCACCAGCTGTCTCTAAGGTATCATGCTTACCAGGAGCTGAAATAGCTTAGCAGAAATAATATACGTTTTGCGTATACATCTTATCTGAAATCGGTATCATTGTCTGCAGACAGGGAAAATAAGGCAGGGAGAGGTGAAATCTCATGCCCTAAGGTCAGCCCATCACTAACTCCGGGAACAGAAGAAAGGTCTCTGGAGTTCCCCCTCTCATGTGGGAGCCACTGCTACAATTCCTTATTTTAAGCACTCGCAAAAAAAAAGGTAGGAAGGAAGGAGGAATAGAAATTACAGGGATAAAAATCCTTCTTTATATATACATATATATTATACATATGCTATATATATATATAGTTTTGTCTTGTCTTGTATCTTCAACCCTGCTTTAAATAAAAACTCACAGACTTGTCGGTTTCCATCAGGCAAAATTATTATTCGGCTTTAGAAAGAACATCTTGCCAAGTGTTGCCGTTCAAAAATAAGGAAAACAGCTCTGCCAAAATGCAGCAAATGTGATTACACAAAGCCAAGAAGACCATAATTAGATCATTACCATGGAAACAACCTAATTACATGTGTAATGCAGCAAGGTCTGAGCTGCGTATCCGAATGTGTTTTGCTATTGTCTAGCAGGGCCATAGCACTGCCGTTTCCCTTGTGTTATTAAGCCACCTTGATCATTTTGGATCGGGTTTTCTTGGAATAAGTCCCCCTCCCCATTATGGAAAGAATTAAACTGTGCATGAAATGACTTGAGCAAGACTGCCCGAGGCTCGGCACTGTGTGCAGGCAAACGGGATCCCGCCTGCGCGACCAACAGGGCTAGGCAGCCACCACTTGATAGAAGCTCTCTCGCACCCGTATCTGGAGCTCCCCAGGCAACAGACTGCTGTCCCTTATCCATGGCCAGGAGTTGACATTTGATCATAAATGCAACCCTGGAAAAGAAAGCTGAGCTTGCCAGAGACTTGCTAAAGGTTGCCGCCTTCCTCTGCCTTGTATTAATTTCTCCATTGCTGCAGTAATTCACCACCAGGCCAGTGCTCAATGGAGATGGCACATAATGGCCAGGCAAAGGCGCCCGGGGGTCCCTGTGTACTGATCCGCATGTTGCTCTCTTGTGTAGCTGGACTATATTGTGGAAATGGGGGTTAAGCAGAGCTGGGTTATGATATTGTCTCCCTGGTGGAAACCAAATCGCTCCTGAAGGACAGTGTCACGGTTCTTATTTTCAGGCAGAGAAAATGAGGCAAGGTGAAAGCATGTGTTTGTCAGCTTGGAAGGAGGACAGGGCAGAACTGTGAATAAACTACGTGTAATCTAAAATAATTTCGCAGAGTAAAAGCCAGAATCATACATACATGGTTGCATGCCTTGCAGCATAAAATTAGATGCACAGGGAGAGACAGGGGAGTCATTGATGAACCTCTGCTATTATCTCCATAGGCCTACAGCCCACTGCTGTTGAATCATGTGGTTGTAGTAAATATGACCCACAGGGTATATACACGAAATGATGGTAAGCACTGTCACCTCCTTTGATGCACATTGGATTTCTGTGCCCGTTCTGCGGTCAGACTGGATATACCTCACTCAGCAGGAAGGGAAGAGGATGGCTCATTAGCTAAGGGGTACAGTAATAAGGCAAAAGCCAATGGGACTGTCTGGCAAACCTACTGCTTCTGCTAATTAATGAGGAGAGATGGTTGCTGGGCCAACTGCAGATGTTGCTGCAAATTATGCCATTGCTATCCCTGCCAGCGAGCTCTCGCTGCAGCTAGCACATCTCCAGGTGTTCTTGCCACAACAATAGTCCCTGCTGTTCATTTTGTCTCCTTCCAGGGAAAATAAAATGCTTCCTTTTGATGGGGAGAAATGCTGATACTGAAGAGTTTTTCAAGCCCAGACTCCACTCCTGTAATTTCTTCTCTTCTTCTATTGGTCCCATTTTCCTTCTCTGATTTGTCCTCAAACTCTCTTCATTTTCCATTCAAATTGCTTTCCAAACCACAGAATAAGGCTCGAGAGAAGGGCCTCAAGCGATGCCGATTTCCCGGCTTGGTTTCCCAGCCATGAACACTAAGAGGATATCTCAAGGAAAGCCATGAACACTAAGAGGATATCTCGAGGAAGCTGCCGAAACCTCTTTCCGTCCCAGCTCTCTCCCTCTCCCCCGATGGGGCTGTTGGTCCTGCCAACACTGGCAGTGATGCAGACCTGGCTGGTACGGGGCTCCTCGCTCCTCTCTGGCTCTGAACAGGCTGTTTTTCTCTCACACATCTATCGTACAAAGTCATGTAAGTTCACTGGGTAAAACCTGATGTTTAACTTTTGCACAAAGCCAGCAGAATGAAAGAAAAAGAAGACAAAGCCCAACCCCCCCCCCCCCACGTTCTCCAGTTTTGCTCCGTATGCAAAACCTGTCTGTACGGTTCTGCTGAGCGCCAATGCCCTACTTTTATCCCTCACATAGCTCAACTAAAAATACACTGAGATTTCAAGCAAGGTCCCTGCTGTGAGCCGTCTGAGCAAGCAGGCGTTGCTGCAGCCCCAACCCCGGTGCGGTGCAGCCTGGCTGTGCCTGCGCTGTGCCGTGCTCCCGGCGCAATTTATACCGGCCCATGGCACTAAATAGGATGAGAAAAAGCCAGCAATCTTGAGAAAATCAATACCCCTTCTTCCCATCAGCTCAGACAAAATGTCCTGACATGGCTTCGCAAGCAAAATTGAAGAAAGATATGAGATAACTTAAGAACTATTCGCTATTAATACTACTATTAGTGTTATTTATAACACAGTAGTACTGAAGAAGCCCTGCTGGTATAGAGGGTGGCTTTAAGCAGCAACATCTGGGGCTCTGAAACAGTTATGGAAATAAAACCATAGCTGAAACTCTTAATGCTAGACGTTGTACACACTTGCTTTATGTGCTTAAACAGAAAAGAGACTACCATGCTATTTTTGTCTAATTTATGTGGTTCTGAGAAAGCATGATAAATAAAGGTTAGTGGAACCCAATTTTAAAAGCAGAGGAAGCTAATAGAGATTATTTGTGTTGCAGATAGGGTCTATAAATTCTTCTGCCCTGGAAAAAGTGACTGAATTTTACCAGCTGGCTTCTCAAGTTACCCTAAACAATGTTTTTCACGACACCACGTGTTTTTTAGAGGGCTTCAGCTTGAAGTTCATTTTAGCTGTCTCCTGCTTAACTTTCCATTGCGTAAGAAGGAAAATGGAAATTATTTGATGAGACCTATGGATTATTTGCAAATAAGGATGTACATATGTGGGTCTAATTTATATGGGGAACGGCCTTTACTGCTACTACAAAAGTCAGCTGTTTTCACATGCAGGGCATTGATCTTGTAGATTCTTCACACGGGGCTCTTCCCTGGTCAGCATCATCATTTGCAATATCTGGGAGGTGACTCCAAATGTTCCAGCTGTGGGAATGTTAACCTGATAATCCTGTGAAATAGATAAATGCGTCACTTTGTTCCCATCGGGGGGACACATCTCAGACGTGTGTGTGCTGCTGGCCCCCCGTGCTGCCTGCAGCTCGTGTGGGGCCGCTGCCTGCGGCGGGCTGGGGGCCAGAACGGGCTCCCCTGCCTACAAAGGGGTACCCAGGCCCGAGAGGGTATGTCTGCTCCTTGCCTGGTGCTACACCTCCTCCATCCCCCTCCTCCTTCCTCCAGCAGGTTGTTTTCAAGGGAAAGACTGACATTTTTCCCCAAAGTCTTCCAGAAATTCCTTGTTTAAGAAGGGGAACCAGGCTCTGAAGAAAAGCCTGATGGATGGTGCACTTCCCAGGGCACCCCCCATTGTTGCAGAAAACACCTGTGATGCAATTCCCTGGCAGATTAAATTATGAGTAAAACGCTTGTAAAAGCCATAAAGGTACACGCATTTAATTTAGACTTCGGGAAGCTATTGCTTTTTTTTCCTATTAAATATTAATTCCCTTTAAAAGAGTACTTTTGAGCTGTTTTGAGAACACAACTGGTACTCTAATGCCATCTAATTAATTAAGAATTTCATACACATATGTATTAACAGTCTGCTATTATTGCTGAGGACATTTCACTGGTATTTAAATATATTGAACCAAACATGATTTGCATTTAAATGGCAATGATCCGTACGGCTTCCTGGAAAGGCACGTCTGGTAGATGAAGTCTGACTTTGCCTCCCTGACCTCGATGTCCCGACAGTATGCTGAGACAGCTCAGCTAGGATTTCACTCCATAAATTGAGAAATGGCAAGGAAACGGCAGAGTTTCTCCCAAAACACAGTACAGACAGGGTACTTTGAGAGTCCACTGGTGACAAACGCAATCTTACCAGTCGCTAACATCCTCATTAACAACATCACATCTCTTACCTGCTGAGCTGTCCTTTCTCACCTGTCTTGTTGATTCTTTTGATGTATTTTTTTATTGGAGATGCTAACAGGACCCTTGTAGTATCTAGAGTCGCAGATGCGGAGGCAGAGCTGGTTGGAGGTGAAGCCACCGCCTTGTCCCTTGACTCCAGCTCCCACCCGGCTGGGGTGGATACCTCGGGAGGACACTGGTGCGTCCCCATCTTCTTGTGGCCCCAAGGATGCGTTAGATATCTGGGGAGAAAAAGGGTGCAGAAAGGAGAAGGTGGGATGTGGGGTTTTAACCACAAGAGATGCATCAGCGGGATGTGCTCTCCTTTAAGAATTACCTCAGTTGTTTCCATTTCCAGGATGACTTCCCAGCACTTATGCATTACTCTTCTACTTGTCTAATACGGTTCACATATTGATTTTTCCCCTTACTCTCTGCTGACTGTACCATCTGAAACACCAAAGACCTTAAAGTCAAGGTCAAGTTTTTATTCCCTGAGTAAACAAACTGGGGAGAAGGGGAGCAAGCATTTATACCAAAAGATATGCTCAGAAAGCTATGAAACAAATATATTCCTTCTGAAAAAACTCTCCAAGAAAGAAGGCATACAAAAGATTAATCCTTTCAGTCTGCAAATTCTACATTAAATAAAATCCTTACTCCTGAGGAATAAATGTTAAGAGGAGGCCACTGTGCACGTGACCAAAACAAAGCCATTCTGTAGTGTTTGAAGTCAAACACGAAGTTAAACGCTGTGTAGTCAAGGTACAGGGAAGCATTAAAAAATGTTTTCATTTTGCTAGGCAAGCAGCTTACATTTTGCCCATGCACTGAATACTTTTATTTCTCATCATCATATCTAAACATTGATCCCATTACATCAAATTCCCAGTGTTATTTTTGACCAATTAATGACTGCATATATTATGTTTGCCCATTTGTAATTAGAAGCAAAGTCATGCAGCAAATGCCTGGCTGCTTATCTGTGATTCATGGACTCTCTTGAGCCTGCAAATTTGGCTGGAAACTTGGTAAGAAATTGTTTTGGCTACAGATTTTGGATGCTCCTCACTTGTGTTGAGCTGAAATACAATGAGTTCAAGTGTTTTGGGGCTTCTGCTTTGGGCTTCTTCCAGACAGAGAAATGGGTCAGTATGAAAATAATTATACAGCAAGGTGGAAACACAGAAACTGCCACACTGGATCAGACCTGAGACCCACCCGGACCCAATGCTGGCACCAGCAGCAGTCACTTCGCACGCCTCGAGCAAGGGCAGCCCCTGCACAAGTACACGCAGACACAACCCTTGTGAGCCTCAGCCCTGTCTCTCAAAGACAAAGATTGTTTCAAAGCCCAAAGTCTGATGTGTTATTTTTTTTCTGATATTTTTCATTAAAATGAGTTAATATGTATATGATAATAATTGCAACCTGATGTTCTAGCTCTTTTCAAGCAGTTTGGAAACAGAGGGCCCCAGCTGGAGCTAGTAGCATGGTTTGGGGACAAAACAAATTATCTTATGCAATTTGGTTCACCTATTTTCAATGCTAATATAATTAAATGAGACAAAGTCAATACCTTTTATTAGAACAAACTGATAGTTTAGGAAAAAAAAGCAGATATCTTTTCAGGCACACAAACCCTTTTTTAGGCTTGTATGCCAAAAAGCTTGTCAGTGCATCAGCTGGTCCAACAAATGATATTACTTCTTTGTATAAAAACTGCTTCAGTCATATCCTTAGATGATAACAGCTACAATAACACTGCTAATATAATTAAAAGCAGCTGAGGATGATTGAATGCCATTTCATAGCAAAGTTGGACATGAAGTTTCCCAAGAACAGCAGGGTGGAGCTATGCTGCAGACACAAAAATATTTGTACTTTTTCCCTTATCTTTACTCTGTAATTCTGATTTTACTTACACCAGTATAAATGGAAGTCACGGGGTTGATACTGGTACAACCCCCTTTGGATTTTGCATATATTTTCAAAACAGTCTTACCACCTTGTAAAACGTATCTCTAATGCAGAGGATAAAAGTAGGTCATCCATTTTCTCCAACATCCTGCTATCTCGGTAACATTAACTGAAAGGAACAGTGTGTGCACATTTTATCCGGCATCACCGTCGCTGTATTCCATCAAATTATGACCCTTTAGTCTCGCCATTGGAGTGATTCCTGGAAAAAGGCAATAATGTAAATGATGCACAGATAAGAAAGAGAAAAAAAGAAAACCTCCTAAGGTGGAAAATGTATTGACAATAAGCCAGCTTAGCTTTCCCTGATGTTGTTTATTTTCATATTATGTTTTTAAAGCAAATTTTCCCAAGACACCTCATAACCGGCTTCACATGCAGATACAAATAGAAACAATTTGTATGTTGCAGTAAATCTTAAAAGAAGCAAACCAAGACTTATAAAAAGGGAGTCAAGACAGGCAAAATAAGAAGCAGAGAATGATTAAACAAAATAATTTTGGAAATTTAGATATTAGAATTTGTTCTCTGGGTGAGAGCAAAACTTGCCATCAAAGAGCAAGATCGTTAAGGAATTTTTACACATAGGATTAGGCAGGGTGTGGAAAAAATATCTTCCAGTGAGGGAAGTAAGAGACAACAAGATGTGCGAGGAAGGGGCTGGAGATTCATGAAAGCTTGGAAAAGAAGCAGGGAGAGAGCTGAGGGCATGTGTGAAACAGCACTGGTCTGCTGGCCGCCTTCCGGGCAATGCTGTGCCACGTCCAGCGCCGGTACGGGCTGGCACCGGGCTCTGCTCCCGCCTGTCCCCAGGGACCGTTGGGCTGCCATGGCTTAAACATACGGCTGCTGCAGGTGTTCCACGCAGGACTTCAGTTTCCTCTTCTTTCCTCTTTTTAAAATAGTGTTTCCAAGCCTGCACTTTTCAGTCACCAAACAAAATTGCAAACTCCATCAGTTTGGGAGAGAGCGTGCTGCTGACACGCTCAGAAATGCTCCAAAACGCCCTAAATAAGCACTGCCAATGTTTATTTCTAAACATCAGAGAACCAGGGAAATAGAGTAGCACTTTGACTGTTTTGATTTGGAAACATTTGTGCAGATTCAACACTTGTCTGCAGCACCCTTCTGGGATGAAACCGCATAGGTACAGCAAGTGCCAAAAGTGCAGACAGAGAATTTGGAGGGGAAATTCCAAAACTCCGCATAATTATGAAGAAAAGCCATTTAAAAGAAGTCTAATAAGGCTGAAAACTTGTATTTCAGATAGCTCACTCCCTCCATAGCCATAACACTCCTAGAAACCTCGTATGGTTGTTTCTTCTTAACAAAAAGCCAGTAAAAGAGTCACATTTGAAACTATTCAACAATATTTCTGACCTAACTACGTTTTAGTTATTACCTACTAAATGCTACTGCAGGCCATGAAAGTTATTTTAAATGATTGGGTTTGTACATATAGATCCATATTTAATGATACCTACCTTCACATTTAAGGGAGATAATGTAGAACCAGGTTACTGGCAATCTCTACTTCTGCTTCTTATTTTAACATCAAATGTGAAAGCAGATTTGCCTAATAGGAGGCCTAGCACTGAAATTCTTGATAAAAATCTAAAAAGTTCAGAAATAATAATCATAACTGTTAATGTCATGATGATGGTGTTATTAATTATTATTGCTCATTACTACTATTGATCATAATTTTTAATGTAGCCCAAATAAACACATCAGCCCTGGCTTATCCAGGGTGTGATGACAGGTGTTTTTCTGCCTGTTTTTAAAGCCCTTACTGCATTAAAAGCAGCTTTTCCAGGTTTTCCTCCTCTACGTAGCACTGCAAGGGCGGTTTGCCCACGCCACGGGCTAAGCCCTGCTCCCACTCGCCCTGGCTCAGCGCCGCCAGGCTTATCCCTCGGCAGCACACGCAGCCACGTTTAGTGTCTCAGCGTTACGGATTAGCACCAGGACAAGTATCGTGAGAGAGCGAGTTATCTGATGTTTTCTACCTTCTTTTTTAAATCTATGGATTATCCACAAGTGGATAATCCTGAGACTGATGTGGGAAGGGGAAAGTGAGAAATCCCACAAATCGAATCGGAACCCTCACACTCTTCATTAGCATCCCTGTATAGCAGCGGATGTTCATGAAAAAGAAATAACAGGGACAGAGCATACCTTTGGAGGAATTTGTTACTACATATTTACAAATATAGCTTTGAGGGGTCACTCCAACATGGTTTGCAAAGTTCGGAATATTTTGGGTATTTATCCAGCGCATGTCATTCTCCAAACCCATCCCGACTCAGCTACGCGCAGTGCAACATTGCCGTGTACGTATCTTCTGTATCTATTCCCCTTTCCCTTACTGGAGCCTGGATAATACTCATTCCTTGATGCTGTGATCACAGCGGAAACCTCAAACTCACCCTTTTTCCCTGAAACATAATTCAATGGGATATTATTTTATAAAAAAAACTATGACTGGTCTATTTTTGTTTCACATGAAAAAGACTGAGATTCAATAATGCAGACAGGGCCTCATGGGAATAAAACCTCTGCCTATATTTGGCCACACAAATTTAATTTTTGTTAACTCTAAACTGGAAGGAAAACTCAGTATATTTAACAGGAGTCACTGACAGAGCTGGCTGCACTGGAGATCACAGTACGATTGCCCTGGGCTGAGAATAATAATAGAACTGGAAATGATTTTTGAATTGTAATGTCCTGGAGAAAGACTTTTTAAAGCAGCTACGCATGCTCTGAGTCACCATGGCTGGCCACCGAGCCCTGCGCTGCAGATCTGTCACTGCTCCATCCCAGCCACCGAGCATCAATCTGCGTCCAGGAGTTTTATAGGAAACAGAGGGGTGTAGGAGGAAAAGGGAATAAACTAAAATAGCAGCAAATGGCACTAGCAACGCACAGTGAAGGAACCAGAAGTTGCTAACCACAGTGCTGGGCAGGGCGCTGAAATGCATTTTGATTTCCTGCTCACCGGTGTAACTAAAGCTTCCCTTTTCTCCTGCAGAGCCAGAAACAGACAGCTGAAGGCTCTTGTGTCACAAAGGGCATGAGAACAACCTATAGCAAATTGCTGTTTATTAGGAATTCCTCACAATCCTGAATCTTGCAGCAAACTCCCAAAGGGATGCAGAGAGGAAGGGAAAAGGTACTGGATGTGCTTCTGTGGCAACAGGGTCCAGCTACCCCATCAGAAATGAAAATACTGTAATGGCTAGTGTCCAGATAGACCCTGGGCAGAAGAGCTTTTAATCAAATTAGCTGAGGAGGCCAAGGCCCAGAAAGCAGTGAGTCTGAAGACCACATGTGTCAATAGCTATGGATGAAGTGTGGGCTCAGATCCTGGCTCCGCTACATCCAACAGGAGGTTTTCCCGTTGATGCTCAGATACCACCATAGTGGGGATGTGACTATTGCAGGCAGCTCATGGCCCTTTGAACTATCTTGTCTGTGGACATATTAAACACCAAAACTCATCTGCTGTTAATGAACAGACTTTTACAGTGTGTAAGGATACCCCCAAGGGTTTGGGTAGCTTCAAGCATCTCAGGGAGTTGCAGCTTCTGAAGAGCTTCCCCACTACGAGATGTCCACGTGGTCCTTTGGCCCTGCAGTGCAGGGCACTGGGGCTCGCTGTCCACACCTGACGGTTTCAGAGCGTCCCTGCTCTGCAGCCAGCGCTGCTGGGGAGAACGGTGAGCTTAAACACCAGCAAACCGGTTGTCTGAGAGCACCAGAGCCAGAGCAGAAACCAAGCTGGCCATAAACAGAGCCAGCTCCACAGCGACTGTTTGATTAAAGCTATTTTTGGAACTGAAGCTCATGGGTGGGAAGGGAAGCAGAAAGCAGATAAATTAGCCATTAAAAAGCGGTGTGGCCGCATTGCTGAGCCCTATCAGCCATTTCAGGCGGTGAGTAACAGAGGACACGACAAATCCGACTTTGTTCTTCTGCTCTCTGGCTGCGCGTGATCGGGAGATAAGACGCTAGCGAGGGTTCATTTCGCTGGCGAAACACAGAGTTATTCATTAACCCGCCTGGCTAAATAAAGCCCTGATAAGGGCAGAGTGCCTGGCAGGGAGCGAGCCCAGGTGCAGCGGGGCCCGAAGGCACCTGCAGCCGTGGGGCAGGCGGGCACCCCCACGTCCTCTGCCAGGGCCACCGAGTCACTCATGGTTGCACGTACCCGGGATGCCACCGCGCTTTTGGGCACGGGCAAAACTCCACTTTAGCAGCCCCCTTTTTGCACGGTGAAAGCAGGGATGTCGAGTAATGGCAGTGATGTGCTGCTGGATGAAGGCGCTGCTTTCTTTTAGCAGCTGGAGATGCGGCGTGAGTGTTAACAGTGAGAGAGGCAGATGAATATGGATTTTTCAGTTTGGTTATCAAATCCAAAACTGTGGAAAATTAGTAAACCCAAGCTTTTTCCTCAACAGGAAAAGAAATGCTCTTTTTTTATTATATAATGCTAGTTTAAAAAATCCTTTCCTAAAATTTAGGTCAGTTTTTGAACAACAACGCTTGTTTCAAAACAAAAAGTCAAAATATTTTGTTTTGATGATGTTGAAACAAAACGTCTCTATATCTCCAAACCATTTCTTTTGACATGTCAAAATGAAACATTTGTACACTTTCTAATTTTTTTCACAAATACCGTTGGTTCCTGCATTTTTCAGTGAACTTATCCATTTGAAAAATGTCACTCAACTCTAAAAATTACCATACATATAGAGCTACCTCTGTTACCACATTATGTCTCATGCAAGCGTGCCAAATATGAATTCCTCACAAGGGAGCTGGTTAGACTTCAAAGCTGACCGATAAAGCCTGAGACAGCATAACGACAATTAAAAGGGTCAAAATGTTAGTAAACTTTCCTTTAACCCGCACCAAGGTCCCACGCTGCAGGTCAATGCTATGAGCCAGGATTAGGTGCGTCATCTCGCTCTCTCTGAAGAGCACATATGTGGAAGGTCAAACCGTAGCTCATACCTCCATGCATGTGTTCAGATCAGTGCTTTAGTTCTTGTTAAAGCAGCCTGTCTAAATCAGGGTTTCTGGGGAAATGCACCATTTTATGGATTGTCTTAGGGACGCTGTTGAACTGCAGGTGTCTGTGGGTATCTAAGGAAGTTCTTTGCAGGCTTCTTGTAGGTAGGTTGTGTGGGATATAGCCATAAAATCATGCACACACATGACAATCTGGCAGTCCTCCAGAGCCAGAAGGTACGTGCAGAAATGATGAGACTGAAAACATCCCTCTGCACTGCCCTGAGGAAAAGAGCAGCCCAGAAAGGCTGGTAGGTAGCTGCAATGCTTGGTGTGACTCTTCTTGTCTCACTTGTCTTCAGAAAGCATCTTCTAGACTTCTTTTGGGGTCTGATCATCTCAGCTCCATGGTTAAATGTTGTTAGACTGGAGATGTTGCATGATTTTGATGCCCCTATTCCTGGTAACCGGGTGAGTGAGAGAAGTCCAGGTCCTGCTGGGGTGGTGGGGTTTTATAGAGAGTGGCAGCCAGCAAGGTGTCAAATGCTCCTCAGCACAGCACCACGACGTATTCTTCTGCAGCCGCAGTCGGCACACAGCAGTTTCATTAGCTCATGCTGATTTAAATATAAATCCCCTCTTTGTCACTAATCACTCCATTCAGGGATGGAAAGTCCACAGAGCCAAAAATATACCCGGTTAGTCAGCAGGTTTGTGAATATTTTGCGATACTGGAGGTCATAAGTCAGTTTGCCGGCATTATCTTGATTGTCCTATGGAAGTCTTTACTCCAAAATAGTCTCCAAAAATGCAAGTTTAGCAAAACTTGGAGCTGAAATCATTGGAAAACATTAAATGTACTCACCAAGCTAAATTCACATGAGGGCAGTTACTGTGTAGTAGTCAGACGCTTTTAGCTACCCTTTATGTTTTGGTGCTTACGCACATCCAGGAGCAATAATATAGGTGAAAGGTTAGAATAAAAAATAATAACTTCCTAAAATCGTAATACAGAATTTTAGGTTTTATATTCAGGTCTGTCGGCTGCACATGCGCATTTAGGGTTTTTTTTAAACAAACCACACGTGAAAACAATATGCAGGGGTTGCTGGTCTCCCAGGGTGGCTGGCAAGCATGGCATATGGAGTGATTTTTTCGGGGACCCTTTTCCCGAGGGTATTTTCTCAGTCGTCCTTAGCAGTCAGGGATGCAGGGGCCGCCTGGGCTGGGAGCACAGCGTCCTTGTGCTCTCTGTGCAATGTGTCTCCTGGCTGTGAAAGGCACCAAAAGGATCCTCCAGCACTCCTTATCTGCTACCACACGTGCACGCACACACACCATTTGTATACTTTCTTCTCTCTTCGCTGTGCTCCATTACAGTGATTTATGTGCTGTCTGTCATCTGGAGCACCGGGGGAACACAAGAGAAGGAAAAGCAATAAACAAATAATAATCAGCAGAGATAACACAGAAATGCATCCACAAATGCTGCCCCCCCCAAGCAGGCAGCAGTATTAAGCTCCCAAGAAACGGGGTTAGGGGGACTCTCAGGTCTCCAGGAGAAAGAGGAAAGAGGGAGGCTTTGGCAAGGGGTTAAATCCCATGGAGGAACAGTCCAGCGCTACGATCTTTGAGATGAGGGCAACGCCAGAACAGATTGGCCGTGGACAAGGAAAAAGAAATCTGATATTGGGAAACAGGAAAAGGAGGGCTCCTTGTAGGGAGGCAACGAGGGGAAACCCTGGAAGACAGGCGGTGGGGGGAGCGAGGCTGGATTCAGGCTGCGATGCTAAACGGGGTGGGAGAATTGCATCCCCTTGCCCAACCAGGCAGGTAGAGCAGGTGGTGTGTGTGCCACAAAGCTGATGAGGCCAAAAAATGTTCTTCCTTTTTATGTGTGTGACCAGGCCTTGGATTGCTGTTTTGACACCTCAGAGCTCTTTATCACGGTCAAAGGACAGCAGCATACTAGAGGCTTAGCCAGGGCTGCATGTAACGTGCCCGGGTATTTGACAGTCGTGCATGGAGACGGATGGGCTCAGGAAAGAGCGTGGGGTAGAAGGGACATCAGAGATGCACTACCATCCTCTTTGGTGTATTTGCCAGCATGTGTCTACCGCAGGGTGAAATGCCCTAAGTGTCCCCCTCCAACTCTTCCTTCGTTTTGGGCTCCCCCGCCAAATCCCCTGCATGAGCTTCCGCCCGGGAGCCCAGGCCGGCACCTTCCTCTTCATCACCAACACGCCACACCCCTTGTGTCCTGCTGTATCTCCACAGGATGAGATGCCACTGCAATGCAAAAGGTGACGTGCGCAGGTTGTGCCGTGGTACCAGCGGCAAACAGCAGCAGCGTGCCGGCCCCGAGGCCAGGGCACCCACCCAGCAGCAGCCGCGGGATCTGTGTGACCGAACACGGGCCTCTTCCTCGGCACTCAGCATCCCTACGGGATTAAAAAAGAAGTGAGGCCCTTTTAGAGATTAGTGGATGGTAAATTATTCCCTTCATTTGTTATTCGTGATGAATAATGAATTATTCTCATAACATTTACTATGCTGTTCATTTATTATACAGGACAGGGGAATGTTTAGAAGCTAATTATTGCTAGGAAGGCTCTACACTTGCAAAATACGTGACTTTTGCATATTTGTTATATCAGTGCTTTAAGTGGGGGAAGGGCTGTTGTCTGTTTTAGCACGTCTCTATCCCTCCAACACCCAGCCTTACCGCTCGCCCGCAGGCAGGACAGACATCTCCCTCACCATCAGCAGCCGAGCTGCTCTGCCCCTTTCACAGGAGGAGCCCCAGAGTAGGTCTGGAGACAATCTCCTGGCTCCCCATCGAAAAACCAAACAGGGAGAGGCTGGGGGGGTTGTTTGTTATCCTTGTAAGTGTTATATTAGGAGACTAAGTGAGTAATATCCTTAACAGTGGTCTACCGGCAGCTGTAAATTGCCAGTTATAGTTGTCAAAACTAACTGTGCTGTGCTGCTGCTTACCAGCAGATTTATCCTGGCCATTTATAGTTGATAAATAATTTATCAATTATTTTGAAAAATGCTTTTAAGGAGACTCGAACCTCCTGCCCAGCTCTGCTCCCCTGGGCGCATGGCGCAGCACCCTGCTCGCCCGCCACGGCCAGCTGTGTCCGTGTCCTGCCCACGCACAAATGAGACTTTGTCCTGCATTTCCCCGAGCGTCCTGCTGCAAGAAGCCAAGCTGGCAGAAAGGTTGCGGTGTGCCCGTAGCTTAGCCCTGTTTGTTGCTCCCAGCTTGAGAAGCAGCATCATGGAGCCCACCCCGGCTGCCTCTGCCTGGTGGGGCTCTCTCCTTTCCGAGTCCTATGTGACAGCTGGTGGGTCCAGCCCACAGCTGGTGAGACCTGGCAGAGATACCGTTGACCTTGATGGAGTGATGTATGTTTACAGCAGGACACGAGCTAGTCCTCTGCTTTCTAATAACCTTCTTATCTACATCATGTGCCTAATATCAGTGTCCTCTTGTGGCCTCCAGTGATACCCTTACGTATCTCTGGATAACTGTTACCAGAGCTAAGCCAGTGAGAGGTTTATAAACCCATGGGGAGAGATAGTTCAACGCCATGTTTCTGAATAATTGATTGTCACATGCTTCAGTATAAAACTGATCTTCAGTGATACCCTTTTGGCCGTGCTTCATCAACGCTTTTTGTTTTATTTTGATTCCCCAGCAGAAATCTCTCTCCACCAGCTGCTTTTGTAACCTGGTAAGAGCATTGTGAGCTGCCAGTAAATGATCTTTTATTTTATTTTTCATCCTTGTAGTGGTAAATTATTGTGTCAGCACAGAGACGATGCAGGTGACTAACCTCATAAAATGTAGTAAATGATTAATAAAATCTCAAATAACAGTAGCTCCACGGGCAGATCATAACTCGCCACTCTTGAGCAGACCACATGCCTTTAGAGGACACTGGCTGATTGCTCCATGGGGGAGATTTCTTTTAGCCACGAGTCAACAGAGAAATGCCAACCCAGGGACAGCTCGTGAGCATTGACGAGAAGTACATCAGACCTTGGTTTTCAGCCGCAGGGAACACCCGCTGCACTGAGTGATTCTGACATGAGCTGGGGTCCCGCTGGCAGGCGCTGTGCTGCAGTCCCCCCCGGAGCCGGGATTTGCTGGGCGCACGGCCGCCGAGGAGCACGTGCTTCAGCATCTGGCGGGGCGACTCGTGTGAGCATGGGGGGATGCTCACACGTGTGGGTGATGGAAGGATCCCAGCTAAACCACAGCCGTGATCCCAGAGACCCAGAACAACTGCTCCTGTAAATCCCCAATTTTTTTGTTTTTTCTTTTTAAACGGGGAAAATTACTCTTGGTAAGGTTAAATTAGCCACTACAGGTGGAAGGGCTGCTAGGCTGAAGCACGATCTCAGCAGATTTCAGAGGGGATGAGGTTTTGACGTGCAGTGACAAAAGCAGTCTCCTCTTCCTCAGGTGTTTCTGCAGCAGAACAACTGTCTGGTGGGCACTCAAGTGCTAAGCGGGAGCAGGCGTCACCCTTCAGAAATGCCTTGCCTGGATCCTTGCCTGCCCTTCCCAGCGGGAAGCTGCCCGGAGGCTGGCCCACCAGCCAGCAGGACTGGGAAAGGTGCACGCAGGAAGACACTTTCTGTCCATATTTAGTTTTATAGGACCTACAAAACTCAGTGCTACACAGGCTGTACTTCAGCTGCATCCCCATCGGTTTGGCATTTACCTCCGTAGACACAGTATTCTTGCAGCACACAATAAAATGTCTTTCTTGAAGCAACTGTTTATTCCCTGAAGGCAACATATGGGACAGAAACCTCAGAGAAAGGGAAACAAACTGTACTTTTCCATGCGACTCCAATTATTAATATTCCAGTATTGGCCAAGCACTTGTAGAGCTGTAATGAGAACATCCTCTTATGCGCTGTTTCCAGAATTTATGCACAACAAGCAATACATAAATATCAATTAATGAAGCAACTATAGAAAAATTAATTAAAACATGAGAGGATAGAAGCTTCTATTCAGCCCCCTAAAAAGGAAAGATATGTTCACAAACCCCTCCCACCTGCTCAGAAGAAAGCTCTCAATTCCAGAGGAAGGAAACCATTAATTTTTTTTAATTGCACAATACTTTTAAATTAATTTCCATAAGCACCACAAACAGCAAATGGGGGAGGGAAAATCAAAGATTTCACAATTAAATTAGTACTTGGGAGCCATCTCTTGCCTGTTGGTTACGATCCAAACTCCCTATATCCCGTAACTTGCCTGTGGTGGCAGACGTGCAGACAGCCAGCGGCAGCCTGGCTGTGGTCCTCCATGAAGCCCATAATGTCAGGGCTTTACTAATGGCACCTAAACCTATAAATCCACAGCTATAACCACTAACGCATTAATTAGCCTAAATTAAAATTAAAAACTGTAAAAGAAGACAACTGAAGGTGAAACCCAGACATGCATGGAGAGGTTGTTTTTCCTTTTTGCCCAGTGTTTCAGCCACAATCTGGACACAGTTTGCCGGCAGAAGGCAGCAAGCAGAGTTGGCCCTGGCTCCAGCGCAGCCACGAGAGCCTCTCCATCGACTGTCCCAAGATGTAGCTCATCCTGCTGGAAGAAAACGAGGAACAAAGCAGGGAAATGGGCAAGGAGCAGCTCGTGGGCCGGCAGGGCGGAGAGCCACAGACCGTGCTTGGCAGCCAGCATGGGCAGGCTGGAAAACCTCCTGCAACCTGCTCTCCCCGTCCCAGATGACATCTGCAACTGTATTTTCCTTTTTTCTGTGTGTCCTGGTGATCACCCTGTTGGGTCCTCAAAGAGGCACGAGCCGTTCTGGTGCTGAGGAGCCGCCAGCCAGAGTCACGGCCAGGCACTGGACTTGAAGACCATCGGTTGCAAACTGCAAAACACTCTGATCCTGTTTTTCCTCAGGCTTTTCCAGCCGAGAGATGAGGATGCCTGTTCACTTTCAGTGGAGAAAAAGTGGATCTGTGTGACTGCCTTTTATAGAAAAATAACTGGAAAATGGACAACTCGACGATGCTTTTCCTGCTTTTGCAAGAAGTGCATAAGACCTGCATCCACAGAGGGGATGAGCGCACTAACACTAGGATAAATAAAAGCCACACTGTCCTCTGCACGGTTGCAGACCTCTAAATGAATAAAATACTAAATCTTGGGGGCTCGGGGTACTCCAAGTGACCAGTTTAGTGGAAGAGCTCTCCAGCGCCTCCCGAGCATCTCCTCACCTCCCCCATGGTGACCATTACAGCAGTGCCCGCTGTACACCGCAGTGCCCTACAGCGATGCTACCTCACGGACACGTGGCTTACCGAGGACATTACACAAACATCAGCACTAACACTACGCACTGACTTACCGCCTTTTATCTGAGGGGCTGAAAGGGTCGGACCGTCATTAACGCGAGCAGCTGTAATGATAATATTTTATTTTGCCAGCACCCAGTGCTGAGGTTTCTGAGTGTTCTTCTTCAGGCAGCACCCTATTGACTTTGTGTGCAGCTGGAGGTTTGCCCAGCTCGGCGCCAAGCATCGGTTTGAGCCAGCACTTCAGGAATTGATCAACGCTGCTTTCATCCCAGGAGTTCAAGGTGCTTCGCAAACGACTGAACTTCATTTGACCTACAAAACAGAGTATGTTTTACAGCGTTCACCTCAGAGATTGGTGAATGGATGCAGATTTGCTAAAAATCACTGTGCATATGAGCCCAGGCGTCAGGAAAGAGCTGCCGAAGGCACCGACCTCCAGGCCATGCCTTGTCCCCAGCCGTCCCCTCCCTGCCCTGCCCAGGCAAAGGCCACCGCTGCCTTCCTGACACTTTCCCTCCTCGGCTAGGAGCCACTATCTGGGATTATTTCACCTTCTGCATCTATTTATTTAACACCAAAAATACCATCCGTCAACCACAATGGGTAAAAATAATAATATTTTTCATGTGCCTGATGTTTCCTCCTCGAAGCTCTTTACAAACAGTATGAAATCAATTCTCACGGTGAGCTGGGCAGGTCAGTGCCTATATTAATGTTCCACAAATGGCTGAGGATGATGTTCAGGATTTACAACGGTGCAACTGAGAAGTCAGTCAAGGCCTGGGGAAGACAGCGGTTGGGTCAGGACCAGAGCTCAGGGTTACCAGAGTCCCCAGCTTAAACCCTGCCCTTGGCTTTTTGCAAAGTCCGGTTACGAGGATGTAACCTGGGACGAGCAGTCCCACCTAACGCTGCGTCAGCGTGAACCCAGACCGCGTTGTTTTGCTCTTTTCCCTTCTTTCTGTTCCCGTCTGTAGTACTTAGAGCTGGGTTAATAGCAGCTGGTTCATCAGTCCTCTCCCTGCGGGTGCCTGGGGCTGTGGCCGAGCATCCCGGCGGTGGTTGGCCACGGTGAGTGCCACCACGGCTCTGCCGCGACCGGGGACCTCGACGCCTTCGCTGCCTGCAACCCCGTCTGGCGTCAGCTCACGCGCCGGGATGAAGCAGGGTGTAGAGCCTGTTTCCTCATTTAACAGAACTTGTTAATTTTTCTCTTTTATAACCTGCAGCATTATCAGCAGCAAATTACCACTATTGATAACTCGTTAGCAAATAAAATGAAAGACAATGCCGCTGACATCTGTATGAAGCTGTGTCTGAGTGGTTCTGGCTCCTGCTTATTGGGCTTTTAGTATTCATTAAGGCCGGTAAACGGTATGTGTTTAAAATGCTGATCTACGCAGCATGTGTCGAACTCTCAATCTGCATTAGCTGAGACAGCGGCTTGTACCAACTCTGCCGCCTAACTAACTTGATTTATCATAGTTTCCTAAGCTCTGTTTATGAGGCTGTTTTGTTTGTAACAACTTAATATTTTTTTCACATGGGAGAATTTATCAACATCTGTGCATCACATTGCGTCGGGCGTCCGGGTGGCCTTGATCATGCTCGTAATGCTGGAGTAGATCTGGGGCACAGAGCTGCTCTGCTGGGAATCCTGTGACTGCTTTCCAAATGACAGCTAATTTAAAAGGTGGTGCTTCCTCTGGTCGTTAGTCTCGATAGAAGGAAAAACACATTATCATTTCCTCTCCTGTCCTTTCTCCATCTGGTTGAGAAAAAGGAGTGCAGGCAGCGAGAAGGGCAGTCGGGCTGGGGAACTCCCTGCCACGGGCTGCCAGCCAGGTCAAGCGGCAGATTAAAGATGGGTTGGACATCGGTACTGATAAAAAATGATCTTTGTGCATGTCACCAGGCACTGAGCACACAGGATACCGTTCTGACATTGACCGTGTCCTCTCCAGCCAGCTTGACCCTGACCAGATAAGATGCTCTGTGCTGTTCTGACTCCTCTTATCTCTTAAGGCTGCAGCCCCATCACATCAAGGATACACAGAAACTGTTCCTTACCCCGTGTACCCACAACATTTTCACCTGGTGCCCTCAAAACCTGGCTCACAGTCTTCCGAAAGCATGACCTCAGAAACACTTTGTTCCAGGCATGTTGCTATTAGGCAAAGGCCAGGCACCTTATAGCGGCTTAATGATATAATTAAGCTTCTTCCAGTGGCCTTGGGATCCCCTCTGGGCTCCCTTTTGCAAACCGAGGCAGCTCCCCGAGAAGGAATTCCCTTATAGAGAAAAATGTCTCTATGCATTTGTGGCTTTGGGGTTTTTTTTAAAGTCAGGGGAAAAAAAAGGTAAATATTAAAACATCAGAAGCTTTCTCTGATACGGGATTACATCCAGCTTTACCAGAAATATGTGTGGTTTCCTACTTATCTGCCTCTGAGGGTGGAAGACGGACATCAGTGTCTCCAGAGAGGCTGGGATGGAAACATCAGATAAAGTAATTGTGAAATGCTTCAGGCTTAGAGCACGCAGGCTCTTCTGGGTCTCGCTGATGGCATTGGGCGCTTATTTCAGTGGCAGGTATGAACCCAAACTGCTGGACTCCCCAAAACGTCTGCCTTGAAAAGCCTTTAAGGCAGTGGCATCTTTTCAGGCCTCCGCGCTGCCCAGCTCCTCGGCTGGTTTAACTCTGCAGCAGGAGCGCACCTTCTCTCTGAGCTGGGTCCTTGTTCCTCAGCAAACACGTCTCCGTTCCATGCGAGGGGGAGTTTCCCCTGCTGACAGCTAGGCTCACGGCTATTTTGTAATAGCTGTATGTGAGAAAGAAGGTCCCGAGTTCCTGGAGTAAATGTAGGGTTTTTTTTCACAGTGATCAGAGTATTTCTGTGGAGGAATTGCTCCTCCCTGCACTGTCTATAGCTTTGCATGCCTTGAAAGCTACCTTGGAAAAGTCTGCATATACGTCATACCGTTACCCTTTAGGATCCAGATTTTGATCCTCAACATAATGCTGTTATTGTTATTGGTTTTATTACTGTCACCTGTTTCCATGTGCACTCAGGGAACTCCAGGGCCTTCAGATCTTAAGAAGATCAGACCATGGCCCACTGTAATGAAGCGACCTGTTATAAGATCACACCTTAGAAAAAACAAAGGGTGGCACATGCACAGTACCAGAGAAATCCTTGATATATTCCTTTTAAAGATGATATCAACAACAATATTTAGTATGAGCAATTTCTCTTTGGACTGGACAGCAAACGTTTCTCTGTTCTCAAGCAGATTACTAGCTCTGCTTTTTTGTCTGTTCTCAGTAATTTAGACTAAATGAAATACGGTGCGTGGGTACATGGGTACTTGTTTTACCATTAGGAAAATTCCCAGTTACTGGGAAATTTCTTTGGCTGGACCATAGACAACAAAAATCAAGGAAGAAGACCAGTCTTCTGACTTGGAAAAATAAAATATTCGATGTTGCTGTTCGGAAGCCAACTGACCCATGTGAGAAAGCCACCTTCAAGCTGCAGAGGGCATCGGTGGGGGATATAGGGAACCAAGGTGCTGCTCATCCAATTTCAGACCTCTCCATGCATCAGATCAGTGTTACAGCAATGGTAGCAGTAGTCCTTTTGTAAACACACTTTACTAGGTCACACAGTGCATTTGTTTCCAATTTACTTATTCCTGGAATTTGGCATATAACTTCTCATCCACAGCGTCTGTGAAAAGTTTTATTAGAAGGGGAAAAGCAGTGAATGAGAGTCACCAGTCCTGGATTTGATTCCTGGCTTGGCCACTAACTCAGACCATCGTTATGCAAACAGCCACTTGGTTATCTGGCTTCATGCATAAAGACTTGCTGTTGTGCAGGGCTGGGGCAATCATACAGGACTTTGGGGGAACATCTCTCTGTCTCTCCATTTACCCACATATAAAATAGCTCTAAGAATACCTCTCTCCCAAGGTTGAGCTGACATTTATGGGTTTGCTTGGAAATCTTGGAGGGGAAGTGCTATTAAAGCACAGGGAATGATTATTAACTGATGGAAAGGTATTTTAATGAAATATGCTGGCAAGCTTCCCTTTACTGTACAGTGCCAGTGTTAAACAGGCTGCTTGAAGAGCTGCATATCTTCGCTTTCTGAGTGATTGGCTGAGAAATAGTCAGAGCTGCTTCCCCCGGCACATTTGTTGCTAGATCGTTCTTGTTTCTTGCCATCTCTCCTTCATCTCCTCCCCAATAAATTCAGCGTCAGCTCAAAAGCTGAAGGAATCCGCAGTTGTAACATGTAATCCTCGCTCAAGTTTCTCACCATTGGGAAGCATTTCTCTGGGTGGTCTAAATGACACGTGCTCCCTTTACGTAACAGCTCCAAAAGCTCAGCCAACTCTGTCTTGCAAAAGCTTTCACTGGTCCGAACCGCTCCGTGGCATCTGTGCTTTGGCTTAGCCCACACAGGATAAATGGTGAGGGGATGCAAAGGGAATTGGAAGAGATGCAGAGGCGTGATTTTTGATCGGGATGTTTCTTGGGAAGCATCGGTGGCACTGGTGGCACAAAGCTGAGCTGGGGCTGAGACTATCACCTTAGTGCAGGGCAATCCCTCACCCGCCCAGCCCCTGGGCATGGTCCTTCTTTGTGAGGTTTGGGGTTGTTTCACTTGTGTGAAATCATTTTTTGGCCGCGGAAGGCACAAGGAGGCAGCAATCGTTTGTGAAGGCTGACAAGCAGACTTGCCGCAAGCGGTCGAGCTCTCCCCAGCCCTTGGAGCAGCTGCGCTCGAGACGGGAAACTGCTGCAAGTTCTCCCCGTGGGCATGTTACCAGACACCATTTCCTCGTGAACGACCTTTTTTGCTGGAATTGGACCTGAATGTGCTTTGCTGAGAGGATCATTCCCCTGAGCTGTCCCCTTCCAGAGGCAATGCGTCCTCGCAGCCAGTGACTACTGCAGACTGAGAAGGCCCCCACGCAACCCGCCTGAATATTGCTGTGTCACAGTCACGTCCTCAGCATCAGCAGAGGTAGTAGCTCTTTGTCTTCAGACAGTTTTTCTCTAGGTCTGCAGAAAGAGGTGACTTTGGAGGAATCTCCCAATTCCTCATCCTGAGAGCTTTGGGTTAGCCATAAACTCTGGAGACAGGTTGGTATCTTCTTTGCTCACACCAGTCCTGCTGGGTGCCATGGAGAAGTGAGAACCAGAACTTTGTTTTGTGGCCGTCTCTAGCTGTTATCACATCTCCTGGCATGGGAAATAGGTTGGTAAGTCCGCCCGTGTTCATTGAGCCCCTGCCAGTGTGCAACATGAATGAGAAACCAAAACAAACCCCAAAACCCCAGCAAGCAGGGATCATTGTACAAAGATTGACTTCTGCAACCCAGTGCTACCTTCGAGGAACGCAGCGAAAGCCAGCCAAAGACACCATCTGTTTGTGGTGGAACGTGTAAATTTATATCTATTTCTGAATTCTTGAGTTATGAAACTGGAAATGTCTCAGCTGCAGCGTGCATCGTACATGAAACAGCATGGAGATCCACTCTGTGTTTGATCCCGGGACACGTGGAGTGCCTGCTCATATTGAAACTAAATGAGGCAAGACCATAACAGCCAGCAGGAACCATTGCAAAACTTCTGTGTCTCCTGGGGCCTTGCAAAGCTCTTTCAGAGAACTCACCATGGCTCGCCATGGAAAAGTAACAACTACTTGATGAGCCAGTTTCCCACATTATGTGTCAGGCATTTCCAGTGGCTTTCTGATTATGAATCACTCAGATTTGTATCAGCCAGAAGCCTGACTGTATGCTCCTAATTTTCAGTTCTTCTGTTCTCTTTCAGTGGTCCACCTCTTCTCCTTCTCTCAATGCCTGTTCCTCACACTGAGAGGGTGACTTTTTCATGTCCGACCTCCTTAAAATGTTTTGGAGGGATGCTTGCATCTCTAGGCAGACAGGTCATCCATCATTGAAGGCCAGCAGCCTAAATGGCACAGTGGGTCAGAAGCTTTGGAGATTGTTCTGGGCAGCCCACAGGTGGGTCCCACCTACTAACCATGGGCTGGAACCCTCTGCTTTGGAGACCAGCACTTCAGGTTAACATGGGCCCTTGATCTAATAACTCCCAGCCTCTGGTATTAGTGTGTATCGGCCTAGGGTCCACTATGTCTATTTGGAGTGGTCATTCTTCAGGGTAGGAATACCTTTGTGACGGTTTCTAGCCCAGAGGGGCCCGAATCCTTGTTGAATTTTCGTTGTGCTCCTATACAACACGCAGTCATAAAGATGGGAAAGAAAGGGAACAGCCGCTGGAGTGTGGAGCATTTCCACGAACTATTGCAGAAATGCTAAATACCATTGGCACAGAATGATTATGGTGGGGTTTGCAAGTGTGAATATCCTTAGACTTTGGTGGTCAAGGTGAACATTTTCTTACCCATGTTCTGGTCTATTAGTCAGGTATTAGAGAGCTCTCTTTCGGATATAACTACCTTGCTCATTTGTCTCACCAATACATTGCACCCCCCTTGATTAAAGTTGCATAGAGCCCTCAGCTCAGTGTAATTTGCATTTTACTTGGCTTACAAGCCTTGGGGCTTTGTCTTATGTTATATAGGATATGCTATACAACAATTAGCCTGGAACCAAGACAACATGCGTTTGCATGGTAATGAGCTATTTTCTTCTTGCAAAGCCTGACGCGTGTTGAAAGGATTGTATTCCAGTCATCTTCCAGTCATTTAGCGTGATTCTTGTATGTATTTTTCAAAAGGTTTTGGCCAGCCACGCTGCTTTGGGACGGCGTGAGTACGGCTGCTAGGGCTATTTGCTACCAGTCCTCAAGCTGGCAGGGCTGACTGCGAGTAATGTGGAACAGGTGAAGAATCAATTGGGTCCTTTAATTATCGTTCTATGATTGCCTAACATTAGGCTTTTGAACTGTTATAATTTTTTAAAAAAATAGATTATTTTATAGTTTTGAGGCATTAGCTGGATGCCATGAAGCACTTTCAGCACCCTTAGCGTATTCTTGCTGTCTTCTAATTTCACAGGATTTGGGGTCTTTCCTATTTACTAATGCTGCCCCTCGGATAATTACAGCTCTCCTCCTCTCCGATCGCCTCTGATCATATTATAATTTCCTTTAATCTTCATATGGAATTTCCTTAGATTCAGGATCCAGAATGAATTTGAGTATTATTGATCAAAATAATGTGCCACATCTTAAAAGAGCGCTTACCACATGACGTGTATCCTTGCAGCTCATTACAGTAGAATCACTTTGAAATGCAGTCTTGTCCCCTTCCCTGTAATGGGAAGAAATGATCTAGTCTTGATTATACTATTGTTCCCCCTTTCGGTGTAGGATTAACATCAATCAGCTGGACAGCATGATTGATTTTCTAATTAATAAGGCATTTGTATCAGCTTGCATAACCACACAAAGCTTAATGGGTTCCCTACTGTATCTGAAAACTGATTTTGTGTGTGTGAATTTACTCCTGCGCTTGGAAGCTTTTTCACTAGTGGTAAGGCTAGTTAGAGCATCCTTCACGTAGAGCTCTCGGTGTAGTAAATGCTTTAAAGCATGTTTCATCAACCACCACCACCAGATTTAAAAGCTGATTTTGAATGATGACTTTTGTCCCAAGACTGAAAAAAACGAAGAGGTGCTGGAAGCGGAGAATGAATGCCCTTCAAGGAGAGCTCAAAACACGGCAGTTGGCACAGCATGGCCCGGCGGGAGCCCCAGGGGACGGGGGCTGCCCAGGGGCACTGCCCTGCCCCGGCTGGTGTGTGGGTCAGGGCCATCCTGGGGCTGCTCTGGCTTTCGCCTCGCTGCCCTTCGGTCAGCTTTGCGCTGCTTGGTTTGGTCTATGCTAAAAGAAGTCCTGGGCTATCGAAATGACCCAACCAGGTTTACCCTGAGCTCTGGGAGCGCCTGCGTGCTCCCCCATGGGGCTGTGTGACATCCTGTCTGCATGTTGGTGGCTGCCATGCCCTCAGAGAAATGCTAGGTGTAGAGAGGCCCCAGCCCTCCCAGCTCTCTTAAGCATCAGAGATGGTGGCTGGAGAAGGGAAAGGCCATGTAATAACCCTGACTCTGACCTGCGACAGGAAAACCTGACTCTGGCTGCTGCAGACACGAGACTGGAGGGTCACGGTGTGACCAGGCGGTGACGATGAACTGCAGCATGTCCTTGGTGAAGAAGTAAGCAGAAAAACTGGAGGAGAGCTGTCCCACTTTGAGCTCCTATTCTGGGTTACGGCAGCTAATTGCTGCGACAGCATAAATGATTTACGTGTGTGTGAGGAGCCCCCACCTCCCCCTGTGTTTGAAGGGCTGTTTGCAGCCAGAGGCACGGCTGCATCTGCAGCGATGCACCTGGAGCATGCTCCGTGCTGGATTCAATTTCCCTGGGAAGCTGGTGATGAACCCAAGCAAAAGCTGAGCAGAGAGGGTCTCCTGCGGGACCTGGCTGCAAGAAAAACACTGGCTCGAGAAATTCTGGTCTGATGCACCAGTTTCTTGCACATGTGACCCTCCTGCACTGCCGGTCTCAGGGGAGCAAAGCTGAAATCAATGAGAAGAGCTGACATCTCCTTCGGTTTGACTTTGATCTGGCTGCGCTGAGAAAACGGTTTAATTCCCATTTTGCATCTTTGTGTCTTTCGACAAAAGGACAGAAACTGCAGGCTCTGCTCCTGTTACGAATCTCCCTTTGGCCACACAGTCCCCAGGAGCAAAAGATGAAACAAAGACTAAATCTTGCAGGCAAACCAAACAAAACCAGGTCAAACATGTTCCATGATTTTAATCTACCTTGTAAATTAAATGCAGTTTGAGATGGGAGCACGGTGCAGCTTCTTCACAGTCTTCTGCCCTGACTTACACTTCTCCAGCCCTCTTGCACTAAATTATAAATCTGACGGCGAAAGCTATACATCAGCGCAGATTTTGGCCCTTAGCCCTTACATACTGTCTAGAGAACGAACAAGTTTCACAGCGTTAAAATAAATAGACTCACATGCAAGCCCAAGATGATTTAAATCAGCTCTCTGGTGCGAGAAGCAGCGGCCACCCACGTTGTAGTTACCGCATATGGGACAGACAGTCGGGGATGGCAGCTCAGGCTGCGGGGGGAGCGGGGGGATTCGCACCACTCGCAGCTGCAGGGAGGATGTGAATTTAAAGCTCTGGGGGAAGGAAGGCTCTGGGAATAACCCGCTGTGCGAGCTCTGCAGGCGGCTACAGGCCATGATGTGCCGTGCAAGGGGCTGGGGGGTTCCTGGCCAGGTCGAGCTGATGCACTTTATTCCTTGAATGATAGAGCTGAAATGGTGATGTTGGTTTAAAAAGGGGGGGGGGGCACTTCCAGTAAAATGAGAACACCACAATCTGGCTTTAAACTGTGCTAATCTAAAGTGATTTACTACACGTAACACGATGGCACCTCGTTCTCTGTTGAGACATAATGAGATACAGTTGGAGCTTCACGTCCGACCAGCCCCGGCATTTCAGGCCAGTTTAGGCTCCCGGAGGAAGGACTGGTTTGCTGCTAAGGAAAACCCCAGTCTGCACCAGCACCTCCACGCCTCAGAGCAGCAGCCGAGGACACAAAACCTCAAGGCCTTTTGCATAGCAACATCCTAGGTCATCTGATATGAAAAGTTATATGATCTCTCTACCTAAAAAAAAAAAAAAAAAAAAAAGGAAAATGAATAAAAATGGTTGCTGGAGAAATCGGACACCTACAAGGCAGGCCAGGCTGAGCTCACAGAGCAATCCCTCAGGTTACCGCCCGGCAGCGGGCAGTGGGACGTCCGTGGGGATGCTGTTGGCCAGCTGAGACTGTGCAATCACTTTAAACCTCCAGGGATGAGGTTTAAACTAAAATATTTCAGCCCTCCTTGATGAGATTAAAACCACACACTGTTACGATGACTCAGCTGGCGTGTAGTAAAGGAAGAGAAGATGAAACGTGTGAGCTTTTGCCTTGTACCTCCATCATGAGCGACTGGCACAAGCAACGGGGCTCGGGGACCTTTCCTCTCCTGGTGCCCCAGCTGAGCAGGGAGGAGATTTGGGGGCTGGAAGTGCCCGTTTGGCTGTCGGGCTGGGTGCCTCCTCACCAGAGCAGTGAGCGGTGCTGGGTGCGGGGCCTCCTGGCCTCTTTTGGATGCCAAAGAAAGATTTCCAGCTCTTGAATTAACCTCTCTGTGCCCTGCATTTCCCTCGGAGGTTTTCCCTGGTGCTGTTCAGCGTCCGAGCTCTGCCGAGGCCGCTGCTGGAGGCAGATGGCTGCAGGCACGTGCAACCCCGACACACGGCTCTGCCGCGAGAAAGAGCAAACCCCCATCACCCGGGCAGGCTCCTGCTTCCTTTGCTTTCTCTTCGCCTCTCAACCTCCTGACAGATACCCGTTGATTTTTATATCATGTATCGCATGATACACATATCCGTCTTGGAGATGCTCAGATTGTTGCTGTGATCTTTGATTGAAACAACATGGGATGTTGGAGCACCAAGTGCTAACAGCTCATCTCACAAGTTGTTAACTTGATTCTTATTTAGATTTTATATTTGTCCTATGTTTTATCCTTTTGGGGAATTTGTCATCCCTAATTAATCTTGGATCGTGTAATATTTTGTGTAACTGCCTTATTGATTGTTCTAAAAGTGCAATCATTTATTGTTTTACTTACTCTGTTGGCTGAATGGCATTTTGTTTTTTGAGACCAACTCATCCTTTGCTCATCAGCTCAAAATCACTGGAGTTATTCCATGAATTCACAGATTCATTATATCTTGTTAATAAAATAGGATAAAGCCATCTTTTATAAATAATTTTGTTTCACTTGATTTCCCCAGAATAGAAAAGGAGACGAAATATTAACAAGGCTTTCCTAAGCAAGACCATCTGTATTTTCCAGTCTTTTTGGCTGAGTGGTGAGAAGTCAGTCAGCAAGTCCCTGCTGCAAACGCAGCCTGGCCAGCCGGCCGAGCGGGAAGGGCTGGCACGGGGATGCTCCTGCCATGCCGTGACGGTGCGACGTCCCGCTCTGTGCGTTTGAAGACCATCCCCCAGTAGCAGAACCTGTTCTGAGAGGTTCAGAAGACCTCAGGAAAGATGTGGTGGAAAGCAGATCTCTCTGGTCCTCCCCATGAAGACAGAGTTATGTCATTGGAGGTCCCGGCTGTCTAGCGCATTGCATATACTCAGTCTCTGAATTTCAGGTATTTCGTCTGTAAGTAAAAATACTGCTTAGTTCACTCAGGTGTTGCACCATAATATTTTTTATTTCATTTTTTCCTAAGGATGTTTTCTCTGTAATGACTTGAGCAAGGTCCCCGGCTGACGGCAGCTCCGCGGTGGCATGCCCAGTGCCGGTGGAGCCGCAGCACTTTGCAGAGCGAGGTTACAGTCTGTGACACCTAACTCAAGACTGGCAACGGATGAGAAAAGAGAGTTTTCATCTCACTAACTGAAAAAAAAAATCTTGCTTCTTATCTATAAATACATTCATCAAATTTCCACCTGCCCTCTCCAGTGTATTATGCAGCCCATGCTGTATTCCAGTTTCTACTAGTGAAGATGTAGAAAATGTTATGATTCTTCATCATCTGTCCAGGAATGAAACCCTCCTGGGCTCAGGCCCTTTGCAGCTGTGCTGTGCCCGGGATGGCCAGGAGCAGCCCCGCGCCACCGCTGATTTTGGTGATGTTATGGAGATCTCTGAACCCAGTTACTGCCCTCTTCCCAATTCTTCCTTGTCCTTAGGGAAGCCGTTGCCTGTGAGATGACATCTACCCATAACATCTCTGACAACATATGGTTTGGGAAAGTTATTGCACCTTGCAGTTGTGGCAGGATGTTCACACATCGAGACCTGATCCGAAGTCCATTGCAGCCAGCGGGGTTATTCCCATGGACCTCCGCAGGCTGTAGGTCAGGAGGCTTTTTGATCTGGCATAAGCCTTTCCCCAGGAGTGCGGTATTAGCTTTGAAATGTCTCCTTCTGTCTTTCAGGAAAAAGAATCCCATGCTAAAAGGTGAAATTACTTAACTCACTGTGTGTGTCAACCTTTAAAAAAACCTGCGTCTCGTTTTTTTTTTTGTCACGTGCAACCAGTGTCTGCAGAAACTACAGATTATCCAGGGTTAGGCAAAAAACCCTCTCCCAGCTGCGGAGCAGAAGTGCATTCCCATCGCTGAAGGGAAGAGTTAAGAACAGAAGTGTCTGAGCAGCCGTCTGCTTAAAATCCCTGACTAAACCAGAGACCAGGGCAAATATTTTTACTTTCTTGCAGAAATGAAAAAAGGAAATAAAAATCCGAAAACATTTTGTTAAAGGCCTTCTCGAAGCAAAATATTTAGATACTTTTTTATTATTTTTCTTAATTCTTTTTAATTGAATGCTGGTACATTTAATCTCAGCGGGCCTGTTACAGCAGCAGCCAAGAAGGGAGCAGAGGTACCCCCAGCCCCGCTCGCCCTCTGCTCTGTGCTCTGGTGCTCCCCAGAATGAGTGCAGCTATTAAGATAGAGGAATGGTTTGCAGGCAGTATTAGATAATTTGGAAGGCGCTTGGGAACTTGGAGTGAGTCACACTGAACAAGGTGATGGAGTGGAGAATTTCAGGGTGGTTATTTGGCTTTTCAACACATCAGGCTCAAAATGAGCGCTATTATTTTTAACATTATTCACTGATGTCATCGTGGCATCTGCTTGAAAGCTGGTGGGGTTTTAAACAACTTGCAAAAAAGGTGGATATATTCAGGGGTGTAGCACACCGAGGGCTGGGGATGCACGGTTGGGGCGGACACTGCCGCGGCACGAGGGGGTTAACCGGTCCACAGCATGATGCACGATGCTTGAGCATCCTCCGGCACAGCACTGACAGTAACTGTTCAGCGGCTATTCGGGAGGGAAGCCTGTGCTCGCAGGAGGATGCGAGGAGACTCAGGCTCTTGTTTCCTCTTCAGTCGTACAGAGCTGTGGCTCAGCCAGCCGTGCGTGGCGTCACCCAGCTGTCCGGGGGAAGAGACGGAGGGAGGGAAGGGCTGCGGGATAAATGCCTCCCGGCTCCTTCTCTCTTGGATTGCCTCCTCCTCTCGTCCCTGAAATATTTCCGAGGCAGGTTTATCTTTCCTTAATCGCAGAATGTTGTGCGGTGTCTCTGCAATATTAAAATCTCTCCTGATTTTCTAGGGGTATTCTGTTAATTAGTAGGTTTCTCCTCCCAACTAGGCTGCAAATGGAAAGAGTACATACTAAACCGATTGCCCTACTTATGTAGCTACTCGGAGGAATGCTAAGATGGATTAACATGCATAGCAGAAGGCTTATGACCCTGGGAGACGGGAGAACCTGAAATAACCTTAATATCCTGTCAACTTGCATTACCGAACCTCAGTGAACAAGAAGAGCCTATTTAGCAGTCTGTCTTGGAGGAAAAATTCATATCTTTTATCTAGCTTATTCCTCCCTCTTTTCAAATGGAAGTGTTGTTTTTATCTCTCCTGACTTTATTTTTACAAGGCATAATAAAGCTGCGTCACCCCCCCGCACCTCCCCATCTGAAATAACACCCCCCCTGCATAGACTGGCTCAGCTCCTGAGAGGTGCCTTTGTCGTGCTGTTGTGCGGTGAAAACCATCTGTATCCAGCTGGGCCGGGCAGAGGGAGCTGAGCCGACCCCGCACGTGGCTGGGGCGGCACGTCGTGCCCACTTGTGACGTTACCGATGTCACCCCTCTGCTCCTGCACCTTCCGTGCACCTGCAGAGCCGGCGCTGGGCAGTGCGGAGGCACCACGCTGCCCGCACTGGGCACAAGGAAGGTGAGCTGCCTTAAAATGTTATAAATCCCCTCTTTTAAATATTTTATTCTCCTCCACGAATTGCCATTGTGGATTTCAGAGCTGCCCCGACTGGAGCCCTGTCAAAGCTGGAAGCACCCGTCATACCCACACCAGTGCCTGCTCCTCATGGTCACAAATGCGGTTTGAAGTCCAGACAAGACTTCAGCCAAATCCCGGTTATTTTGCCGCCCCCAGTCTTCCCAAACTGGATGTCTGGTTCTCCGACATGTGTGATCCTGCTGGAGAGCTTGGTTGTCATCAGACCCTCGTTTCAATGCGTAGCACAGCTCAGCCCTTCCGAGGCCCTACCACCACATAAATAAATATTAAGAGTTATAATTAAAAAGGGAATGCCCATCCCCATAGGCCTTTGTTACACATTTAACACAATCCTGGTCCATTTTGGCCCCGTGAAGGTCACTAGAGTCCATGAAGCTAAACGCACCCCTTGGTGCCGAAGTGACAACTGCTGCTGGCGTTTCAGTCCCCCAGCCCCCCACATGCTGGGGACAACCCAGCCCCGGCCACCGGGTCTCCAGCCCCAGGAGCATCACGGCCGGGGCTCCAGCACCGGAGGGGTACACCTGAGTGGGAGATGCAGCAGTGCTCCCGTGGCAGGCAGCATCTTCATCGTCGTTAATTATTCCTCCTTCCCTCACCTTTCCACTTGGGGTTTAGCTCAGCCCTGCTAAAAGAGGAGTTATTTCTTTAATGAAAAAAAAAAAGGGTCAGAAATGCATCCCACAATTAAAGAGTTCAGTCTAATTAGGGCTGAAAAACACACATGTAATTGCCTTTCGTGTCTGCTCCTGAGATTCCCTTTCAGTGTTAAATTCCCCGATAAATGACGTTTTTCTTACAGTTCATGGGGAGCAAAACTTACCCTAAAGCGGCAGAAACACAGGGGAAAGAGCCGTCCCGTGCTGCTCCCCCCCCGGGGAGCTCTGCTCCCCCGGCTGCAAGCCAGCCCCCCGCGAGGGGCATTCGAGGGAACTGGAAGCAGAAAGCAGCCCCAGGGCTCGGGACAATTTCCCATGTCTGGGGCGGGGGGAAATGTGCTGAGCATGGAAATGGGTCAGAGATGAAGCAATGCATTCTCCAGTCGCCCTGCTTTCTTTGCTTAAATAGAGGAAACACCAGAAGCTGCATTTCTATTCAAAGTGAAGGCCTTTGGGCTTGAAAGTCCTAGTAGCAAATGCATAATGAGGGAAAGAAACAAATACAAGTATTTCTCTTGTACGAAGGAAATTAGAGGATATAGTGAGGACAAAGCCTCATCTGGGATGCATACAGTATTTATTCAGGCTACATTTTTCAAAAGCAGCAAGCTAACTCTGTGCCTGCTGAAGGAAATAATTCTGTTCTTACTAAGGATGACAGTAAAACTCCCGTTTAACAGGATAACATCGCTCCTACCCCAGCCGTTGCTCAGTGCCTGTGGGTGCAGTGATCGCTGCTCGAGGCTGCCCGCCCAGCCCCTCGCCGCTCCGTGCAGGATCGGGTGCCGGGGGGGGCTCAGAGGTGTCCTCCCTGTAGTCAGGGTCCAACCTCACCATCTTCCCAACATGTCCTTTCCCAATGGAAAACCGTACCCAGGTGTACCAGCAACACATAATACCATTGCACGGGATAAGGTATATTTTTTTAAAAAGCGGTATTTGGAGCTGCAGGGTGTGTATTTTCCGTATGAAGGGACTGAGCATTCACCCGCCTATCATGGCCTTAAAAGCAAAGTGTGAAGAAGAGGTGAGGAGGCTGCGGGATCCAGGACAAGTGTTCCGGCACTTGCTCCACAGCGGCAGGAGGAGGGGAGTGTGTGGGAAGAGGCAGGAGAAAGACCAGAGCTTGATTAAAAGGTCAGCCAGGGTCTCGGCCGTGTGCCCTCCCCAGCTGATGAAGTGGCCTTCTTTACATCATAATCTGTCAAAAATATAAATGCAATATATCAGCCTGGATGTGGCAATTACAGCCAGAGAGAGAAAAACGTTGCTGGGACGCTGCCAGATGCCGGGGAGCGCCTGGCTGCAGCACTTGAGTCATCCTTGCACTTTTCAGCACACATATTTTATTTGAGTCCAGTTGTCAGTTAGTTTTTGTGTTTATTTTGTCTCACATCGCCAGGATGGGGTTACGGCATTGCCAAGCGTATTTCCATGGTCTAGGCCTGGCGTTGAGGGGTGAGCAGCGGCACAGCTCGCACCACCCTGGATTAAGAGCTGACCACTGCGGGGTCTTGCTTTTATGCTTGAGGGTCCAGAAAACTGCCGCAGCAGAGAGAAATAATAATAGAAAAATCATAATGAATGAGGAAGCTGCAGAGCCCAAAGCATGAGAGGACAAATCGCTTGTGAAATTGCCCAGAAGACAGAGGCAGATGGAGAAAGATGGAGAAACTTCTCTTGGCTTTGGTTGGTTAGAAAGGAGATGGAGAACTCAACTATTGATCATTAACGTTTTCTCCAAAACCTGCCATAAGTTTCACACCAGATTTCCTTTAGAGAACCCGGTAGGGCTACGGGAAAAACCCTTAGTGAAAATTCACATTGAGATCATCATTGTCTGGGTTATTCTTTTTTCCACTGCAGCTCGAACCAGCAGACCCTTCGCTCTGGACCTTTCCCATAGAGAGGCACACGAAGTCCACTTGTGGTCTTGTAAAATTGCTGGAAAATTTGGGAATGGCAAAGAACACCTTATGTGACTTTTCTCCTTTTTTTGAGACAGTTGTTTGGCAAGAAGAAGGGGACGTGCACACCTGCAAGCAGAAACACCGGCGCTGCTGGGAAATAAAGGCAAGGAGAGAAAGCAAAAGGCTGAGGTGGGGGTGAAGCACCGGAGGCAGCCCCGTCCCGGCATGCCGGTAGGCAACTAAATAATTGAAATAGTATTTGCTGTCAAGTTCCCATGTTTTCGTAGTGTCCCTTATGAAAAACACTGCACATTACGGTGCTATAAATCCTTATTATCTACGTCTTCACAACCAGAAGCTTCCCATTACCCAAAAGAAGGGCGAATCCCATGAGACACATTAATGGCATTGAAAACTCCTTCTGTTATCTTAAACCTTGATTAATCAACCTTATTTAGTACATGATAGTGGGATAATTGAAACTGTCCCCATATTAAAAAAAAAAAGTGCAGTAAGTACTTTAGCATCTGCAGCTCCATTTCCTTATTACATAGATATTGATGCTTCCTGGAAACCGTTGTGAAATCCTCTGTTTAGGGACAATTCCACTGATCTACATTTTCGGGGCATGTTAGTAGGGGGTTCCTGTTTGTAGCGTCTCTAGCCAGGGAGCAGGATTGCTGCTTCTCGCAAACCCATCTGTTCCTGCTGCTCATCCACAACCCGGAGCCACGGTCTCCTGTCATCTCCCCGTCATTTTGAAAAATAATAATTGTGGGAGGACAATATAATGGATTGTTCACCGGCATATTTCTAGATATTAAACGTACAATCTGGGGATTGGTTCCAGAAAAACGGCAAATTATTTTTATGAATTTAACATAATCATGAGCAAATTAGGCCTGATCCTGATCTCACATGGGTCTACATTCACTCACAGCTCACGGAGCTGGCTGATATTTTTGGAATATTAAGTCTTCTGTGACATTTTTCACCACAGAGGTAATTTAGAGAGAAAAGTTCTGTAATTTTTCTGTGTTTTTTTCTGCTTCCTTTTGGGATCTTTTGCTTATTTTAGTGTACCTACACAAGAAATCTTGCAAGACTTTTGCACAAAGAGAACAGCATTTTGTGTTTTCTTGAGAGCATATTGTCAGGCAACAGAGGAGCACAACAGAGGCAATTTGGGCCAAGAGAGTTGTTGCCCAGACATTTTTATGTCCTCTCAAGCCGTCTTTGTCCTCTGAATCGTCAAGGTCCATCCAATTCTGCTGCTCCAACTGACTGCCAAGGGAAGCTGTGAAAAAAATTTTGCCAATGATGCTTTGCATGTAAAAAATGGAATTTCAGCAATTATTTTTTTGGAGTTCTTAAAAATAGGCTTTGAACAAAATACTTCGAGAAGAATTAAGCTCCAATAATATAAACCAGAGGGAAAGCATCCTGTTTCCTTCCCACTGCTCTTTTTTTCAGCTGTGAAAATCAAGATGAACCAATATGCTTTCTCCTCTTTTCTCAGACACTGTTTTCTCTTTGAGTAAAGATATAAGAGAACACAGGAGGGAAAAAAAGGCCTCTTTCCACACTGCTGGGGCTTTTTCCAAAGTTTTATGGTTTCCAATTAACATCATTGGCCAGTGCCTTCTGAGGCCTGAGGAAATGCACCGACAGCACAAGCAGGACCGATGACCCCATCTTCATGGCTGCTGGACTTCTTGGCAGATGCTTTTAAGCACCAAGACACAGGTATTGTGGGCCCAAACATGTGCAAACCGAGTGGTCCCCATGAGCTGATGCAGCTGTAACCAGCGCTTAGCATCCCAAAGTAAAGTCCTTGTTTTAGAGCATCTACAACACTTCAGAGCTTAATTTGGGTAAAGAAAAGCCCTTTCTGGTGATGTCACCTCCCCTTCCCTTGCCATTTTTATTCTCTCTTATTATTAAAAAGAAAAATGCTGATTGCAGAGTCCCCCATCCTTTTCCAGCACACCCCAGGAGGTGGGAGTCCAGGTTGCCTGGAGCTCGCACCGTATTTCTGGGACGGCACAAACCGCAGCTGCGGCTGCAGCTCCGGCGGGGTGAGGGCCATGGGACAAGGTCTGCGTCCGCGGCGAGGCTGGATGCGGCTCCCTGGGCGTGCTCGGGCCGTTCAGCTGCTATTTGTATTGGTGGTGATTTACGCCCTGGTGATCGTCTCAGCCTGCTGGGTTATTTACAGCTGATCTTTCTGGAAAAAAGTACTTCAGCCCTTAATAGGCGTGTTGCTTTTGGCTAAGCATGTGGGCGTTGGGGATAGAAAACAACCAGAGGAGCACGCCAGCAGTTTACTGAGTCTCAGGACTTCAAGTTGAGGACACACAAAATAAAAAAAGCTGCATCACCAGAGCTCACTTCTAAATGACAACTTAAGCCAATTATATGTGCCTCATTCATCTTTTAGATAAGAAGCAGAGAGAAATGGTTTTTCTATTTCCATAATCATGCCACTAACTAGACAAAACGTGATAATCCATAATGAGCTGGGAAAAGAATTAAATAGAGAACAGGGTCTTTTGATGACTTGCCAGTTTTCTCTAGCATCATTCATACAGGTTATTGACATAGGACCAATTTTTCATCCTCGCTTTAACAGGAATTCCATTATTACAGTTGAAAAATGGCAGGCACAAATGTTTGCGGGCACATTTTGGTACCGTAATTTAAAATTTCCTCAGATTTACAAGTCCTTAATTGTACCTACAAGCCAGTTACCCAGGAAATAATGTCATGTACAAGCAGCTGCGAATATTGCTTCTGTGCGATTGGAAGCTGGTGTCCAACTCTGGCCCTCCATAACCACAAAGTGGGTTTTCCTCCCCTCCAAACGCACTCAGTTTGTCACACTTATTGCCCAGCTGGAAACTGGAAATAAGGCTCTGAGCCACCAGCTCCATGCGGGAGTCCGAGATGGTTTTTACAAAGTGGCTAGAAACAGAAAACCCAACATTTGGGAGCAAATTTGTTGAGCGAAATACAGCTTAGTCCGAGTTTTCTAAAGCTTTGGAAAATATTTAAAAATACTGTGATTCCTGGAGTAATTTGAACACCTGTGTTTTCAGGAGGAGCAAGTGGGAGCGTGGGCCTTGGCCACCTCAAAAAGTCTGTCTTTCAGGTTTCCTTTCCCGCAGCCCTTTTCTCTGAGCCCAGACATGCCTGCAACCCTGGCAGAGCAGGGGAGGAGATCTGCGCCCATGTGCTGAATACGCATTGCCAACTATTTTCTCTCTCTCTCGGGAGACCAGAACTTTTTTCTTATAAAATGTCAATCTCATTCAAAAAGACTTCTCCAGCCCTCGCATTCATGAAAAAAACTTGCAAGGATTAGGGAAGAATCCCAAGTTTATTATTTCCATTGAACTCCTCGCAATTCTTTAAGGGACTTTTTTCTCTGGATGCTGATGTGCCCTGAAGGAGACCTCCGTGGCCATCAGGTCCTGCGGCAGCAAGGGACCACAGCGCTGATGGTCCCCGTGCTGCGCTGGGGACTGGGGTTTCTAGCTGAGACACTATGGTGCCGTATGGCACAAATGCATCACCCCAGCAGCCCCCCTGCAGGGAACGTGAGCAAAGGCGAGTGCGTGAGCGTCCTCGTCAGTTAGTTATTTTTCTTCATTCCTCTTTTTTTCCTCAGCTTCTTAGGTCGCCCGATTCGAGGTTGGGATGCACAATGCCGTGAATATGAGAGCAACAAGGGTCTTTTTAAAAAAGTTTTTTCTTGGTTATTACTCATTGATTGCCTTACAGGAAACTCCAGTAGGACTGAAGGGAGGACAGAAATTCTTTCTGAAGAACATGAATGCATTTTTTTTTTAAGGAGATTTAGTTGGATTTTTCTACTCTTTCCAAGTAGAAGCTGCAGGGGTGGAGTTTTCCTCAGCTCAGACATCTCAGCTAGAGCCATTAAGAGATGGACAGAGGAGAAAAACCTTTTCAGAAGATCTTTTTTTGACTGACACTTCCCAGAGGATCCCCCTGCTTTCCCCAGCACCGAAGCTCTCGGGGAGGCCAGGTTGTGTACGAATTAAACTTCGAATGTATGTGCACATCAAAGACGAGCAGATCAGCGGCAATTTGCAGTTTGTACAAAACGATGCAACATCATGAGAAAATTCAATATAGTGACTTTCCTGTAAAACTACCCCAAGGTGCTTTGCAAATAAAACACACTAAAATGCCGTGTGCGAGGTCTACCCTCCACCAAATGATAAACATTAAGCCTTGAAACAGAAAGGATATTTATGCTTGAACCTGTATGCATTTACTGATTTTTATTCCATCCTGACCGTGGTTGAAATCTAGATTGAAAGAACAGCCCCACCACCAACGGGGTGCCCACCAGCCTGTAGACGACCCTTTGGTTAGGCACACACGCACACACGATGTGGGTGGTTTCAAGCAACGACTGCACTCCGGCAGCAGCGTGAGCATCTTGCAGAGACATGGGTTTCAAGATTGCACTTTGCTGTATAAAACTCATCAAAATAACTTTCAAGCATCTCCGCTTGGAGGGGAGCGGGGTTGCCCGTGGGACTGTTGGCACAGACGGCCTCCACGCTGCTGGGGGTGGGAGCTTTTTCAGAGACAGCCGAACACACCGGCCTTGGGATGGCCTCATCTACTGGGCTAGAAAGGCATGCAAAGCAGAGCAATAAATAGATCAGGAGTGATAAGAAATGCGGAGGAGATAAGAAGAGAGCTTGACAAAGTTCATGGCCAGCGCAAGGTGGCATTTCCTTCATTGGAACGGCAAAATAGGCCCAGCCTCTTTGCAATGCCTTGCTGACCATTCCCATCCAAGCCTGGTCAAGAGCAGGATTTTTTTCTCAAAAAGCTGATCTCCACACCTTCAGTGTGGCTTGTGGGATAAAATCACTGCCATTTTGGGAGTGCAAATCAGCTATACCTGTCATGGAGCTGGCAGAGATTTACCACCATCATTTAGCACACCACTCATAGATTAAAGGGGCTTGTCCTTTTCACTTCACCTTATTTACGATTTTCAAATAATAAAGCATTCAGGCAGAAATTATGGCTCTGTTAAGCCATAGATATGTCCATGTTCATCCCCTGTAAGCGTACCTGAGGGCTGGAGGTTCATCAGTTTGACTTCAGGAATGAATCTGAACTGGAGCCAAGCAAACATTGGACCTAGACCAGCTTGGGTTTATACCAACTTTACAACAACCTCTTTGCTTTAGGACTTCAGGCAAGGCGCAGCCCGTTTGTGTTTCTATCCGGGCTTCACACAACCCAGCGTTGCCCAAACGTTTACAAATTTTTAGTGAAAACTCTTAACTCAACATTGTAATATGATAACTAGACCAAGCTAAGAGTAAGCAGTCTGGAGAGGGAGCAGCTATAGCTGGGATGTTTATTAAGGCATCATTAAACACCTGAACAACATCATTTGTTTCCTGAGAACAGGCCAGAGCAGGTCAGAAACATCCATCGGAGTTGCCGGTTGGTCAGGTTGGAGCCAGGGGGAGAGGCTGTAACTCAAGAAGGTCTCAAAACCTGGAGGGGCGAATGCAATACCCACCGCCGGCTCAGGCTGTTGCCGGCTGCAGCACTGACAGCCCTGGCTGGGAAAATACAGGCACCGGCCAGGAGCACCAGCGAGGAGGACCCGGGCGTGAAAGCGTTTAGTAAATTATATTGTTGCCTTCAATACCATGCAAAGGCAAACAGAAGAGTATCCACAGGGTGATCACGGACCGCAGGTGCAGTGGGACCACATCCTCACCATGAGAGCGATGTGGAGAGCAGGGAGATTAAACCCACGAAAGGCCCCTTGCCCGGCAGAGGGGTGACCGACGGGGAGTAACACCGGCCGGGCATGCGGGGCATGGGGGCTCGCCCGGGGCACAGTGTGCTGCTGCCTTTGCAGGAGTGGGGCTGCCTGGTTTTCCCCCTCTCTCAGCTGCAGGCTGGTGAGTGGGGCTATATTTTTCATGGATATTTTTCCACATGGCTAAGTCCCTGTGCAGCACTGGGAGCGTGCGGGAGGCAGCCGCAGCAGGCACACGTCTTTAGGGCTCGGAGCCCCCCTGTTTGCCAGGCAGGCAGCCAGCCTGGCCCTCTTGCCTGCACGGGCAAGTTTAATTATTCCCAAGGGTCTGTTAAAAAAAAAAAAAAAAAAAAAAAAGAAAGAAAAGGACAGTGTGTGCTGAGCCCTGTGCTTGAAAAGAGTCTCTCAACAGCTTCCAAAATTGCCGAGCTGGCATGTGTTTGTTTGCACACATGGGTCTCCATGGAAAAGCTCATGTGTGGGGGAGGGCAGCCCCGCAGCCTCGGCAGGGCGAGCTCCTGCGCGAGGCTCTGACACCAGCTGCATCCCGCCCTGCACCTCGCCCGGGGGCTCTGCGCCCTCCCTGTTCCTCCTCATCCCCAGCTTCGACCGCTTCGTTCAGATATTAAAGCTGTGCTTTGCTATAACACGGCTCCTGTTCAATTTAAGGGGGCTGCAGATATTCAGGGGCGACACATCCGCTGATGGAAGAAAAGGGACGGTGACCCCGGCCGGGCTGCAGGGACACGGCGCTGGTGCCCAGCTGCAGGTACGGGGACGTGCCACACGTGCAGAGCCAAAGCAGGGTCAGGATGACTTTGTCCCTGCAATGCGTGAGGACGGTCACGGTGCAAATGCTTCGGTTAATCACAGACTGGTCTGGCACGTGTAATAGCTAACACATTTTGAAACACGACAGCCCTTGCCCAGAGTAAGGGCAACGTGGAGTTTAGCGTCATGTTAATTAACATGGCTTTTAAAACAGCTTTCCTTGGCTCAGACTCGCAGCTCGGCTGCTCACCCGGGTTGCCAGCCTGCGCTGCCCATGGTGGGAAATGCGGCGTCCCCAGCCCAGCTGTCTCCTCCTGGGGATGGGAAAACAAACCTCAGTCGGGCTTTGACAGTGGCGTAAAGAGCAGACACGGGCTTTCGCTGCGACTGATGGACAGGCCTGAGAGCAGCCGCATCCTCTCTGACCGGGAGGGGATGGATTCGGACCCCGTGTCCATACGGCTCCTGGCAGCAGCTCTCCCGCGGGCACTGGGGAGCAAGGGGTGCTTTGCCTTCCAGCGTTGGGCATCACTGGTCATGCAAGGCATTGGCCTTGAGTAACCCAGACTATAATGAGTGCGGCTGAACTCCCAGCATCGCAGACAGGGCTTCTTGAGATGAAGCATGACAGGATGATGAAGGATGCTCTGGACAAGCTCCAGAGGAGTCATTCAGCAGGCAGCGCATGGGGCTCTGTTTGCATCCCTCTTACAACCCTTCCAAAGAGAGTGCCTAGGCCATGCCGCACGGGCACTGACCCAGCTCACCCCAATGCTGCCAAGCCATAACAGCGAGGGCACAGCCTTGCCCTTGGTTATACCCCACAGGGTAGATTTAGGAAGCAGAGGCTGTTAGTGTTTCCACTACTTGGCTGTTTCAAGCAGCCACTATTTGCACAAGTGACCTGAAGGGTTCCCATTCCTGTTTGTAGCTTCATCTCAGAAGGTGCCAAGAGTTCCTCAACCCCCTTAGCTGATCTGTAGGTGTCATATGCTCAGTATCACTTAAGTCAAGCTCTTGGAGCAGGTATTTTTGTTAAATTTATTCCTACCAAGCCACTTCACTGGAAATTCTTATTTGTCACTGAACATTACAGGCCAGTCTCTTTCCTGCTTTTTGATGGCTGCAGTGGAAGAGGAGGAGAGCAGAGAGCATCTCACCTGGCCCAGTTGAGGGGACGACCCTCTCCCTTGACACTCATGACTGATTTCGATGATAGCCTTCCTCAGTATTGACCATTTGAGCTACGATTCCCCATTTCTATCGGGCCTGAAGCAAAGCAATTGTAGGAAAGACTCGTGTCTCCTTCCAAGCCTGCCTGTAGGCTTACAGGTTGCACTCGCAATAGGAAGGGGGAGATTATGCCAGGAGGGCATCAGGTTCTTCATTTCACACATCCGAAATCCCAGTGAAGCAGCTGGTCAGGAGCAGTGTGATGTTGATGACGGCTGTCCCCATCCTCAGGGGTTTGCAGGACCCAGCTGGGTAAACCCTGGTCTGCCCTCCTCACTGACCCTGCTCCGAGCAAGGCTACAGACCTCCTGGGGCCCCTTTCAACCTGCGCTACCCTGTGACCCTGCGAGCCTAAATTCTCCCCAGGGTACTCCCAGGGACCTCCTCCTCAGTGCCGGGTGAATGGGGGATAATCACATCATTATTTTAAAGGGCTGGACCAGTCCTGACTGCCAGCCCCTGCCTCTCACTGCCAAACACTCCCTCCCCCCTTCTGCCAGGGATAACACCATGCCCTATGCGTGTTTATTCCCATCACAAGAAACTCATTTTCTTAGACATGGTGTATCTGTCAAAAAAAAAAGAAATAAAATAAATAATGTCACAGGTTAAAAGGGATTAGGTGGATGGACTCATCTCATTACTCACACAAACCCATCAGCAGGAGCTGGAACCTGAATATGCAAGCAGCACACAGCCCTAGATATCCTAATGTATTTTAGAGTGGTCATTTCTAATTAGCACTTGAATCCAACACCCTACTTAGCCTAATTAGAGACATAACAAAAAGCTGTTTGAGCTCACATGCATATTGAATATGCAGATCTCTAGCATCTAGTGCTGCCCTTCTCCAAAGAGCAACAGCAAGCAAAGCCTCTCAGCATCCAGCACAGATGAAAACTGGTCCCAGCACGGACGTAAACTGGTCCCATGAAGCCAATGTGTTGAAAATCTGCACCATTAACTCCATTAAGATGCTTTAAATGTAAATCTGAAAGGTTTTGATGAGAGTTGTGTTACTGGGGGAAAAGAAGGCAAACCCATGGTTTAGGAGATACTGTATTTATTCTTTGCATATCTAATCCAGAAGATTTTACAGTCTAATTTAAGCCAGGAAACAGAAGGAAGGTAGATGAGGAAGAGGAATGGGGTGGAGAATCATAGAATAATTTGGGTTGGAAGGGACCTTTAAAGGCCATCTAGTCCAACCCCCCTGCAATGAGCAGGGACACCCTCAACTAGATCAGGTTGCCCAGAGCCCCGTCCAGCCTGACCTTGAATGTTTCCAGGGATGGGGCATCTACCACCTCTCTGGGCAACCAGGTCCGGTGTTTCACCACCCTCATAATAAAAAATTTATTCCTTATATCTAGTCTATATCTACCCTCTTTTAGTTTAAAACCATTGTCCCTTGTCCCATTGCAACAGGCCCTACTAAAAAGTCTGTCCCCATCTTTCTTAGAAGCCCCCTTTAAGTACGGAAAGGACTCCAGCCGCCCAGGTAGCTATTTCAGAGCTGGTGACATGAGGGTTAAAAGCACCATGCAGCTCCGCAGATCTGCCAGGCAAGACAAAATAGGCGTCATTTCAAAACCTTGCTTTTTTTTAAGACGAAGCGAGCACACCCCCGCACATCCATGAGGCATGGAGCAAACGCCGAAAAACCGCTCTGCTTCGTTTGTACACGCCTCATTTTCGGAGATGGATTTAGCCAAGCGCTGGGAGGTTTTCATTGTGAATGAAGAGAAGGGGTGCTATCGGCTCCATGGAAACCCGGCCAGCGGCTGGGATTGGCGGGGCCGTATCCAGGCTCAGCAGCAGCCATACCGCCGAAAGTACAAGTACTGTTAATATTTAACACGGCGCAGGGACGTGGTAAAACCTAGCAACCCCACAGCAGCGGTTATGCAATTCCCCATTAATAGCTCAAAGGGATTCAGCATCGTCTTAACATCCCCCCCCCCGTTTCTATATATGAGGTTTTGTTCTTCCCTGTTGCTAAACCTTAAAGTGAGAGGAAACAAAGAAATCGCTATTACATAATACAGACGTACAGCCAAGTCGTACTCCTGCTGTTTTGGAAACATTCGGGGGGGCCAAGTCGAAAGCTAAGAAGAGCCATGTGATAGGATCCTATTTTTTTTTTCTTTTCCTTTCTTCCATTTTCTAACTTCCCAGTTAAATACATTCATTTGCTCCAAGATCTCTTGGACCTCATGTATTACTGAGCCATTAAGTAAGCAAGATCTTTGGCAGCAATAATTATATCACACAGGTCTAGAAAAGGTAGGATTATGCATTCTCATGATTGTCCCATTTCTTAAAGACAAAACGAGGTTCATCGAGGGTGGGGGTTTGGTTCAGGCATCACACGGGCTTTGCACACTCTACGTCACCACCAGGTGAGGGTGATCCACCTCGATCTGGTTGCGGTGACACGGGGTAATGCCAGCAGTGGGCTCGCTCGTGGAGGTGCTCAGCTCCAGCGTGGAGCTGGCTGTAAGGGGAATACGGGCGTCCCTGAGCCCTGGCAGCATCTTAGGGCAGCTTCGAGGGCCCGGGGTGGCTGGGCTGCCACCAGGCTTTGTACGGAGGCCAACAACTGCTGTGCCACAGGATTGCTCTTGCTCTGCTGTTTATTCTCTCGTCTGATAGCGCAGCGCAGCAGGGGCTGGATGATTACAACTTGCACCACGGTATTTCTCAGGAGACATCTATTGCATTTAGGTTTGTTTTTGGTTTAATGTCCCTGAACACAGTTCTGAGCATCTTACCCAAGCAGAGGACAATGACCCAAGGAGGTAGGTCACCCCAAAGCTGCTTGGGATCTAGCCAAAAGGTATCTGCAAAAACAGCATTTCTGTAGTCAGTGGGCTGTCCTGCGTGAAAATGGGGCAAATAGAAGGCCTGGTGCACCTTACCAGAGAGACTCGGCCTTTCACGGGACAGGTCTGAAGCTCCGGTTTAAAGCTGTGGTTCAGGCCAGTGCTAGGCAAACTCGGTTATTGGGAGGAAAGCTGCATTTTAGCCAAGCGTCAAACGGGGTGCTGCAGTGGCGCCTGGAGGACCGCAGTCATTTGTGGCTCTCCTGCAGGATGCCCCACCGTGGGCAGGCTGGTGCTCTGCATTTCCCATCAGCAAGCCCTCACACATCTCCTTCTGTGCCTCAATTCTCTGAGTGTCAGTTGGAATCAGTATTTCCTTATTCCTTAGGGCTCTTGTGAGGATACACACAAGCCTATGAGCTACTCAATGTACAATAACATCTAAAGTTCCACCAAAATAATTAAAAATACCTCCAAAACCCAATCCTCAACTCCCAAGGAGTACAACTGCACTTTTCTTGCTGCTTTGTGTCTTTCCTAAGTGGAAGAGGGGCCTTCCCTTAGCCCCTGAGCCAAAATTCTTGGAAAGGTCTTGAAACAAGATAATATATGTTGTCTAGATCCTTTTTCTCTTTTCTGTGTTAGCTAGCTAACCACCCTAGGAAAACAAACCATAAATCAATTGAACGCCTAACCTACAGTTTGCCAATGTGAAAAGCAGACTGCCCCAGGAATGCAACTGCAGCTTGCTAAAACGACGGGGATAAAGAAAAAAACCAATTCCATCTTGCACTTTGTAATTCAGCAGCACTGCAGAGACACCAGACACGCAGTGATCTCCCACCACCGCCTGAAGTCCACGGTCTCCTCCTGAGTGGTAAACGTGCAGAGGGCTCTGGTTTCCAGGTGTGGATGGGTTGCAGCCTCCAGCTCAGCTGGAGGGAATTAGGGCAGCTCAGACTTCTCCTATAAAGGGACTGAGGGTCGCAGTAGAAGGCTTTTCCACTTTTGCTCTCTTGTCTCCTAGTCTTCCAGCAGAATTAGGGCTCTTCTAGCTCTTGTTTGAGGAGATACTACTAGTTTTTGCTTTTAGGGGCATTGAGGCACTCTGCGTGCTGGCTTTTTAGCAAGGCAAGAAAGCACAGGGGCTAGGTGGGTTTTGCTGGCTGGCAGCGTATTGATGTTATTCTTGCGTGAGGTCTAGCTTCAAGCAGGTTGAGTGTTGGTGCCATGGAGCAGTCTGTTACCTTCCTGCATGGATGAAGAACAGCCCAACGTGGGCACAAAATGGAGGAGAAGGAGGAATAATGCTCTTCAGAGACACGACGTACTCTTCACATAAACAGGTAAACTTTTAAGAACTGTGAGCCTCTAGATCCTCTGTAACACTCAAAGCACTTCCATGAGCAATGTGAAAGAAAAGTCATTTTAAAATGCAACTGTGTCCTCAGTGAGGTTAATGTATCAAATTGGGACTAGTCTTCAGAACAAAAACCTGCCTCAAAAGACCAGAAATGGGGAGAAATAAGGAAAGAAACCCAATGAGGCTGCAAACTCGACCTGACTTTAAGGGCTCTGACCACAAAGCAGTATGGAAAAGCAGCAGGCGACTCATTAACAGTTTGCAGTCCCTAATGGGTGACAAAGAAAGTTTGCTGCAAAGAAATGCTTGTATTGCTTCAGGACTTCTGATTTTTTAATCAGGGATCTCAGGCCCTCGTAAATCAAGATCAGAGCAGTGCAAGCTGTGGGATACCTGTTCCCAGATCAGGCCAGCTGGAAACGAAGCCAAAGCCAACAAGTTCCCCAGACTGGGCTTGCGGGGGCTGTCTGGAGGCCGCGGTTACGGCCGATGCTGCAGGCTGCCCTGCGGAGCCCTTGCATTATTTAGGCAGGAGAAAGAAACACTCCCTTCTCCCCTCAGTCAGCCAGAGAAGTGGCCTGTATTTTTAATACCTTTTTTGCACCGCATTACTGAGGGCCTCGAGCAAACTATGTCATCGGTGATGACTTAACAAATAGAAGCAGTTGCAGGGCAATATAAGTGGAGGGGAAATTAAGCTATTTAGCACATGGGCAGGAGATGTGTGTTTGGGTCGAGGCAGGGATTTTTTTAATTAAAACCTGGAGAAAAGCGCCTCGCCTCTAACGGAATAAGTGCCAAGGCAACTTTATGTGGCTCGCAGACTGGGGAGGGCAGCGCGGGGGAAGCCGATCTCCCCCCGCTACCGCTGTCTGCTGTAAGAAAAGCAGAAGGGACGAGTGGGCAGAGTCTGGTTCCTATGTAAAGACTGTATGGCCAGACCGGCCCCAGAGCTGCAAAGCAACCAGATGCTGAAATCCAACCGGTTTTGTGTCGTTTCTGCAGTGCTGTCCAAATGTGCTATTGTTACTTCAGCTTCATCCATTTCTTTCCCCCTTTCTCGCCTAATCGCTATGGCTTCTTGACTTCTGGTTAATGGCAAGGGTTAAATTGTTTATTGTGCTGGAAATTGATTTGCAGAAAAAAGCTTGGACTTTTTTGTGTTCTGTGTGACTGGCGAAGCGATCGTGATTTCTGCTACTGTGGGTAATATTTGGAAATAATCTTTAACTGTTTTATGGAGCTTGCCCTGTCCTTTCTTGTGAATTACTGAAATCTGTGAAACAAACCCTAACAGCTGGCCCATGACTCTCCACCTGCATCTCAGGCTTTTTGCTCTGTTTTTATGTTGTGGTGGTGGGAAGTTTTTACATGGCGGGTGAGGTCGTAGATAAAGTATAAGAAATGCTGTGCTGCTGGTATGAAATTATTTCTCCTTCCTTAGTCTGTGGGGACTTGCAGACCTTTTCAAAAATAAGGGAGGAGCAGTCTTAACTCACGAACACAGGAATGAGATTCCTGCTCCCATCTAAGAGCAAAGTGCCTTGACCACATCAAAGTGTGGAAACGCAAGCGCTCGGCTGGTTGTGCTTGTTATTCCCCCGTGGAAGTGGTGATGCCAACCTGTGAGCAAACTGTAGTGACAAGACGTGTTTTTTTCCATGCGTTCATTGTCATTTTCTTTGGAGGCATGTCAGTGCTCTGCATAGAGACCAGGGATCTCGTCTCGTTTTAAATAACAAGCATGGCATTGTCTTGCTGAGGTGCAGGGAAGACCCCTTTCTGCTTGGTAGGATATGCAGACTAGACAAAAAATTCCTATGTACTCAGCTAAAGGACTTGGAAAACAACAGTTGCTTTTAGCATGCTTTGAGAGGTAACGTCCCCCTTTCATGTCATCCTGTACTACACTTTCCAGCTGAAAGGGTGCCCTTCTCAAAAATAAGCACTTGAAAGCTCTTTTTAGGCCCTTCCAACAGCGGTCTTGGAAGATACAGAAAGCTGCAAGAGGGAAAGGGAGAATTAGAGGTCAGTTAAAACTTTCCATAGCAGAGATGCTGCAGCCCAGCACTGACAGAGATTGAAAGATGTCTCCTCGTTTGGAAACAGCACAGGACCACCATATTCCCCACCTCTTCCTCAATTTGTCAGCTAGCCTGATAACTATTTAGACTTCAGTATTCATTGTAGTGTATGATGGTAACGAAGCCTTCGAAGCCAGTGTGTGGTTGGCTCTGGATGTTGCTTTGAAATCTGATGTTGTGGTAGAGAATCAGAAATCAGTGGTAGGGTTGGCACGGAGGCTGATTGCAGCCCTGCTCAGGAAGGAGTGGGGCTAGAAAATCTGCCTCTTCCACAGGTGAGTGTAAAGGCATCACGCTGGATCATTGCAAGAGCCCATTTATATCCTGTCTTTATTCGGTGGCCAGTGCTAGGTGGCTTGGGAAGAGTATTAGGACAATGCAAAAGTGGTCAGACTGTATCTTCCCAGCTGCCAGTAATCTGCGACATTTGATTTTAATAGTCCTCAGTGGACCTTTTTTTCCCAAGAATTCTATCACTTTTTGAACTCGTATTTCTGGTATCCATAACATCTTGCGGCAATCATGGATGGTTTACGGAGCATTAATGCCCATGAATAGAGCTATAGGCCAATTATGTTTTGGTAACATTGAGAAGTTCTTGCAAATACTTTTCCACCTTAACAGGAGAGCAGACATCAAATGGTATCTGGCTGGACTCCAAAACAAATAAATGATGCTGATGTTCAGAAAGGAAACTCTGTTGTCCTTAAATAGTCAAGCATTGTTCTCAGACTTCCTGCAATAATCTCTGCCTTTTTACCTCAAAAGATTCCTGACTGTGTGGGTCCTGAGACTTCTCTGATGTCTGCCTGCTGCACATTTGTAGGATTCATGATTTTTATCCTTTTTTCTTCTTTGAACAATTCTGTGCCTAATACACAGCACGTAGCATTTGGTGGTGTTGGAGGGTATGAAGTGGATGTTCTGTGCAACCTCCTGGATAAAATATCCATAAGGTGATATCTGTCTATAAAGCTTGTGGTCACCAGGCTCTTTAGTGCCAGGGAGACGCATGAATTAGGCTACCCCAGTGATGCGGCACATGGGCAATGTATGGTGGTGTCAACACTGACTGACGGGATGATGAGAGTAATTAGGGACTTCACTGTTTCATCAGCGGTGCCCGAGTGTGCACAGCAGCTCACAAAGGCAACAGCAACTTTGAGGAAATTGTGGTGGTAAAACCCTGAGAGAGGAAGGTGTGACTGAGATGGCAGAGTAGCCCAGAAACACATGAAGTGATGTCCAGTGTGGCTGGGCATGGAGGCTTTGGCTGAAGGTGATCTGAAACAGCTGCTCAAAAGCTTTGGAATGATGTAAAATAGGGAATATCGCAGCGGGGGGAGGATGGGGCCGGCAGCTCTTGTGCCTGATGGAAAGCTATTGCCAGCAAAGCAGGAGGCTGAGCTATGGCAGGAGACATGGGAGATGATGATCTGGGACCCAGCCAGAGTGAGCATCCAACACCACAGCAGCGGCTGCACGCCAAAAGTGTTGGTTGTTCTCTAGAGCTGGATATGAGGGAGGAGAAAAAACCTTTATCCCATAGGGCATAGGTCCTCGTGGGAGCAGCGCACTTCATTCCTTACTCCAAAGTCTGATCACAAACAAAGCATGGATAAATGCTGTTTGGGAGCTTGGAGGCACGAAGTAAAACAAGTGGGAATCCTGCATTCCACCCTGCCATCTATATTTTTCTCCTGGGAATTATTTTGTTTGGGTTTTTTTCCCCTCTAATTATCCTCTTCCCATCTAGCTCTCACTCTTCTGTAAATTAGTGACTGGCATAAAAAGGGGATGTGACAGACACACCCCAATCAACTTTTGCTGGTGATTCAACTTTAAAAGGCTCCTCTGCAGACTAACGGGGCTGTGATGGGATATGGGCACGGAGATCCTCTCTGCAGCGCCTCGCCAACTTAGGCATTAAACCCGCATGATGCTGCTGCTGGGAGCAGTCCTGGACCACAGTGTCTTTCTGTGGGATCTGATCCCTTGATGAAGCGGTGTTGATCCGGCATTTTTCAATTTTGTTGAGGAGTAGCGGCCCAGGCCAGCAGCTTCACCTGGCTCTTCTACCCCAGTCTTTGAAGAACATATTGGGACATCCTCATGTGGAGTCCAGTGACATGGTCCTGTGCTCCTGCAGAGGCTGACAACAACGGTTGTGTGTCACGAATAAACTGAAGCATCTGCCACCAAAATATATTACAGGATTTGAAAGTTAATTTGACATCTTTGCTGACGGGTTGCCCAATCCGCATATCTTATTTAAGTTATGCTTACAAATACGCTATGACCTACAAACACTTCAGTAATGGGTTTGAGCCAGGAATGAGTTGTGCTTCACTGAAGTAATTATTTATGCACTTAATAGGGACTGATGGTTTTGCTCAGCTGGGAGCTGTGTATAATTAAAACCATGGTCCCTGCCCCAAGAGGTTTCCAGTCTGAAAAATGAAGCAAAGGCTGTGCCAGAAGAAGTTGCAGGAATCCCATATGCCCAGATCGGATGTTCAGAAAATTACTTTTTTTTAAACCTTGAGCTCTTTGTATACAACAGGAGACACAGGCCATTTGGGGCTAGTGTGTATTTAACACAGATTTTTTTGTTCACATGGCTGCAACACCGAACGAGAGGTGGCTGCTGTAGGACAGAGGTCCTCCCAAAAGCTGTAACATAAACTCAGACTTGAAAAAAAAAACAAACCCACCTAGCTCTGAAACTATGCTTAGTGTAACCTGAGGACATGTATTGCCCAAACAGGAGCTGCCCCCCTTAAACCCAGCCTAGGCAAGTGTGGGAGCCGGTGCCCGTTCCCTGTGCAGACACCATGCCCCAGGCAGAGCAGCGTTGAGCAGAGAGACCTGGTCAAGAGCAACACCTGACATCCAGCTGTTTTGCAGCTGCCAGGAGCCATTGCCTCTCCCCAGACCTGAAGAAGGGCTTGGGTGCTTGAAAGCTTGGCTGTTCTTTTTACTAATTATACAGTTTGGCTTAATAAAAGCTATTACCTCTCTATACAAATCTTTTGTCTCTTTGAATAGGTTGGCACATTTCCTAATAGAACTAGAAACTGCTTCTTAAACAGAAGTTTGACCATTATTGTTATTAAAATAGAAAAGGAAATGGAGGCTTGTTCACAACAAAGTGATATTTATTGCTCAGTTTAATTGCTTAATGTAAAGCGCATGACTGGGGATTTGAAGGGGCTGATTTGCAGTTCGATCACCCTTTGAAACAAAGCCACGCATTGCGAAATTGCATGTTGAAACTCAAGGATTGAAATGGCTCAGGCAGATGGGAGAGGAATAGGAGTCATTAGCAAAGCCCAAACTGAGCCTGGATAATTCTGCTGCGAAAAATTCATCCTGGAACCATGCGGCGTCGGGACCACCACCTTGTCCAGACCCGCACCCTTGAGCAGGATGGGAGATGCTGGTGCAGGATGCCTGGAGGCTGGCTTGGACTTTTCCCACCCAGGCAGAACTTGCAGGTGGAGGACACGGCTGTGGAGGGGACCAGGCAGGCAGTGGCGTGTTTTGCACAGGCTATGGCATGTTTTGTGCAGGCGCAGGCAGGCACCCTCAGGGGAGCAGGGCAGGTAGCAAAGGTGAGCGGGGGGATGCAAGCAGAAGCAATGCCAGCCCCAAACACCTGAGCTGTCCGTAGGTGTGAGCAGGCGGAAGGTGAAAATCTGCCCTGGTAAATCTCTGACTCCTGTGCCTGAGTGCTGCAAAATCTCCCCCAGCCTAGACCACGGCCACGCTCACCTGCAGGGTCTCAGCTAAGCTGTGTCGCTGGTGCCGTGCTCCTGTCCTTGTTTTAATGGGGAATAAGTGTGGTGCAAGGTGTTGCATTCAGGTTGAAGCGTAGGTTTAGTTCATCGCCCCAGCCCCGCTGTCTTCCAGAGGGCTGCCCCTGCCCGTGAGGTGCACCAGGTACCACCCCCCATCCCTGCACCCCCACCAGCAGGATGCCACAACAGCCTCCTTGGCTTGGGCTTGGCCACTTTACAGCTCAGGCTTTGGGACACACATACAGGTTTTACGGCCCTAACACAAATGGGGATAGTTCAAACAAGTATTTTCTGCCTGGTCCCTCCCCAGCAAGTGCTGAACCCAACATTTCCCATGAGTGATTCAGCGGCGTCGGGGGAAGCAGGAGCTGCCCTGCTCTGAGGTCTGTCAGCACGCAATAAATCCAGCGTGATGGCAATGAAATAATTTTTTTTTGCATGCCTGGAAAGTTGCTTTTATCAGTGGCAATACCAATGGTGTGACCTCAGGGGGTGGGGAGATTTGACTCCTGGGTGCAGCAGCTCCTGGCCCTGGAGAGGAGGAATTCACCTTCATCCATCCCAGGAGCCGGAGGGGCACCCTGTGACCAGGGTGTGACCAGCAAAGACCCCCTGCAAACCTGAACCCCATCCCTCAAACAAAAAACAGCCCAAAGTCCTTTTCCTATGGATGAGAGTAAACATTTTCCCTGAAGACACCCCAAATATCACCCATCCTGCCACGCCAAGGGCTCCCAGCACAGCTCCTCTGCAGCCAGGCGGACGGGACCCGAGGGCTTTCCGACAGCGGCGTGGTCTGCCTTAAGTAGTGTCTTGTTTTTCATAATGTAACCGTGAGGCTCTGAGCTATTCCCATAGCGCTCTTAGTAATCAGCCCTGGTATGTTGAAAGGCATATTTGTCATGTCTCAGCCGGTCTCTCAGAGAAACAGTCACAGGTCAGGTTAGTTACCTAATTTATATGTCAGGGGCTGCAGGAATGAATCAACAGCATTTTTTGTATTTTTCCAGACAGTAGCTTGATATTCCCGGCATGTTGAACCCTAGGAGTTCCCTTGCTTTTGTGATCATTTGCAATCCCTCCTTATTTGGCTGATGTTACAGCAATTCAAGCAGAAAAAACTGCTACCAGCGCAGAGAGCCAACGTCTCCCTTGTAGATGACTCTCTTCGAAGTGGCTCCCTTGCGTGCAGCCCGCTGGTGCGAGAACGTCCACGCACACCTTGGTGTGAGCTAAGCTCTCCAGCGGGAGGTCCCAGGCACCAGTTTGGGGGGTCGTTCCAAAGGCCGGGCAGCAGCATCATGTCCCTGTGCAGAGAGAGGTGGGAGGGTGGGTCAGTCCCTCTCCATAACCCCAGGTACGGCGTGGGCATTGCTGCGGGGGCAGGAACGGTGCTGCGTGACGGTATGAGCACACTCTGCTGTTGCACACACAAATACGTTGCACACCGTGGTACAATTCCTTCAGTGCAAATGCAATTTGTGTGCGTGCAAAAGGTGAGGAAATTTTACACGTGGAAAACGTAACTTGCCGGGCCTGGACCACCCCGACCATCTTCATCCCATTGGAGCTCACAGGGGATGGCCAAAATGAAAGTGGAGAGCTGGGGCACACCACTTCCAGTGCCAGCCAGGGCGAGAGGCTGCCCAGCACTGCTGCGTGGATATTCCCCCTGGGACCGAACACGATCCCATCCAAGAGATTTCAGGCAGGTCTTTTCCAGCATGTGAATCTGTGTTTGTTTATTTCCATCCGGCTATATGTGTCTGGGAAGATGGATAGGAAACCTTTCCTGATGGAAGCAATATCTGAAACAAAAAGCAGTAGGCTGTGCAATTCCCTAAACCCTGCGGGATCCGTTTATAACCGCCACGATGCTCAGCGAAGCGGGTGCAGGCAGAGCCCTGCTGAAGGGAACCCTCGCTGCAGCGGGCAAAGCAGAGAGCAAATGCCTCGATGCTCTCAAGGCTTAAAAAAGGTTTGCCCAGGGCTGCGGGGGTGACCGAGGGTTTAGCTCACGTCTCTGTGAGGGTGTCTCTGCATTCGGGGTGGTGCCCGGGGAGGGTTTAACCTCGGGTGCGAGGAGGGGAGCAGGGCAGGGCTGCGGCTGCCTCCGAGCACAAACCGCTGTGGCCCTCCGACAGGAAGCACAAAGCAGAAGCAAAGTGGAAGATGTTTTACAAAGTGCCTGTTTACTCCAGGCTAGCGGGGGGATAAACCACGCGGCAAGAGCAGGCTGTGCCCCTGTGGGCCGTGGGAAACACAGTCAGGTGGGGAGGAAAGAAATAAATCCCAAGAGGCGCAGCTTGCCATCATGGGGAAACGCAGAGGAGCAAAGTATTAGCTTGGGTTTTTTTGCAAGATGAAAGATGGGCCATTAGCTGCCTCTGGAAAATACTTTCCAAACCCTTTTGTGCAGTATTTTCTCTGCAGAAGGGCTCTCCCAGCACCCTGGGCGTCCCGGGCGGTGGCAGGGGAACGCCCCACGGCCGGGGCTGGAGAGGTTTGAACTTGAACTCGTTTATTTAGATTTGACTTTTCTCTTGCTGGAGTCCTTGGACTTAGCCCAAACCTCAAAAGTAAGTTATAGCCAAATATTTTTGAGGTTGGTAATGAGATACCAAAGCCTTACTTAAAAAAGAGTCCTGTCCCAAATTCCCCTGCAGCGTGCGGGGCCGATGCTCCACGGGTGCAGCAGAGCCGGGCTCGGGGGTCGTGGTGCTGCCGGCCGGCGTGTGCTCGGCATTCTCCTCTGGAATCTCGCGAGCACGACTGGGTACAGCCACACCGCCGTAGGTGAGCCAGGCACTCGCTCTTTTCACTGTAAACCACACATCTGAACGTTTCTGTTGTACACCCGCCACTCAGGGTTCGTTGTGACAGATCACGTCTCTCCCCACCCTAAATTCCTACTTGGCTGCTGAAGTCTCCCACTTTCCAACAGCCTAAAACCACGGTGTGACCTGCAAAGCCTCTTCCAGGCTGCAGCAGCGCACGAACCCGCGCCGCTGCTTGCTGTGGGCTGCACACAGGAGCACTGCCCACGGCACCGGCAGGGGCTGGCAGGACCAAGCGGACCCTGCTCAGGCAGCGAAACCTAACCTAATCCACCCGTTCCGCTTTGCTCTCCGATCAGGATCTGGCCCTACATCGCTTTCTCTGCATAATGATATCGGTTTCATGCTAGGCTTCCTTGCTGGCATATTTTTTGCATTGCATGTTAATGAAACGGAGCAACCCTGTGAAAGTGAGGATAAACGTTTTGAGATCTTCAGGCTCTGGTGCAAAGCAGTGTTATAAAAATCTGCAGCATCCCTGGGAAAATAGTCAATGATAAATTTGATGCCCCTGTCAGCAAGGGAAAGGGTTAATTGCTTTGGTTTCCTCCTGATATTTATGGCTAATGCCAATCAGATCTGGAACGATAAGAATAAAATATGATTGCAAACTCTGGCTCTTCAAAAAAGCGTATGTTTTAATTAAATTGAGAACTAGCTGGTTAATCAGCACAAGGACTAATGGTCTGATTAGCAGGAAATGCCTGGTGAAAAATAGACCGTTTCATCGGCTGGGCTGGAGGGAGAGCCGTGGACTGGGGACAGCCCTGGGCTGGGGAGCTGCGGGTGCTTTGCAAAGGGCACCCAGGCTCCACCCGAGGAGCCCCAGGGAGGAGACGCAACCTTGAGCACCTCCCTGGGGGTTCTCGGATGGAGCTGCCCCCCCTCAGTGTGTCCCTGCCCAGGGCCCAGCAGTGGAAACCCTCTTCAGAGAGCATCGCAGGGGACCAGGGGATGGCAGGGGGACAAATGAAACCTCTCAGCCCAATTACCTTTGAAAGGGAGAGTACAAGGATGGGGGAGAGAGAATTGCAAAATCAATTTGAAATTTATTGTGTCAAGGGGGAAAAAAAAAACCACCACCCAAGAAATAAACTTTTAAAATTAAAAAATCAATAGAGAAATGTCCTTCTGGCCGCCCCTTCCCCCACTGTGCAAAGCACAGGCTTCCTTCTGATTAAAGCTCAGCCTGGAGCAGTTTCGGTGGCAGGAGGCCAGAAGAAAGCTTAAGGTGTTCTCTGCAGTTTAAGGTGGAGCTGTTTACATCGCCTTCCCCGGCAACGCCAGGTTTGGCCACGCAGCAGCATCCCCTTGTTCGCGCTGCACGCCTCGGCTGTGCCACGGCTCTGGTTTACGCCGCCCAACGAGCAAAGTCAGGCCCCCGGTTCGCGGCGCTCGCTGGCAGATGAGCCTTGGCGGGGTTTTGTTTTGCTTGCAGCCGCCTCTGTCAAGTTTTCACTAAAAAAATTAAATTAAATGCAAGGCGAGAGGGAAGGAGTGCGGGAATAAGTCCTGCCCCGTTGTTGGGGAGACGCGGTTGGGATGCTCCTGCTGAGCCATGCCCACATATGAGGATTTGCTTGCAGCCCCGCGTTTCACGACCAAACCCTGCAGGAGCTTTGTCCGTGGGGGCCTCCGACATCCCTGCTTTCCCCAAGGGCTGGCAAACACCCCGTGCAATCCTGCTGCTTCCTGGAGATGCGATCAGTGCTACGGCACAAACACCCTGAGGAACACCCGGAGGAGAAGTGTTCGTGGCCCATGAGCAGGCACGAGGCCGTGCTGGCATCGGGATGGGACAAGGAGCAGGAAAGGAGCGCAGCCAGGCAGCTCCCAACCTGGGAAGTGGGTGCAGCCCCATCACGAAGGGTTTGCTCCAGAAACCGGGACCAACATGGGCAATCCATGCGGAGACCTGTCCCAGCCCCTGGCGTTGAAGCTACGACGTCTGCTTTATGCCCTTTCTCTACGTAAAAAGACGCCTCAGCGTAAGGTGACGGGTCTGATGCCCACCAGAAATGCTTTATTCCAGCCAGCAGCCCCGTCCTTGCCCAGTGAGGGAAGGAGCCTCAGCCCAAAACCACACGGGCCGCTCTCCAAAGATCACCCAGCTGCAGTTTTGGGGGCAGGCTCCGCCGGGGCCGCCTGGCTGCCCCCCCAGCCAGACCCCGCACCCTGCAAGAAAAGCGTCTCCAGTTTGCTCGCCTGGTGTACAAATCTCACCCCCAGCCCCCGGTACGGGCGCTCGTAGTTCACAAACATTTACTGACACCTGTTTGTGCTCCTGGAACTCGGGGCCGGCGCGTGTGATAGCGTTTCGCAGTCCTTTAGCTCATAAAGCGGGAAAGGCAGTTTGGGTGTTTCTTCTCAAAACAAACATAAACATGCGGAGCACACGTATATCGGGTATAGCGTTAAGATTGACAAGGCGCTGCCTTCCCGAGGAACAACTTTTTATTAGGATATTTACTGTGCATTTGGTATTATGGGGCAATAAAGCTGTTAATGCCTATTCACGCCTCATGGCCCATAATCGCTCGGAAGAGAAAGCTGCAGCCGCAGCCGCAGCCGGAGCTGGAGCCCGCTGGAGTCGGCGTTTGCAGGGATTTCAGCCGGCCTCAGATCAGCGGAGCCCCCGGGACAGCCTCCGCGGAGGGAAGCCGTGCGGGGCGCGGGGTGGCTTCCGTGCGCTCGTAGGCAGCAGCAGCGCAGCAAGGTCGAGAGATAACATACAGGGGCGATGCAAATACCAGCTGGATTTAAAAAAGGGCCAGTCCCAGCTCTGAGCCCTCCAAAATACACAGAGAAACCCGTTTTTTCAAACCTTCAGTGCCACCCACCCCGGTTAAACGTGTCGTTCAGGATATCGGCAGAGTGCTGATATCTCCCATTTGAATCTAAATACATGAGATTTCAGATCTAACCAGGTTATAAGATGGCACGTACTGTTTTTAAATTGTGCCTACTGTAGAATAAGTCTTACATAGATTTTTCTGGGGGTTTTGTTTAAAAGTGCTGCAGGGAACGAGGTGAAAACCCCTGAGCAGCTCTCAAAAAGCTGTAGATCCATCTGCATGGAGCCATCATTGAGGCTGGAGAGCTGCCAAGTGCAGAATCTATAAATCATGAATCAAGCCCCCCATTCCCGTTCCTAAATCACAATTGTTTTAAAAGAAATAAAACATATTGGTTCTTTTAATTTCCCTTTTGGAGTCTGTGCCTTTAGGCGCATTTTCCAGCTTTTCTAAAACACGAGGACTAGAAACTTCCTCTCATTTCTCAGTGAAAGCTGAGAGTCTCACTTAATTACTTGCATCCAAGAGCCGCAGCTTTATGAAAAATTCCAAATATCAGAAGATTGGTAATGAAATCACAGGGGCTGGCAACACTGAGACTCCAGTCAGATGCAGGATATTCCTTTTATAAGCATCCAAGAAGAGTACGCGCCACTGGGATGCTGGTCTGCTACAAAAGTCACAAATATAATGAGTTTTGGTGAACTGACGCAGAAAAAGACCTAAAGTCTATGTTCCTTGGCCAGGGTGTGCACGTCGCCGCTCAGCTCCCACTGCCTTTCGGATAGGCGGTCGCTATGCCGGCGGTAACGCACGCAGGGATTTAGCTGGGAATGGGGCAAAGGTGGCTGGCGCTTGCGCAAGGGTTTTGGCAACGGCAGCGCGAAGCACCTGGCAAGGGCGAGCGGGAAGCGGGGAGGTGCCAAGGGGAGTTTGGGGTTTAGTAAAGAAATGCTGAGGCTCAGCCAGCCCTTCAGAGAAGCAGCCTGGTGAAATTATGTGATATGCGAGACCTTTTCTTGTTCAGGTCCCAACTCGCACCCCTATCAGAGCAGCTTTGTTGACCTGGGCTGGTCTCCAGGCGTCGGGTTTAATGTCGCAGCCCTGACCACAAGAAGCGTCTCAGGATGGGGCGTCCGGCCATGCCTTGGGGTTTCTCCTCGGGCTTTCGGTACCCTCCGTGGCAGCGCGGTTTCTTCTTGGTTTACTTTAGCGGCCATGTCGTCCCAGCGAGGCTTGGTGTCCCAACAGCACAAGCACTCTGGGGAGCACCACCCGCCTCGGTGGCCCCAGAAAGGGGACACAGGGAGGACAAACCACCACGGGCAGTGCCCTCTGCCACCGCGTCTCCCCAGAGAGGCTCCCTGCTGCCCCTGGAGGGGACAAGGACATCCTCGCAGGGATTGCATGGGCGAAGCAAAGCATCTTCGCGTGGCCCAAACCCAAAGGAGCCGCAGGGGCTGAACCCTCCTCTCCTCCCCTCCAGTGTCCAAGCGTCCCTGGCCACGGCCACCGCCGGTGCGGGCACCACGAGGGCTATCTTTGCCTTCGCAGAGAACATCTCGTCGCTATTCATGGAAATGATGAGATAATGGCCTGAGATCTTGGTTCCTCTAATATAATTGAAAATGGAGCTAAACTGCAACTCTAAAAAGGAAGTCTAAATTAGGTTGCAGAAGAGAAAAGGATATTTGACAGCAGGAGCAGGCTCTGGAAATGCAGTCATTGTTTCTACTTATGGGTTTTGAAATGTAAATAATTTAACACCCAGCTAAGCAGAGGAAAATCTGCTATTTTTGGTTTATTCTGAACAAAGACAGCTGTGTATTCTAAAACATACTGTTCAGCATTTAAAAAAATAATACAGAAATAATGCTGGCGAGAATGTCTGTAGGTATTTAAGACCCAGCGCCGGGGTCTGGGCTGGCTGTGCCTTGCGTTACACTGGTACCTTTGCAGCGACCTCGAGTCTTACCAGGTCGTCTCAATAAACCCATAAATAAATGATTTGCATGGGCTAATTCTGGGGATTCATTAAAAATTTCAGCTGAAGGATAAAAGCACAGGGAGAGGTTGCAAAGGCAGCATTTAGGTCTTCAGTGAGACGGTGCCAGGGCTCGCATGGTCAGGCTGACTCCCGGTTAGGTGTCAGATTCGGAGTCAGAGCAAGATGGATCCTGCTCTCATTAGCGAGATTCCCATGGCAGCAGCCACCGCAAGGCACCGGCTGTATTCAATCCAAAGCAGCATGGAGAACCGGATTGCAATTCAAATTCAGGTCCCCATTAAAATAACGAGAGCTATTGCAGACACACGGGCATGTCTCTGGGAGCAGAAGATGAAGCCTCTTCCTTCAGAGACCTTAACCGAGTTACAGTGCTTTTGGTAATTAGTGCAATCAGGCCTGATTTGTTTTTCTGCTCTCTCAGCTTTCTCAAATACACATTTTTTTAATATCTTACTGGGAGAAAGGGTTAAATACCTCCCGGCTGTATAAAACCTCCTGCAAATGTCACTGCCTTCCCAGCCGTGCTCGCTGCCTGCTGATAGACCCGGCAATGGTTTGATGAGGTTTTGGTGGGATTCGCTCCTGTTTTTCTGCCGTCTGAAACCAGACGTGACGATGGAACCCCATCCACCGCAATAACAAGAGTAACTGCAGTATTAAGAGTAACTGCTGCTCTTTCTTTAGTGTTCATGAGGTCTGGCCACACGACACCAGGAATATTGTGCTGAGGCTCCTGAGGCGGGAAATCTTTGCATCTCAGGGAGGTACCGCTGGGTCCCTCCTTCTGGTCCAGACTCTGCAGAGAGGACACAGGGGTCAGGGAGGAATTTTTCCCCAGCACAAGAGCCGAGTCGCCCACACTGAGGAGGGGCTGCAGCTTTGTGGGCTGATGCACATCCACCCACCTGCATTCCTGCAAAGGAGGGCAGGTCTCTCCCGGAGCTGCTGCTCGCCCCATCCCCATCCCCATGCCCATCGCAGCCCCATCCCCAGCTGGTGGTGGTGGTGCAATCCGGGCTCTCCCAGCCACGGCAGGGAGACCACAACAAGACCTCACAAGCCTGGCTGGGGAGGCGAACGCTGCGCCGGCGCCCGCCCTGGCAGCGCGGGTGCGTGTCTCAGCCAGCCGGGCACATCTGGGATGAGTGGTGCCGCATCTCTTCTGCCATGGATGGAAAGTTAGATAATCTCCTTTAGAAATATATATGTATACCTTGGGCGGCCAGGGTTTCCTACGCAGCACAGAACCTCTCCTTGCCATTGCCAGGCTGCCTGGCTGTAAACATATTACAGAGCTGGAGGGCAAAACACTTCGGTGCTGAGTCTTCTTGGAAAACCTGGCCCTGGGTGTGGGGAGCACCTGGAAATCTTCCTCCCAGCTCTTATGTTAATCCGGCCCCACAGGCCTGCTGAAGCTCATTGAAATTCAGAGGGAGTCTTCCCGTTGAGTTCAGCCAGCTTTGAATAAGGTCGTTTTTCTCTTCAGTGGGTTTTTTGGTAGCTTTTTTTTTTTAAACCTATGCTCACTCTGGGGGAAAATGTATTTAAACACAGAAGTGCTGCATTTGCAGCCGCGCTGCTGTTGTCTCCCCAGCGGCGATGTGGCTCCGTGAAAGGCTTCGTTCCCACAGGGAGGCGGTTAGAGGGGGTGGCCTCCACTGCAAAGGTGGCCGAGCCCATTTTGCCTCGCTCCAAACCCACGCAGACGTTGTGGGTCCACCTGGGCTGATGCGGAGTCAAATATTGCTTGGGCTGTGCTCGTTTTGCGCGCGTGAGAGAGAGAGTGTGTGAAAAAGGTGGGCTGGCATGCCTAGGATAAGATTTTGCTTGGTTTGGGGGTTGATCTGGGCTCCTTTCGATGTGTGCTTTTTATCTGTGTACCAAAATAGTAAGTTAGGTCTTACATAAAATGCCTTATCCAGGGAAATCAAAGCACCGCTTGAAGAAGAGCAGTTATTACCAATTTACAGATGGAAATGAGACTTATCCAGGGCTGCACACAGCACTGGTGACCAAGCTGGGAATGCAGCCCATGTCCCTTAACGCTGCTTGGCTCTCCCTCCCCAGGGCCACCATGTCCCCTCGTCACCGGTGCTATTCAGTCAGCATAAATGCTGCTGAACCTCAGACCTCCTTTTATCCCAGACCATCTCCCCTTCCACGTGACTCCTGTGGTTGTCATGAAGTCATCTTTGGTATGGGTGACAGCAAACAAGGATTTGGCTGTTCTTAGCCAAGGCTGTAGGTGAGGAAGCCGTAAAAGGCTCCAGCACCCGATGCCCAGCAGCCACGCTCCAGAACATCTGACTTCTGGGTGAAAGTCCTGGTTCCCACAACCTTCCCCCGACTTCCCCGAGGTTTGCGGTGGAAGGTCCATGGAGGAGCCACAAGGCAAAAAAAACCTTCACCGCTTCTCCCCAACCAGCTTTCCCCTCTCGGCAGTTTTATCAACCTTGCCTGCTTTGCCCTGGGAGCTGTTTAGACTAGACAAGCAAGCTTTGAGCGTTCGCTGCGTTTCTCCCCCCCTTTCCTGCTGAGTATCTCTCCATCTCCCATCCCTCCTCGGCGGCGACGCTGCCTCTCCCGCCTGCAAACACAAAGGCGAGTGAGTCAGCGCAGGGAACACCAAGTGCTCCAGATATGAAGCAGATGGGATTGAAGAGTCTGGTACAAATTGTCTTTTCTTAATTCATTGAAACTCTCTTAAACCCCCCCAAGACTGGTCTCCGTATTCTTCATTAACAGGGCTGAAAAAGAAGCTGCTCCTTTGCAATCCAGGATTTTGTAGTATCAGCCGTAGGTGTGACTTTGCCCCACGTTATTAATACAGACGGTGAATATTGCAAATAGTTTCCTGTGAATATGTGCTTGGATGCTGGAATTAATTCACTGGGCAAATTTCGCTCCTTTCTTCGTGCTCCACCTTTCTTTGAATGTTTACAGAGTGCATCATACTGGAATTAATGTCTGTAGAAATTGGCTTTTGTAACAGGATGAAAATCGATAGAAAATTTCAGCTTCTCTTTTCAAGCTGAATCAGATGAACATTTTGAGCCAAAGTAACAGAATGTGTCACAGATTGAAGAGAAATGGTCAATCAAAATTATCCAAAATCCATGTTTTGACATTTTCCATCGTAGTGAACTGATCAGATTTTGCTAAATCCTGTTTCCTGTGACTGTGAATCACGACACACAAGTTTTCATTTTCAGGTACTTCTGTATTTAATGGAAGTGTGTAGGGTCCTACAGGGCCTTTGGGGACGTAGCAGCCAGATGTATTTGTTCCCCTTTTCCCTGCAGGATAAACTTGGTTTTCCTACTTTTGGTGATACTCGTTCACAAGACTTGCATAATACACCACGGGCTGGAGGCTCTTTTTGCCTTATGCGAGATTTGCTCGGGGTAAAATTTTAGATTTTGCAGTGATGTTTTTTTCTAGATAAATGTATTTTAATGGAAAAATCCCCAACTACTCTTGTGTTGTGATGTTTGCAGAAACGCGAATCGGTGTTCAGGGAATGTACTTTTGAAGCATATACTGGAGTTTATTCATTTCAGCCATATTTTGACACCCGAGCCAGGAGGTAAATCCCATATCCTCTGATCAGCGTCGACGAACCATCTAGCTCAGAAAAGTAATACTGAAAAATCAGAATCGATCACAGCAAGCGTAATGAGTTAAAAACATTTCAAATAACAGCCAACTCTGGCGAAGCAACAACCTGCTCGCAGAGACCCCACGAGGAGAAAAAAAAATCTAAATTCATTGGATAAATTATTTGTTGCAAATTATTTCTTCAGCTCTAATTAGTAATCTTCATTTTACACAGTAGGCCTCTAATGACCTGCTTGACGACTATGATGTCTGATAGACAGTGGGGATTTGCATGAAAATGAGTTTTGTTTTCTCCCGTCCCAGCCATAAAACGACAACAGCGAGGATGCTCGGCTTTACCACGCAAAAGAGGAATAACCGGGCACCCAGGCTCTGGGTGAAAGGAGATAATTTAGCTATATTTTAGGAAACAGAAAAAAGCAGGAAGCACTAATTCAAACAAAAAATGATAGCACCCGGCACACAAACAAGCCTAATCAGATACGGTTGCTAAGTGGAGTCACGTGAATAGCAGATGATGGAGCAAAAGCAGAAGATACAGCTCTCAATGAAAACATGGTGACCCAGCTCTAATAGGTCTTACACTGTTGTTTTCTGTGATTGAATAATCTTTGGCCGTTTCATAGCACGGGTTTTTAAATGTTGGACCTATTTCAAGTGCGTTATCATCTCCCGTCTGGTGATAATTGACAGGCTTTGGATCTTTCTCTGGCTTGTATATCCTGAATCCAGACAGATTCCAGCTGAAGACGATGCTCTTGCCAGTCACGAGTAGCTCAAATAAGGTTAAAAAAGAGCAAGAGAAAATCAGGAAAAGGCAACAAGCCTGATGTCCCTCCTGCAGCTCTAAGGGTTTCTTTCACTGGGATTTGCAGTATTTTTTGGTGATTTCAGCAATGTTATTCCCAGCCCAGCTCAGCACATCTTGTGCTTTGACAGCTCACTGCACCTGGAAATTATTGCTTGACAAAAACTGGCAACTTCTCTTATTTTGGAAGGTTTTTTTCTGGAAATGGGGCTTTATTCTTACTTGCCTTCTGGACTTCTGCTGGTGAAAAAAAGAGGTGAAAGTGGATATAAATGTAAGGTGCAAGAAGTACTGTAACACTGCCTGCATGTTGATGGACAATATTCTTTAAGAGGCTTGAGCTGGTGGTGCAAGCAGAGAAAAGGCCGGAGGTTTGCATTTCGGCAGGCAGGTGCTGGGGGCACACACAGAGTCTGTCGTCAGACAGGCTGCCATGGGAGCCCTGTCCACGGATTCGGTGGTAAACGTGAACATGACGGCCTGAATTGCTACAGTAAATTAGTGAGCTATTGGGGTAACTGAGATCAGAATCTGACCTCAAAAGGAGTCTTAGATAATCTATTTTTTTTATTATTTTTATTCAAAATAATACTGTCATCACATCAATTTGAGAAGAAAAAGGCAACTTTTAGCTGCTGGTCATCCCATTCACTTGATTTTTCTTTTAATGATTTGGCAAATGATCTCCCAGCAAAAAAGATAAAAGATGTAATAAACCACTTTCAGCCACTTCCCTGCGAATTGATCCCACTCCTTCTTCATGTATTGTCGATCTCTAATTTAATCACTTGTCCAGAGGGCATACGCAGTTTTGTAGGAAGTAAAAATGTCACACAAGAAAAAAGGAGGAGAATGAGCGTGGAAATCTCTTCCCTTGCCAGGCTGCGTCTCCTATGTGGAGAGCAACACCCAGAGCGAGTGCTGCCCCGGGCTGGGAGGTGGAGGGATGAAGAGGAGTCTGCCTTCATCCTGCCACTGTCGGTATCACTGAACTTGGCTGGGGGATGCATAAATCACTCGGGGGCAGACGGACAGGCAGACAGAAATACATCCACGCAGCCAGCACGATCACACGAGTTTTATTTTACCCGAAAACGGACCTAAGAACCGGTCGGGGAGGGTGCGGGGGGTGGCACCTTCGCAGGGGCCGCAGCAAAAGCAGCTTTCCGCAGGTGGGAGCCGGGCAGCAAGTCTTTGTAGCGCTGGTTCGAAAGGGCAACGACCGGCCGGAGGCGGCCGTGGCTTGCAGCGTTTTGCTGGTTGGCAATAGCAACCTCTGGCTTTCACGTACCCAAAAATGCAGAAGCTGAAGGGTGAGACATGGCTGTGCTTGTGGATGCAGCACTTTAATGATTTATTGAATTCTTTTGTGTGTTGGTTGCGGGCTTTTTTAGGGTCAGGAGTTGCCGTTTTAAAACGCTCTGTAAAAACCAGATGTGTAAATCAATTAGCTTTTAAAGTGCATTTTTATGAGTCAGAGAAAACCTGCTCAGCCTCCATGGGCTCTCTGACGCCAGCCCCAACCCGCAGCCCCGATGCTCGCCCCACACAGGTGCTCAGCCCTTCAAAGCTCCCCCCATTAAATTCAGCCACCTCTGCGGGATCCCTGCACAAGCGGGGGCACGGCCTGAATCCCCTGGCCACAGCCTGCGGGGAGGGGACACATCACAGCTCCCTGCTTTTCAGTCCCCAGGGACCCTCTGCCAAGGGACCAGAGAAGATCTGCAGCTCCAGGAGAGGAGGAGAAAAAGCAGCGGGCAGCAATTTCTGCAAGGGCATGCGGAGGGGAGCAGCCGTGGGGTGGCTGAGGAAGGGATGGAGAGCTGCAAAATGCAGCAGCTTGAGGCAGATGGTGCAGGAGGAGAAGTGGCCGAGAAAGTCCTTTCTAGGGAGTTTCCATGAACGTCTGCAACACGCAAAGCCAGGCAGGGACGCGTGCCCACAGCCCTATGTATAGACCCTGTCTAAGTCTGCTCCTAATCTCCTCCAGGCTTAGCTGGGCTGATCCGCGCTGCAACATCTGACAGCTCTTCTCCTGAGAGCCAGCAGAAAATGGGCATGTCCGTGGGCTCTCCAAACCTGGGGCTGCTCCACGTCCCCTCGCCCCCTCCTCGGTGTCTCCCGGGCACAGGCTGAAGCTGTGAGTGGGACCGCTGATCAAAATAGCCCTGCGTGCCTAGAAAGTGATGGTAGCCAGGGTCTGAACCTGCCTCTGCGCGGTTCGGGTCATGTCTCTTGCGGTTTAAAAAAAGAAACAGGCTGTGACTGCTGGCCAAGTCCTCTATTGGCATAAATGGCCCCAGTCCCACTGAGCAGAGGTCAATCTATTTATACCGGCAAAGAATTTGGCCCATCAGATAGAAGAAATCCTGGACTCCTCTTTGACTCTCTAAGTTTCTGCCGTGTACAGCCACAGGACTGCGCGTCCATAGAAAGGAAGACGAAGGGAGCTTTTTCACTAATGCTGTTTTGTAAAAATTGTGGATACAGGGAAAGTCAAACTTTTCATAGGAACACACCCATCCTGATTGAACTTTCTTTGGAAACGGTTTCTCAGCAGGCTCAAACCATAAAATTCTCCCCCAGCAAAATTTGCACCCCACTGCAGCAAATAGCTGAGTTGAAACCACGCTGAGCACCAGGGATGTGAAAAAATGAGGAGGCAAGAAACCAAATTCCAGTTCTTGCTCTGCCTGTGGGACTCTCACCACCAGGGAAGCATCTTGGTAAACGGCGATTCGCTCATCCAGGGTGTTCCTCTCGCTGGGAGGGTAGAGAGGGGATTTGGTTTTGCTTGTTTGTTTTATAAAGGCTTTGAAAAGCTTTGGCTTCCTCTCAAATTCAGGGGAAGAGCTGCAAAAATTTAAAAAAAACCCAACCCTCCATGGGTTTTGAAAGCTCTTTCCTGCCCTGTTTCAGAAGGGGTTGTTAATTGTAGAGCATTTCAATTGCAGAAAGTCTGACTATTGAGGAGAAGAGTCTTTTTGAGTCTAACCAGCTGTGCGGGGCTTTTGTAAGTTGCTCTCGACATTGCAGAAGCTCAATATAGTTAGCATTGCTCAGAATTTTTATTGCCACTGGTTGTAAATATGTCTATATGCATATTTCATTGTAGAGACCCCTACGAGCATCTAGGAATCAAAACTTCCCTTCCACACCCCAGCCACCGAAATTAGATTATATACTGATTGCATAATTACTGTATAACAAGGTTTGCTCAGCCTCTCAGTGCACAATGCCTGTTTTCATAGCATTTTAATATGAGCGACATAATAGGCACCAGCTTGAATAGCCGCATGCCAACGAGGCACTGCATTCCCCAAACCAGCTTGAGTTTGTAAAATCTGGTCCAGCTGCTCAGCACACAGAAGGGTGACGAGCAAACGCCTCCCAGCCCGCGCTGGGCCAGGAACCGGCGCACGCGCGGGGAAACGCTCCCCTTCCCCAGCCTGAGGTGGGCTGGTTGGCACATAGCACTAGCTGGGTTATTTCTTCGGGCTGCCACAAGCCAGCTACGTTAATGCTATGTGCTTTACATGCGTGTTGCCTGCACCAGCGTTTGCAGATCCGGACTGATAATGCTCCCACTAATACTCCTCCGGCAGCTGCTGCTCCGGTCTTTCCTCTTTGCTCCGAGTGAATGATTTAAAATGGCTCAAATCCTGCACAAGGCTAATTTTCTAATGAGTTAGGCAGCAAATTTGCTCATGTATTCAGCCCTGGCTTTGTCCTGAGTAGTATGGAACTGGAACAGCTCATAAACAGCAATTTGCTCATCTTTTAAGCTTTATTATTTAGGCAATGGGTTTTACTTGGATGGTTGAAGACCAACCCTCTCTTCACACAAAATGTTTTACCGGCTCCAACAATAACTGCAACCCGTTCTTTCTGCTTTGAATTTATTTGCAATTAAAATAAATGGACCAAATGCTACCAGATGAAATGAGCTTGACATTTCTGGTTGACTTACGCACAGTTCCAGCAGGTCCCGTCACCCGGTGGTCACTGTGCGTCCTCCTCGCCCGTTGCATACCGCTAACATTTTGACTCTTCTTTCATGAAACACAAGTCCTTCATGGACTCACTGGATCTGGTTCTCAGCCTGTCTCTGGAAGGAGCACATTGACGGTGCGTAGCTGCTATGGGAGGGTGGTCCCCAGTTCTGCACACACTGGTTTATTCTGGGGGATGTTGTGAAGAAGCAGCTCTGGGACCTGTCTCCCTGTGATGGTAGAGTTGTCCATAAGTGTTAGGCTCTTCAAAGAGAATGGCCTGCTCATGGCAAAGCGAGATTACACTGCGCTTCCTTAAGGTAATTTTTTTAAGGGTCAATGTAGTTGAAACATGTGATCTGAAAAAAAAATGAAGAATTTTGAGAAACTTTCAGGCTCTTTAGCATCAGATGCATACAGTCTGGGGGAAGAGGTTTTCCCGCTCTCAGCCTTTCATTTTCCTCTATCTATCTTGTGGCTCAAAGTCACTCGGATCATTCTCCTTGTTTTGCCACCCCGCAGTGCTGTGACGTGTCTCTCTGGTTTGGGAAGTGCCCGGGGAGGTGCCCGGGAATAGCTGCTGCTCCCCGCGCCGGCCAGGCTGACAGCCGAGACAAAGTCAGGGCATGACCGACTCAGGGCAACACGTACACGCACATGTCTGCATGCAAAAGAAACCCGTCTTCCTCCCTCAAAGCTATTTTCTATTGGTGATATAACCAGCGGAGAGCTATTCGGAAAAAAAAAGGCTTTTTAAGTCTGAAGTGTACTAAGGCAGGCACTCACGCTACTGGGAAGCTATGGCCCTCGTTAAAGTTACTACACTCCCTTCTCTTACTAGGCTGACCCGCTGCCGGCAGCACGGCAACGATGGCCAGCACAGCTGCACTCCGGAGCCGGGTTTTTTGCCCCTTCCTCATCTCAAATCGCATTTTGCTGCAGAAGTTTCACTGACGTCAGTGGGACTGTTGGGGGACGTTAGTGATGCAGCGGAGCTGGGTCATCGACTCGGCTGAGAAGAGGGGACAAGAGAGGGACAGAGGAGCAGGTATCTCCCCATACTTTCTGATGCACTGAGACGCAGCAGCCCGTCAGCACGCCGACGGCAGCGCCTGCCCTCCCCGTGGCTTTGAGGCACCTGGGGAAGAGGGAGGGCACGGGGCAGTCTCCATGAGTGTGTTTTACGGGTGTGTTTTCCAGGCGGTGGCTCAGGATGGCCAGTCCCATTGGCTTTGAAGGTGAGTGGTGTGGCCAGAGAGCAGAGAGCATCGTGCCCTCGTCCGTCCCTCGCGTCCCCACCCCTGCAGGGAGCACCCCCAGCGCCCTGTCCTGCCCATGCAGCTCTGGCCTCCGCTGGGTCAACGTGGTTTTACATCTGCCTGCCTCACTTTGCTCCTTTGCTTTGATGTTAGACTCACCACTCTGTGAAAATTAATTGAACAGACTTGTCAGGTGCAAAATATTCTAAAAAAGAAAATAACTTTAGTCATAAAAAATTCTAATTGTGGCTAAAGGGAATTAATTCTTGTAAATCCCTGGGGAAAGCAATGACTGGCGTGATAAGAAGACAAATGACTTTTTCTAAAAGTTTGCCTACCTTCCTTATCTAGATTGTACTATTTTAAGTGTGGAAGGAATGATTTTATTTTATGGAAGCACCCCAGCAGCCAGTGATGGTTTTAGCTGACTCTCCGAGGACGCACCAGTTTGCACGTCACAACGGCGTGCGGTTCACAGCAGCACTCGAATATTATCACTGAACTTCGCACGTCGGTGTTGCTCTGTGTATCCTATTTCCTGAAGAGTCAGAGGATATAATTTGTTCAGAAACTCAAGGTTTCTGATTTAAAAGTTCTTTAGACCCCACTTACTGGGTTGATCCTTTATCACTGATGAAGGAGGGACCTGATCAACTGTGAAACACAGAGGTTTCTCTTGCAAAAATGCCAGTTCATGGGACATCAGCCAGGGCTCTTCCTCGACACAGTGAGGCTGGGGTAGGAAAATCAGGAGGCAGCATTTTCAACACCACTTTGAATGTTTCCCTTGAAAATACTGCCTGGAGCAAGGCCTTTGGAGGGGGTGTGCCATTTCTGCAAGCGCCCCAAAAACCTGCTCCAAATGGCTGCACCACCCAGTCCGCTCCTGGGGCCACCAAGCCGCCCACAGCCCCGTGTCACCTCCTGCGGTGGCCGGGCACCACCTGCACGCAGGACCGGAGACCAGGGCCATGGAGGGGTAAGTGGTTATCTAACTGGATGGGTATTTTTTCTTTTCCTCGAATGAAATCAGCCCCAGCTCAGAAGGAAGCTGCGGTTCGGGCTCTGCAGCGGGCTGCAGCCCTCGCTCTGCAGCAGCTGCCGTCCGCAGAGCTGGAAGCAGTAGTTTAATCTCAGTGCGCCGTAATTTCCCTGTTTCCTGTGTATTTTGGAGTCTATTAATGAATCCAAGTATTCTCACATGGGAAAGGCAGCCCTTGGGTTTCCTTCGTACGCCAAAGGGGTTAAGCATGTGACGACGGTGAATCTGTCAGAGGAGAACGGTTTCTGTTCTTTGTTGTAAACTTCCTGGCCGCCCCGCTGCAAAGCAAGGGGCTACGTTATTTAGAAAGAAGCTGAACTTTCAGGGCACATATATTACATTGCAGAAGTATTGCGTCTCGCCCCCAGACAGCAGGTCCCCTTCTCCCAGCTTAGCGGTAATGTAAGGGCGCAGATTTCAGATGTCAACGCCAGGAAAGTCCGTTGAATTTGCCTTACTGCAGTTCACAGGATCTGGGAGATCACAGAGAAGAAGCCGGCCTCCTTGCAGCCGTCTTCATCAATCAGCAGCACAAGCGAGGGGCTGGTACATGAAAGTGGGACTCCATTTGAAGCCATTTTCTTGTTCGCTGAAGGCAACGGCTCATGCTATCTGAGGTCAGAGTGGAAACTTCTTTGGGTGTAGGAGGCTGGGAAGGGACTTGCTGACATCCAGCTGGGTAAGGCTGGCAATTCCCGTAGGTGGTCTCCTCTTATGTCAATATAACGGCTATCTCAAAGGCTTTTAAGTTTTAGTTGATCTGGAAGATCACAAATTTGTCCAAAGCTTTTACAAACTTGCAAGTTTTATAAAATTATATTACCCAGCTGGAGAAAAACTTTGGCTGGCATTCCTCCTTGTGCATCGTTCCAGCTGCGTAGAGCCCAACACAAACCCCCAGTCCTTTGGTCTATAGGGGTTTTGATAAGTCTCTCTGCATCCATCGCAATAGAGAGGTGCTATTTCTCAAACCGCTCCAAGGTCAAGGACTACCAATATCTGCTAGTTCAAGTCCTTCCTTCAGTGTCAAAGCACACTTCTTCAACACGATGATGTTAGGACTAAACTATCCAGCTATAATTGATTAGCAGCTTTCATGGAAAGGATCGCAAAGCACTTTGTGAGCTACACGCTAAGCACGCAGCTGCGCTGAGCCGCTTTGGGACGGAGAGCAGCGGAGGCGCAGACGGTCAGCAAACACGTGGGGCAGGAGAGGAAATGCCAGCGATTCCCGGGCAGACGTCCACTCCTGCCAAGTATGCCATCGAGCCTTTAATATCCCCGCAGAGCAGATATTTTTAAAGTCTCTGCGAGACCTTAGAAAAAAAATCAGATTTTTAAGGTCTTTCCAGACAGATGTACCAACCAGAAGACGAGCATGTCCATTTGTGTCGGCCTCTGCCCCACCGGGGTGCTGGCACGATGCATTACCGGGTCAGCGTGATCCTGAACATTTCAGGCAGGAGCGGTCACGGTGTTTTCAACTTCAACTATTTTTATCAAAACACATGGGTTGCTTTGAGCACCGATGTATTTGGCACCCGGGCGTATCCACCCCATAATTGCTCCCGGCTGCACACACGCCCCATGCCCCGACTGCTGTGAAGAGGGCAGGGGAAGACCTGCAGCGAAACAAGGATCTCTCTGCTCAGAAAATGGACATTTTGACAGACTCCCATCTCACATGAGAAATGTTTTGATTTCGTTTCCTCTGCAGAACATAAACAGATTTTGAAACCTCAGAAGCTGCCATGAAACAAACCCGTTGTTCCCCGGCCAGCTCTAATTACAGCTCCTGACCAGCCTTTGCCTATTGAAGTCAGAAATTACACGGGAGGATTCTGGCTCTGCGCAGATTTGTATGGAGAAATGTGATTTGTCACTATCTTTTTAAGCAAAGTTAACTCTTAGGTTTAAGATGGTTTTTGTGTTTTCTGTCCCTCCTTACTGCCAGCAAATACCTAACAAAAAGCGTCATACAGGCAGCGTGGCAGTGGGAAGGGCTGACGGGAATGTCGCATGCGACGTAAGCGTGGCGATGCCCTCTTTTTTCTGCTTTATTCGCCCTCAGAAGCGCAGGGCCCTGGGGGGACTTTTCCCACATGCCCCAGCATGGCACGGCCGCCCCGAGGGCTGAGCAGAGCCCGGACTGACAGCGTCCGCCCTTCCTCGCGTGGGCTGGGCGCTTCCTTCCCCCGTGTCCCTGTCCCCTAAATCCACAGACTGGGGCTTTCAGAGTTGTCTTGGAGATTTTAATGCCAGCCGCAAGGAAAACCCAAAAGAAGAAGCGAGGCATCCAGTTCCCGTGGACAGCTTTGAAAATATCAGCCTTGTATTTCTGGGCAGCTCATGAGCTCCGAAGTGCTGACAAACTGGGGAGAATGAGGGAAGAGCAAGAAAGATGATGAAGTGCTTGGGCAGAGGGGCTTGGCCGGTGTGGGAGGAGGTGCCAAGGCTTGCGTGGCTGCGCTTGGAGAGCGAAACGCCCGGGGGGCAAGCGGGGCGGGTGGTCGGACAGAGGCGGCTGCTGTTCAGCAAAGCAAAAGCCGTCGTGGCAGCGCACCAGGAGACCTTTCCTCACTCTGAACTCCAACCCGTTGTGAAACTTTCCCTCTGGGGGAAGTGATGGACACCCCCAAACTGGTGTCAATGACAGCGCGGCTGGCTGGAGCCCGCCGGCGGCCCCGGGAGGATGCGCCCCATGGCGAAATAAAGCTCTGGGGAGAGCTGGCTCGTCTCAGCCACCCCAGGCTCTTCTGATTTTTCTGATCACATCAAAGCAACTCATCCTGCAGGGCTCGGCGCAGGCGGTGACATGACCGGCAGCCAGGTTTTGCTGAGCGGGGGCAGGAAAAGCCAATTTTGCAAACGGTCACTTGAGTTACAACAGGCGTGCACAGACCCACTGCACGTGCGGGTGCTGCAGACCTGCATTTTTCTTCAGGATCAGGGTTTCATCTAAGAGAAAATCCTAATTTCACTGTCTGGTACAAAATGAGTTGATGGCACTGCCAAGGATTTATAAAGTAGGACTTCTTTCAAAATAATCAGTGCTGCTCTTGACCTGAATTCAGGCTGTTAGGTTTTTCATCCACGCTCATCACAATTTTATTTTATCATCCCTGCCACTACATGGATTTTTCTGCAATGACTAATTTTGAAGACGGTACGCTCGCTGCTGAAAAGCAGCGTCAGAAATGTATGGTTATCAAGAGCAATAGGTGCCAAAGGCACAAATCTTACTGCTGTGTGAGGGGAAACGACGACAGTCACCTGAATACAAAATCATTTGCATCCCATCTTTGTCGTAGTGCTTCCACAAACGAAAAACAATTCTTTTTTTTAAAGTGTCTAAGGAATAACATCATAAACCAAAAAAACTTCCAAGTTACTGTTAAATTTCCTTTGTGGTGTCTGTAGCAATCCCTCAAAAGGGTTAGCTCTGAGTATTTCTTCATTTTGCAGGGATAACACAGGAAACGATTGCAACTGTGTTGGGTAAGTACACAGCTTGCTTTTTCAATGAATTCTTTGTGTGTTTGATATCCATTTATACTTCTGCATTTTGGTGCCACAAGACAAATATTTCTGGTAGGAGCAAAGGAAGCACTGAATTTTTTCCTCTGAATTGACACTTTGAATAATTTCAACCAGCTTTGAAGTTGGCTTAAAAGTCAGGGTCGTCGTTCGGGAGGAAAATTGCCTGGTTTATTCCACACGTTCCCAATATAATGTTTCAAATTTCAAATCTCAATAACATTTAGAAGTTCAAACGTGTTTATCTGCGGCCCGTGCTCTGCAGTGCTCTGCTGTTGAGGAAAGACAAGTGTTATGTGATGTATCGGACTCGTCATGACTCATCTCACATATCTGAAATAATCTGAGAAATCATTGCAGACCTTTTTTATTGCAAGAAAAAATGGAATTCTTCTCTGGCAGAGGATAAATAAAGCTATCATGTTTTGCCCGCAGAAAATCTTCAAACAGGGGAGGAAGAGATCGCATTCCTCTGATCGTTTCTTCGTGTGTCATTAATTGCTATGATAATCCCATTGCCAAATCCTTTGGTATCTGAAAGCCTTTGCAGTTGTCCTCTTTAAAGTCGTAAACCAGGGGCCCACTCCTGAAGCTCTCGATGTTCGCCCTGTTGGCTCTCAGGCTTTGCTTTTGCACGTTTGCGGAGATGTGGGGAGTTTCCAGCCCGGCGAGCGGCAGGGTTTGTTCATCTTAGGACAGATGATGCTTCCAAAAGGCAGTGGGAGCTGGGCACACATGTTTCCAATTATCATACAAGAAAAAAAAAAAATTTTTAGAGGTTTCCAGATTTAGGCCTAAGTGTTTATAAAACTGGTTTCAGCTTTTAAGAATGTATTTCCTGGCTTTGAAGCTAAGAGGAGCCCCTTGACTTCATGGGACTTTGGATGGGATCCCTGACTGTTTCTGGAGCTCCAGCGCCGGAGTGGTTCAGAGCAGGGGCTGGTACCCCCGGCTCCATCCGCGCCGCGCCTGCGGTGGCAGAGCCGGCCCCGGCCCCGCTGACTGCGCACCCTGACACCGCAATAGGGTTGTCTGGGTCTTCTATACTATCCCATAGGAGAAAAAACTGTCGTACTCTTTTCCAGTCTCTGAGGAGGCTTTGGCCAGCCTCAGCCAGGAGGCACATCTGTGTTCAGTGGCATAAGAGCTAAAAACCCCAGAGTATCCTCAAAATCACGGTGCGGGGAAGTAGGGAGAGCGGAGAGACGGGTCCCGTCTTGGGACAGCAATGCTGGATCACTCCCTGATGTGACCTCCTCCGTGTTTTGTCCGGACCCGTTATAAATAACATAAAAAAGCACCAGCCCAGTCAGTCTAAATAGAGTAGCTGGTAGTGTTAACATTTTAAATATATATCCTGTCCTTTTTGCCCTCTTTGGTTTTTTGCTTCTTCCATGAGCGATGAGAACCAGCGTTATATTTTATTTTCCTTCATTTCAGCATTTGATCTACCTCCACGGAAAGCTGCAGTTATTCCATAAAACCAGTCACCGAAGTAAATAATAGCAATCTTATCCCATAAACCTGCTGAAACTGTTGAAATACATTAAAAGATTAGAGCAATCGTTATTAACATAAATTACAAGAAAACAGAACATTAGCTGAATCTGTTATAAAAAAGGAAATTTTTTCTGAGTTGGCTTTAATTTCAAATAAATAGCAGAAAGAATTTTTCTGGGAACACGAAGGGTAGTTTTATAACATCAGTCTATTAGAAATAATGCCCTGTCGGCTCTGCTCTCTGCCACGCACGCTGAAGCGTTCAGACTCTAAAGCGCTGGATTCTCTTCTTCAGATATAGGGGGAAAGTACTGATAATGAACATTTCATAAAAGCACAGAGACCTTTATCAAAGGAAAAGATGCATAATGCATTTTCAGCGTTATTATCATTATAGTACTTGCCTTTACACAATTATTATTTGATGTTTAGGTTTGTTTGAGAGGAACATCTGAAAAAGATCCGCTAAGTCAAATCCAATGCTTTTAAAAGGCACTTAATGAATTTTTCTTGCTGTGTTTATATTGAGAGGTTATTTATTTGTAGATCATCTGTCATTTTTTGTGCAAAGTGTTTGGTTTTTTAATTCTATTAGTTAAATTACTTGTGCAATGGTTATATGTTTTCCCATAGAGACAGTCCCGCAGGAGCCTCCTGCGTGTTGATTTAGTGCTTACGAAACAGGCCTGTCTGACCTCCCTGGAGACCGATTTTTTCTTAATCGGTGGCGATACAAATGCAGCCCTCGCTGGACATGCCCAACGTGCCGGCACACGCCAGCGCCCAAGGACGGGGCAGCCTCAGCCCCGCTGTGCTGCCGGCACATTGAGGGGTTGGGAGACGCCCCGTGGGAACCGGGTTTTTGACCTCTCCCATCCACGGGGTCCTTCGGGATAAACCCGCCGTGGTTAGGTAAAGCTTGACCTCCCGAAACGCCCGTCATCTGGGCTGTGTGGAGCCAGATCCTGCTTTTCCACAGTAATACTAAAATTCAGCCTGTGTAGGAACCAGATTTTTTTTTTTTTTTTCCCCCTACTATTGACAGAAGTTTTCCATTCCCTAATTTCCTGAGGAATTCCTGCAAAATTCCCTGAGAAATTACATATGGAAGAGGACAACCACTCTGGGTCAACTCAAATACTTCGTCTCAATAACACAGCAAATTTTCACCCCACTTCACCCCTCCCACATCACGAGGCGAGAGCCGGGAGGTCGACACAGCGCCCGGAGGGGAAAGTAAATAATAGCAATGCTGGGATGGGGAAGGGCCGTATCCTGCGCTTCCCCCGTCCTTCCCAAACTGGTGCCCAGCTGGTCCGTGTCCATCACCGCGGGGCCATGGCTGGGAAAACTGCTGGGACGGGTGGATCGTTTTTCACCTGGAGATTCAGCTCAAGCTCCATCTACATCACCCTGGCAGTTTAATTTAATCGACAGAACATTAAACCATGTCACATTAGTATTAAAAATAAATGGTATAGACCAGATATCTGAAAATTAGGCTGGGGGAAGGATTTTTTTTTCTTTTTTAACTCTCCCGGTGCCCCTTTTAGCTCTGCAAAGGCTGTCAGAGCCAGAGCAGCGGGTAACACAGAAAACGTCACTTTAAATTGAGGAGTTCATCACTTCAGCTCTCCTTGCCCTCTCTTCCCTGGCCAGTCGGCGTCTGTCAGCACAACCCCATCTCTCATTAGTGACGAGGCAGGAGACGAGGCAGTACTTGGGCGATCTGACAGTTCAGGCCCTGTTTTTTACGGATTGCCTTTAGCAGTTGAACTTGTCAGACATTTTGGGTAGAAAGAGCAGAAATGAGTAATGGAGGCGTCTGATTATAGCCATAAAATTCACCCAACCCCAAAAGGATGCACGGCCGCTCCAGAAACCCCAAGCAGATATTTTAAGGCATTCACAGACTCCGGGGCTGACGAGGTTGCTGCCAGCAGTCATAAACTCCTGCGATCCGATCTCAGCGTACGCCCAGCCCCAGTCGTCTGTTTTATTTGGGCGAGGTGCGGAGGGTAGAAATTCCCTTCGTTTGTTTTCACTCCCAATGACAGAGTCCGCGCGGAAACCCAACGATTCAGGCCTGTTGTTAAATCTTAATTTTATTGCCATTCCCTCGGGGGACTGGCGTGAGTGCGGTTTTCTGCACTCCTTGGGGTTTCTACGGGGGACAACGGTGTTTTGAGATCCCCAGGTTGTCATTGCGTAGCTACATTAGATAAAGCACTTAAAGCTCTGCCTTCGTCAACTAGGAGAAGCGGAGGTGGCCAGGCAATACAGGGACACCGAGCAAGCCGGTACCGCAGCGCTGCAGCATCCGCTCCTCTGCCCCACGCAAGCCAGCTCGGTCTCTTCCTCGAGGTGTGGGGCTCAGAAAGCAAAGGCGTTTCTCATTCCTGACCTGTTTTACCTGAATTTTACCTTTCACCTGAGCTTTGACAGCACAGGATAGCACTGGCAACAGTTTTGCATTTTGCTGTGTTTCTGCAACAGGCAAATGGGGATGGTTTCAGGCTGGGGTTGAAGCAGCGGGGGAGCGGATTTCTCCTCCCACGCTCAAACCCCTAGAACTGGCCATTTATGTCCTGGAAGCAGAAGGACCGTCCGACCCCAGGCGCTCATGATACCTGCAGGGACACACAGAGGAACGTCACAGGGCCAGACGGGAGCGCGCTGGACTGGCACCAAACTCTGCTCTCGGTTTCTCCACTGGTTCCGTTGGCGAGTGGCTGCATTGCCAGCTGGAGGTCAGACCGACCACCTAAAATGGAGACAATGAAGCTCACCTGCTTTGTAAATGGAGAACAACACAAGGAGCTGTAAGATGAGGCTGCCCAAGCCAGAAACCTCATCCCCAACGGCCCGACTTGGGCAGCCCTCGATGACCCTGAGACATCTAAACCTCCATTTAATCATGAAACATCGGATCCCGCGTCCTTTCTCGGCCATCGCCAGCTCCGTCGCCGTCCCAGCCAAGGTCAAACTGGCACGAGGAGTTTAACGCTGAGACTGGGTAAAAAATATCTGTTTGCTGAGCTGACTGAGAGGCTGGGGACGCTGGAAGGGGGAGGGCCAGGGCTGACACGGAGCAGTGAAAAACTAATGGCTTTTAGTGCTCCTCATTTATTTTTTTCCAGTTACTTGGAATACCTTCTTTCAAGGATTTTGTTTTCCTTTATGCTTTATTGTGATTACCTCTGATTGTTTTGATCTATTAACATTCAAAAATAAAGCATGTTTATCTCCTTCCAGTATTTGTCACAGGTGTTTTCATTCAAATCCATCCAACGAACCCCACCTGAATTAGCTGATGTGACGAGGCAGTTTTTAGATAAAAGCAAAGGCAGGGAGACATTCTCGGTTTTGCTGCTGCTTGCTGCTGCCCACCATGCACCTCGTGCTGCTATTCCCTGAAAATAATAGGAAATGGTCCCAAAGAATTAGCAGCTGCTCCAGCCGGATGACGCCTGCCCATTTATTGGAGGATGTCCAACGATATTAACAACAGCAAAGCAGTACCAGTATGTCTCCCGTGGTTTATACGTGATTACAAAAAGGGCAGCCCACGACCAGACATCGCCGAAAGCGGTGCCCGCTCCAGCACGTTTAACGCTGCCAGGCTGTCAGCACCCACCGCCGACACCTTCGCTGCCTTCGAGCAAAGGCAAACGTGAGGAGCCGTTTCCCTTGATCTGGAGAAAGCTTTTGACACAGTTAACTGTAGCTTATTAATTAACAAACTTCAACACCAAGGCTCCTCTGATGCAGCTCTCACAGGGTTTCAAAGCTGCTGTGCAGGAGGAGGGAGGGGATGGCGATTGCCGTGTATGGGGAGGTTCGTGTCTCTAAGTCCTTCACCGTCACGGAGACAGAGCATCCAGCTACAGGACCGGCAGCTGGGGTGGTGGTCCGGGGTGCCGGGAGGGGACGGAGCCGCAGTGGCTGGGGCTGGGCATCCCCCACCCGCCCGGCCAAGCTCGCCTTGCGTTACCTTGCAGCCCTGACAACCGCAGGGGGTTTCTCACTATGATCCGACTCTGTGCATTTTTAGGGAGATGATAGATAGGAAAACTCGGGTTAGAGCAATCCATCTGCAAAAGGCCTGCCCAGCTGCAGGGGCTGCCCGGCTCCCCCTGCCCCATGCCTCCAACTTGGCTATGTCCACATTTGGACCCGTCTTGCTCCGGTGGTCCTGTGCTCCTGCAGAAACCTGAACCGCGGGAAAATGGGGCGGCAGATGATGGCAATGTCACCGCAGCCCCAGCGCACGGCAAGAGCAGGCCGCGGAAATAGGGTCAGCTTCTTCTGGTGTAAATCAGCACTCCTTTGCTGAAGCCAGAGTTAAAAGAGTGCAAGAAAGACCAAAATTAGGTCAGGTGCACAGCTCCTTTTATGCAGCAACGTAACCCTCTTCCTCCTCCCTACTACTCCTCTGCACAGTCAAGTAGGTCAGAAGTATCTCCTGTCAGGCAGCTGGAGCCACTGAGGTAGCTCTGAAATATTCTCCAAATCAGCGGGATAGCAGGAAAAGGCATCCCTGTCCCCTCCTCGCGCCGCGGTCTCTCTGCTCACCCCTCTGAGCACCGGCCTGAGGGGCAAACAGGCTCTCAGGCAGCGACTGGTGAAGGGGGGACTAAAGCACCCCCTGCAAAGCTCGGTCTTATTTCTAAACATCCCATTGGTCACACTCACCTCCCGTGCAGGGTTTCGCCGTGGGCCGTGCTTGCAAGGGACATCAGAGACACGGCGAGGAGCCGCTCCAGCGGCCCCCAGCCACCCGCGCGGGAGCCGGGCCCCCGGCAGCGGCGCGTGTTACTGCAGGGACGTGCCGCCTTCCAGCGCCGCTGGCGTTGGGGTGCGTTTTCCTTCCCCGGGTCACTGCTAGGCCCGTTGGCACAGACTCATCTGCAGCGAGCGGGGCACCGGCTGCTCTATTTCTATGCAGAGCCCTCTTGTACACAAACATATACATGTTTTTTACACGCCTTGAACCAGTGAGACCAAAACAACCGCTTAACACCCACTGGAAAAGAAGCATAATTGAAACAAACTGGAAATAAGATTATTAGTGAAGCAATGCAGCTTCCTATTTTCATTCACCAGGAGCGGTGCCAGAAGGTAATTCTGAAGCTGGAGAAACTCTGCGGAGAACCGTGGTGGAGTCAGCGGAGCAGCACGGGAAGCGCTAACGTGGGTGAGAAATGGTCTTGAATCACTGAACACGTTGTTCGAGCTATAATGATTTTGTGATTCTGACTGAGAACTTTCTGCCTGAATCATAAAATAAATAAGGGTCCTGGAGCACCACGGTTTCGTACCAGCAGCCAAGGAGATGAAATCATGAGACTCTGAAATCCAGAGCTGCTCCCAAGTTTGGCAACTCCCCTCCGTGGTGAGGAATGAAAGGCCTGTGCCAAGTCAGTCACAAACTATAAACGATCCCAGAAACGGCGATTTCTTTTCCCCCCAGCCTTTTTCAATCTTCTCTTACTCTTCTCTTAAATTGCTCCACATCTCGTGTTTGCCTTTACCTCGTATCTACGGGGAGTCTCTAGCTGTCTTCAGACCATCTGCGATAGGTGACTAGCACGTCTTAGCACCATTGCTCCCACTGGGAGCCTGTGGAGCTGGGACGGGACGCGCTGGATAGTGAGGGGTCTGGACTGCTTATCACGTTGACATGTTATTGTAGTCACAACACCTACGGGAGACAGCTATAGTAGCAGCCAGAATTTGGTCCAACAGCAGTAAAAATGAATAATACTAATTTCTGCAATTATTTACCACTCACAGGCAAATTAGTCATCTCTTTGCCATACCTGAGACAGTAGATGCCACAAAATACCTTCAGTGCCATCTAGCTACTAAGTTACATGAAGAGATAAATTTGCAACTAGCGCTAATTGCCATAAGGCCCATCAGTGGCGCGATGTCCTGTTGCACCAGCTGATGCTCTGCCCTCAGGGGTCTAATCAGGATGGTAACGAAAGCCACAAAGATAATTTGCAACTGTCAAAATCTCTGCTTTAAATGGATGTTTATCTAAAGTACTGCAAAGTGAATTCCTCGGAACGAAGGCTAAATAAATAAATAAATACACGTACCCCAACCCCACAGGATATTTCCTTCCACTTGTAAAAGCACTTCAGTATTGCCAGTCTCTCTGAACAAACCCAAGGAGGACTAACAGCACTTTCTGGCTTTAGCTTTTCTTTCATGAAGATATAAAGAAGCTGTGAAACAGTATCTCCTTTGCTGCCTAATTGTCTTGGGTTTCGTGCCATGTCCATCATGGAGGTACTGGAGCGCTCTGGCCCCTGGTTTTAAGTTGTCTCCAGGACGGTTGGACTTTTATAGAAAATACAATAGTCTTCAAAATTCCCGTGGGCCCATTTTACTGGTGGTGACTTTACTGACCATCTATGGTGACTGCACCCTCGATGTATGTTCATGGCACAGCCAAGCATACGTTCTGCCAGGCTGGCAGCAGGCTGGGAAGCGGGTGGATGCCGAGTGATACAGCAAACACGTACCTTCCCCTGGATAACTCACACTGAACCATCGCTGTGTGGAACTGAAAATTACGGCGACCGACCGGCCATGCGAAACATGCAGAAATGGAAATGTGAACGGAGGGAGCACAGCCGGGGCTGCCTGCGTCAGGCTCTCGGCACAACGAGCAGCGGCTGCGAGAGACACAGAAATGAGCTGGTGTTTTCCTTTTTCTTCCCTGGCCCAGACCGTGGACCGGTGCCACAAAGTCCGGTGTGTCCTGGATCATGCAAAAAGCTAAGAAAAGCAAAACACAATTAATTTCAAAAATAGGTTGTTTTTATGACATACTGTACTTGGGTGATATTATTCTGTTTATGGTGTAATTTGTCCAGATAAAACCTGTCTAGAAATGACCTTATGGTCTGGGTATGATGCTGATAGAGGATACACACATGTTTATGCTCCCATGATGTCAAACAGCAACGCTTGGCCAAGGATCAGCTCCACGGATGGAGCGGGCGAGCGTCCCTGCACACTCTGCAGGTCTGATCCTGCTCTGGGTGCACGTTCATGAGACGGTGAAATCAGTCCCACCGACGAGAGCACACGGATAGTCCCTGGCTGTCGCGGCGGCGCACATCTGGCAGCCATGCCAAACCTGCTGATGGCAGCGGGACCTAAGTCAGAAATCAACGCCTGTCGGAGCACGGTGAGGGCCTTCCTCCTCTGTTTGGAAGTCCTCACTACCTTCGGGCTGGAGAGTTTATCAAGGCAACACCAGATTACCTCCAGGAGCAAACAGTCTTGGCGCTTTCCGGGAGCCCAGGCCAGCTTCTACCGGCTGACCATCTGTCTGTAGAGTCAAAGTCAGTGCAAAAGTGTTTGGAGCATATTAATAATTGAAATTAGTGCCGAGGAAGATATTCGTCTTCATATGGATGGACCTGAGCCGTGTGAGGTGGGTCTTAAAAGGAGCATCCGTGTGGCACCCACAAGGAGACTTTTAGTCGCTACTTAGAGCTTTCACTGTGAAAGGTAGATCCTCTGCGGCAAAAGCTGGCAGTTCAAGCAGAGAAGGGCTGCAGCCCTTAGGTGTCCCTCTGAGCTGGAATTACCATACAGACACTTAAATAAAAATGAGACCAGTGCTCAAACCTGACACCACATCTCAATCCAAGCTGTGCTGATTTACACCAGCCAAAAAGAGACCTGACCTGCAGGGCCAAATCTGGCCCATGGCTATATCCAGGCAGCTGCTGTGATTTAAAAGCTCTGTCAGTGTCAGTCACCAATGGGTCTCATTGAAAGCCAGATTTATCTTGTAATCTGCACTAGAAGGCGTAAACTGCTACTGCTGCTCCCACACAAAATAAATCAGCCCAACGCGGCCGAGAGCTGGTAGCTACGAGCGTCAGCCCTCACTCTCCCGTCTCCCAGATTTACACGTCCTTACACTAAAGTCAGCGGTGGCCAAACGCCGGCAGAGCCCTTCCCTCTCGCCGATGTGGTTGACACCTTGGGTTAACGTCAGAGGGACGACTCCTGGAGCAGGGTGGCATTGGGGTCAGCACGGGGACCTGCCTCCTCTGTGGGCCGTGGCCAGGGCGGTTTGTAAGCTCTTGGGGGGCAGGACCAAGCCTTTTGGTCAGGCTGATGCTCCACCTGGCATCTCCAGGCTGCCGATCCCCAGCCGAGGTTTCCCTGTGCCGTGGTGGTGTGAGCAAGTGGTCCTGCGAGGAGTGCGATGGAGCGGCACCGCTGCCCTGCCCGGGGAGGAGACGGCTTTGCTTAGCAGAGCATGTGGGAACGTGTGAGCACATGGGGTTAACGCAACCTTTGGGCTCACGGTTATTTTAGGTATCCTTCTCTGGTACTGAAACACAGGCTGACGAAACGCAGGAAGAAAGATAATAGTATAATAACCGCCTAAATGTAGTCACAGGGAATATATGCCTCCGATTCTTCACGTCCCTACTGTGAGCTTATTGTTTCAGCATCTCTCCCCTTTGGGATTTTTTCTTATCACGTAAAATCAAGAATGTTTTTTTTTCACTCCTGCACAGCACGCGACTCCACCACCCCATCGCTGCCCTGGCACACTCACGTTGGAGACAAAGCAAAGCCCACAGGACACGGATGAATGTTGAAGCCCCCTCGGCAAAGGGAGCATGGGATTTCGGGGCACACCAGCAAAACAGTGATTGCCAGGGGTCCACTCGGGGCCACGGCCGTGGGCTGTTGCAAGGGGCGATCCAGGAGCCGGAGGGAGGACGACGCTGTTTGCAGGCGGGCTGGTGGCAGCCCATGAAAGCCCACGCCGTTGAAACAAGTCTTCAAGGGTTGTGCTGGAGTCTGCGCATTCCTCGGTGTCGGTGAAGCCGCAGGGGTTTGGCAGAGTGGCCACAGCTACACCCGGTCCCTCCGCAAATAGTGTTGGCAATTTCAGGGAGTGAAATAACATCCCGGCACTGCCAAAAGCCACAGCGATTATCAACAGTGTAAGTAATCAAGTAAAAGCACTTTTCCACAGCCGAATGACCAGATTGTCAAGCATGCAAAGAGTAGTAGCGAAAATTGATTGCAGCTCACATGGATAATTTCTACCAGAATTACGTTATTGTATTGAAACAGTAATGCATAATGTATGGCCGTGCATCTCTGCAATAAACATTTTACATTTAATTTAGAAATCTCTGAGTCATTAGAAAACTTCTCTCATTATGTTGCAGAGACCTTTGTGGAGTCAGCAATAGCAGAGTCTTTAAAAAAAATAGTTAATGATAAAAGGAATCAGACAGATGCGAAATACCTGAGCGGGGAATGGGAGTGGGAGCTGAGCGCTGCGCACCAGCAGCATCGTCCTGTCCTGTGCAGGACAACCCATCCTGGGGGACCCGGCCACCCCACCTTCGGCACCCAAACTGTGCCACTGCACTGGGAGACTCCGTGTACTGCCAGGGAAGAGAGAAAGAGGCAATTTCCCGGGGCAGTTCAGCCAACTTAACATTTAAATCACCTTATAGGGTTGCCTATGTCTCTGCACCAGCTGCAGAGGAGACCGTGGGTGGGAAAGCTCCTGGAGCAGGTGCATGGGAGGCAGGAGCTATGCAGAAAGTGGAGGTCCATGCTCTGCACTGAAGATATCTTGTTGTGCAACAGGATCACAGCAGCAGAGGAAAAATCAGCATGTCTGATCCTAAAGCTCTTACATATGTTTTTAACTTCCATGGGAGTCAAATCCCTGTGCCCTTGCACCCCAGGTCAAATTGCCAGCTGGGTGGAGAGCTGCACCCAACGTGCACCCAAGGTGGTTCCCATTGGAACTTGCTGTGAGTTGTGGGCTGGTACGCAGAGACATCTGTAGTCACTGCATTTTACAGGAGAGAGATTCACCGTTCTGCATAGAAGTCGCTCTCCTCCATGTGTTAGCTCATCTCTCCTTGCCAGTGCACAATAACCCTTCACATCTCCCAGAGAACTTTCTCCTTCAGTAGTTTTCCGTGGCTCCAACGTGGGGACCCACACCACAAGGGAGCAGCCAAACGGATCGTATTGTTTGGGTCCTTCCCCTGAGCCCTTCGTGCTGACCGCAGCTCCTGTACTCTGCTTGCTGCTGCTCAGCAGGCTGGGTCAGCTGGACGTGACAGCCAGCTCGTCCAAAACGTGGAGCTCGGTGCTTGATTCAGCGTGAAAACAATCTCCATCAGCTGCGGACCCAGGTCTGAACAGCCCGTGCGATTTTTTTGTCATCTGAAAATGGGATGATCAAAATGCTACTTGCAGGTAGAGCTGCAGAACGTGCCGGCAGCGCCGCAGAGTGCTCCGTGGACCCGTAGGAAACCACAGGTCCCTGAAATGAGTGTGCATTTGCCAGAGTCAGCAAAAGCAGCCTACAGACACGAACTTTGTTATTTCTTATATTCATATACTCTTTAAACTGATCTCTTTTTTTTCTTCCCCCAAGTTTTACATCCTTGAATTTTACTTGGTAATCTTTCCTCTCCATGGACAAGGGAGGTTTTAGAAGCTTTAGGATAATAAAAGCATTGGGAAAAAGAAAAGCGAAGGGGTTTTTAGGTACTGTGCAGCATTGCACAATGGCAATTTGGAGATACAAGTGCTATTTCTAGCTCCGATGCTGCTCTGCCCTGGGACCTCTTCCTCCATCACTTCTGCTTCCACGCTGCCGCCCTCCCTGCAGAGGCACTTACTGTCCATCAAAGTACCTCACACAGCACAAAAGAGGCATTTTCATTACGAGCGTGAGGAACTGGAGGTCTTTGTCATTATCTAAATATTAGCAGATTTAATATTTGTTGTTCTTGGGTTCTTGTCCAACAGCCTGTGCAGCTTTCCATATAAAGACAAAAAAGTCGATCAATATTTAGCGCAGCCACAGCTTGCTGTTAATTCCTCTCTGAGAGGGGGTTTTACCAAAGTTGAATTACAGGAAAAACCTGCAGAAACGATAGCGATTCCAGACTCTAGTGGATATTACTGGCAAACAGAGTGGCTGTATGGACTTCCCACCCACCATCAGTTACTAGCAACACAACACACTTCACTCCTGAGATGCACATTTAGCTTTGGGTTAAAAATAAATAAAGGGAGGAAAGGAAAGCATAGCGATTATTTGTGCATAGCCGATTGGCACGCTTGCTGACTCGGCAAGAAAGGCAAAGCGGCAGGGTCCGTCCGATTCAGCCCCTCAGCGAGGGGCTGGGGCTTTGCCCCCTCCTCCTGGAAGATGCTGCTTAGTGAGGCAAGGGAGAAAACACAACGGGGAGTAACGGCAAAGCAAAGCGTGGTTCAAATAAGGACTAATGAAATGCAGTTCTGACGTACAGGGCCTGTAGGGAGCTCCTGTGCGTGGACCCAAAGCCTCACGTTAAATGCCTTAGCTAGAAGATTTGGTGTCACGATAGAGCCGTCAGTGCCAGGGAGCCGGAACGCCACGGAGGATGCCGGGCTTTGGGGCTCAGCGTGGCACAGGGGACCCTCATCCCGGGGGCTGCCGGGGATGGGGGCGGTGTGAGGACACGCAGCGTGTGAGCCGCCCTCAGCCTCCAGCGTGCTCAAAGCTGGGCTTTTGGTGGCCCTTGTCTCTAATTTGGGCAATCAAAGTGTCAACGCTGGGTGCCCTCATACAGCCCTCCTGAGTCAGCGGGGTGGGAGCACTGTGGGGACGGGGCTGCGCAAGGGGAGGGGGTGGAGAAGAAGACAGAGACATCAGGGTGTGCACACGTGTGTGTGTGGCACTTCAGGCACCACCTCACGTCCCTGCTTTATTTATTCTGTGAACTATAAAACCACATGGAAGACGTTTGAGGTTATCTGAATGTTGAAATAAGTTAATCTCTCCTAAACAAATGATCTACTTCTGACTCATTTCTAAGAAACTTGGGCTCCTATGACCAAGCTTCCTTTACAGTCATCAGTGAATTTTAAATTATAAACCGAGAGGACATAATTTTCAGTGAAAGATGCCTCCCGTGCATTTTGTGGGTTTGATTTAACAGCAAGAAGATGATACTGAAATATCTGAGTCCATAACAATTAATGATTATATTCTGGGGTTTATAGGCGTATCACAGTTCCCACCACGAGTCCCCTTTTGGTTTTGGCACTGTTAACAAACACAAAGGTTGCGAATCTTTACACCCAGTAATTGCCTCCACGTTCACGCTAACTTTACAGAGACGCATTGTTTTTCAAGACCCACGAAAGGCCTTGACCTATAAAATTCAATTTCAAATGGTAAAAATCCCCTGGCCACCGTAGACGCTGGTGACAAACTAATGTGTTATGTTCCATAACGGTCTGTTTTGAGTACTGGCTTGACCTGTAAGTGTTCTGGATACAGCCTGACTAAAATGGGTTTTATTATTTTCCATTAGTGCCTGCCGCAAGAAAATCAACTGGCAGTCCACAGGGGAAATAAAAGTATTTTTCTCCTCTAGATAGCATCTGCTGCAAATGTAAACGGACCCTTTCCCAGCCCTCTCCTTCCTTCGGTTTCCTTCCAGCCCTCTGACGTGATCGAATTTCCCAAGATTTGTGCTTCGGTTGCAACCCCGAGGCAGGGCGAGGGCAGGAGATGCTCCCCGGCCCCGCAGGACCCGCTGCTGCTGCGGTTGGGTGATGCTCGGTCCAAGTCCCAGCCGGGAGCTGGGCAAGGAGATGCGCTGTCGTGCTGAATCACGGCGGCGCAGGAGGAGGAGTGCGGCCGGGCGGCATTTCCCATATTTGCAGTCAGACTCACGGAGATTAGGAGCTTTCTTTTCTTTTCCCTATGTACGCACGCTCAGGCCGTTGCGCAGACCCGCGCACCCACAGTATGCCCGTCACGCCCCGCGGTTTCGAGCAGACCCCCGTGTCGCTCGAGCGCGTCTCCTCGTGCAGGCGCCGCGGGACGGGGCTGACGGCACGCCTGCGCTCGGGCGTCGCGGCCGCACGGGGTACCGGGGCACCCCCTGCCCGCTCCCGGTGGAGACACCCACCAGCTACACCCCGACCCTGCCCGGCGCGGCCTCCACAGCCCAGGAGGAGCGCGTGCCCCGCGGGCTCTGCTTCCACCCGGCTTTTTCCGCCTCTCCCCAGAGACAGCTTCCCAGCAGTGCCCACCGCGCTCGTTTGCCCTCCTTTCATTTCCCAAAACTTCTTTTTTTTTTTTAAGGTAAATTATTCAGTTAAAAAAATCCCCCAGCATTAAAACCTGTCTCACGTCGTCTTGTCTCAGTAAAACAATGACATTTTCCCCTCTTTGATGCTCAGATCTAGCTCCACAGGAAGTTTTACTACCATGACTCTTTCATCTCTCTCCTGGTTTGAAGATAAATGATCCTTGGACTCTTCTGGACCTGCATAAATCACAAAAGCAATCTACTAAGAGAGCTGCCTGTGGCACCGACTTCAGCTGGAATTGAAAAGGACAGTCAAAAATATCCATAGTGCTTACACAAGGAGTAACAGAGCCGGGGTAATCCAAGCAACGTCTTCTCTTTTCGGTAAGCAGGACCATGGCATGGAGAAGAGGATGATGGTGGGACTGTGGCACTGGGGGGATGACAGCCCTGGGACGTCATCCTTGGATGTGTTGAGTATCACCGGAGAAAAACCACAAAACTGGGCAACTTCTGAGGACACGGGACTCGCTCCCAAAGAAAAACAGGTCCTGGCGCATCCTCCCAGGTCACTGAATTTGGTCCCAGGTGTCAGATGCATGTGACACTATCCCTTTCCTAACTGCATCCAGCTCTGCCTGCACCTTGGGGGAGCGTTTGTCCCCCCATTCGATCTCTGAACAAGAGGCTGAGGCCAGGATGGTGTCACCTTTGGGGACTCAAGTCTGGGGTTTAGGAGAGGCAGCTCGCCTTATATTGCAAATCGATTTCAGCCTTTGCTGAGGTTTTGTATGCAGGACGGAGAAACGCAAATGGCTGCTGCTGTGTCAGTCTCAGCATCATCTTTTCTATTCTAAGAAACTTCCCCTGAGGGTCTGATGTGATGGAGATGACAACCAAAGCACCCAAAACTCATCTCGGGAGTGGGGTGACAGCCTCTGGGCAAGACCTCCCCTGCACATGGTCCGGCGAAAAGCGGGTGGTTAATCTCACATCTCCTCGCTCAAGGCTGATTTGGCCGAACCGGAGCTGAGAGCGTGCAGGGAAAAATATCCCATGCGCTGCGCTTGCTTGAGAGATGGCTACAGGGTGGGCACTGGTGGCCAGCTCACGTGCTGCCAGAGCAAATGTAGCTTCAGCTGTGCCTAGAGTAAAGCAAATCCTCTGTTGCATGAAGGTTTGGGCGCTAACGAGAGCATGGCCCTTGTCCCCAAGCACAGCTGCAACCTGCCAGCGCCCTGGGACGGGGACCGAGGGACGGCGTATGCCGTCCCTCGGTCCCCGTCCCAGGGCGCTGGCAGGTTGCAGCTGAAGCAAATGCTGCTCCAGCAGCCGCCGATGCAGCAAGCAACTGCTCCTGGGTGCCTTGTGCTTTTCCGTGGGTGGGAGTGTGGGCTGCAGAGCTATTTTTGTGTCTCCCCTCGCTTTCACCCGGTTGCAACCGGATACCGCAAGCCCCATCAGCCCTGAGCAGAGCACACAGCGTTGCTAATGCAAAGCACTGTACGCTTGCAGGCAAGGAGATGGGGTTTCTCACTTCTTTTTTTTTCCTTAAGCAAATTTTTAAAGCCCCATTTGCCAATTAGTTGCATTGCTCATCGCTCCTCGTAATTTGGGAACATCTGCCAAGACCATTCATGCAGTGTCGCTCCCCATTAACGAAGGCATTATCTTGAAACTGGATTTAACACAGACCCCCGTTGACTCCACTCCTTCCAGTCTGACGTGGAACTTCACGATCCCATTTCCAGTCATGAGACTCTGATCCACGGCAAAATCATTTCAGTGCATACATATACCCAGCTATTAAAACAGCTTTTTACAACCAAGCATCACCCCCCAGTACGGCGACCACCCTGCCGATGAGTTGGCAAGCACCCTTGACGTGTGGCAAGGAGCACACGTGACCGCTGGGACGTGGGGACACCTGACATAAAGCATAACAAATGACGTCCTCTATTCTTGCTCCATCTTACTTGGTGTTCCATGGGCATCCCTCACTTTCCCATCTGCTTTATTCAACTCCGACCACCTTCATTTCAGAAGCAGAGAAACAGGAGACGGTACACGTCATGAGAGCTCGTTTTTGGAATAATGCTCCTTTTTTCCATCACGGAGCTGCAAACAGAAGCAGCATCTCGCTCTGAGCTCTAAGCCCTTCTCCTGAGATAAATCCATACCTCAAAGGTCTTCACACAAGTTTAGGGATTCCCATGCTGGGATATCTTAATGAAGCTTATGAAAATCAGGCCTGATTTTCACAGCCGCTTGATTTTTCCCCTTCTCTTTTCTGACTTGGAAAAACTTGGAAGTGTTTGTGTGGCATTTTCCACATGTGGAATTACTGATCTAATTTTGGTTTCTTCCGTCCTTTTATTTGGGTACAGCCAAATAACGGCCTCTCGCCACAGTGTATTTGTGGGAAATGCCAAAGGGACGTCAGCCTGGAACAAAACCTCGTGAGCAGGAGGACAGTCAGGACAGGGAGAGAAAATGGCCTGAACAGGAATGGATGGAAAGACAGGAGGAGGAGAAGGGATGAACGTTTCCATTTCAGCAGGGTGTTGCACACGTGGAAGGGAGAACATGGCCATGACATTTCGCTCTCTTCAAGACGGATTTCTGCAAAGTTTTTGTGTCCCTGTTGACACTGTGGTCACTGGGACCACCGGGCTCCACAGCTCACCCCTGAAATGAAGCTCTCCCAGAATCTTCCCGCAGCCCACGGAAGGATTTGCCTGTTGTTCTCACCTCGTGGGGGGGTTTGCAAAGAGGTGTGGGAGGATTTTCAGTATTTGAGTGATTTGCTCAATGTCTTCACTACAAAACGGAGGGATCTACATGAAATAAAACCTATGGGAGTCAAGGGAGGCTTGCTTGGGCTCCTATATGTGACGTATTTGTTGAATGCCGCATAAAAATAGGTACTTCTTTTTGTGCCGGTGCTGTGGAAATTCAGAGCAGACTGTCACCTGCTGTGAATCAACGGATCTGATAAGAACTGCCCTCTGTGAAGTGGATTGAGCTTCTCTGGCAGAAGAACATGCTAAATCTACCAGTCCGTGCCCACAGGTGAAAGACAAATACGCAGGACAGAGGCTACACATGAGACAGCACATGCCTCCTCGTCTGCGCTTTCTGCAGGGCAGGACATATGAGGGTCTTTGAATCCTTTGGTGGCTTCGTTTGCTCAGCATGAAATCTTTAGGTCTGGAAAAACAGCACGTTTCAATGCAGAAGAGAGAGCTGCAAACTGGCATAACCAGCCAGTAGCTACCTCCCATATTTTTACATCAATTTTCACCCAGAGTAGGGGAACAAAACGAAAGTCAAAGTCTTCCCTGAGTCCTCCGCAGTGGCTGGACCAGTGCTCTGACTCGGCGAGAGCAGCGAGAGGTGCCGGGGGGCAGGGATGTTAACCTAGAGCCGGGGCTCGGAGTCGCGCGCTTGGATCTTTGTCACAAACTAAGGGTGTTGATTTGGCAGAAATTTCCTTTTTCTTTGGGTGATTTTCAATGAGAAAAATATGGCTGAGCTTCAAAGCTTTCTGAATTGCTCATGGGAACGAGTGCTGGGAGAGTCCAGCAACAGGCCCCGGAGGCTCAGCTAGCGGCCAACACCAGCTTTCTTGCTCAGACGGTTAGGTGGGTGTTTTCGGAGCTGGAGGACTACAGACCCAGCCTTCATCCCACATTCAGATGTGTGTTTGTGATTTATCTAGCAAATCTCTGTGGGCTCTAGGGTGCAGTTTTATTAAAATGTCCTTTTTCCCTAACTCAAGAGGATGGTTACAAAACATACTGAAATTTGTTTTTCACTCTTTAGGGCTTCCAGAACTTTGCGCTCATCTATCTCACGTTATTTTTCTTTCTATTTGTGGTTTTGAGGTCATGGCTCCAGAAATGTTAACTCTTCAAGCGAAGTTCAGAGCCAAATTCTTCTTGGAGGAAATACCAAAATTTCTACTGGTGCCTCGCAGCTGAAAAACATGGAAATGAATACACAGTAATTGATCTATCTCTCCGATCAAAAGGTACCTTCGTGAAGTTATGCAGTCATGGAAAATGCTGTATGATAGTGTTGGGTGGATAGCGCAAACAAACACAAACTTTCCCACAAATATTTGCTTGTCTTAAATTAATCTGCTTGGCTGCACTCATGGCTCTCCAGAGTTTATTTTCCACAAATATTCTAACAAGAGCTTGTTGGCAAGAATATACATAGAAACCGCTCAAGGTGCTATCTGAGGAAACGATTTTTGAAGGTCCATTTTAAGGCCAGCAACTCTAAAACTCTGCTCTTTTCATGCCTTTGGACTTAGCAGCCCTGAGGAAAGGGCAGCATTCCCCTTGGAGGAGGCCAGGCGTGAGGATGTGGCTCTGAGTCATAAGTCGGATCGGAGAAGATGTTGATTCACCAGTGACAGCTGGAGAACTGAGACTGCATTTCCATGGTTGGAGGAGAAGGACTCTAGAAATGCTCTTCCCCACTCCCTGCCTTTGCGTTACAGGAAGGCAGGAGAATCAGGGATCTCCCCTCCTCCCTTTTCCTTGGATGCAGATGACAGCTCAGTGCTGACGTCCCGGGCTGTACTGCGACCACAGGATGCAGCAAGGGTCCCAGACATGCAGCGTGTACGGCCTGGCTGCACCCCAATTTTGCCATCCCTGTTTTCGGGAGGAAGACAGCGGTGCGCAGCCTGGCGAGGAGATCCCCTTCCCTTCCCTTCCCTTCCCTTCCCTTCCCTTCCCTTCCCTTCCCTTCCCTTCCCTTCCCTGGACACTTAGGAGACCAAGATCCTTCTGGAGCAGGCTGCAACATGAATCCTCCAGGCAGTTTATATACAGCTTGAGGGAACCAAACAGCACTATTTTAAGTTCATGAACTAGTCTCCTTATTCCTTGTAGCAACCACAAGGCAGCTCGAGTCAGACTTGCCCTGTGAACCTGGTTACCCTTTGGGGGAACGTGCATGATTTTGAAAGCATTTTGATGGAAGTAGGTATTTCATTGGCAAAGAGTTTCAAACTTATTCTATCATCAGCTCTATTAATAGTACTTAGCACTTATTCAAGTATCTTAACCAGAGTTTCTCAAAGCACATCATTATGAAAGTATTATCATTAGCCCTATTCTAGATCGATCTGTCTAAAGCTGAGCTGGAAAGTTTTTAATTTCACTTCTAAACCACCATTGCCAATAAGCCTCTGTGAGTTGCACTTGTACAGTCAGGAAACGAAACAATTTCTCATGACGTATGTCAAAATTGGGGAGCACGAGCTCGGATGGGACAGAGCGCTGTGCCAGGAATCGAGAGATTCTTCTCTGCCACCACCTTCCCATGGGGCTGTTTGCAAGTCTCCGCACTGAGCGTCTTTTTTCCTTCTCCTTTAGGCTGCCGGGTGTGTTCAGACTGGAAATCCTCTGGAAAAAGCACGGTGGCCTCCCGCTGCCATTGCCACTAATGCTACAGGGTGGAAGAGCTATGCAAATCATTTCGGAACAGGAGACGTGACAAGGTAGAAGGGAAAATCACAAACATTTTTGCAGAAATGCTGCTTGAAAGCATTTTAACAACTCTTTTGGTTTTTAACACCTTTAAAAAAAATTAAACAGCACAGGTGATAGGACAAGGGGTAACGGCTTTAAACTGAAAGAGGGTAGATTTAGATTAGCTGTAAGGAAGAAATTCTTCACCGTGAGGGCAGTGAGGCCCTGGAACAGGTTGCCCAGAGAAGTTGTGGGTGCCCCCTCCCTGGAAGTGTTCACGGACAGGTCGGATGGGGCTTTGAGCAACCTGGTCTAGCGGAAGGTGTCCCTGCTCATGGCAGGGGGTTGGAACTAGGTGCTCTTTAAGGTCCCTTCCAACCCAAACCATTCTATGATTCTATGAAAAATTACTCATTGGACTTACAGAAAAGAATGACTCTTGCAAAACATGATCACAAACAGTTGTGATATTAGCAACCACCCCTTCAACATTATGGTTACGTAGGCATTGAATGAGAAAGGCAGAAGGGTATGTTTGTAAAGGAAACCGATTTTTCATAGGTTACTCCCTCCACAGTGGGAGACCACAGATTGGGAAGAGCTGACTACCCTTCCGGTAGCGATAATGCAATTACACTATTCATAGCGAGAGAGAAAAACACCGGCTGATTTTCTTTGCATCATAATCTGGTAACCTCAGAATTAACCTTGCTGGACACAGATCTGTTAACTTTTACCGTGCTTCTCCAATTAAGCTATTGAAGTGTGAGACAGAAATAGCCACCCACAGCTGTTATGAATTGATATGTTCCCTGATAGTGCTTGGTGCTGCCTGCAGAAAAAAGAAAAATTTCTTATTTTATTCTTTCCCATGAAGTTAACCTTTTTTTTTTTTCTTTTTTTTACTATTTTTAATATTCTTTCATTGCAAACTGATGGTATTAGATTGCTCTGCTTTGCTTTGCTTGGAATGGAAGGCAGACACGCTAATTGAGTACGTTCCATAATGGTAACTTCATACCTGATATTTTTGTTTTAGAAAAAGGAAGGGTGGAGGGCGCTTGCAGAGCTGCATCGCTGCAAGTGCATCAAGTTACACCGGAGCATGCACTGCATTTCCCGCGCTAGCAGGGAGCTACAGGCCCTTAGATGTCCTCTGCCCAGCTGGTAATGACGGAAAGAAAGGGGTAGATCCACTTGAGGCCAACATCCTGAAAACGCCTGCTCACATGCAGTGGCAGCTGCGGTTTTAGTGCGTACTCGGAACGGAAATCCCCAAATCTGCAAACGGCAGAAAAATGGCAAAATCCCCAAGTCTGCAAAGCCACCTCTGCAAACTGGGGTTGTATGTACGTACCAAGCAAACGTAGATCTTTAGAAACACATTAAGTGAGGTCTCTTTGATCTTTCCCACACCCGTTTAGGGCTCCTGCTCCTGATGGCTGGCCATCACAGCTGAAGGACGTTTATAAGCAGTGGTTGAATGTCACATCTGTAAAGTAAAGCTTTCATATACCTTTTGGAGCCTTGGTTGAAAAATTAACTTAATTACCAACAGCCAGATTACGTTCTTGGGGCATAAAGCATGATTACAGAAAACAAAAAGTATGGGAAGATGGTTAAAGCGAGAACAGTGACAGCAAAAACCACACGAACTGCCGACTCGGTGGCAAAAACATTTCTACGGTGCAGACGAAGCAGCCCAGATGCCAGGATCATCTGCACAGCCCTTGGCGATGAGACATCCAGGCACAAGGGACTTGCCCGCAACCTTCTCGGACTACAAAACACCCAAACCTGCCCATTCACGGGGCCAAGAAGAAGTAGTGGCACTTTGGGAAGCCGCATCATCGCAGGGCACCCTGGGGTGGGAAACGCACCCCCCAGACCCACGTCCCCCCGGCGCACAGCTGCGTCCTGTGCTGTCTGCAGGCCGCCCCCGGGGGGGAGCCGCCGGGCACGCAGCGGCTTTGCCAACCAGCCACAATCCTCCGCCCGCAGACGGGCTGGTGTGTAATACTGATGGGGCTTGGTTTTCTTTTCCATAATCTCCAACGTTGCCCTGATTCAGAACAAACGAAAGTGTTGAGTGTCTCCAAAAGCTCCAAATAACTTGTGTTTTCTCATCTTATGCCCCCTGCTCTGTGCATTACTCTTTTGTTTGCCTTCCCTTGCCCTGCATCTAGAGGAGAGATTACAAGTTGCACCATCAGCAGCCAAGTAAGGTCTAAGCCACAAGGAAGGATCTGAGTCATCTCCCTGAGAGAATATTTTAGCCATACATCATTGTTTGTTTTCAGGCAAACCAGTACAATTATGCAACATAAATTCTTTTAAAGCATTTGGGACTTCAGTTCAATTTAAAATCCTGTAGGTTTTATGGCCAGAATGAGTGATTACCAAGTGTGTGCATACAAATGAAGACTTAGGAAGAAGCATGTGGGGAGGATTAAAGGGCATGTGGAGACTCATGCAGGCGCTGGGCAAGCTCCAGCCAGGCTCTAACAGAGGATGGGAGATTTGAAGAGCCCGCATCAAAAGGTGGGTTACGATATTTATGGCTCCGGAGCACGGTTTTGCTCTCCCAGTGCGGCGAGCGCTTTCTGTGAGCAGAAGGCCTGATTGTGATCTCCTGCGAACACATTTCCATGGGCTTCAGTAGAGCCAGGTGACTTTGCCTAGATTAACTCCTGATTTATGCTGGCTTAAATGGGGATGAAAATCTGATCTATTTAAAAACAAGACTCGGTTACAACAGGAATAGAGGGAGACATTAAAACGTCTCCAATCTGAATGTTTTATCGCTCTAGGAAAGTGTTAAGCCAGAGGTATAAGACTCAGACGCAGCCAGCCCACCGGAGGCTGCCCGTTCGCCCTCGGGCAGGGAGGGTGGCCGGGGTGGGGACACAGCCCTGGCACCTTGAGCCCCTTTGACTCCTTGCTCTGTCGCAGGGTTGCCGTGGGGCTGCGGGGAAATCACTGCCACTGCTGAGATGCTTTTACCACCGCGCTCTGCCTCCTTCCCCTCCCAAGGCAGGGGACTGCATGTGGGTTTTGTCCCTTTGACCTCACAGGGTGACAAAGGCCCTTGTCTTACCTTGCTTTTCCTTTACTTTAATTGAGAGATGGAAAACAAATCTCCCCCCTCAAGCACAAACTCCATGCGATCCGTTCCTGCAGGAGCAAGACGCAAAGCCCAGGTGCGTAACCTGGAAAGCTGCATCCACACCCAAAGAGCTCAGCACCTGCGCTGAGCGCCGGCAGGACCTGCTCGGTGCCGAGCATAACCGCCGGTCCCAGGGCCGTGGGGCAGGAGGCAACCGGGGGGAAACACACACCCAGCCCGTCCCCCCAGCCCGTGCCCCCTCGGCACTCAACAGCGCTGTCTGCTGCGGTGGAAAATGTACGCCATTATTAAAACATTACCAGGAGCAGGATGAAAGAAATCAGTAATTCAGCGCTTGCAAAGAAAACCAAATTGTCAACAACAGTTTTTTTATCATCATCACCATCACTACTATTTAAAGACCCAGTGCTCGCTGTCGTGCCGTTACGTGAGACTCGGCCACCATTGTACAAACAAGGTCTTGGTCCTTGTGAACTGCAGACCCCAGCGAGAGAACCAGGAGCTAGAGATGCAACAAGCACAAAGCAAAGAAAAAGATCCCAAAGCCCGGCTTAACATGCTTTCTTTAAAATGTACTCTCATGGTTTTGGGAGGCCTGGCAAATAAATCAGAGTTTACAATGCTAGCTACCTATTTATTTATTTCTCCTTCTGTGTAAAGGAGTGGAGTCTACAGTATTTTTTTTCCTTTTTTTAGGGAAATATACAGACAGATTTGTATCTCCACATTCATTTTTTTACTTACATAGCTGTAAACTCCGCTAAAGCTGGGGGAATTATTGACAACTGATAGTGAGGCAATCCAAAGCCAGACTCTGACCTATGGATTTCCCCGAGATTGCACAGGATGTATGTAGTTCATTGCAGAATACAGTCTTTGTTTGTTTTGTTTATTACTCAATACATAACAACGTGGAATAAAGAACGACACCGAACTGCAGAAATGCATGAGGATTTCTCTTTAATTGAAATCAGGACTGGGAACATCCTTATAAATCAGGAGCAGCCAGCCTTTGAGAAAATTCACTGCTTTTGCAAAGTTTACTTTCAAATGGGATTTAGCTTTAACTCTTTGTCTCTCACACCGGCTCAGCTACATAATTTTTAACCATTTCTCTGAAGTGGCTACGTGCTGCTCAATAGTCTGAAAACTTCCAGGCACAACAGATGCTGGGCAGGATTCTTATTTATACTAAAGGTGCAAATAGCAGTTGAGAAAAATCAAATCCACATAATTATTAGAGATATTCCTGCTATCAGTCCAAATCCATATTTTTAAAAAGCTGGATGCTCTTCCAAATCAGGATTTTGGTTCCGTCCATTAAGAACCTACGGGCGCTCCTTGTAAAATTATGACCTAGATCTGAATTTTACTTAAGTTTGATGATGCTTTAGATTAACTTTTAATGCAAAGCCCTATAATTGCAATGCAGAGTGCAGGCAACAGAGAGCACTTAACTCCACCAGCAGCTTGGCTCCAGCTACAGCCCCCTCTGAGAGCGCTTCAGCCCCCGATAAATGGGTGCCAACCACAGCAAGCAGAAGAAACATCTAAGCTCTGATGTCCTAATTAAAGTCCCCTCGTTTCCCACACTGGAGCTCCCTGTGCGTTATGAAACATCCAAACAACAGTGTTTCTGCTTAGCTAAGGATTTCACAATGGGACTTTCCTTCTTCAGCTGTATTTTTCCAAACTCGCATTTTCAGAGGCTCTCATTTCAGTGCATTTACTGGATTGAGACGTCTCGTAATTATTTATAACAAAAGGATTTGTCCTTCCAGCCCATTGTAAATGGGCAGCACGCTGAACGCTAACTTAGCAGCAGCAGGCTGCAAGAGGATCAGGCTATTAAGATTAATGCAACAAATTTGAATTCTTCCATCCCCTCCCTCCCGTAACCCATCTGTGTGTGTGTGCGTGAGGCTGGGAAGGAAAAGAAAGGGCTCCTATGCTCCAGGATAATAGCAAAGGCTACTGAAGAGGAAAAAGGAAAACGCTGTTTATCCCTAGCAGGAAGATAATTGATCTATAGTCTGCACACAACTGGTCTCAAAGCAGCCAGTAGCTACAGAGAGGAGACTGTAGCTAACCAGAGCCTGAACTAGCCTGTCAAACAAAAGCTTTATAGGGACACCAGGGAGAACAAAAGTAGCACATTTCATTCCTTCATAATAAATCTTCCATCTTTATTGTGCGCAGATGTTTTGCTCCCGAGCATGCCGTGTTTCGGAGCGGGGCCCGCCCCCGCCACCCCCACCGAAATGCTTGACGGCAACTCAGAGCATCCAGCCTGAGCCGAGCTGCTTTATCGGGCTTTGGGTTTTATTTTCGCTGTGCACAGCCAGGCCCAGCTGTTCTCTGCATCCTCAGACAGCGGCAGCTCTTGGGCTCCAGCTCCATCACTCTCTATTTTATGTGCGCTAAAGGTAATAAAATAACCATTTCTAAATTTAACTAGCATTACATAATGCAGCTATTTATTATGTAAAGCTGCTGTTTACAATGCCCAGAATATTGATCACTATAAAAAATGCAATGCGGCTAGAGCTCGTATAAATTAATGTTACTGTTTTCCTTTCTTTTTGTTTAAAGGATCAATCAAAGGTCTAATTTGTTCTCGTGAATTCACCTCTGCAAAGCATGCAAAGCACCAGGCAGCGCATTGTTTACTGTCATTCAGGCTCGCGTGCAGCACTCAGCTCAGAATCTGGCAGAGGATATGCAAAGATGACAATTTGTTCATTATCCGAACCATTGGAAAAGGCAAATAAAGCACACTAACCTGCTTTATTTCAAATCAGGTCATTTTTTTTTTTTTTCTGAGCTATAAAGCAGCATTGGCAACCACTTAAGAATTCCAGCATTATGACTGTATATCATCATTATCACCTACAGTAGATTATGAATAGGTATTTTCTTACAATACCACATGAAGCCTGAGAAAATGAAAGACGTTTTCCTACTCTTTAGGCCTTTTGGGGGTAGAAAGAGGCATGGAAAAAGAGAATTAAATATTAACAGAGCAAACAGATCACTAAGCAAAAAACAATTAAATAGCACAGCATCCATTCAACAATAACACCAAATCATGATGCAACTGCTGAGCGTGGGGTGACATACTAATCATGGATTAAAGGGACTGATTTGTGTCTCATGAGTATTCATGGGCAAAACCTGATACGTGCAAACTGATCTCAGGGAAATATGTTTTGTGGGAAACATGAGGTTATACCAGTGTCTGAGCAAAATGATGATGGCTTTTCTTGACTGTGCCTTAGGGAAAAAGGAAATATTTACCTTTTTATCTCCTACTTTCTTTTTTTTTTTGTGGAGTTGTTTTCCTCCTCTCTGCAGAAATGAGACACGGGTTTTTCCCATCTACCTGCCCATCCTTGTACTTGCCTGTACAAATACAGGTGATCGTAAAAAACCACTCCCATCATTTGATGTCACCCAGAAAATCAAAGGTTAGAATGAACCACGGAGCATGCCATCGTGGGCAGTATTCCTCTAACGGCATCCAGTAGCCAGTGTTTCCGAAGATGAATCACCCCTATAAACAGAGAATGAGACGGTGTAAATCCAGCCCCGTACCAGATGTGCTGTCAGCAATTGCACATGGCTTATCACATGGGGAAGAGGCCATGGGACAGCAAATAGAAAAATGTCCTGCCTCGCTGGGAGCGTCTTTTCTGTACCATTAGACTTGCCTGGCTCGGCTTCAGTGCAAAGATTGCTGTTAGTCATACAGTACTACACAAACTTTTTTTTTCCGGTTACCTTCAGCTCAGGATGTAGGAAAATTAAAAACACTATTGGGCCAAATTATGGTCTCCTGGAGAAATTTCCCTTATAGACCAGAGAAGACCCCAAGAAACCAATGAGTCCAACTAGTCGCGTATTGAGAAAAAGTCAAATACACTAAATAGCTTCCCCTGTACTCACTCCATGAGGGTGAAGAAGGTCACACCCCCCTCGTGGAAAGCCACAGAGCTCTGCAGCTCTTCCAGGATCAGTCCTGTTTCCTGCTCCTACTGCTACTGGGCCTTGCATCATGGCATTGGAAGTCTTCTGCTGGCCTCCAGCCACTGTTGAAGCCATCAGGTAGCAGATACAAGAGGATTAGAGCTGCCCAGGCCCCCTTAACTCCTGGGGTCAAGGACCAATGTGCCTCCTCTGCTACGCTCTTCGTTCTCCACTCTCACATGCCTCACTCGGCGTCCACCTGCCTTTCCCCAGTCCCCTTTCAGCCCCAGGAAGGAAAATTGTCTCTAGTGGTGTCTGAACACCAGCTATTGCCATGTAGGTAGGGGGCCATGTGCTTTGTGAAAAAGACTCTCGGGAAATATCTTTCACAATATCTTCCACTAAACAACTACTCCAAAACAAGGAGGAGGCCACCCGTGACTCCAGCGTCACTGAGGAGGCCATGGCTGGGTATCCTAAGGCGTCTGACTTACACAGCTCCAGCCGTGGTAGAGCAGACTGGTTTCTTTTCCCCATTTTACAATTTGGAAAGTCCCCGATTCCTCCATCTACATCCTCATCTCTGACATCAATCAACAATGTTGGTGCAGGACTGTTTGTTAATATTGAGATTGCTCTTCTCAATCAGCCTCTGAGCAGTTGTCTTCCTTTCTGCACAGTGAAAAATCCAGCAGCTAAGGCAGTACATTTTTATAATCTTAATGGAGCTCGTACTTTAAAGGAGCTTAAACAGTGGGAAAGGCCCTGTGGAAAATCCAGTGTTTTCATATGCAAGTCAGGTTTTTGGTTGTGTATTAGCTGCTGTTATTTTCAGTAGCCGGTGTTTCATTTCTATTCAGAAGCAAATGTAAAAAAGCAAGTGAGCAATTTATAATGAAATAATCAATGCTGGTGGTGAATTCGCTGGTGCCTGTGTACTTAGCCTTGCCTATGATCAGAAATTTCTCTTGGGGGCAGCATTTCTTACGGAGATGGATGGATTTATTTTCCTTCTTCAAAATGTTTACTAGCACATCTAGATCTCCTGCTCCAGCCGTACTGCTGGTTGAGGGCCAAGAGCTCCCCCCGCTAATGCCAGCGGGGAAGAGTAGAAGCATTGCGAGGTGGAACAGCAACCCAAAGACAACCCAAAGGCAGGCCACTGTCCCTATCCCTTCCCCTGAAACCCCCCGCTTAGCAGCCTCGGGTGAAGCATTCATGAGAAACTTGCAGTCCACCCAACCTACCGCCCATGGGGCTTCAGAGCCCCTCCGTCCCCCCAGGGTGGGCTTCACGGGAGCGCCAAAGCTCAGGCTGCCTGCAGCGGCACCACGCACCAGGGGATAACTAATGCTGGTGGCTATCTGAAGCTATATGTCCCCACAGCAAGACGAAGCGTATGGAGCTGACTTTAGGCTGCCGAGAGCCCTAAGTCACCTAACGTCTGCCCACACTGCTTGCTTTGGTGCAGCAGGGATGCCCTTGGCCTCAGGTGAGTAGTGTTAAAAATCTGTTTAGGAAAAGTAAATAAATGCCGCTGCCGCAAGCTCCAGCGGGCGCAAGGAGCTGTCACGGTGCACTGGGCTGTCTCCTGTGACGAGACAAGTGTGCCCTCGGCCACCCCAGGGACATGAGTGAGGGCCCGAGCCTCGGCATGGGCAGGACACTGCCTCCTGCCCTAAGGGGCTTGTTTTAATGGTGTGGGACACAGACAGGGCTGTGGTCAGTAGGCTGGGGACCACGCCAAGGTGACAGGGAAAATGCAGCCAAGTCATGCTCTGTGTAGGTCCGACGCAGGAGGCTGCCCCACACACATGCCAGGAGGTTACAGAGCTACAAATGTTTAATTGCTTTGCCCATATCAGTCCCAGTAGGTGAATGAAGCCCTGCAAGGTGGATGGGAGAAGCAGATGCAGTGTTTGCTTTAATGCTCAGGACTACGGGCTCTGAAACCCCGCTGGTTTCTCAGGAGCATGCATCCAAACTAGGTGAAAAATGTAGCTGAAGATAGCTAATTAACTGCATGGCCGTTAGCAGTCCGTGAGGATTCAACTCTCCTGTGAACTAAACACGTGAAGAATATGGCTGAGGTTCAACGTCTTGGAAAGAAAGTGTTGATGAGTGCAGGACTGAAGAAACTAAACAGTACATTGTGAGAGAGATGAGAGTAAGAGCAGAAGGGTGTTCCTGCAGGGAATAGTCCCAGAAACCTGGATGATTACACAGCACAAAATAAACTGAGGAGCCTTACATCAACGAAACTTCACAAAACTTGCCAGGCGGGATGTCAGGAGTTCAGTATTTATCAACAAAGCCGTGGGGACAGTTGTACTTATAGCTAGCCTAATCATGGGAGCTCCAAAATAGACGCTTCTGAAAGCAGGCAGAGATAAACCCAGGCCATTTTTGGAAACCATCCTCTTCTTTTTCCCTTTCATTAGCTCCAGACCGCCTGGAAATTGAGGTGACTGATTTTCATCTTGCTTATGTGACCGTAAATCAGAAGCAAATTTAGCAAAGGCAAGAAGGTGATGTGGGTGTAGTGGGCTGGAATGCCTGAGAACCGTCTTTATTGTTATCATTAAGCTATAACTGCCTGTGGGACTATAAATCAGCCCACCCTGCCGATAACGGAGTGTCGGTAGCACTACACTTTCCGAACCAGCCTGAGCTGGTAGGGTTTTGTGGCAAGGCGCACTAGTGAATGCCTGAGCTCCTCCTCTATTAGGAAGAGCCGTGGCTCTTCCCTTCCCATCAGTGGTGTGGCTGGGCTGCTAAACCCCCTCTGCTATCTTCCCTGACGTCCAGATCTTTGTCCCTGCCTATGTTTTGCAGTGCTTCTCCGAGCAGACAGTCTATTCTGCAGACTTTGGGGCTTGTTAAATACAGCAGCTTTTCACAGGGGGAGCAAACACAGAGCAGGAGACTTTCCTGCAGAAATGACGCATAGCAAAGTGTAGCCTGCCTGAATTTATGCTGGATGTGGCTGGTTACCTTTACTCACTGTCCACAGGTTTGCGAGGATGAGAATCTTACCGCAGAGACATGCAGTTCTGTTTGGTGCTGTGGAAGATGCTTCTGGCCTTATATTTCTCTCCCCATCCATCCATCACAGCGCAATTTCCTGTCTTTTGTCTTCTTGCCGGGAATCTCCCCATTCCTGCTGTGCACAATGCTTCTTGCTCACATCAACAGCATCAGGGATCTAACCTGGGGTATCCCAGTGTCAAAACCATGAGGCTGAACTGACCGATAAAAGTCCCAGCAGCGGTCATCAAGCAGGTCGTGGACTTACACACGTCTCTGCATGGGGCAACGACTGGCAGGTGAGACAAGATGCCAGGCAGAGAGGGGTCCCTCATCCTCAGCTTCCTGGGGCCACTGCCACCCCGGGCCACGAAACCATCTGTGACTCCTTACAGGACACTCCTGGGAGGGCCTCAGAGGCACGGATCAGACCTGACACGTCTGGGCGTTACAGAGCGCTCATCTTGCAGCCTCCGTGTGTGTTGTAAGCAGGTCGTCTTGGCTTCGTGGCCAACGAAGAGGCCTCTTTTCACCTGCTGTCTGCCTTCGCATCCTTCGCTTCAAATGCCAGGGCACTGTTTTCCAACTGCAATACTCTGTCAGGTCTTGGGGGAAGGGAGAATAGGTCCTTATCTTTAGTATCATAAAAAAGAGCTACAGAAAACATATTGAAGGGTGTCTAGTCCTCCCCCTCTCAGTCTACACGAGTAAACATCCTTGCTTAGGTGTGCCTTTTACCATATTAATAGCTACTTCCCTTTCCGTAATCACTGGCTTATTGCTAAAGAAATTGCAGCAACGTTAATAGCCAGTGACCCACAAATTCAATACAACACCAAAGGTCACGGAGTTATCTCACGCAATGAACTTACTTTTGATGAATTGGTACCATTCCCTGGAACATTTTTACAGTAATTTTAAGAGTCATAACATCTTACCATGTGCTGCTTCAACTTTTTGACATGCAGCTAAAAATAGCAAGCGCTGCAAAGCCTGGGAGAACAGCCTCAAGTTCAGATCTGAGCTGAAAATCCCCAGCGTTTCAGGATGTTCGCATGAGTGTTTTGATTTCAACACACCATAAAGACAAGGTTAAACCGAGAAGTTTGGATATGAGTCCAGAGCAGGAAGAGGACAGGTAAAAAAAACGCGTGCCTGCCTTCATCCTATTTCTGTTGAAAGAATCGCAGTATCAAAAGCCTGGCAACCTATTTGAACGCAGAGGCCAACTCAAAACGATAAGTGATTACAAGCAGATGCTGCTCAGGCTTGGGCTGCTGTGCTGTTTGCCGTCTGCCACTGTGTCACCACACGGGTGTAGTCCCCCATCTCGGGTCTTGCTCACCCACTACGCAATGTATAGCTCTGCTCACTTGCCTCACCGGGTGGGTGGGAGGGCACGTTAGTCGTTTTGGTTTTGCCAAGCACTTTGAGACCGTTGGATGAAAGGTGCTGTTATTATTATCATTGATTGCGGCGATTTGCTGGCTCTCCCCTAATTCTCCGCCCTACTGGGAAGGCAGATGCTTGGGGAGGTTCTGAGCTCCGAGGAGAAGGAGCGGATGTGTACCAGGAGGCCCGACGAGCGAGGGGCGGTGTGAACGCTGCGTGCCGTGACCCCACAGAGGCCAAGCCGGGGCTTACAGCCTCCTGCCACGGACGTTCCTGCCCTGAGCTGACGGCTCGGGTAAGGGAGAGGATCCCTGCGCTTTTTATACTTCTGATTCCTGAGAAAATGTGGAAGCTTAGACCATTTTTGTTTGTGTTTCCATAACTCCCCTCCTGCTTTTCTTTGATTTGGCCTGGATAATCTCGGTGGTGGGCTGTTCCAGCCCCCCGGGACGTGGGGTGACTGCATTCGGAGCGGCGAGGAGGAGGCTCTGCCTTGTTTACGTTTCGGAGCATGAATGCTAGCTTGCAATCCTGTGGGCTGTTCCGGTTATCAGGCACAGCACTGCTCCGCTGGCAGCTCCCCCATCGCGAGTTGTAGCGAGCGATGCGCTGCGTTAGGTAATCCGCAGTGTGGGAAGGGTGAACACCCTGCCATTTACTGGTTATTTATACACCCAGATTGGCTTTCGCTGCCTGCCTATTTCCTTTTTTTTTTTTTTTTAAAGGGGATTGTGAAAATTCAAAAGGTCTTTTTTGAAACTCTCTCCCCTCACCCAGATGTGGCTGAGGGCATTTTCTTCTGTAGCCCCCACCGCTCCCACCAAAACCTCCAAGACACATTGCCGTGCCGAAGCCGTTGCGAGGCAGCCCCCGCACCACCGGGACGTGCCATGAGGGGAAGCCTGGGGATGCACAGGAGGACCAGGGCCGCAGAGGTGCCAGGCAGTCCAGCCCAGGGAGAGCAGCATACCCTCGCAAGGGTTTAAGACCTAAGGCTGGAAAATCAACCCTTTCGCTAAGGCTTAAAGGCACATTTTGAGACTGCACGTGCTGTGAAACCCGGGTGGATGGGTGCAGACGTTCCTCGTTGGGTTTGGATGGGACCAGCATGTCTGCTGCTCCGCGTTTCTTGCCATCCGCCGTTAGATCTGATCTGTGCAGGCACTGTGGGTCCCAGTCGTTAAATCCTGGGCAAGCTTGTGTGTGATGCTTTGCGGTGACAACCCAAGCTCGTGTTGTGTTTGCTGGGCTGTAGACAGGAAGAAAGATTGTCAAGACCGAGTCTTCTTCTTCTACCCGTCTGTCCACTCTTCCTTTTACAACGGGGATTTCTGTATCGTTTCCCTCACAGAATACTACCACACAAACACCGCAGGAGAAATAACAGCACAGTGAAGTTTAACACTGCCCTGGTCCCGTTGTTAGACGCGGTGAGGTAACCAGGCTGCTCTTTTCTGCCACAGGAGGCTCCTAGGCAAAACCAATAAAATGTAGAGGAAAATATTTTGCACTTGTACAAAGTCTCTTCTGCCAGGAGCTCTCAGCGTCGCACCCACAACAATGAATCGCGCCTCACAACGCTCCTTTGGGGCGGATTAGCACAATCACACACTTTTTGGATGGCTATGTTAGAGCCAGTTAAGGTCAAAATCATTCATTCCAGTCTGTTCTGCTGCGTGATAACTGGATCAGCTCAGCAGGGCACCTAATCTGTGGGTCGTGGGGCCCTTCTCCTGACTGCCCACAACGTCAGCGTGAAGCAGCAGATGCTCAGGCATTCCCTTAAGCTATTTCCCACATGCTGAAAAATACCGGGATTCTGCAGGGACTCGCGCGGCAGAAAGTGATTAGCAGGCTGAGCTGAGAAGCCCAAGAACCTGATAAATTCCCAATTTCTACTTACTGTCCCCTGAGGACCTATACAGCGGGAAAAGTGCCCTCCTGTGGGACTTTTCCACCAACCACGGCCCCACTGGAGGAGGACCTGTGTGCTGCCAGCGGCTCCCGTGGGTCCGTGTCACCAGAGGGCATCGCTGAGACTCGTAGAGCCCGAACTGGGCTTGGGTTAGACCAGGAGTGCTATGGGGACAATAAACAGGAGCATTTTATGTATATCGCTGTTTACCCTATATCGAGCCTACAGGCACCACCCTACAAGTACCCCTTGTGCCTCAGGCTCGGAGCTGCCCGCAAAGAGCAGCAACAACCAAGACCGCGCAGGGGTCGGGGTTGGGACAGGAGCTGTACGGGCAGCGGAGACTGCGGCTGCACCTCCTCATTCTCCTCGTCACCACGTGGCCGTTGTCCTTCTGCAGGGCCAGCAGCCTAGCAGTAATTAAAATAAATAAATAAATGAACAAAATAAATGCATAAATAAACATAGATCCTCGCAATGCAAATTAAGGCCATATTGCAGGAGAAATTGAATCCAAAGAATGCAAACAGCCAAACAAACAAACAAACAAGCAACAAAAGAAAACCAATTATTTTTTGAGGGAGTCACAAATGAGTAAACAAAACAATGAATGCCTCTGGCCTCCAGCGTCCGTGCACTGGCACTATCGCAGCTCCCCGGGAGCAAGGCCTGGCCTTCCTTTTGGAGTCACTCCTGCCTCACCGTGATGCCCCTCTACCCCGTGGCTTGTTTATCTCAGATTAAAATGATTTAATTGTGACACACGGCTTTGTCCGATGCACCTGGCACCATTTTTTTTCGGTTAAAGCCATACGGTAGACAAACTCCCAGAAGGACGAGGATTTCTTTTTTCATTTTCCTTGTGGCATCCACTTTAGAAGAAATTAATTTCTCGCCCCTCCTTGATTGGCCATGCAGTCTTACAAGATTTCCCTGCATCGTTTGAAAACCAGTGTAGACGGTTGGTCTATTGTGAGAAACCACAGGGAGTTTTTAAGCTGTCGCATCGCAGTTACCAGCTTTAGCTTCACCAGGATGAAAATAGACAATAGCGAGAGGAAGGGGGTTCTGGAGATCTCCAGCTCACTGTTTCCAATTAGGAAGCGACTTCGGCTCATTCCACCGCTGCAGCCAGTCTTCGTTAGTGGCACAAATTGTTCGAATCCTCGCTCAGGCTCTGATTCAAGGAAACTTCCCTGTTCAGCAAAGCACTTCAGCATGTGCCCCAGTCCTGCTGAAGTCAATGAGGTTGACGCAGACGCTCCAAGCAGATCACAAGCTTCTCGGCCTTCCCCGAAACGGCGTCCCCCGGCCTGCGGGACATGGAGGGCGGGGGGAGTCCGCCGGTCCCCACCGCGCCGCCCCGGTGCTCCCTCACACCACCTCCGCGGCCTCAAGACCCGACTCTCGCGCTCTTGTCTCCTCGTACTTTGATCCAAGCTTAGCTTAAGCACAGGCCGTCCTGCTGCTTTCGGCACCTCGTTACCCGAAAGGGCAGTCCGGTCTGCGTCTGTGTGCTTTAACGAACCAGCCAGTGATAAATTTACTATTTACCCCACTTCTTGGCTAATTTTATTGATTTTAGCCAGGGATTATTCAAGCTTTCTGGCCGAGTACGATTCCACGTCAGTGTGGGTGGCAGGATCTGTCCCTCATTTAGTGTCCTTCCTAGTTTATTGCCTTTGTTTCTCTTTTCACAGATTAATTACAAACATCTCACTCTGTGAACTCCCACTGTATGGTGGTTGTGTGATCTCAGCGCCATGAATTATAGATGCCTGACATATCACACCAAGCTATTACGATTTTTTTTTCCACAAGCAAGCTATGAATTATGAAGAAGATCTATTAAATTTATAATATTCTCTATCGTTGGTATAGGAATGGGAAGGCACAGCCTGATGACGCCTTTATATCGCCCTCCCCTCCCCCTCCGGACTCGGGCAGAGCAGACAACACAAGTCGCAATACAGAATCTGTGTATTTAGGAAAAATGATTGATGTTGTAAAGATGTCGGCCCGGAGTCCCTCACGTTAGTCAGAGGAGCATATCTCACGGGTTTATTCGGATTGCCGGGGGGCTGCTGCGGGCCCAGGACCCCTGTGCGAGGGGCTGCGGGCGACACGGCCCCACAGGAACGGCCCCACCACCTGTGCCAGCTGCCCTTGGCTTATTTTGTGGGAAAGCTGAGGGCAGGAGGTGCTTCGGTGGAGGAGTGGCGGGAGGTTTTGACAGAGGACTGTGAACACCGGAGGCCCCACCAGAAGCTACAAGAGCAGCGGCCCTCAGGTGTCTCCCTTCAGCCATTTCCCCTCAGGGGTCTCCCCTCGGCACCCTCCCTGCAGCCATTTCCCCTCAGCGGTCCCTCCTCAATGGTTTCCCCTTGGGTCTCCCCTCAGAGGCCTTCCCTCAATGTTTCCCCTCACCCATTTCCCCTCTGGGGTCTCCTCTCGGCCATTTCCCCTCAGTGGCCCCTCCTCAACCGCTTCCTCTCAAGGCTCTCCCCTCAGCCATGTACCCCCCAGGGGTGCTCCCCTCAGCCACATCCCCTGCCTGGGGCTCTCCACTCAGCCATGTCCCCCCCAAGGGTGCTCCCCTCAGCCATGTCCCCCCAAGTCTCTCCCCTCAGCTGTGTCCCCTCAGGGCTCTCCCCTCAGCCCCCCTGGGTCTCTCCCCTCAGCCCCCCCAGGCTTTCCCCTCAGCCATGTCGCCCCAGGTCTCTCCCCTCAGCCCCCCCAGCCCTTCCCCTCAGCCATGTCCCCTCAGGGCTCCCCCCTCAGCCGTGTCCCCCGGGTCTCTCCCCACAGCCCCCACAGGCGCTCCGCCGCGGGCAGCCCGGGCCGGGGGCGTTGCCCCGCCCCCCGCCTCCCCTCCTCCCGCGCGGCGGCCCCGCCGGCAGCCCCGCGCCGTGCCCGCGCGCGGTTGGTGATGTCAGCGTGTTATTGACTCTCCCAGCCTGAATGACTGAGCACCGGGGAGGGGGCGGGGAGGCCGCGCCGCGCGGCGCCCGGCCAGGCGGAAATGGGCGCGCAGGCCGGGGCGGGGGAGGGGCGCGCCGCCGCCGCGCGGGGGGAGGGGCGGGCGGCAGGCGGGGCGGGCCCGGCCGCTGGCGGGAGGCGCCGCGAAATGGCGGCGGGCGGGCGGCGGGCAGCGGCTTCTCTGCTGCGCCTCGCTCCGCGCCGGGCCGGCCGGGGTGGGTCAGGCCGCGGCCGCCCCAGCTCCCCGGGCTGCGGGGCCTGGCGCCCGGCGGCGGGCAGCCCCTTCCTCTGTGGGAACACGGGGTGGGACAGGCCGCAGGCGCGGGGAAACGCGGTTGACACCTCCCTGCGTTCGTAATGGCCCTCAGCGAAGTGCTAACGTCGGCAGGCGTCGGGGCGTGGGGAGTCGGGGCCCGAAGCGGGCTGCGTGCGCCCGGCTCCCCCTGTCCACGGCTGCTGCCGGTAGCACCGCGGGACTTGGGGCTGGCGACACGCAGTGACCAGCGAACTGCCAATGTCCTTACGCTATCCTCAACCTGCGGGCTGTGTCTGAGACGTGCAGGGTTTTTCTGGATTGCATCTCTACGGGACAGCCTCTTCCATATTCCTGCCCGGTCCCGCTCCTGCCCAGGCTGTCGGTGTCTTCCCGGCAGCCCGGTTGCTGCAATATCCTTTTTCTCTCGCCCTGACACGTCCCAGCCCACTCTGCTCCACTCCACTCCATCCAGAACGTAGCTGCAAAGATCACCTTCCTTAGCCCGTCCCGATGATGGCGTCACCCTTGGCGCACCTCCACCGCCTCACCTGCTTTATCGCAGCACACGGACGTGTCTTGCTCTCACTTTCCCGGCCAGTCGCGCTGTGCCCGCACTGTCTCTCATTCGGGATCAAACAGAATCTATCACCTACTTCTTCAGTGTTCAGACAAGCCATTTTAAGCTTTGCCATGTGTTTCCAACTTGGCTTTGCCATGAGGCTTACAATTTATTGCAGCGGTGAGGCTGCTGGGGTGCTGCGTGCCCTACTCAGGAGCGTTGCCTCATCACATTTTCCTGTCTGCTTCTTCCCATGCTTTGCCTCTAGACTCGTAGCCAGGTTGGGAGATCCTTGAGATGAGGAGTTGTGTTTCTAGTTGGGAGACAGGCATGGAAAGGGCGTGCTGGGTGTGGGGCACGTTCCCCTGCTCAGCTTGGATCAAAGCAAAGGATTAAGCAAGAAATAGCCTCTGCCTGTAGCGCTTGGTCACTACCACTGGTATTTTTTCCTGCCCAGCAAGCCGTGGTTGATGGCAGGAGCTGTGAGCAGTGCCGTGGCTTTGTCAGGCACGAGTGGATCTCGGTGTCCGGAGCTGAGGCTTCTCCCCCAACCCAGACCCATAGGATATCAATTTCTCGGGCCATTCAAATCACCGGGAGCTTCCCCACCGACTCCCCGTGAGGCAGGACCAGACGCAGGGTGCCTGCCCTCACGGCGGTGGGAATCGTCTGCACGGAGAGCAATATCTGCCCTGTTGGTGGGGTGTAACAGGCGTCAGCGCAGTTCAATGAGGGACACGGGGAGAAGATGATGGCACTTAATTTTTAGGCTAGCTTGATGCTATCATTGCAAACAGCAGGCACCCATTCTGAGCATTTGGCCAATATTTATGGGATCGAATATCTGCTAATAGCAGGGAGGTTTAAATTGTGGGATACGGAAACAGGCCAGAAGCAAATGCCCCAGTATTCATTTCAGTGCACGCACAGAGTGATTAAAGCCCAGACTGTCATTTACCACCTGAAAGCCGGGTCTCGCGGGATAAAGCACAAGGAGAGAGATTTGCAGCGTAGCCGAATCCTCTTGTCCGTGCCCAACAGGAAGGTAGGGACTTTACCGGAGCATCCCGTGTGTGATGCCTCTGGGAGCTGCTGGAGCCAAATGAGACGGACACAACAAATGCCTTATGGATATAATCGTTCACAGGCACAGCAGAAGGAAAGGAAGACTTTTATAAACAATTATCCATGCAAGCTGCAAGAGTAGCATTTGCACTAGCTCTCCAGGGCCCTGATAATACTCCCTGAGACATGCAGAGATGGATAGGATTTATAAACCGTGGATGGGTATTTCCTATGCTGCAGCTCTCTCAGCAGTATTATTCCATGAAGCTCTCTGTAGAAGACATATATGTTCATGAAAACATTTTATAGCCCTGTTGAGCTGGGATTAATATCAGACAAGAAAGTCCAGACCACGTGTACTTTGTTCTTCCCAGCACATTTCTGAGTCCACAAATAGAAAGGAGCCCGCAGGAGCATATGACTATTAAGTAACTAATATTCTTGCAACTTGATGCAATTTTGGCATTTCATACACGGTTTTCACAATAATTTACAGGCGATGCATTTCTTCAGAAGCAGGCAGCAGTTACGTACGCTTCCAAAGACAGTGTCTCAACCTATAGATGTACAGATATAAATAATACTTCTTGGTATATAAAAGCTATTAGTCAGTGTCGCATGCGACATTCCGCAGAAAGTCACTGGTTGAACCCAGTGAATGGTTTTCAGTCACCCGAAATGTGTTGCGAGTTGCCCTGCCGTAGGGGTGTATCTAATAAGGCATCGCGCCTCCTTGCAGCGGTGGCATTGTGTAAAACCCTACAAACACCCGCCCCGTCCTCACCCCTGAGGTCCCCCGCACTGTCCCCTCTCACTCTCCTCCTTTTTTAGGACTGTGATCTTTAGGAACACCTGTTTGTAGATGCTGATTAGTAGTGATCATAGAGCGCCTTCGAGTAGCAGAGAAGGATGTGAGTTGACCGGAACGTTTTTGGAAGCGGCGGTCAGTTGGATGAAGCTACCAAGGGCAGAGATGGGCTCTCTTTTGGTGCCTTCAAATGGGGCTCTACGTGCCTTTCTGCAAGGAACTGACTACCCAGCGCAACACAGTATAGGGAACTTATTGGACAACACAACGCTGTGGCTGGAGGGAATTGAAGGAGATGTGACATTCAGGAGGTCAGATGATGAGAAACCCATCTGCCCTTCGGCTCCAAGCTCCGGGGAGAGAGGAGATAGCAACATACCAGCCCCAGTTGCAACTACTGACACTGAACCAGGCCACCTCATTTTTGAAACAACTACTCTATTATACTCATGACAGCCTGTTTTGTTGAAAATGCCAGGATCTATTTCATGAATAACATGTATGACTACTGTAGAGTCAGAAGCTTCCTCAACAGAGAAAAGCTGATTCATCTTTAACGGGCTAGTATGGACCCATTTTGACTTACACCACCATGAGAATGAGCAGGGCCATCTCCAGAGATCCGATTCCCCTTCCATTAGAAGGGGAATATCGCTGCCTTGCAATATTATCCATGCACAGAACTTCTTCATGTGGAGCGAGCTGCAGGATCGGTTTAGCACAGCAGAGCCTTCTCTCTTCAACATGATGATGAAATCTTCTTACCCGCCTTGAACAACCCCATCAACGTTTGCTCTCAGCTCCGCCGCTGTATGACCAGGGTGTCCCTGTGCATTGCACAGTCAGTGGTGTGCACAGAGCCTTTCCATCCGCCTATGGGAACCTATAGTATCTTTAGGCTATGCCTTGTTTTAAGGGAGTCGGTATTTGAGGCAACCAAGGATGCGCAAGCTATGCCTGTCTCGACTGCAGCCCTCTTGCCGGGCCGGAGCGCTGTCAGATGAGCGTCTTGCAGGGAAGCTCTTAAAAGGGGAGCCGAACATGTTGTGCCGAACATGTTTTGTTTTACATTAGGCTTATAATTTTAGGTCTAATGTTTGGTTTGGAAGCTCAAAGCCGTGCTCGAGCCCACAGCTGCCAGCTCTAGAACAGGCAGTGGTGTAATAGTCATTTAATTCCTCTGTACTGTAATCTGATGGTGGGATGTGCTCCCAAGCTGCTTTTAGGTCTGACTGGGGAACGAAATCAATCACAGAATGCACATTACAAGAAAAGCGCTGTTGGTGTCAATTACCTAAGCTCTGCGAACGTAACTCTTCTAATTTCCTGTTAAATCAGTAATGTTACCAATCTCAGTCTATTATTTTAATTAGGACTGTGACTGCAGTTGCTAGGAGCCGAGCGAGTGCAGACAAATGCGAATGTGTAATTAGTCCCACAAACGAGTGGCAAGTTGAATGTGTCAACATCGTGGATAGTTACAACATGGGGTGCAGCAGGAGGCCAAGTGATTTGGGCCAGATTCTGATCTCACTGGCCTCGGCGCCAGCCCCGGCGGCTCCGCCGAGGTCAGATTTACCCCAGATGTGAGCTGGGGTTAGGGAATCTGGATCTGGCCCCTGGTCATCACAGTTTCTTGGAGCTTCACCCTGGGTTATTTTTAAAATGTCTGATATCCCACCTTGTTTGATTAATTTATTTTTTTCTCGCCATAATGCCTCCTCAGAGCCAATTATCCTGCAGCAAGCGCTGCAGTCAGGTTAGCTGAACGTGGGTGTTCCCAGCGCCAGTCGGCACTGAATTCCAGCCCTCCCCAGGGACCAGAGCTCCTGGGGTGGGTATAGAAATGCTTGGCTCTCTCCTCTCCCTTCCTAGCTGTGAAAGAAACCTCTCAGCTTCTGTCACATCTGACTGCCTCATGCATCCCAAGAACAGCCTGCGCATTGACAAGGGAGGCAGGCGTACCGACAGCAGAGCAGCATTAGCTACCAACCTCGCCGAAAAAAATAAGCCAAGGACAGAATCCCTGGCTAAATATAGAGCTGAACTGGGAGTGAAAACAGTGTGGCAACGCAGCTCCATCAAAATTAAGAATGAAAATCTTAAGCTGCTGCTGGTTGATGGCCCCAGGCTGCTCACAGCGAGCACCGTACGCTGCAGGTCCAGCCCGCCGCGGTGCCTAGCGCAGAATGGCACGGGAGGGAGAGCGCCGCTTTTATTAGCACTTGGCTATCGGTCAGCGGTCCACGCTCCACAAATAAACGAATGGGCTGGGTGCGTGTCATCCCAGTTCACGTGTTACAGAAATAACACTGGACTGGAACCAGAGTTAACACAGCTGAGGCTGGGGATGCAGCTGATTTTGAGAGGGAGGATGGCAGAGCCTAGTTAGGCTATACCTGCCGTTGGAGGCAAACCTGATTTACAGCTCAATCCATCTTCTACACTCTAATTTCCCTGCTTTAGTAGGTCACTCTCCCACTTCACAAGGTACTTCTTTTGGAACAAATAGACTAGGAAAAAGTCAAGGGTTTAATGTATATTAGATGGACTGATTCAGTCGCCTTTCCAAGACAAAAATATTACAGAAATAGGATGATAAAAGGGAGAGCACCTTGAGGTTTTTGTGTGAAGGTTATTCATAGGGGACCTGAGCATCACGTAGTGATACTGTGGCAACCTGACCATTGCAATGCTGTAGGTCCCGGTACCTCATTTGGGGCTGGCTATGGCTTCATATTCTCACTCATGGGTTGGTTGGGTTGGGTTGGGTTGGTGTTTTTCCTCCTCTCATGACTTTTAAACAGAGGTCAGGGACCATTACTGGACGCATTCACCTTTGAGCCCGGTTCCTCAGTGACGGAGCCTCTGCCATTGCCGTGTAACAGCCGCTGCAATTTTGCAGGGGGTGCCTTACGCAAGCCATTGTTTTCTTCCCACTTACTTTCCTTCAGTCCTACAGGAAATCGCTTTAACCAAAACCACATTGCATCTGTGATAGATATAATAATAGTCCGTTGTTACTGTCACCGATGGGATTTCAGACTTCATCCCTAGCCCAAAGCACGTGTCTCCTTGTGACAGAAAAGCCAGCAGGCCGCTGTCTGAGCAGGGAGCAGAGGAAGGAGCCGAGGCTCACCAGTTGTGATCATCAGGCGCCTTGTCCACCCCAGAGAGAGCCCTGGAACGGGTTGCTGTCACCGCAGGCCTCCAAGTTGTTGCAAGTCAACATATTCGTAGCCTGGATCAAAGAGCCCAGGGGCTGGGTAGGGCTCCCTGCTGCCTGCGCACCCCACGAGGCGCCTGTTCTGTGCAGAAAACACTGGTCTGTAGAGAATCGCCATCCCCACGCCCTTCTGGCCTGAAGGCAGCGAGGACACTGCAGGAGCCACAGCACGGCACGTGCTCCGGTGATCTTTTACTCCAGCTTTCCGCTGGAGGGGAGGTGTAAAGCAGCTGTACGTGCACAGCTCCGGGCTGTCGGGGCAGGTTCCTTCCACCGCCGCACAGCCCTTTGAGGTGAAAAACGGTTACCCCGTGATTAAAGTCTGTGTGATGTCATGGATGTATAAAGACATCCATAGCCATAAGATTGTGCAACTAGCTTGTAATGTGCATGTTAATAAGGCTATTAAGGTTTACAAATATTCTGCTCTTCCTTACAGTTTATAATTTAATTAATTGCCAGTTAATTGTCTTATTTTCCCCCTGTGATTGATGTCACTGAGTGGGATTAGGCAGCATCAGATGACAGAGGAAGCAGGAATGAGTGCAGCATCCTATGGTGGTATGAGAGGAGATGTTTTTATGGACAAATCCTTTCCGACATGGATGAATACCTCAATGAGATATCACAGAGTATCAGCTCAATACATATTGTAATGGGATCATTAGCGGAGGTACCAGCTGTGTGAGGTTTGTATTCACAAGCCACGAGTAAGTAACAGGGAAATATTGGCTCCTTGGAAATGTTTGCCAAGCGTAAATCTTTCCCTTTTTACAGAGCCAGTGCTCAGTTTACATAAAATGGGAAAATATTCTCTAAGGCCCATGGGACTACTCCGGCTACCCCTGAAGTCAGTCACGGTAGGGGAGCCTTTGGTGGAGCAAGGGAACCTAAACGCAACCCTATTCGGCAATATTTTTCCACGGGGAAAAAGTAAAGAGGAGCGTCTTTCATCAGTGTGCGTGAGCCAGGCAATCGCTCCGTCCCTAAAACAAGAGGCATCTTTATTTCTAAGCAGGGAAGGTGTGACGGCTGAGCAGACACCGTATCTTCTTCTCTCCCAGGAGCAGGATTTCGAGTCTCTCACCGGGCTTGTTCGCACCCTGCCCACCCCCAAATGCATGTTTGATTGACTGGTCTGTGCATCAAAGGCGTCCGGATGCGCTGGGAGCATTGCTCCTTCAGGTGCCGTCGTGCATGGGGACTGGGGAAGCTTGTAACCATGCCAGCCACGCGGGTTGCTTAGTCTCAGGGCGGCTCTTGACCTGCACGCTGCGGAGGAGAATAAACCTGGAGATGCTGCAGAAAGTACTGCAGAGATTTTGCCTTCCCTGAGTCATTCTGGGTGACCGAAGGCAGCCAGCTCTGGATGGGAAAGGCATGCCTTTAGCTCCCAAAGCCTGCAGCAGTGCCAAGCAAGGGGTCCAGGGTAAACGAAAACCCAGTCTCAATGCGACTTTTGACCGGACTTTGATCGCATTTCAGCAGAATAAACCTGGAGCAGTTCCAGTGGCTTTGGTGCGAGCGGGATCAGACTGTGAAACTGGGCTGAACAGCAAATAACCTGTATGTTCCCGTCTGGGTGGGCGTGCGACATTTGAATCTGTGCATAAATCCGCACGAACTAACTGGGTTATTTCTGAGGCTGTAATCGGAACAAAAAGTCAGCCAAACTGCATCTGTCTCTTTTAATTCATGCCTTCCATTTTGGGGACTTAGCCTTTAGAAACAGCTATCGGGGATTACATAAAAGAGATTAGCTAACGCTTCTGCATAAATCAAGGCCAGCGCAAGATGTTTCCTACGTGCGTTGCGAAAGCCGGGGCTCGGGGAGGACAAGTTCCTCCCCGGGGAGCGAGGCTCCCCTCGCCCCGCGCGCAGGCGGTGCAGGAGCTCGGTGGGGCCGAGGGCGAAACCTTCCCGCTTCTCAAAGCGGCCTCGCAGAAGAAAAAAACACTCTCGAAGAAAACACGTGCACGGTGGGGAATGGTCTGCCCCGGCTTTGTCTGGTGTGGGGTTTTTTCAAGAGAGCAGATTTTCTAGCCAAGTTACATGATGGAAACAGTGAAAGAAAGGAAGGGGCAGGAGAAAACTTTGTTGTAAACCAGATTTCCATGTGTGAATGCAAATGAATCTCGCTGTTAGAGGAAGAGCCAAACCAGAACATGTTACATTTACTGTTTTAGCGCAGTTGCTAACAAAGTATCTTGATGTGAACGCTGTTGGATGACTCAACAAATCTTTTTCTTTGTTTCTTTTTTCACTTTGAGGCAATGTCATCATTTTCCCCGTTTGTTGCTCTGTTAACATGAAGGGTGAGGTTGTCCCAGGGTCAGGGGAGTTGGAATTTCCCTTCCAGCGTTGTCTTACTGCTCCTCTCCTTTTTTTCTTTCTTTTTTTGCTGCAGGTCAGAGCAGATCTATAATGAGGTTGCTGGGTGAAGGCTCAGCGCCGCTCTCCCATTCGATCTGCCCTGGATAGTGCCAGTCCCCTGACGGGAGAGCACCTGACTCGGCATTGTCCTTCCACCCCGTCATTGTTATGTCCGCATCCCCGCTTCCCTAATGAGTTTTTAAGCCAAAAATACCAAAAGCAGTCTCGAGTTTTTGATTCCTTCATTTTTGAGGAACTGAGTTTCAACGCTGCTGAACACCAGTAGGTCCCATTAGCTGGGAGGTCCCGTTACTCATCACTTCTTGAAATTGGGCCTAGAGTATCTCTTAATGGTATTTATTGCTTAGAGTAGAATTGTGCTTCAAACCTGAGCGAGACTGGGAGAAACCAAAGAAAGGGAGATTCACACCCCTTTCTTTTCAGGTGGGAAACTGAAATAAGGTGCAATTTAAGATCTGCCGTTTAAATGTGCATTGGCTCCTCATGAAGAAACCAGCTACCCAAAGGCATTTAGTAATTTTAAAAAAACAAGCACAAGGGTGCCCATTTCCTATTGAAATGCGCAGGAAATATGTGCCTAGGAACAGATCTGAAAACGAAGCTGGTTATCTTTCTTCATCCTTTGATCTGTAACATCTTTCAAAATCTGGCCTCCAAGTGATATGCCCAAGGATGCATGAAATCAAGTGCTGAATCTTTATCTCCTCCACTTGTGCATCTCTGCACTGCAATTCACAACGCAGATACATTCCTCCTCGGGACTCGTCTCGACTAACGGCAATCAACAAGACTAATCCCAGAAACAAGGATACTGGACAGACATTCACGGGGCGGAGGGGAAGGAGTGGTCCCCGGGAAGCCTCCACGCTCCGAATGACACGACGGTGAGTGACGGCCCCGCGCAGACGCCCTCCCCATTTCCTCCCATCCAGGTTGCAGCTGCGTCTGGCCCTCGATTCTCCCCAGATGTGCGATGTATTTAAACATCTGTACCAGTCTTGACCTACACTGAGGACCACGGAGCTAGTCATTTCCGAAATAACACCCGTAGAGACTCAGAGACCTTTTCATGCCAGAAAAACGCGGGGAGGAGAGCGCCTGTAGACACCAACCGCCTCTGTAGTGAAGGGAAATCTGAAGTTTCCCCTCTGCTTTTTCGTGCATAACAGCATCTGTATGCCTCATTTCCATCTTCACAGCTCCTGTAATTTACATAATGAACATGTGCAAAGCCTGAGATCTGGGTTCACTTTGTATCACATTTACTGTAGATGACCTTCAACGTATCATCAGAAATGTTTCCCAGGCAATTTTCCCAAAGGGTATGAATGTGAAACATAAGACCATCAGGAAAGGAAAAAAGGGAATAAAATCAGATTTCTGAGATATCCATCATTCAAATTTTTATTTTCTCTTCTACAGTAGGACAAAAATATTTGAGTAAACCTGGAGCGGTTCCAGTGGCTTTGGTCTGAGCGGGATCCTCCAAAAAAGGAGTTTTGACTTTAACAACTTGCTTCTTTAAAGCAAGTGTTGGTATAAGGTCCCTCAATAAAGTAACTTTAATTAGGTTTGCCTTCCTAGATCTGCAGAAAGAATATTTCCATAATAAAATGCATTTGAAGAAATGTTAAGTAGAGGAAAAAAATAATCAGGGAGCCAGTTTTATTTGCATTCCTTCATAAGCAATGGCTATAAAATGAGTTTATCCATTTTGGTCCCCTGATCAGGTAATGAATCTGACAACGTCTTGTGGCAAATAATTGGCAATCTAGGCAGAGATTCACAGCGGAGGAGGGATCCTGACCTCGAGGGACAGGAACAGGACATCAGCGTGAGAACAAGCAGCTGATGCTACTCCGGCCTCTGCTGAAGGTGTCAGGTGCAGCTCTGATTGCTCCTCCTGGTAGTGCTGCAACAAGCTCAAGGTGATAAACCAGGAACTGACCCGTTTTTGCTTCCGACGCCCATCCGCAACCAACTGTCCTTTCCAGCCCCCTTGCAAGTGCCAGCAGAGCTCGTCTGGCAGCGGCCTCGGAAACCGCACCTCTAGTATTATATTGAAGTTTCTATTACAGTGACGTGGGGCAGCAGGAGAGAAACTTCTACAGGTGTTGGTTGGGTTCTGGATAAGCACAACTCGGAGATAATCTCTCGTCTGAGGAGTACCTGTGAGTTTACTTTTCTTTTCTTTTCTTTTGCTGTTTGGGCTATTAAGCTGGTTATTGCTCACTGAAGCAATGGAGGATGCTTTGAAAGAAGAGGTGCGTTTTGTAACTGACTCAGGACTTCTGTTTGCATAGAAAATGAATTGAAAGCTGAAATACAGAGACTTATTCTGGTGATGAAGAAAGTATCTCATGTCAGCTGTCATAAGACCCTTCAGATAAAATGGATTTTAAACCCACCATGACAGGCATGTTGGAAATGCCTAAAGTAGATAAATCTGACACCGCTCCCATTGCTATAGGCTAAGCATATACAAAGTATTGCTCTACACAATAAGCCTGAGAAAGAACGAAATCTTTTTAGGGTCGTTTGTTCTTTTAAAATAGTGCCCCGTGTGCTCTTCTTTCAGGGCAGACCTGTATATTTATGTGCTGTCAGGTAATTATGATGTGACTGGTATTAGCTTGTATCTTCCTACCTCTTAGCTGTTGCAAGAGGTTTATCTGTGTATCCTGTGTGGCTTGATGCTACTGTTATAGGGTCAATGTACGGGTGAAAATGACAATCTGGGTGAATCTTCACCAGCTTGTGTCTTTTAGTGTGGTCTGGCTGTTGGACTCCAGTCATTAGCTTGGTCTATAGATAATTGTATAATTTAAGTATTTGGAACATAGGCTGCATGTTGCAAACTTTCCACCTTGGGACCAAGAAGGACCAAGGAGGGGTTAGAGGGAGGAGAGGAGCATCTCTGTCCTCCGGGCCCTGTAAGGGACCTCCTGTCCTCGGCGGCTGCTGCGCCTGGCACCGCGAACGGGACCAAAAGAGGGGTGTGCGTGTGTGTTGTGTGAGGCCTGTGGCGTAACGTTGTCCTGAGCCAAACGGGGGTTCTCTGCAGCTCCCCTATCCATCGTCCTAAAATGATGTGAATCTGCTCTCGTCGCAGTTCAGGACTGGTGGGCCTTCCTTTTGGATTGGGAGGGTTTATGCCTTTAGCCTTCAAACCCAAAACCGCCCAAACGGTGGTCGCTGGGGAAGCGCCGCGCTGAAGTTGTGAGCAAATGGTTAACGTAGCTGCGTGGCAGCTGGAGAAGCTGTTCCTGGGGCTTAGGAATGCTTCCTCCTTTCATGCTGCCTTTTTGGGTTTTTTTAATGGTACCATATAGTGTTTAATAATTCAATATATACATAATCCAAAATAAACACACTAATTAACCTTTGTTTTGAGAAATTTAATTAGTTAATGCTTAGTCTCTGTTTGGATTCCAAACACTTTGGAGTGGGAAAGGTGCCATGGGGAAAGCATGGCAAAATATGTTTAATGCTGAGCACCTTCAATTATTTAAGCAGTAACGTGGGCTGGACCAATTAAAAAAAAAAAAGAGTTATTATACAGGCATGTACATGCTAAAATATCTTCATGCAGTGTTCCCAAACTCCAGTCTTGCTGCAGAATGGCAAAATATATCCACACATAAAGCAACTGTATGGAGGAGGGAGTGCGGTGGCTTAGGAGCGATTCTGCTGCTTGCCAGGAACCCCAAAACCTTCCTGCCGGGGCTCAGGGGACAGGAGGGGGAGGGAGGTACTACAGCTGCTGCTGGCGGTGACTGCCCACCCTGGCCGGGTGAAGCTGGAGGGCAAATCCTGCTCTACGTCCCAAATAAACGATGAATTTTCTCAAAGGTCAAATGCTGTGCTCTGACTCGCTAGTAGTAGTCATCTACAGCCCAAATGCCTTCAAAATATATTACTGTAGGATAATAATTTTACCCCAATACTCAAGCTTTACTATTCTTCCCCAGCTGAACTGTAAATAAAATTATTTCCTAAGAGCACTTATTTGAGCTTGATTATTAAATACATTGCCAAAATCTGGTCGGTTAATATACTGCCTGCTACTTGAGCTGAAGTATCTAAAAGACAAAGAACGAAGTAAACGAAAAGGAAATCAACATTTTGCTAAATTGCATGTTTTTAAAAATCCTATAATTGAGGCTGCTACTTCATTTCCATTTGTAAAACAGATTGAGTTCCCCTTCCATCTACTAATGGATCTGGTTTATCTCTCATACTAATTGCAGCATTTGCATGGTTTGCACGGGCTGCTGGTGACAGGACGTTGGGTGAGAAAAGTCAAACTGCTCCTGCTGGGCTCCGGGGTGTCATTTAGGAGTGATACTTGGCACCCAGCTCCGCTGAACTTCAAGCCCTTGTTCTTTTTCCTGTGGCTCCAAAGTCTGGGTCAATCAACCAAGATAAACTTGTTAATTCGCTGTCAGGATTATGTGCCTCAGGTCTCACTTGAGAAGCAGTGGGAAGGTTCAGGTGATAATAAAGCAACACCAGACAGTCTGGATGTTTAATTAAACTTGTCCGTGCTCTCTTTGACCTAGTGACTGGGCTGGAAATGTCACCAGAACAAAGGTTGCTCATGAGGTTTGCACATGGGCCTTTCTGCTCCGCGGGGCTGTGGAGAGAGGTGGGGTTTGCACTGTCTTTTCTCATTCTTTCACGTTATTGTTGGGAAGGGAATTGTGCTCTGAAGGTCTCGGGGAAAAGAAAACAAGGTGTTTTTTTTATGAATGAGCCTTTTCTTGGAACCTGCTCTAGCAAATCTGTGCACATACCTGAATGAAGCAGTTCTGGCCCTGGGTCTGGTGAAAACATGCTGCTTTCAACCCACCCAGCGCTCAGCTTCTAGTTAGCAGCCACTCAAGAGCTCGAGTATAAACTTTTTTTATTGCTGGGGTGGGGAGGGAAAGCAGATTTTCAGAGGACTGTACCCAGGAATGTAAGCTGGAGACCTCTCCCTCTCCCCTGTCCCACCATCTCCGCAGCCCGGACGCTTTTCCTGGTATCCCTGTGCACAGATCTATGATAGTGATCTCCGTGATGTGCTTCGGTCTCTAACACCGCTTCCCCATCAGCACCCACAGAAGCAAACCGAGGCTTCATCCTTTGCCTTCTGTTGTTTCCTTTTACGTTCACCAACAGAGATTTTTTTTTTTATTATTATTATTATTTTATTTTAAGACACTCTTGAAAGCAATCCATCAGCTTCCCGGGGAGCTGGGTATGGCAGAGGGAGCCCCGGTTACAGAGTGGCCTTTGTGGAGCAGGTCCACGGGCTCTCTGCCACCGGCGCCGCGGGGAGCCTTGTAATAACGACACCGGCATCGACCAGATGTCTTCTGGAGGATTTGGTTTCAAGACGCATGGCTGCTAGTTCAGGAGAATGTGTGGGGGGTTTTCTGCTCTAATATACATGATTTGTTTAAAAAGTTTGCAGGTGTTAGAATTTTTATTGAAGTCAGGGAGCTGAGAAATTGTATCCAGTCGGTGAGGTAATGCTTGCTCCGCTCGGACTGGGAGTGGGGAGTGCACACAATCTGCATTAAATAAAGGGCAGCTGTGTTGCCAGCACAATTTTATACATATGAAAACTAATCTGAGCCATACCAAGCCAGACCTCCGCTCCTGCAAATCCTTGTCGAGAACAAGAAAATCCACTGATTGCTTGCTGCTTTCCTCCAAAGGCTGGCGGGGGCTTGCAAGGCAGACCCTCCCCGCGGTGGTGGGAGCCCCTGTCCTGGCTGGCACCGCTCCGTGGGCTGCGCCCCAACAGCTGTGGGGATGAGCGGGGGGGTCAGGGATGCTGCTGCCGTGGAGCCATCCCTGCAGCTCGGCACGGCCTTCGGGGGAGCGGGAACAGCTGCTTCCTCTGTCATCGCCTGGCTAATGCCTGTGACGTGCGGTCCCGGTGGGACCCAGGTAGAGACGGGTCTTTGCTTCTGCTCCAGCTGCAGGGTTTTGCTCTCCTAAGCCAGAGAAAAAGGAGGAGAGCACACATCAGCAGTTGTTCCCATGGAGCTATTCAAAGGTTTTGGGTTTTTTTCTCTTTCTCTGGGCTCCGTTTTGCTACTTGCTGAAGCCCCAGTAGAGATCTGAGATTTTATTATTCTTATTTTTTCATATAGGTAGGTTGTGATGTCAGGATACGAGGTTGAAAGGGCAGGTCCGAGTCAACTCTCGGATGAATTCTGAGTATTTCCTTTCTACATGGATGAGATCCAGGAATTTATCTCAGTTCAATAAACCCCACTTATTTCTGATGGTCATTCAAGTAGACTTTGAATCCTTTGTGCCTACAGACCCGGGCTGGTCATTCAGGTTGTGCACAGCTCTCTCCAGAGAGGTCAGGACGTGCAGAGTCAGCAGGGGAAGTATTTTTGGGGTGGCAGCTGAGGTGGGCTTTTGTATTTTTCTATATTTATATATATATATATGTATATGAAATCAGGCCCACCCGCCTTTGCCATCTGCATGTCCTACTGGCAGGAGAAGCTTGCCGTGTGGCGGCCGGGATGCGCGACGTTTGCCTTTCGGTTTGCAGAGCGCGATGCGCAGCCCCGCCTGTGTCAGGCACCGTAAGTGATGGTGGTTTGGCAGATGGGGGTATTGGCTGACTGGACAAAACCATTTAATTTATCATATCTACCACTTGTGAGGATACAGCCTGCAAGACCCGGGGAGCATCCTTCCAGGTACTGCCAGGACCCTGGCAGACACGAGTACCGCTCTAGGGGTGCGGGTACAGGCTTTGTCCTCAGCACAGTCCCTCCAGCAACACTGCACCTTACCCCATCGCAGAGGCTACGTGAATAGGGCTAAATTTAGAGCAAATGATACTTCACAGGCAGAAAGTCATCCCCAGGGGCTCGTGGGGTTTCTACCAGCTGGGACCAAGGAAGGTGCAGCCGCGGTGCGGGGCTCTGATGCCAGAGCCCCCTGCATCCCCCTGTGCTGCCCCCGACATCCTCCACGTCCCTGGGCATGGGCTGAGCGAGTCCCACAGGGTCTTTCAGCTGCCTGAAGTAAATTTTCTCTTATTTCCCTCCAGGCTGTCTTTTCCACTATTGCTGAATTTCGCTCAGCATAATGATTTCGAGGGCACCATTTTCAATTTCCTCTACGGAGCCAAAATTAATACCAAGTTTATGCCACAGTGTAGCAGAGCTTTAAGCTTCCACCAACAGTGTCCATATTTCAAAATAATGTAATGGCTCCTAAACCCAAATGCTGCTTAAAACCACCCCCATACTCCACAGTAAATATCAGCGATGCCTGCCTGAACTGCGGCGCCAGTAATAACGACTCTGTTGGTGCTATTTATGTGCCCATTAACATCCCACCGCGATGACCGTTTCATTACCACCAGGAACATGTGCAGATGCTGGGGCCGTGGTCGGATGCTGCTGTGGGTCAGGGAGAGGTGCTGGTCCTCGTCTGTGGGAGGGGAAGGGTCTGGTGGCACCACCGTTGGCGATCCCCTCTGGAAGAAGGTGTCTAGGGGGTCCCTGAAAGTGTCAAAATTCAAGTCCTGTTTATGAAAAGGACATGGCCGTAGCGTGCCTTGTTGCAGAACAGAGGTTGTCTCCCTGGGGACGTGGCACTGCTTGTTTTGGATGCAGATGGAGCAAACGCGTGGCTCTGCGTCTGCCTTGGAGCGTGGCATGGCCAGAGGCCAGGACGGGGCTGGAGATCTCTCGATAGCGCTGGCCGAGACGAGGGGCATGCTGTTAAGCTGACTTTCATAGTTTGCATCCTGGGTCTGACCAGAACAGCCTCTCTCCACCTCCATCGAGCAACTGGAGCTACAGGCATAAACAGCGGCACGGCCCTGGCAGTGCGTGGGGGTGGTGCCCACCTTGCTCCCCAGGGTGTCTTTGCCCATGGCGAGGAGCAGATGGTGTTGGTGACCGTGCTTCCAGCGGGGCTGCCGCGCTGGCGGGGAAGGCCTGCTGCTGCTCCCTCCTGGTCCCCATGGAAGCTGGCCAGACCTTGCCCGTGAAGGACTTGCCCGTGAAGGCTCAGCCCCTCGGATTGCCCTGCCTGGGCGCGGCACTCCAGAGGGCTGTTTTGGGAAGGCTCGTTGCGTCCCTTGGCAGAAGCAGTGGTGTGAACAGCCTGGCTCTGATGGGGTTGGACCGGCGGGTGCTCGGGCATCTCCTCCCAGTCTGAACCCTTCTGCGATTGCACGTGGAACTGTGGGTCTGTTGGGCTTGGCAGGGAAACTCCCTGTGACTCCAAATGAAACGAGGCTTTGACTTGAGCTCTCCGAAGGTCAAAGCTGGAGGAGAAGCCGCCCTGCCCAAGCCGTGGCAGGGGCCATGGGTGAGGGTCCTCCCTCCTCTGTGTCAGGGTCACTGCTGTGAAAGGGTTTCCACTGCTCCTCTCCGGAGACTGACCTCGCAGCAAGGAGCTGCTCCTGCCAGGAAAGACTTCCTCACAATTCACACTTTTCTGTTTTCCTTTTCAGCCCCTCTCCTCTCGCTTCCATCCCTTCTCCCTCATCATGGCTCTAGCTAAAGATTAGACCCAGGCAAGTGTTCAGTTTTGGGCCCCTCACTACAAGAAAGACATTGAAGTGCTGGGGTGTGTCCAGAGAAGGGCAACGAAGCTGGTGAAGGGTCTAGAGCACAAGTCCTATGAGGAGCGGCTGAGGGAACTGGGGATGTTTAGCCTCGAGAAAAGGAGGCTGAGGGGAGACCTTATCGCTATCTACAACTCCCTGAAAGGAGGTTGTAGCGAGGTGGGGGTTGGTCTCTTCTCCCAAGTAACAAGCGATAGGACAAGAGGAAACGGCCTCAAGTTGTGCCAGGGGAGGTTTAGATGGGATATTCAGAAACATTTCTTCACCGAAAGGGTTGTCGGGCATTGGAACAGGCTGCCCAGGGAGGTGGTGGAGTCACCATCCCTGGAGGTATTTAAAAGATGTGTAGATGTGGCACTTAGGGACATGGTTTAGTGGTGGACTTGGCAGTGTTAGGCGAATGGTTGGACTTGATGATCTTAAAGGTCTTTTCCAACCTAAATGATTCTATGATTCTGTGATTCTATAAGAAAATTTGGGTCTGCTTGCCTCGGTCCCCAAGCTTTGTGGGCAAGTTATTGAGATGAAGGAATTTAGGCGAGCTACAACTTCAGTGTATGCCCTCCTGTTTATGCCTCACCCCTTCCAAGGGAGATGGCCGCATTTTATTTGAAGAAATACGTATAGGTGGGAGGAACAGAGGAAAGTTTGTCAAAAGAACAGGTTATAAGTGGTTGCCAAGACTATGGATTTACTGAGCACGTTTGCTGCCTTGGGCTGGTGATTTTGATTCTGTTTAGAGAGGAGCAGAGGGATCATAAGAACCCATGTGTGCAAAAGTACACAAGACATTAATTACGGCGACCGCTTTGCGATACGGTCTAGCAAGAGCTAATGGAGCACGAGAAACCTGTGGAAAATGTTAGCGAGAGCTGTCAGGATGTTTGTCTTACGAGCAGCTCTGGATGATCTCATCTCTCCCAATGTTTTGGAGGGCGAGGGGTGTGCCGGGTCAGCCGGAGGCTGCGGGCAGACGCCCCAGCCGTGGGAGGAGGGCGATGGGGTGGAGGCGCGGGGTCTGCAGGAGCTGATGGGCAGAGAGAGGGCGCAGGGACGCGGGGTACTCGTTGCTGTGCTCCGCTGCCGCAGATGAAAAATACGGATGGAAAGAGTATAACTTGAGGGCATTTGGAAAGCATAAAATTGTGTCTGTCCTTTCTGCTCCTCTGGAGCAGCTTAAATAAAATGTCATTTGGTGTTGCATAACCAGGGGAGTGCGGGGCCTGGGAGCAGCTCGGAGGGGGCAGCACCGGAGCCCCCGGGCGAGGGGCCGCAGCGGGCAGGAGGGATGCAGCCGGGCTGGGGAGACGCCGCGTCGATGCGTGCGGGGCAAGAACGCTTTCTCGGGGGAATTCCTTCTCCTCCTACCCCTTCTCTGTGCTGTGGCTTGTAGAGATGGTGCCCAGAGGACCGAGCGATGACAAACAGGCCAAAAGTGGTGGCTTGGCGATGTCAGAGCCAGAGGTCAGCTCGCTGTCCTGATTTATAAGAGATCTTGCTTGCTGCGTCCCAGGGCTGCCTTGGCTTTTCATTCATGCTGGCGATGACGAAGAGCCGTGCTTAAACAGCATTACCGTGCTGGCACGGGCTGCTTTAGGAGCAGGAAACCGCTCCCTTTATCCTCGCTTGATCTTTCGGAGTGAAATATGTGCAGTGCCCTTGTCGGCAGTAAGAGCCTCCTAAGGAAAAAAAGAAAGGTTAGCAAGCAGGAACAGATGTTTACCTTTAACTTCTCACTTTGTGTGGACTAGGGAAACTGGAGGAGGGAGGTGTTAAGGGAGAGAGGTCTGCAGCGCAGAAGAAAATGCTCTCTGAAAGCCTGAGAAAGTTGTGTCGGATTGAATTTGCCTTTCCCTTGATTTTGCTGTGGCTTTTATTTGGCCCAGCATTTTCTTATTATTATTTAAACGCACTGTTCTATTAAGAGAAAGATAATTGCTTTTTCTTTCTTCTGCCTGAGCTTCTCAACACGATTAAGATACAGCAAATAAATGCCTGGACATGAGGATGATCTAATAGGCACCGACCAGCCCAAGTCACTGTGGCCCAGTTTAAAAACATGGCACTTCTCCAGGATCCATTCATTTCTCTTAATACGGTGATTTGTTTTTCTATATTGCTCTCTATAATTATTATCACACTGTGTATTCACTGGCTCTAGGTTCAGCGTAATATAAATCTGGGATTAGTCTACTGAAGTCAATGTCAGATACATTTGCTTTAACAACTAAACTAGATCTTAGTCTCATTTATCCTACTGTAGCTCCAAACTAACTCCACCGAAGTAAATACAGCTTCTCTCTCACCAGCGTTTTCCAAAAAGCCCTCGCCACGGTCCTTGGCTGCACCTTCCCCCTCGCGCTAGACGGCACGCTGCTGCAGGGTAGCTCCTGCGGCATCTTGCTGTGCCTTCGGACTGCGCCTTGCCTTAAACCCCGCTGAAAGCCGTCTGCGTTTGACCTCGCTGGAGAGGAAAGGACGGCTGGGTCGGAGCCGTCGCCTCCCGCCGCGCCGCGGGCGATGCAGGCTGGCGTTCCTGCACCGCCGTAGTTCAGCCTCCCTCCTAAACTCCGGTAGACCTGGGCTCAGGCTGCTCTTAAAGCCAGTGCTTGAACCTCTTGTTTTCATCTGTACTGCCAGGGTGGGAAACAGCTTTTACAGGCCCGTGAGATCCCTTGGATTCTTTGTCTCCCCACATAACGTGTGCCTGGTTAGCGCTGAATTGGGGTTTATCCTTAGTGTCCATATCCTTCCCAAGCTTGTTTTCAGTAGCTCAGGGGGAAATGAACAGAAAAATACTGAAAGGCAAAAAAGCAGGCCTAGTTTAAAAACAAACAAACAAACAAACAAAAATCAGTGTTATTACTGTTAGTAGGGTTGACATCTGCTAGTCAAAGCTGTTGAATCGGAAATTTCAATTCTAAATCCTTGTGTTTGGGGATTAAACACGAGGGGAGCACACGGATCGCTGCTGTTCCCTGTCGGGCTCAGTCCCGATGCTCTCCCCTCCCGGTGAGCTGGCTGGCGCCTGGCGGGGCTCTTCTCATCCTCGGAGGAGAACCAAAGCCATGCAGCAGAGCTGACCCGCGCCGGGATAAACCAGCTCCGCTGGGCTGACTGCGTGCTGCACCCGTGACTAGACGGGGTCATCGCAGCCCCAGAAACTTCCCCCCGAAATTCATTGCCCCAAAAAGAACGTTGAGGTTGACGTTCAGAGGACTCTGCTTCTTCGTTACAGAAATATTATAGAGTCAGTGCTGTGGATGGCAGCTCTTAAATGAAGCGTGTGTCCCCTGCCCAAGCAGGCTGGGCTGGGCTGGGCTGTGCTGTGCTGCCTGGCTGCCCGCGTCGGCGGCGGGTCCCCTCTCCTGCTCGGGAAGGAGCATCCGAGGCATCGACGGCCGGTCCCCTGGCCTGAGCCGCCCCTCAGTTTGCTGGGGGGTGCCGCCAGCCCCCAGCACGAGCACCCCCAGACCCGGCGGGTTCAGGGGGTCCTGCCTCGGGAGGGATGCTGCAGCCTGCGCTGTGCACCACCATCACCCGGCGTGGTCCCCTGGGTGTCCCCTGGAGGGGGAGGTTCCCCATGGGCGTAGCTTTTTTTTTAGCAGATTTTAGTCGGAGATGGCCACGGTGATGAGGTGCAGCCATGAAAAGTACCAAAACACACGGGATAGGATTGACCTCCAACCACACGCGCTGTGAAGCCAATGCTGAAACCAGAGTGGTTGTGTATAACTTTCATATCTAAGCAACGTGCTCTGTGCTCTCAGTCGTTAGCTGGTGAATTGGGTGCTAAATTTGGGGGTGCAGGGCCTGCCTGCACAGCTAAGCTTGGGAAAAGCCCTGGTAACTCTGGGAAACCTGCAAGGGGAGAGTAAGAGGACTGTGAATATTGAAGACGATGCTGAGGGCCAGGGAGGCAGCGGGCCAGCAGCCAAGACAAAACCTCTGCCGGCTGGACAGGGGCCATGGCAGCTGGAAACCATTACAGCCCCGTGGGCAAGCGCCGTGGGCACGGGGAGCCGGAGCGCAGACGCGCATCGTGGCTTACCTGCGTGTCCGAAGTCAGCGGTGTTGGATGGATGACTTGGCCTCTACTCGGATGTGCTCTTACGTGGATGTATGTGTGGAACTTATCAGGGAAAACGCAGGTTGCTGTGCTGCACTCGATGGCCACGGTGCTGACCCGCCTTGGGTAGAGGGACCACGGCTGGTCCCTGCTCTTCCCCTGGAATCATAGAATCTTTCTGGTTGGAAGAGACCTCCAAGATCATCGGGTCTAACCATTAACCTACCACTACCAAGTCCACCACTAAATCATATCCCTTGGGGCCTCGTCTAAACGTCTTTTGAATACCTCCAGGGATGGTGACTCAACCACTCCCCTGGGCAGCCTGTTCCAATGCCCGACAACCCTTTCAGTGAAGAAATTTTTACGAATATCCAATCTAAACCTCCCCTGGTGCAACCTGAGGCCATTTCCTCTTGTTCTGTCATCTGTTACCTGGGAGAAGAGGCCGCCCCCCACCTCGCTCCAACCTCCTTTCAGGTAGTTGTAGAGAACGAGAAGGTCTCCCCTCAGCCTCCTTTTCTCCAGGCTAAACACCCCCAGGTCCCTCAGCTGCTCCTCACAGGACTTGTGCTCTAGACCCTTCACCAGCTTCATTGCCCTTCTCTGGACACGCTCCAGCACCTCAGTGTCTGTCTTGCAGTGAGGGGCCCAAAACTGAACACAGTACTCGAGGTGCGGCCTCACCAGGGCCGAGTACAGGGGGACGATCCCTGCCCTGGTCCTGCTGGCCACACTATTTCTGATACAGGCCAGGATGCCGTTGGCCTTCTTGGCCACCTGGGCACATTGCTGGCTCATACTCAGCCGGCTGTCGACCAACACCCCCAGGTCCTTTTCCACTGGGCACTTTCCAGCCACTCCCCCCCAAGCCTGTAGCGTTGCCTGGGGTTGTCGTGACCCAAGTGCAGGACCTGGCACTTGGCCTTGTTGAATCTTATGCCATTGGCCTCGACCCATTGATCCAGCCTGTCCAGATCCCTCTGTAGCACCTCCTGCCCTCAGGCAGATCAGCACTCCTGCCCAGCTTGGTGTCATCTGCAAACTGACTGAGGATGCACTCGATCCCCTCATCCAGATCATTGATAAAGATGTTAAAGAGAACTGGCCCCAGTACTGAGCCCTGGGGAACACCACTTGTGACCGGCCTCCAACTGGATTTAACTCCACTCACCACAACTCTTTGGGCCCGGCCATCCAGCCGTTTTTTTTACCCAGTGCAGAGTACGCCTGTCCAAGCCCTGAGCAGCCAGTTTCTCCAGGAGGATGCTGTGGGAGACGGTGTCAAAGGCTTTACTAAAGTCCAGGTACACAACGTCCACAGCCTTTCCCTCATCCACTAGGTGGGTCACCATGTCGCAGAAGGAGATCAGGTTGGTCAGGCAGGACCTGCCTTTCATAAACCCATGCTGACATAAACCCAAGTGCTCTCCTGTGGACTCTGGTAGGCATTTCTTTAAAATAAGGAAAAAAAATACATAACTTTTAATCCGCTGCCAATTTTCAATTCTGGTAATCTGGAGAAATTCTGATATAGCTGAAGGATTTTATTTATTTTTTTCCTTTCTCAGATGGAGCCCGTGCACACCGATGGGTGCCCAAAACATGCCTCGTGCTTCCCAGGGTTTTCCCCAAATTTTTTCTTCAGTCGCTGCACAATAAGTGCACTTCACAGCTCTGTGCTGCTACTTGATAAGACAGCTGGAGAGAAGCTATTTTCTGATTTTCAGATATCGTAGTTTATCTCTCATGCTAGTTTCCACTGGCTGTTTAAGAAGTTCTTAGAAAACTCTTCGACTTCCCCCTTAGTACCAAGATGGTAAGAGGCAGATAAAACTTATTGTTTACTAATAACCAGCAAAAAAGTTTAGAGTATTTTTTAGATGTAAACTGAGGGGCTATTATTTGGGTTTTTTGAGATGACATGTGGCTCACCCCTACCGCAAGAAGAAAGGGCAACGATGAGCAGTCCTTTCTACTGGACTTAAAAAAAAAAAAAAGAAAAAAGAAAAAAAAAAAAAAAAGAAAAAAATTACCCAAAGAATGCAGAGGTTTTACTGAAAAGCTGAAATTTGAAGATTTTGGGGCAAAACCTTTCAATTCAACGCCTCAAGTTCTGATCGGGAGATTTCCCCACGGGGAGTTTCTCGCTGGGGAGTTTTGTTGGCCAGGCCATACGCCCCGTGTTACCCCGCCATGCCCTTTCTAACGGGAACGAAGGTGTTCCCAGCCGCGGTGCCTCCTCGGGGATGAGGTTGGCCTTGGGAGCTCTCCCCGTGAGGGAAAAGGGCAGCGGTTTTTGTTAGACAAAAAATACTATTTTCCATAGGAAAGCAGGCGTGTCTCTCTTAAGGGTTTGGTTACAAAAATCCCATTTTGCTGGAAAACATTGTTCCCGCTGGCTACGTGCATCACTTTAGAGCAGAGGGACCCTCTGGTCCTTCCCTAAGCACGCTCCAAACCAGCAATATCCGACCAGCTCCTGCTCCCCATTAAAATTCACAACGCAGCCTTTCTCGCCTCTCCTTTTCTCAGATGACATTTAAACCTGTCAGCAGTTACAACTGGTGTCGTATAATCTTTGTAACCAATGCAAAAAATTGCTCTCTTGCTTCACGATGGCTTCTAAAAACAGAAAAAGAAAGAGGATGGTTAAGAATGGACATAAACACACCGAAACGCCCGTGTGCTGCTTTCCTTGTTGCTGGTCTGACAGTGTTTCCACCGCTCCGCTCCTCGGAAAGCGAAATAAACCCGGGCAGTGGTGAGTAACAACGTGCAGTAAGCAGGGGTGACAAATACATTTATCAGCGGTCAAACAACGTGGACAACGCGTCACCCCTGTCCCCACGCCACGTTCGATGGCACGTAAGTATCGTTACGGATAAGGAGAGGGCGCTGGGATGTGTCTGCCGAGAAGTCGGAGTTCATCCCTGTAGAGCAGCTGGAAGGGGATCCCTAAAGGGATCCTCAAAGGTCCCCTAAAGGGATTCTTTCACCCGCAGGCTTGACCCTGGCGTTTCGGTTGCTGGTCGCATCCCGATGGGCTCGGGATGGGTACGCGGGTGCCTGCCAGCACCCCCTGCCACGCAGCGTGCCCAGCTGCCCCCCGAGAAGGGCCAAAGCTGGCGGGGCCGGATCCTGGCCCCGGCGTGGGTCTGCTCGTCCCGCAGCGCCTCGCTGCGGGCACGGGGAGGGGGTGAAGGGCAGCAGCGACGCGCGCTGTGCTGTGAAACCCGGCAGCTCTCAGGCAGGTACCTTGTATATATGGACGCTTATTCCATGTATAGTATAGGTATAGGGTACCTGGGCATGTTTCTGGGTAAGCATACTATAGACAGCAATAGGTGCCGTGCCCGCACACAAAGCCGGCACCGGGTGGTATATGGGGATGCGCTAATCCTGCTCTGAGCTTTGAATGCACATGCGACCATTTTAATTACAGTCATCTGGTATGGCCACTGGTAAACAGCAACCTAGTATTGCTTATATAAAGTGCAAAGGGTGCTAGACAGTCCTATCGAGCTGTTTCCATTTCTCCGTGATTAATATATTCAAGTCTATAGTCATTTGTTTTCATAAACTTCACAAACAAAAACTTGATGTTGATGTTTTGGTACCAAGCTCAAATATGGGAACAATTTTATTCTCAATGCCAGCGTTTCTGATGCGAGAACTGAAAGGCATCCAGAAATGCTGTGTTTTCACTGAATATTCTTTGGTCCCAAGATATAGCATTTTTAAAGCGTTACAGAAGCAAAAACAATCCTTGAAAGCTTTTTATACTGACTCTGCTTCATGGAAATACTGACTCGGGGCCAAATGGCTGATTATATCGTATGATGTAAGAAGGAGTTAGAAAGCTTAGCAGGGAATTAGAATAATGCAGTGTGTGTGTTTGTGTGCAGTGAAGGGGGGGACACGGCATTTATTAGAAAGCTTTAAATCTTTTGCAGCTATATGTTAGTCGCTTGCAAAAGTATGGCAGACCCTGTCGAAAGCGATGGGGATTCGGTGCGTGACGAGCTCTTAGCTGCTGAACTGAGCTCCCGGTCGAGATCTTTTCCGTTCATTGAAATGCTGCAAGATCTCCCTTGCCGGAGTGTGGAGGAAGCAAACTCCGCTGCTGCTGTGTGGACAAGAAGAAAAGGACTTTGCCGTGTTATCCTTCTGGAAGGGGAACGAAGAATGTAGCAGCGTCAAGGGGGGGATGAATTCTGGCCTGGCTTCTGCCGTCACGCTGAACTTCAGGTGGAGATGTGGGGGTTAGACACTGGAGTGGCACAGCGCTCCCTGGATGCGGAGGCTGGCAAAGGGAGGGGTGCGATGCAAGGGGAGCCCCAGCCCTGCCCCTTCCCTGCTCTGGCCCTCGCTGCTGGGAGCCATTTCACTGGGGAAGATTTTACGGTTCACTTTATCTCGTTGTCCCGCCAGGGAGAAAAGCCATTCATTGCAAGCATGAACTCTGAGACGAGTAAAAATCAAAGATGACCCAAGTGCCTGGAGGCATAAAAACAGCTACTGAATTGTTCAGCTTGTTTAATGAAATGGAGCAGCACAAAGACACAGTTCATGTATAGATTTATATATACAACAACACTGGCGCTCAAACTATTTACAGAGCTCACTGCAAATTATAAGATGGGGAAGCCTGGCTGCTGTCGGCTGTTTGAGAGAAATTTGGGATGGAAAGTCCCGTCAGAAAACCTGCCCTTGCTGTAGTGCTGTGATGGCAGAAGGGGACGGGGCTGGGGACACGCCAGCTCGTAGCTGCTGTTGAAGACTGAGGGTAAGTTGCTGCTTAGACCTCGGGTCTGGCTGCAGCAAAGTGCCGCTTGCTGTCGTCATCTTGCCCGTGAGTCGCGACTCCCTGTAGAGCTGCAGGGTAACTTGCTGTCCCTGCTGTGCCTGCAGGACAGACAGAGCTACGAGGCAGGTCTGCTGCAGTTCGCTCCTGCTTTCTAAATATACGTATTGCATACATATGCATGCATATACGCGTGCCACAGCAGACTGTGCCGTCCCTTCCTTCACAGCCGCCGCGGTTCCCAGCAGAGCGGCTGTGAGCGGGCAGCCGGCCGCCCTGGCTGCCCTCGCCCTGCCCGCGGCGCAGCCCCCGCCGCCTCGCCTGCCCGCCGGCAGCTGCGCTTGGCCCCGCGGCCGCGTCTTCTGCCAGCCGGTTCCTGGCGTGGAAGGTGGATGAGGCTGTCTCATTGCGCCACTTCCCACCTCGCGTGAGTCATCGGACGAGGGGAGATGCAAGCACTGAACTATATTCGATGCCTGTATCTGAAACACCGGGTTCGAATGATGGTGCAGGTCATTAGGTCCCTAATTTCCTCTTTAATGGATTTTCTAATGCATTTAGTGAATAAATATATGCTCAATAGTAAATAGAAATACCATTTGCAGTCTTGGACTTGAAACGGGGCCATAATGTTGCCATTATTTATGTTTACAGAAGTCCTGTGGACCTCACGGGAGGTGGAATACGTGCAAATGCTGAAATGATTGGGGCTGGAAGCGCGCAGCGGTGTCAGCCCGGGCCACTGCCAAAGGAACAACTCGAGTGTGTGCGCGGTTTTCGGAACATGAATGATCCCATTGACTCCCGATCGCCTGCGGATGCGACCTGGGCTGAATGGGTCTTGTGTTTGCACGGAAAGACGGTCCAGAAGGAAGGGAGAACGTTTCCAAGCAGACATTGCTCAATGTCGCTTTGTGCGTGCAGAGTACGTGCCCCAGCCGTGAGCTGGGTTACCCCCGAGGGGGTCCTGGGTGCCTGGGGCTGTGCTTGGGGAGGAGGTGGCGTGAGCAGGGTCCTGCCTGTGTCCTGACCCGCTCTGTAGGCTGGACTGAGCCCCCCGACGGGGATCACGCTCGCTGCACAGGTACTGCCGTCCCTTGGCAGCCTCCTACCTAGACGGGAGCTGCCTGCCCTGATGGGTACAGCAATTTGAGCCTCTTGGTTTCTGAGTACCACGTTGGCGCAGAGTAACGCGATTATACATTCACATCAATTTGTGTAAAGCTGGCAGCGTCCTCGGCGAATATTTTTGTACCTCCAGTTTCTAAATGGCATTACTGTTAACAGCAATGTATCATCATTACCAGCAAGGCTTTAGAGGATGCACGAGCAAAGTGTGATACTACTTAAACCTCTGCAAGTACTGTGTGATAATTAATCAGGCATGGGTTGGTTATGTTTTCACCTTACTCAGTAGAGAATAACGCAATGCAATGGAGCAGGTTTTTGGTTAAAATTCTCGGGTGAGCCGATCCCCCCAGGTCAGGACGGCTGTCTCCCTGTACGTATACGAGAGCACCGTGGCCAGAAGCCTTGCACGAGTCTGTCTCTTTCTGCTGAAGCATCAGGTAGTGCTGGGTTGGTGCCAGAGGTGAGATCCAGCCCAGAGGAACCAAGGGTCCCGTCCAAGACTGCAGACCCCCAGCCCTTGCTGGCCCAGATGCCATTTGATTTTTGGGGTCTCATCCTGCAGCTGCTTTGGCTACAGTGCTCCCTCCAATCGTGCTATTACGTATTAATAGGAGCCAGAGCTGGCAGCGGGCAGGGGTAGCAGAAGTAGGCATTTGTCTTGCTGTCCCATAAGCCACATAACAAATATCGATGCCAAGTGTAATCCTGCTTCAGTTAAAGCTGTTGCTCTGCTTTGTCATCATTCATTGTTCGGAGTACAGCTGCCTAATGACAGGATGTGGGAAATGAAAAGTTTTTTATGTCCTCGTAGACTTTTTAAAACACAAACTCCTGAGCAACGGAGGGAGAGAAGGCGCTCGCAGAGAAACGCCTGGGTTTGAATGCCGGGACGCAGCCGGGGCCGGAGCAAACCGCCGCTCAACAAGGTTCAGGAGATGGAGGTTTTACTCTTAGCTTTAAAAATAACCTGCTGTGTGAAGCTGGGCAGTGTCCACGCCTGGGCTTTGTTTGCTTACGTTACACGTCTGGTGCAGCTGTCTCTGCCCAGCGCCTTGCAGAACGGGACCTGCGTTTGACAGGAAGAAATGAAAAATAAAAGACAAATGCCATGTATCTGCGTGGGGCCACTTCTTTGCAAAATGCCCCGTGTCCAATTAAGTTAGCAAATGTCAGATTTCCATCCTGAATATAGGGGAATGGAGGGAATTATCCATATGGACTGTGAGCAAGCGGATGAAATCTGAGGCGGCCAGAGGAGGCTTCATTAAGCCAGTGATGGAAGAGACGACCCCAGCCCCGCCGAAAGCCAGGGTGCCTGGGGTGCCTTTTTCATTTTCAGCTCCATTTTAATAATGATCTTAACTTTTATCCAGGCCGCGGTGGGGCTCCACCCCTTCTGCGTGCTAGCTGCTTCTCGTTGATGGTGCGGAATTACCGGCGGGCGCGTGATCTTTGCTCTCGGTGGGAACTCTCTTACCTGGGCGCGCTGCGCATCATGTAAGCAAATAGGGAAGCTGCTGGGTTTGGTGGGAGAGGTATTTCATCCAGGCTTTAAACTCATTTCTGGCAGGCACGGCCCTTGAAGAACCACTGAAGGCTGGGATGTGGCCAACGAGTCTGCATAATTGCTAGCCCATCCCCTGCTTGACTCTGCCTCTAGAAGTATTCTCTCTCCTCCTCTATGTATATTTATTAAGCCCTGTCCTGAACTATGTGAAATCAGTGTGGAATTTGCCTGAGGTTCCTCTCTGCTGGCCCAGGGCTTCTCAGCAGCGTAAGCAAAATTAAAGGAGGTGCTGGGGTTGGGATGAAGCCGCTCCTGCTTATCGGAGAGGGAGACAGAGAGGGGTCGGGGTGCTGTGCTCCCTGCCCTCAGCACTGCAGGAGGGATGGGGAGCTGCTGAGATCCCCGAGGTGGGCTTCCCACGTGCCTGGGATTTTCCACGCTTTACAATATTTCAGCTAAACGTCACTTTTTTTAGGATTATTTGATATATTCTTACAGTAATCTATTACCAGCAGATCACCGCCATGCTCATCACCACTCTTTCAGCCCAAAAGTTATTCTTTTTCTTTTTTTTTGTATCCCTTGAAAATTTCTATTTCCAACAAGCCTACTGTTATCTCACTTTTGCTATTTTAAGTTCTGTGGCACAAAAAGGCTGACTCACAGAAAGCCGTGTTGTAGAAAATATTGGCTCAGCTGAGGAAATAATTCTCAGTTCATTCTTCCACCGTGTGCTTTGGGTTTTTTTCTGTCCCTCTTTTTTTTTGTGTGTGTGTGTGTGTGTCTTTTGGTCTCATGTTACGGCACACATCTAGCACTGAAAGATTGAGAGCTATTTCTAATGCACTGGTCTACCCAGTCAAATGTCTCTTTCTGTATACACCCCAAAGTGTTTTATGTACCTGCTAGAAATGTTACACAGGATGCTCACACAGCTCATAAAATTTGGTCTCCTATTGGAAATGTTTTGTGAAAATAGGCTGCTTAATCTACTGCAGCCATTCACAGCTAACGCTGTCGCGGTGCGCATCGGAGGGGGTGAAGATTACAACCGGCTCAGGGAAGTTTGATATGTTATCAGAAGTCTTCAAGAATAAAACTGAAAGAAATGGATGCTCAACGGAATGTAGATATTGACTAAAAAAAAGGGGAAATACGAGAGGCCCCGGCAAAGTAATCCTTCTGGCTGGACTTGCGCTGCAGTCAGCTCCTTCTGACGAGTACCTGCAAACACCCCTTCGCAGCTAAGGGACTGTGTAAAATAGATCCAGGGTGCGCTTTAATTGAGTGTTAAGCGCGTCGGTGCTGTGCAGTGAAGGACAAGGCTGGAGATCCAGGATAAAATCTGAGCCCAGCGGGGAAGGGGGAGGGGGGGACCCAAACAAAACCCAAAAAACAAACCAACAACTGCAAAACCTTCAAGGGCTTTAATCACTGGAGCAAGTTGTCTAATAATATGCTGCAGGGTGTGCTTGGGCACTACCATGTGCTTCATTCATTTTACATTTAAAATGAACATCTTATAGATGTTGATACAGCATATCTGTCTACAGGAAAGCACTATAGCAATAATATAAGAAGAAAAATCAGGGACTTTTGGATGTACCTATTGATATTTTTTTTCTAAACCTTTTTGACACTATTATTAGCAAAACCTAATTAGAAGGTGGTTTTCAACAATTGCTGTCCTCAGGACATAAAGTATAGCCCTCACATAAATAATATTATCATCTTTAAAATACTTTATAAACACTAATTTACCCTCCCAGTTTTCTTGTGAGATAGATAATTATGTGTTAACAATAATATCATCATCATTAGTAGCTGTGTTAGTCCTCTCTTTTTATAGATGGAAGCTCATGCCCTGATAATAAACAGCTTGCTGAAGGCCACATGAGGAGACTTTCAGGACTCTGATTAGGGAGCAAACAGCCCTGGCTCCGTCCTCCGCTCACGTAAAGAACCAGAACAATGTAGGCATAATGAGAGAAAAGTGGGGCTTTAAGTACGGGCAAGAGAAGGGAATCCTCTTCAAGTTGACTGGATTCCTGGGCTACCAGGAAATACTAAAATAGTATGTGACAGAGATAAAGGTAAATACCTAATAAATATTATACCTTTTGTACCTTTATTTACTCTGCAGTAATTATACCGAGTAATGGAGATTATATTATGAATCACGATGACACTTACAATACTGAATTTTTGCAACCACATCCTGGCCCTGTGAGATAATCCGTTTTGATCTCATACGAGAGCCAGATACGTCTTGCTTGAAACTTCAGAGGTGTGCGATAGCAGCTGGTACACACCCTTTTTCGTAACCTTGTTAAAATAAAACAAGTTTGGATTTGCTTAGCCATTGAAGGATGTAACATCTGAGTTACAACCCTGCCGTGAAGGGAGCTTTGCCATAACCGTGGAGTTAACAGGGCCCTCCTTGGTATTTCTATTTGAGAAGTAACATTTTTTTTCCATTTTAAGAAACGTGGATATTTACATATCCAACTGAAAAAAAAAAAACCCAACCAAAAAACCAAAAAAACCCAGGAAAAAAAAAGTTAAAACAATCCTTAGAGAGTGATTAAAGCCAAAAAATAAATTTGTTCCCATGTCTCTAACTCAGCTCGTTGTGTCTAAACTAATTGCTGCAGGAACTCGGCGGCAGTCTGGTCTTGCATTGCTGGGTGTGCTCGCAGAGCGGTTGTTTGACAACAGCCTGCCTGCTGTCATGGCACCGCTGTCAGAGCGTCGCCTCGCAAGGAAACAGCCCCAGTTCGCGTTGAAACTACGGCTCTGCACCGGCGATAACTACACCCGCCGGGGTCAGTCCGCAATGAGCGACACGTTGCTTTCCAGAGTCAGGTCCGTATCAGCCTCTTTCCGTGTTGTTCGCTCATTTTTCTCTTCTCCACAATTGTGCAAAACATCCACAAATCCTCCTGGGGCCAGATCCTGGGTCGCAAGGGATGATATTCAGGGCTTTCAGCACGACGCTAGTCGTGTGGGCTGGTGGCCCCGGGACAGCTTTCACTTTGCCCTCCCTCTTGTGCCAGGAACCGCTTTGGGAGCCCAGGGGGACGGCGGCATCCTCTGCCCACAATAGCAGCCCTCCGCAGCCCGGGAGGCCCTGGGACGGCAGCAGCAAACCCCATTGTTTTTCCTCTCCAAAAAAAAAGGGAAAATGTGCCCCAGAGGCAGCAGCCATTCCCCTACAAGAAGACAAGGTGCAGGAGCCCTCGCTTGAAGGGGGCTGAAGCAGCTGGCATCTTTTCTCCTCTGTTTCTCTCACTTTTCCTTTAAAAATATGTTCTTCTGGCACTGATTTGGAAGCTCTCCTTGGTGTGGCACGTTCACACACACATTTGCGTTCCTCTTAAAGCCTTTAGGGTGTGCTGGGCCTCTGGGGAGGAGGTCAGCAGCAATGAGACAATAAGGCCAATGGCTTTGTTTGGTAAGCATCCCAGTCCCGCAGCAGCAGTTCTTAACTTTGTCATCTGTGGGCTATGTTATTTTTTGGGGGCCCGCCGGTAGCTTTTAAAACCAGAAACATGAACTTGCCCCGTGCAGAACGGCCGGGCCGAGCAGCCCGCGCCCCACTGAGGCTCTGGGTACCAGGGAGAAGCCGACTGGTTCATGCGTCTGAGCACCACCGATTTCAGCAGCGCTAAATGTGCTCGAAGCAGCGTAGCTTGGGTCCTGAAATTTCTGAAAGAGCCACTTCATGGCTTTGGATCACGCAGCTCAGCAGCTGTCTGTGAATGAGGGACTATTCACCTGGTTACGCTGCTCCTCCGCTCTTGCTGTTTATTCTGGGAAGCAGAAGGCTCCGAGATCGATCTGGGTAAGTGTATCAATGAGATGACTGTTTTGGGATTGAATCCTCTCTGCCTTATGGAGATCTACAATGTATCTGTGCGTGTATACTTTAAAGCAACGGACGAAAATGAAAAGTAGTGCTACAGGTATGTTAATCACCAAGATGTTGGATGTATTTTACCACGTGTCCCCCGATCAATTACTGATCGATTGGTACACCAAGGTAGTGGCAGATGCTCCCTAGTCAGAAACAAGTCCCTTTCCCAGCGTGTCCTCTCCTGCAAATGGTCCTTGTCAGGATCAGGAGCTGCAAAAAGAATAAAGTCCCTTCAAACTGGTGAACTTCCATTTCCTTTCTCAATATGCGCTACACAAAGACAAAAAATTTAGAGGGTTTTTTTAAAAGTTGATATCTTCCTCACATTAAAGGAAAAAATAAGTCTTAGTATGAAAGCCACTGGCCTTAACTGTTCAGTGCTCCAGATTCAGAGCTCGCAGCCACAGGGAAGTCACAGGGAAATTGCTAGGGTGTGGGTGTACCGATCTCTACTCTTTCCCACTCTCTTCTGGCGTGGCAGCATTTTTAGGACTAAAGGTGCCTTTGTGGTTTACATTAATCCACTTTGCAACGCAAACCGAGCAAAGCATCTTCGTGGGGAATGGGACCGTCCGTGCGGGTACCCGACTCCAGCACCCATCCCTGCTCCAGCCCGGAGCCAGGGCGCTCCCCCGGCGGGAGCCTGCCGGTTCCTCTGTTTAAGTCAACAGGGTTTAAGTCCTGCTTGTTTAAATATCAGGTTTAACTGGGGCTTGCCTGCATATCAAAGGCAGTATGGTAATTTTTACGAGGGAAAGGGTTTGCCCCGGTGTTGGCCAGACTTGTCCCTGCTCTCCCTGTTGCACAACGTGGTGCTGAGTCACTGCCGTTTCTCACCCAGCGAGTGCTTGCATTTTCTTGGTGCTGTGTTTGTATAAGATGGGGTCCCGTAACACATGCCGTGACTGGGGGAGCCTTTGCATAAACAAGGGCTAAAAATGAACAAAGAGCCTTCCTGGTTCGCCGATATTTATTTATGTGCTGCCATGCGTGGCAAGGTTCATTCTGGCACCTAGACTGCGTGGTGGACCCGGCTTGAACTTGCTTTTCCGAAGTCAGTCATCTAATTCCTACTGATGTACTGGTATCTTGCTGGGCCTTCAGTCTCGCCGTGATCTGCAAAAGATTTATGGATAGATATTATATAGATTTAACACAATACCATGGCTTTTATTATTTGCTGGAAAATGTTAATAAAAAACAAGTATTACAGATGCATTTTAATCCCTGAAGTGATTTTTGAGCAGAATGCATGAATTATTAATTGTTGTTATTGTTATTATTGCAGTGCATACCTATCTCACAGGACATTGTGAGGATTAATTAATTCTTGTAAAGATGTAAAAGGCCATATAGGTGTCAAGGGTTATGACTAAAGTGCTTTGAAAATGGAAACCGCTCTGAGTGCCAAGTATTATTATTTATGGAGTCCGGGCAGTGTGCGTGGTGCTGTGCAAACACTGGTCTAGTTATTGCAAATATTTGCTTATATGTGCTTAGTAGGCCGAGCACTCGCTGTTACAAGTAATTCCAACTATTTTAAGGATGTGTCTTACAAATATGGCCATGAGAAGACTTTCCAGCAGTTGGGATGACAGAGCCATGGAAAATGAGCAGCTGTGTTACCGCAGCACTTTGAAGGCATGCTTTTATTCAAACACGCGGATGAACCAAGACCTCAGATCCGCTCCAGTTCTACATACAAAAGTTAGAGTTTGGTCCCGTCTTTCTCGCTGCTAGGGGAGTTTGGGAAAGGAAACATAGCAACAGTTATTGTTTAAAAGTTCCTCTCCCGGCTCAAGGCAAAGCCAACTCCCTAAGCTCGGCTCACTCACTGAACAACCCGCCGTAAACCATAACCTGCTCAACTGCCCCGTGTTACCCAACATCCGTTCTTGGAAACCTCTGAAAGTGAGAACCTCCCTCCCGCATGCTCTGGAAGTGGCCCCGATAACTCTGAGCCCAGCTGCGTATTTGGGCAATGAAACGACAAAGTCTAAAGCTCATCACGGAAAGTAAGGCCTTTTTGCAGTCCTGTGAGGTGTTCGCCTTTGTACAGAAAGAGAAACCAGAACAAAACGGAAAGGGTAAAATTATTAAAGCATAAATCTGCCAGAATGCACTTTGTGGATTCTGCAGAGCAGGGTACTCAGGTAATCACCCAGTCGAGAACATCGTTGCGTTAAAAAAGAAAGCCTGGCACCCCGGAGTCGTGACTGAACATTTGGAGAACACGAGACCACGGAAACCTTCAGCCAGCTGACTTCAGTTCAGCACGTTGTCGCTGCTCAGCAGACGGATGGGAAGACGCTGTTCGTAGTTCCTGTGGGCCAAACACCACACACGTGAGGGGTTTTCCCTCCTCCGTTTCTCACACAGCTTTCTGAACGTTACACCTCCTGTTCCTATTTCGTGGACTCCTCACAGTTCCTGCCATACCCTTCTTCAGGCCCCTGGTGCCCTGCGGTCCCCTATACGAGGTCCCTTATGTTCTTTCCTCTTGCCTTAGGCTACGTGCGTACTCCCATTCCCCCTTCCTCCACCCACTGTTATCGCTTATCTTCTTTTACCTGGGAAATAAATCATTCAGAGTATCAAGAGGTTAAACTCCTTTAGAAGCATGGACAGATCTAAGATTATAATGTAAGAAGGTGTTAATGAGTCCCTTGCCACCTTTTCCCCCCCTTTTAAATGTCCCAGCTTTGAGCAAAGTGGTCACATTTTGGAATTGGACTGGATATGGTCTTCAAAAATGACTGCATCTTTACATACCTAAAGCAGACAACGTACACACCATTATTGAGAAGAGAAAGTTGCCCACTTGGAATATCAAAATCATCACAGAAATAGATGTTGAACATCAAGTGGTTTGCAATTACAAATATGCTCCGTGGCTTTCTAGAGAGACTTTGGTTTCCTCATGTAACTCGGGCCTCTTCAAGCAAACGGACTGAAGGCCCAGGGCTTTCTCAGAATTAAATGATTTTGCAATGCAAAAAAAACCCCTCTGTTTTCTGCAAGTATTTAAATATTATTCTTCATAAAAGAAGGAAAAGTGCATGGGCCTGACCCTGAAGAAAATGAGCACTGTGAGGTGATCCTACACCCAGAGACCCACCCATCTGCTTTCATCAAGGCTTTGTGGACGCGAGGGGTCCCATCTGCTTGTGAGGTGAAGCTCAGGTAAGTGAAATCTGCCTGTGGTATGTCCCAGTCATTAGGCTGAAAGTAAAATCCTCCCTCAACTCCGGAATTGCCACCTTAGGACTAGCATAATTCTCCAGCGATGCTGAGCTCTGCGCACAAAAAAAAAAAAAAAAAAAAAAAAAAAAAAGCTACATTTGTGGCCCATCTCTCTACTTTCCCATTTTGCCAGCCGCAGTAAAAGCAAGTTCTGCAGAAGCGCGGTGATGCGGAGGCCCCGCTCGGGCAGCCTCGGACCTGGGCTCACGCCTTTGGCACAGCAGGAACGACATCCGATGTTGCCGTCAGATCTGTCCATGGCTTCTGGTCACTGGGACCCTGCACGAGTGCCAATGTCCAGACGTGAGAGCGCTGGACCAATGCCCAAGAACGTGAAATGCTGTTGCAAAAACATTTTAAGATGGAAAGGACTGCCAGGTGATGAATGTGGTTTCCATTAAAAAAGCTCACTTTAAAAAATAAACAAACCGGCGATATAAATGATAAATAGCATTTCAATCCTAAAAATGAACAGCACCCAGGTAGGACACAACATTATTACTGGAGAGGATTATTTTAATCAAATAAAATGACAGGGCAGACGCAGTAACGGAGCCAGGCGTGAGCGTCGGGCTCACTGCCGCCGGGCGCCCGCGCGGGGCTGCCTCCCCACAGCCCGGTGCCATTGCCAGCCGCGACGCGCTGCAAAACAGGCGTAAGACCCCCACGTTAAACCCTGCGTGTACATAAGGCGCTTCTGGCAGCGCAATTAGTGGCTTTCCTAGAAAAACTTCCAGGACCGCGCCACGCCGCGGGGTCGCAGGGGTCGCTGCGGGGCCCGCCGGCCCTTCCCGGCCCCCCGCTCCCTTCGGGGCCGACCGCCAGCGCTCCGAGCCGCGGGCGCAGGCCCCGGGCGGCTGCCTGGGCCCCGCAGCCGCCGGCAGGCCCGGGCGGCCTCCCCTTCCTGTCAGGGCCGGCGGGCGGCCTCCCCGCAGCCCGCCTCCCCCCACGCACACCCGGCCGCCGCTGCGCCTGCCCGGAGAGCGCGGGGGGGGCGTGTGGGGAGAGGGGGAGGGAGGGGGTCCCCCCGCCCCGACCGCCGACCCCCGCGCTGCCAGGGCGGCGGGTTTGTTTTGCCGGGCGGCCGCAGCAGGCCGGCCCCGCTCCTCCTCGCCTGGCCTCGCCTCCCGGCTCCGCTCCTTCCCTTCCCTTCCCTCCCTTCCCTTCCCTTCCCTCAGCGGCGGCGGCGCTTTCTCTGGCGCCCATTTCCGTGCGGCTGGCCACCCTCTCCCCGCGCGGAGTGTCTGAGGGCCGCTGGCTGCTCCGAGCCGCTTGGCTCCTTCCCTTAGTAACAGCTTCTACATTCTGCCTCAATTCCTCCTCAATCTAAATCACACACACACACACACAGATATTACTTTTTTTTTTCCCCCCTCCTTCCTCGGGACTTAATCTCTAACCCCCCCCCTCTCTCCCCACCCTCCCCCTCCCCCCGGCCGCTGGCTCGGGATATAATTGAATATCACAGCACTACTCGCTGGTTATTTTTTTTTCTTCCTCCTCCTGTGTGTGTGTGGTGGTGTGTTTTGGGTTTTTTTTTTGTTTTTTTTTTTTTTTTTCCTGTTTTTTTTTTTCTCCTCCTCCTCTTGGTGTGGACACCTCAGCTAAAAAAAATATATATATATATTATCGCTACATATACGTGTGTACATACACACACACACACAGACAGACACACAGATGTGTATATATGTCTATATGGCTGTATAAAAAAAGGAGGAGAGACAAACAAGGGTGAATTTCTTGTGCCTCCATTCCCAAGGAAGGGGGGAGCAGCCGCTCCGCCGCCGCTCGCAAGGTAAGGACCGGGGCGCCCCGCCGCCGGGCCCCGCGGGCCGAGTGCGGGCGGGAAGGGGCCGCGGCCGGGCCGGGCCGGGCCGGGGGGGGGGAGGGCGCCCTGTTTGTCTCTGTGGCGGTTGGAGGCGGGAGGGGGATGGGCGCCCGCCGAACGCCTGCCGCGGCCCCCCCCTCACCGCCCCCCCCCTTTTTTTTTTAAATAATGCTTGTGGGGTGCGGGGGGGGGGCGCTCCCATGGGTCTGGGGTGCGGGGGGGGGGTGTATGTTTTTTATTTTAAAGCAAACAGCACCCCCTTCCCCTCCCCCCTCCGCGCCGCTGCCCTCCCCTCCCCCCACCCGGTTTCATTTTTTTTTAAAAGGATTTAATGGGGGGGGGGGGCAGCGGCCTCGGCAGCGAATGGCACACGGGAGCCATGGCGAGCGGCCTATTTTTAGCCCGATTTGTATGGAGAAGCGCCCTCCCCTCCCCCTCCCCACATATTTACTTATGGGGGGGGAGGGGAAGGGGGGGGCAAGCGGGGTTGGGGGGGCAGGGCCGGGCGGGGGGCGAACTCCGCCGGGCGGGGGAGGGGCGGCCGCCCCTCCCCCGCCCGGCGGAGTTCGCCCCCCGCCCGGCCCGGCCCTTCCTTTGGGGGGGGACACACACACGGGCCGAACCCCATATTTGCCCCCCACCCCCCCCGGCGAAGCAGCCAAGTTATTGATCAGTTTCCCTGCGAAAGTTCAGGGCGGAACGTGAAATACCCCGCGGTGGCGGGGAGCGGGCCCGGTTTTGGGGAAAAACCCTGAGCTTTTTTGCACTTCACAGGGGCTCTCTCTTCCTGGGCTTACCCCTGCCCGAAACCCAGGTGCAAATTGTGCATTGCATCTTGTAGACAGGCTTGCACGGTTGATGCGATGTATATATTTTCTTGGACGAGGATATAGGTCCTGCAGTAGCACGACATGTGGCTTGTTATTATTGTTGTACCCCCGAAAGGGTTAAACTTATCGTGTTGTTCCAGGTGAATTTAATCTTTCATCATCAAATTTCCTTTTAAGGCAGCTCGAGAGAATAAAAGTCTCCCCTTGCTTGTCTTTTGCTTTATCCTCCGAAACAGCAAACTTTATATGTGCTTTATGGCAGAGGCTTGTTGCTGCAGATGACACGTGAGTCTGGAGGAAAGTTTGGTTTGTAGGTCGCTGTGTAGGAAAGTGAAGTTTGCTAGTGAAGTTTTTACTACTCTCCAGTGTGCTCAACTTCCTCGTTTTCCTGTCTGTGTAAATCAAATTCCTAACTGATTTATGGGGGGGATCACAAAACATATTCCTTTTTTATTATTAGAGTATGAGACGTATGATCAGGAGAACCAAGTCTTTGTCGCGTAAAAAACCCCAATATATGTATTCTGGGCTTGTCTGACTCTCTTTGCTGTCCTGTGGTACTAAAATAAATGTCTGAGCGCATTGAGCGTATGAACAAGGTCCTTTGGTGTTGGCGGTCTCTACCCTTTGGGTGTTTGCCGGGGCTGCGGTTTGTGCCCCTTTGAGAGAGAGGGCACCATCTGCAAAATTGATGTTTGGGGTTTGAGTTGTACCTGAGCTTTCGGGTGCACCGGGCGGTTTTGGGCCCTTGTCTTGCTCTGAGCAACCCGATGGCTCCTCCGCGTGAGGCTCATGCTGGATTTGGGGCCTTCCCTGGGACTCGTGTATGTTAACCGTCCTTTCGGAATACATTTCAAATGGGGATTGATCCTGCAAACTCTTTTGTGTGACCTTGAATTTAAGTAGGTGGGTATGTGTTTGTGGATGAGTGTACGAAGGGTTTTTTCCTCTTAGCTGTAAAAAAAAAAAAAGGGGCCGCGCTGTTGTGGTGATGGTGCTTAGGGCGCAGGTGGTGCCCTGTAGATGACCGTAGCAAACTTTCTGTGGTTTCTCGTAGTGATTTTAATTTTTTTTTTTTCTCTTTGCTTTTGGTTATGATCTAATGGAATACAACGTGTTGTATTATTTACCTAAGATCACCTGAGCCTGTACACTGTCACTGTCTTTAAGTTTTCTTAAGGGAAGGTGGATTTGTCTCCATGAGAACAGGGTTCATGTGGTGCTGTGTCTTGGGAACTTGGTGGCATGCCTCCCAAACTGTTATTGAGAACACCTGGAAAAGACTTAGCTCTCACTCCACGAGGAAAGGGGAAGGAAATGTAATTTAAATGTATGAAAAGAGTTGGGGTTTGGCTTTTGGGCTTTTTAATTTTTTTTTTTTTAAGACTGTGCAGGAGTTTATGATTTTCGTTCATTTAAACATGCATAACCATCATGCATGCGCCTAGCATAAAGAATGCAATAATTACAGGAGATTCTGTTGCTTAAGCTTTTTCCCCCCCTTCAAACAGGTAGTTACGGTTTTTTTTTTTTTCCTGTGAGTTTTTTTTGTATGAATACTTCTTTCACTTTTACTCTATATATGGTAATTATTGATGTTTGTGTAACGCTTTGAAGTTGTAAGGCATGGTATAAGTGCTAAGTACCCAACAGCAGTACTTCATAGTCATTTTCCCATCATGAAAGAGTTTGATGCTAAAAAGTGCTACAGCCCTAAGCATAAAGAGGCTCTGGATGGATTAGGGGAAATGGTCAAAATTGCTTATAATGTTGTTTTCAGGTAATATTTTTTAGTTAGGAAGAACAGATCTGAATAATGTAAAGCAAACTGAGTTATTTTCCCTAACTTGATTTTGGTTCTGGAATTAAATTTAACATGGACTTCACATTTGAGTCAGAATGTGTTTGCTGTTACAAATTTTGTAGTGGCAGTAAAGACCCACATCCTACAAGGATGTAATCGTGCAGAAGTCAGGAAGTCCTGTCAAGAAACACACACAACTCTGTGAACATCAGCGGTCTGGTTCGGTTGAATAAGCTCTGCAGATGTCTGTGGAGTTGCTCACAGAAGTTAAGTGTGTTTTGTATTAGTGGTGGGCAATAGGATGGGGATCTTCCATCACATGGATACTTTTTTGGTATCGCAGCGCTGTTAAGCGTTTTGGGGAAAGCTGAGGCAGTGGCAGACGTGACACCTTTCCTTCACCAGTGCTCTTCCTCTGCTCATCTGGAGACCCAAGAGAGAGCCATCCCCCCACCCCTAGTTTTTGCTTGCTTTGCCTGTCTCTTCCCTTCCCCCTGGATCCATAGGCGCTCAGGATCGTGGTGCCCGTGCGAATTCTGACACCTTGCTGGAGAGGACACTACTGGCAAGCGGAGAAGAGACAGACACAAACCTGCCACCAGCTCTTCCCCTTCTGAACCGGGATAGGGAGGTCTGGTCTCCGCTGCGGAGAGGAGGGCAAGGCCGGGGTGTACTGCAGGACTGTGGTGTGGCCACACTGCAATGTTGTGACGCTGAAATGTATCATACTGAAGTACAACTCACTTTTAATCTAATTCATGTTGTTTATATTCAGAATTGTGATAGTGTTATGTGTACTGACCACACATACTGGTGTGTGTGTGTTTGCGCATGTGTGCACACACAGAGTATAGGGTGTAATAATAGCTATATATTTAAAGCCCTAAACATCAGCTCACGCAAGTAGCTGCAGGTTGGGAGAGAAGTGAAAGTGTGTATGCACACTCTGTAATTATGCGTGTTCGGCTCCTACAAAAAGTGACTACTGCGAGAATATACTCATTGCATGCTCATTTTTAAATATAAATTTAAGGAACTATGATTGACAACTCTTTTCAGTATTTTTGAGTTGCATTGTGGCATTAATGTAATAATACCTTCAAATTAACAGGTGATGAAGAAACAGTTCCTATGTTCCTGCTATTGATTTAGCTACCCCTGTCCCAAATACATGCAGCTTTCCAAGCACTGCATCATGAAGTTAGATGGTCTTAATTTCCGTAAAGTAGCTTAATGAAAAGAGTGACTTTACTAGAAAAAGGTTCATCCAGTGATCCCAAGCAGGGTAGATGGAGACTGCTTTATTCATCTCATAATTGGTTTCCTCCGAGATAAAGTATGACAATGAAATGAGGAATAAGAAATATCTTTTCAGATGAAATCGTAGGGGAATATATTGGCTTCCTTTTAATTTCGCAAAATTGAATTAGCTAACGAGGTAAAAAGTAGTGAAGACGAGGCAGCATAGTTGTCACAATGAGAGTTACTAGGGTGAGTGAAAAAGTACGGAAGTCTGGTCTAGAAATCACTCTGCCAGTTTGTGTGAAAACTGTGAACAACTTCTCATTATGGTTCTGCCTTGTGGTATCTAATCCAAGCTGAGAAGGCCCTTTTCTTCCTTCTCATAATGAAAACAAAGCTGAAATTGTTTATACAAAATGCCCTGGAGTCTTAATGGCCGCGTTTGGGCTGGAAGTTGAGTTTTCCTTTGGTTCTGAAGGATCTATAGAACCGTAACTCAGCTGAAACCGTAACTCTGAAACATTGATTTTTAATGCTTTACCACATGGTTTTCTGTGACATCCTTCAGACTCTCCTTTTTATATCGCTAAGGAGCCTTAAAAAAATTCTTCCTTGGTAAGAAGTAAGTGGTCACTCCAAGCTGGAGGATGTGTAACCGAAGGGGAGAATGCACACACCGGTTGGGCGTGTAGGATCCAGCTGCTTGGCTAGCCAAGGTGTGAAATTGCAGGTGTTGCAGCTTCCCCCTGCTCGCTTGCTTTCTTGGATGGACAGATTGCTAGAAAGACTTTTGAGAATATTTCCTTACCTGTAGAAATAATAGTGAAGAGGCTTGGTGAGTCAGTGTCGCTTTCTGGAAAACCTACTGAAAGAACCTCCGAAGTGGTGAGGAGGAGTTTTACAGAATTGTCTCGGCCAATGTATGCGGCATCTTTCAGAGGGTCCCCTCTTGGTCTTTGAATGTAAGCGTACGTGGCGCAGTTCAGTGCTATGTAGAGATACGAAGGTCCTTCTAAACAAGTTAGCTTGAATACCAGAAGCACCATACCTAGGTATGCTATCAGACCAATAGGTCCTTTTTTCAGGACAAGTAACGCAAGCAGACTGGGTGTTGACCTGGTCGCACTTGAGCTGGCTCCGTGCCCGCGCGTGGCCCTTCGTGGGGCTGTGTACACCCCGCACGGCTCCGAGAGCTGCGCAGCGCGGTGTGGTGGGAGTGGGTAGTGGGCCCCTGGATTTGTGCTGTAGCTCTGCTCGGTGCAAACGTGGCTCTTCTTAAGAGTATAAACTGGCGTCTGCATCTGTAAAGTAAGGTATTAATACAGTCATATTTTCAAAGATGCTGAGTCCCCACAGTTGCATGTGAAGTTGGCAGTCTCTTCGCGTGTGCTTAGCATTTCTAAAAGTCAAGCCTTGTGTGTGGTTTGCTGGCTTTTGCAAACTCCCGTGAGGGTGTAGTTTCTGTTTTTTCTGGGAGCGGTATTAGTAAAAGGCTATGTTGTGTACTCTGACTTGTGTTTATTGTTGTAATTCTTAAGTCTCCATGTTGCAAAGGAGCAATCTTGTTTATTAGTTATGTCTAGCAGTAAAAAATCAGAATCATCCAGAGAAAAAACAGTTGTGTGGTTTTTTTCTTTTATGATCTGAGATTCAGTTTAGTCTCTCTTCAATGTAAGCGTGTATTACAGAGACGCTCTCTACAACCATGTGCCATATGCAGACGTACTGAGTGTCATTTCGCATCGCTGGAGGTGCGTTACTAGAAATTTCAGCTGGTGTGGTGTGAGCAGTAGGCCTTCCCTTCCCCCCCAGCGGGGCAGTAGTTTTGCCAGCCTGGCAAGGCAGGCAAGCAGCTGTCTCTGCAGCTAATGCTAGTGCTCCTTTTAACCCCTTGGTGGCTTTGGGGAATGATTCAGTCGCTTCCCCAGCTGCAGGCAGAGCTCCCACTGACATCAGGTCGATGGTGTAGATTTTTATGAATTACGACTGTGAAAGTGACTCTGGAAACTTTCCTGTTCTGTAGGCAGCTACGTGCCTGCTGGCAGCAACTATAGAGCATACAGAAAAGATCTCTGTACAGCCTATTCGTGGAGCATTTTTCCAAGGTTATGAGTTAAGGGTCAAATATTTACTATTCATGAAAATGTAGCGCTAAATACTGTGCCCAGTGCCAAAACCACAGAAATTGTCAAGGTTTAGAGCCCTAAATATAACCTATCCTAAAAGTTGCATCCATTTGACATTAACAGTGTTAAAAGTTCAGGCTCGTCACTTGGGTGACCTGTCACCGGCAAACTCCGACCGGGAATTTGCCTGATTGCGAGCACACGCGAGGTGAATTTCAATCCCCTGATGGTTCCCTAAAAGTACCAGGCAAAGAAGAGACAGTTTGATTTCCTGGAAGAAGTTGTCCAGGCTGGCCGAGGAGAAGAATAACAAGTTTTATAGCTCTTTTGTGGTTTTTGGACAGACTGATTAATGCTTGAGTGTCAGCATGACTTCTGAAAATACATTTTTGCCTTGTAAAAATAGTAATAAAAAGATTTAATTATTTTTCATTTATCATTGATATTGGTCTAACTTACAGTCCTGTTAGCACAAATGAGAAATTTTGCCATTAGTTTTGGCAGTTGGGAGAGTGTTAAGTGTGGCTGAAAATTTTACCTTAAAATACCAATTGATCTTAACAGAGATGAGTCTGTCTGTTGACCCTCCCCTCTGCTTCCAGGTCTGTTTAGTTCCCAGAAATGATGAAAACTTTTCCTCTTTTAGGTTAAGTCTAAATTTGTGGGAAAAAATAGTTTTGATACTGCATAGACCTATGGGGGAAATAACAAGAGATCTGGGTCAAAAAAATAGGACATGCAAGATTTAGAAGCTGTTGAAGTGTATTTATTTGTCCTATATTAGGTTAAAGGAAGTATTGGTGCTTTCAGTTTGGCAGTATGTCCTTCAGTCTGCGGTGTTCTGTAAAGGGAAGACAACTGTTAAACAATGAATCACAGCTAATTTCTGTATGGATGTCAACATTCTTCTCTAGTGCAGAAATTTTTGCTTGGATATTAACACAAACATGCATTCCTAAATACAGACTCTTAGTGATAAATTTTAATTGGGAAGTACTTTGTAAAAATATGGATTTTTGCCACGATGGTATTTGTGAATCTGTTACGTGCTTACTTTGGGGTTACATTTGTTCAGATTTAATACTTCTTAATGTACTTTTAAAGCAAAGTTAGCACAGATGTGGATGGAGGAAAATGAGGAACAGTGTTGTCAAACCATCTATTAATGTTGACGTCAAATAAATTGTGCTGGAAACATATCTTGTGTGGCAATGGATTATCTGTTTCTTATAACTAATGCAACAGATCTGGGGGTTAGAGAAGCAGGGTCTGTACTCGCTGTATAATGTGAATGTTTTGCTGATGCAGACGTGGTACCTGATTTTCACTTTATTTCAAATGCACAACTAAATTTCACAATCTGGTGTGTCTCGTTTAGACTGTAAATGTCTAGCACTGTGTAAGATGAAAAAAGTCAGGAATATGAAACTTCAGTATGTTGAATTGCGATAAAACTTAAACAAAAATACAATGAAACAGCCTACTAAGCAGTTCTGGTGAGCTTCATCTGATAGCAAGAACGGATATCTAAATGTAGCTGATTAATAGAAACCAACTTTTTTTTTTTTTTTGACAGCTTTCACCATTGTAGTAAATATTTGTCAGAGTTGTTTGAGTTGTAAGAAAAATGGTTTGTATTTCTGTTACTGTCATCCAGGGCAGATTCTGAATGGCTGTTGATTACAGTAGAAATATCAATGTGTTTATCTTGCTGTTGGCAAAGTCCATGTTAGTTGGTTCCACTACTGTCTACATGTGCAAGGTTATTTTGATATGGATTATTTATTTCTAGTTCATCAAGGCCCTTTGTAAGATTCTTTCTTACAGTACGTATAGTACACACTAAATACATTAGAAATTAAGTTCTAAGTGTCTGTTCCCTTAAACAAAAAACAAACAAAAAGCCTCCTTGACCGTTGTTCGGTCATCCCGTTGGGGTGCCTGGGCACCACAGCCCTCCTGGGTGTATTACTTTCTGGTAAAATAGATGGGCATTGCTTATGTCTTAAAAATGAACCCTCTGCTCTCCATGTGGTTCTGTGGGCTGGTTGTGGAAGCACCAAACTGAATATTCATGTCAGTCCCCTCTTGTCATCCCAGGGCCTAGGACACGGCTGGGGTCCCGTGTTAGAGAGATGCTGGTTGCTTCTATGTACTGGGGAACAAAACGGGACTTCTAAAGATCCTACATGTATTTACAGAAATGCTAAGAAGAATTTAAAAAATGATATGAAGGATAAAGGGATGGAAACTTTCAGAGGTAGCCAGGGAAAACACTTTTGATGTGTTTTGACTCGCTCTTTGACGCTATGGATGACTTCATACGAGAGGCTCGAAGGGTATGTGAAATGCAGTGTCAGACTCCGGCTAAGAGTACGTCCATTATGGAGGCTGAGGTTCTCTGTTGTTTTAGATTGCCGAGACTGCCAGCAGCAGGGCTTGTGTATGTTGGACATTGCTGAGGAGCTCCAGAAAGCTGCATTGATGGTGTTAGAATATGTAAAATCTTACTTGCGTGCTTAATGTGCCTCCCGCTTTCCCAGCTGTGGTTTGTAACTATCCGCTTGTGTAATGGAGTTTTTTCAAGGTGAAAAGAAAGAAATGCACTGTTCTTAAAAAAACACATGTTCAGAGAGCAGATAAGTCAGATTTCATTTGCATTAACGTTACTGTAAATGGTGAAAGTTTGGAACTGTAATGTACTTCCATGTGTCTATGGCTGTCTACTTTTATTTGTTATTCTGGTGCTGTTGGGCCTACTGCTGTTCTCTGTGATTAAAATAACCCCCCAAGCCCTCCCCTGCATAATTAAAACACAAGTGGTGCAAGATTGTGCTGCTTTTTTCTTTCTAAAATTAACCCCTTCGAATGGTCAGTGTGGTCGTGCCCTCTCCGCTGCTTGGCTCTGCTTCCTTGTCCATGCTGTAGCATGAATGTGGCAAGTTAATGTGGCAAATGTGGCCAATTAATGTGGCAAAACACCGGGGTGTTTTGTCTCAGTCCTGACAGTTTGCATCATTTAATTATTATCCCTTCCTAAGGCTTTATTTGATTTTCTAATCTACGCTCCCCCCCTCCATTTTTTTCCCCTGGGCTTTCTCTCTTCTTTTTGTCATTTTGGACTTTTTGCATTCTCCCTATCTGTTCTTTTGTCAGTTCTTTAAACCAAATCGGTGCCTTTTTGTTTCTGTTCTCTGTGTTTTCTCTGCTTTCTTCCCATTTCTCCGAACTTTAGTTGAGTTTACACGTAGGACGCGTTCCTATGTAGCCCTCTTGAACCAGAGGGGTTAGATGGGTTTGGACGGTGCAGCCCTGGTCCGTGGTGGAGCAAAACCTGCCAGGCTGCTGAGGAAGTCTCCTTTTGGAGGCTGCGCCGCTGGCCGCGAGCGGGGCACCGAGCAGAGGTGAGCGAGGGGCCTGCCTGCAGGCAGGGGGGGAGCTGGGACAGGCACGCAGGGCGGGAAGCGGAGTGGACAAATTTTGGCAGTGCCTGTATTTGATGAAAATAATCCTGGCTTTAGGCGTAAAACATTGATCCAACTTTTGATGAAGTCAGAGGGAGGCTTTGGGGGCAGTTGGCGTGAGTGTTCAGTACGAGTGCAAAAAGTTGAGGAAGTTTGAGTGAAAACCTCAGCGTACTGCGAGGTTAGCTTTGGGCTTTTTAAAATAAGGGACTTTATGCAATAAATTTTTATTGACTTTGTGACTTAAAATTAGCAAAACCAAAGTCATCGTGAAATCAGTGGCAGCCTTATCTTACTGTTTTTATTGTGGGTAGTGTTGACACGTCACATGCCCCATTGTTCTGGGTGAACAAACACCGCTTTGAGACCGCGAGCTGGTACGTGCGCACAGGCGCCTTTGTCCTGTGCTGCGCGGATGAGTGTGCTGAATTGTGACTTTGGAGTTGAAAGATCATCTTTAAAGAGTTCACATCTAGAACCTGCATAATATATGAAATACTCTGTTGCTTGATATTTAAGCACCATTTTTATTTGGTGCCTTGTTATTCAGAACCCACGAAAATAAATGGAGGAGAATAATGCATCATAAACTCTCTCGTACCTTGTTGCCCAGCAAAACCGATGGGTAACAGGCTTGTATTCTCTCTCTGTTTGGGACAGAGAGACTGCAAGATGTGCTTTTGAGAAAGTCAGTAAAAGATTTTTGCTTGAAAGTCTTTCAAATATAAGTCCTTTACCGCCAAACTGTTGACACTTGAGGTGATAGTAGTGAACCTCATTTCTACTGAAGTCACGGTTTTGTGGATCACCTCTAAATTACTCTTGCTGTTTATAAATTCCTGTAATCGGGATATGTGTAGTGGAACTAAGATGGATGCAATAGAGACTGGCTGCAGGAGCAAACTTGGCACATGGGGGCTGTGGATGTAGTCATCCAGCCATATCTGGGGGAGAATCCCATTGAAATTGCTGTGAGTTTTGGTTAAGAACCGAAAGATTAGTCTTCCCTGCCTACAGTGATTTTATTATGTTGTTGTTTCTAGTACATCTTAATAATGCCAATGTAGCTCATTGTCTGGTTCAGTATTTTTAATCCGTAGCATAAGTTTTTCTTTTTGTCAGCTCGTAGTCTTGCTTTTTCCTCTTCGGAAACTGGTGCTTGCAGTGTATTTTATGCCAATGCAAGAGCATTCACCAAAATGGTCTTGAATTGTCAGAGCTCCATAGCGGGTTTTACCAGGATGCTTTCATATGTAATGGTGCTAAAGCTGGTAGACATTTTCAAGCTGGTAGAAATTGCCATAGCTCTCTTGGTTGCATGTCAACATGTCAGTTGTGTGTCTGTCTGCCCTCTGATATTAGAAGACTTCCCCAGTTTTGGTGGCTTACAGGCAATCTGTAAAATATTGCTTTAATTTCAATATAGAATGAATGGCAAGCTTTCGGTGTCCTAATGTGGGTCCTATACAGTAACGGAATATATCCTGTGGGTTACTGTTCAAGGTTTTCAGCCTTTTTTGAGCACGGCTGCAGTTTGTCTACGCAGTCCCTTCATAGGGACTGCTTGAATAGAGGGAGTTACAGAATTACTTTCTGGTTATAAATTCTCTCTCTAAATTTTCATAGGCTTGTCTGGATCTGTGGTGGATCCCCAGAGGCACACCTCCGCTCCCCACACCCACAGTTTTGCTTTTCTGGGTTGACCTAATATACCTGTATGTAACAGATAACTGTATTTACTTTATTTTTAGTTTACATCACTGAAGATTTTCTGTCCGCATAACGATTAGGACAGAAAGCTGGTGTCAGGATTATCTGCTATTTCTGCCACTGTGTGACCTTAGCAAATGGATTAACAAATTTACCCATGCACCAGTGATTTAATACTTACCAGGAGTTTTTTCAGACCAATTCAGTGCCCTGAGATCTTCTGGTGAAAGGCTGTGTAGCAGTGTAAAGTGGCTTTTGTTTTATTTTACAACCTCTGCTTACTTGGAGTTTTTAGTTTAGACAAGTGCTCCTTTTGTATTCTTAGGTTTTGTGTTTGTCTTCTAGTTTTCTTTTGTATTGGACAAAACATGGTCCTTCACATTGGAAGGACTTGCTGATAGTGCCCATACGTAATGAAGAACCATGTTGAAATCTGGCTATTTGGTTCATAAAGTTAGGCACGTTTGTGTCCTTACTAACGTGGAAATGCAACCTTATATGAAATTTTAACAGATCCCTGCACTTGCTTTTTCCAGACCCTGGCAGCTCTTTGGGGGTGGGCAAAAGGGTGAACTTTTTTGGTGGGTTTTGGAGCACAGCGATGCCAGCAGTTGCTTGTCCCAGCAGCCGAGACGGGAGTGGGGGTGGTGGGACCCCTAAGCCGCCCCTGCTCTCGGTGGAACGGAGACGCACAACAAAAGCTACAGGTGGAGCTCTGTGAACCTCCCTGCCTGCAAAGGAAGTTTCTGTCCTCTGCCACGGTTTATTGACTCCTCCGCCATGCCGATACAGTGGTTTATTGGCCCTACAAACATCATTGCTGGAAGGATCGCGTTAAAACCTACTGCTGTTTTGAGGGGGTATTAAAATCCAAATGGTTTCGCTGAACCAGTTTACAGCATGACCCCACAAATGCCCGCGTTGTTACCATGGAGGAGGCAGTAAACTATAGCTTATCCATAGAAATGAACCTATAATAGGTCAGAGTGGGCCATGAACTTGTATCAGCTTTGCTATCGGACAAAATGTTCACGGACTACAGTGGGCCAGCTAATAGCTAAGCCAGCCTGACACCAGCCTTTCTGTGTGAAGCGATCGTATTACTCATACTGTCTTGACTGCTTGGTTTTGTCCATATACAAAACAGACGTAAGCGGTGACATGATCTTTGTCACGTGCTTACAATTTCATTTGAGCAGGTCTTCCTTAATAACTTCCTAAATGATTCTTGTGTATAAACTTATAGTTAAGCAAATTTACAAGCTTGTATGAAAATCTTTTTCATGCCTTTTACTAAGAACCAGTGGTATTTTCCTTGCTTGTCAGAGCTGTGTGCCCCGGGCAGACAGAGCGTGGCAGGTCTTGTCATGAGAAATGCTTATGCAAGGTGTGCAGTCCTAACGTAGGACGTTGCTTTCTGGTGCGAGTTTTCCCGGCAGTATAGGTGTCTCCTAAAGCACATCCCAGCCTTGGTGAGCACAGCTAGACTGCTTGTGATACTGAGGAGCACAAGCTTTCTGTTGCAGTGTCTTGTTTTTATATGTTGTTTGGAAATTTTTCGTCGGCTGGAAAATGAAGTTTTAGGAGGTGGTGTAATTTTGGGAAATCTCTTCAGTTTGGGAATAGTACTTCAAGTTGTATACATTTGGGTTTTGCTATTGTAAATCGTGCTTTTATATTGTGAGTTTTCTTATTTTCACCATGCTCTACACTGCGAACTATCCTCTGGTTGATTTAAAAAGGAAATCCTGCTAGCACTTTAATAAATCCCTTAAACTTTACGAGAATGTATTTGCACTCGCTAGGTAGCATGGCTTGAAGTTAAAAGCGTGGATTTACAGTGCGCTCGCATTTTTTTTGGAATGACTCCAGAAAGAAAGTCTCTCATTCCTGTTTAGTGTAATACATATCTATGTATCAGCAGATAATAGCTGTTGGTGTAGTCAAGCCCTAATTGTTAAAAAAAAAAAACAAACCCAAAAATTACTTTTAAGTGTTATCCTTGAGTATTTTTAAAAGAGCTGAGTGAAGCCTTTTCTTAGTTGAACCATTTTCTTGTATTCTGAGGCAATCTATGTGTTCTTCGCAAGAAATATATTATCGCTCCGTTGAAGTCAACTCAGGTTCTCTGGAAATGATCCAGCCTTCAGGAAAGAAAAATATTAGCGTGTGTGTTGAGGGAAAGGGTTTCCCTTTATTTCGGAATTTGCTTGTCATGTTTAGCAAGTAAGCCATTTTCAGATGCATTAAGGCTCTGCGAAACTGATTTTCGGGGCTGACAGTTTTCTAGTCTTGGATTAAGCAAAAAGATTTAAATTTAATGTTTTCAATTTTTTTTTGTTTTAAATAGCTAGGGATATGTACATTTGTTCAGTTATAATTTGAGTGCCATGCATGTTTCTGGAAAACAGAAAAATGAACCGTTTAATATGATGACAATGATGGGGGTAGCATTTTTTTTTTTTTTTTTTTTTTTAGCCAGTCATTTGTTTCTGTGTCTGAAGTGCTTTGTTGCCAGTTTAAATGTTGAGATTTACGGAAGTAGCCTTTGCTTGGAAGACTTAAATATTTGCAATGTGTTGTTTATTTGGTTTATGAAGTTCTGTGCTGTTTGAACGCTGGTTTTTATTTTAGCAATGAGTTTTGGCAAAACACATTCTAGCATATGTAGTCAGTCATAAACAAGCTAGAGACCACTAATGTTTTAGTCCTGCGGCTATATCGAAGCGTTTAAGGTTAAAATTAAAACTGTCTGAATATCTGTCTGTATGCATGCATCTGGGACCTGTGCTCGACTGAGACCTTCATGTAAAAATTCTGTGCCTTCTATCATTAAAGCTGTGACTATCTAAAGTTATTATGACTTTAAGCTTTTAATTGAGCGGGGGTTGCAGGTTCCTAGGCTTGGTTTATTGCTGAAGACCAGTGCTGCACATACACACTGAGCCGAGCTGGCTGCCTGCTCTCCAAAGCGAGTGGGGCTTCTGTGATTTTACACTATTTAATGTGCCTCACTTGGGAGGGTAGAGATTTGGCAGAAGGCTGCCTTTCCGTAGTTGTGTGCTCTTCAAAGTTACGCAAGCTGGATCATTCAGCGATCGGTTTCTGAAGTCTGCAGACAGGCTACAGAAGGGTGGAGGCAAGGTGCAGTGAAGAAGAGCCCCAAGATCAAGGACTCTTCTTTCAAGGCTGCTGAAAGGCATGTGCCGGGACGCCCGGGGACGCGGGTGCTGGGCCAGGTTGTTGGTGCTGCTGCTGCTTGAGCTGCCCCAAAGGAAGTTTCCCAGGGAGGACAGTCCGGACGGCCTCCGGACCGGGATAACAGGGGGAGAGGCTGGAGCCCTGCCCCGAACAGAGGGGTTAACCTGTCTGTGCTTGAGCACGATACTCCTGCGTCTAGTTGAGACCTGCCCTGCGTTTACTCCTCTGATTTAGCTACCAAACCAATGGTATTTTTCTTGCACCTGTCCAGAGCGCTTCTTTCAGTGTTGGTTCTGAAACAAATGCCGTCTTTGCTCCCTGTCATTGCAATCGTAGAGCTGCAGTTTACTTTTTTTTTTAATATTGACACATACTTCAGATTATTTTCCTAAATACTTTGTTTAGTCTTTTAACATCTTAATGACTGAAAACCTCAGCTGATTTTGTTTTGGACTAATTCTTCCTCAGGCAGAAATCAGACCTGAAATGTATTCCTCTAAAGTTTGTGAAGGAAAAGCTCTCTGGTAGCATTTCTGGGCTGTTGAGATTAGCTCTGAATTTCCAGATAATGTAACTTTCTCTTTTAAAAGAGCTCGCCCCCCCCCCACCTCCCCCCCAGCAAGCCCTAAAGTATTCTTTGTGTGAATGTACTATATGATCTCTAATTATATGATCATATACCATTCCTCAAATAGTGCAATACAATAGCATAGAATTATTTCTAGGATCTTGTAGAGGTCTATTCAGTAGACTACCTTAAACCCTGATCTTGCAAGTTGTTTTGTGTAAATCGACTCCTCCGCCTCCCAGAAGCGGTGTTTACTGTAGCTCTGCCTTAAAGCCCAGCTTCAGAGCTTGTTGTGGAATCAGGGCTTGGGATGTCAGTTTTGAAAGTTGCCATTTAACTGCTTTTATACAGCTTATGCATATTAAGTAGGATAGCAGAATAACAGTGAAATTGCTCACCTAGGTCTGCAGATGAATTACCATAATTAACTGCTTCTTCCCATGAATTGCACCTAACGAGGGCTGTGCTGTTGGCTGAAAATAAATTGCATAATGCATTACTGTTGACTAAATTATTTACATACCTTAGAGAGGAAATGGTATAAAAAGTCTGCAAAATAAGTGCTGGACCATTATGAAAATGAAATGGGGAAAAAAAAAAAAAAGAATCACAGCTAGCACATGGTGTAGCCTGCCTTCTCCTGGGTCACTGAAGAGTACTGTATCCTATTTGCGATATAGTGTGTGACTTCATGGTTACATATTTATCACATTGCATTGCATAATGTATATGTGGAGAAAGCAGAGTTAGATCTGTGCATACAGCCTTGGGCCTGCTCTTAAGAACAGTGTATCTGTGTGGTTATAAATTGCTAAAAATGGCATCTATTTTTTTTTTGCTGCATAACCGTGGTTCCAAAATATGCGAAGTCAAAAGCGAAATGTGGGTTAACAAAATCAATTATAAACCAGACTGGACAATTTTCGAAATACTTGCTGTTCTGTGTCTACCTGTGAAGCACCCTTTGTGTGACTGTTGTGTTGTGAGGCTGTTATTTCTAGGCTGTATTCATGGCCTATTTTTCTTAACATCTTATTTAGCCAAGAAGTATTTTAAAAGCACAGTGTTTGGATCTGGTATCCTATTTTCATCATGTGGAATCCTGTAAGGCCCTATTTATTGATACTTATTGTAAAAGACTATATAGAGATTACTTATACTAATTTACCAAAAGAGACGTACAATAAGTATATGTGTGAGCTGCTCCATGTGTGAGCATTGGCAACACCAAAATGACTGCAAGCGACTGAAGATGGGCCCAACTAGAGGTGGGGATTTGTGTTAGAATTTGCCAAAATAAGGCTTGTCACAGCTTGCGTTTTCCATGGGTGAAAGCCAGTCTGCAGTTGTAGACCTTGATTCCTACTCTTTTGGGGTTTGCTTTTGTCTGGGACTTTCATTTGGGCCTGATCTTGCCAATCATTGACAAAACCTCAAAATACTTCTTGTTCCCTGATGTTTTAAATGGAGAATGTCAGGGTCTCCCATGCGTAGGGTTGTCCATCCCTCTGCCCCCGTCACAGGGCTTTCCTGGCGAGAGGTGGTGAGTTGGGATGGGCGAAGGAAGCTGCAAGTGGGGTCATGGCCCTCGCGGAAATTCAGTTGTTTATGTGATTGCTTAGGGATATGATCCCGATGGAAATGCGGTTGCAGTGGGGAAGAGCTTTGTAAAGGCAACTAAGCTTGGGAAATTGGATCACATTTTTTTTTTTTGTAAGTAGGCTGAAGTATTTCATGATAAGGTTTCTATCGAACAGACTCCTTTTTCTTGCCGAATTAGCTGGAATAGGTCAGCTGTTGTGATAAGAACAACAGCAAGGAAAACTTGTAAGTTGTTTTTTTAACCTATTAAAAAGTTTTCTTGAAAAGCTTTATTTCCTGTTTAAGAACATGTGCTTGAAGTTTGGCAAAGATGTGACCTTTGTGTCAGGGGTGGGGGTATTGTTGTTTTTCTTTTGTTTTGGGTTTTTTTTTGTGTTGGGTGGGGCTATTCTGTAAAACATAAGTCTCGCATAAGCAACCTTAATTTTTGCATTTCTAATACAATAGACTGTTCAGGCTAGTGAATCACTTACTGTAGAGGCGCCGTGTGTGATATTATTAAAAAACTATAAATGACAAAACAGCACTAATTGGTACGCAAGCAAAAGTGTAAAGATAGCAAAATAAGCTTTGAAATAAAATATGTTAATGTTTATCTAATATTTGTGACATACATAACAAATTATGACAAAACATTTTTTAATGAAGATGAAAGGATTGAGATTCTTAAACATTGGCTGGTATAATAAAGAACTGTAACTTAATCTATTGCTTACCTGGATGGACACTTCCCATTCATTTTCTCCAAAATTTCAGAGTGCTTTCAAACACTTTGTGGCACAATATGCTTCATAGGGATGAGTGATTAACACTGCTGCGAATATGTCCTGAGGAGAAGATTGTTTGTTTGTTTTAAATTTATTTTATTTTTTGTCTGCTGTATTTACATTTTTAGAGAACAGTCCAAATTTAATTTGGATGGAAACAAACTGGAGATTTCCATGGAAAAGTTGTGAGATTGCAGTGAACAGAAAGGGAATCTGATTATGCTTAGTATAGTCCTTCAGACACAGAGTGAATCCTGAAGGCACTGCTGAAGGACAGAGCCTTTTCTGCTGTCCTTCTGTTGTTGTTTGTCACTGAACTTCTGAGCTGTTATTTAGGAGACAGGGATGATCAGAAAGGACAGCAAAGACCTTGGAAACGCTCTGCCAGAATCTGAAATCTGAACTGGGGTGTTGCGAATGCATATTTCCTTTTTGAGGGCTGGGAGAGGACACTGGGGCCGAAAGAGTATAGAGGAAGGGGAGGAGTTGTATTAATTCTGTTTCTTTCTCTTCTCTTTTCAAAGCATATTTTGGAGCATATTAATCTCTGAGTGCTCTGAGCACTGATTGCATGAATGCATTAAGTTCAGTGCCCTGCTTTAACATGGTAGGAACTTCACCAGCTTCCTATTTCTGTTTGTTAACAATCAACTATTTTATGATCGTGAGTGCGTTGCAGAATGCTGCCACCTGATGTGGTACTGCTTATTGCCTGTGGGGCAGTGATCTATCAGCGTTCTGGTCCCACAACAGGGCTCAGTCATGCTTGATCATGTGCAATTACAACCTCAGTAAAAACACGAGGCTGTAGGTGAATGGACACAGAGAGATGAAAGTGTGCATGGAAGTACTGAGTGTTATATTGTCTGGGAACAGGAAGGGTCATTTCAGTAACCTGTAGCATAACTGTCTTCAAATTTGTTTGGCTTTGTGGTTGGTCAGATGGGGTGTTTTGTACGTCACAGAAAAGTTTTAAGAGAAAGGTCTCAAAGGGAAAAAACGAACAAATTTTGTGAAAAGCCTTGGGGCAGTGGGAATCTATTATGCAGCATGAGTAGAAGGGGCAAGGCTTTACGTTTAGGGTGTAATTATGGGTATGGAACAACTGTAAATTAGCAGGTGAGAAAATACTCTGCTTTGCATCATAGGCTGTCTAAGTCCCAGTTGAGCAAGGATGAAATTTGTTTTGGCTAACATCTGTTCCTTTCTGGAATAAGTGGCTTTAGAGGAAGGCATGAAATTTCAATATGATTTCTGTTTACCTCAATCTCTCTCTTTTTATTTTTCAAAACATACTTTATTGTATTAGATTCAAAAATACAGGCTACCTGTGCAAGCTGCTGGCTCCTTACATGAGTAATCATATGATAAATACAATTAGATTGAACTTCAGCAAAATTGAAATCACTTCTATGGGAAGTTGGCTGGCTGCCTGGACATCTGACATCATCTAGGAACCACACACTCGGCCTTGGACAAATGTCTTTGCCACGGTCCTGTGAAAGTCACTGTGGTTGGGATCTGGATGGAAATAAGCTCTAAAGTCTGAGTGTCTACACCTAATGCCTTCCCAGGCATCTCCTTCCCCTTAGATACCTTCCTGCATACGTCTGAGGAGCCCCGCTGTCCACAGATGCAGGGAGCGTAACACCAATCCTTAGCCATTCAGCGTTCCTTCGTATATAATGAGCAGTTTCCATTCAGCCTTCCAAACTCTTGTTCTGTGGTGAAATAATCTGGGATAAGGACTCAGTTGTGGCCAATGTAATTCTTGGTAAACAGAGACAAGGAATGATGTCTCATTAAAAAATGTAATGTGGCAATACAAAAATCATGTTTGTTACCAGTTCTAGAGTTGTATAAATATAGATGCTAGACATCTGCTGAGTATTGCTTTGGTAGAAATACTGAAATCGCTTTTACTCAAGTTAATAAATGCCAGGGCTAGGAAGGAAAGTAGTGGAATGATGGGTAGAAGCAAGGCAAATGAAATGAGCAGTGGAAATCAAATGATGGGAGAGTTTTTCAAATATATTTTTACAAGAAGGTAGTTGCATAACAATATTCAATGTTTTAGGATTCTACCTACTTATGGTTGTTGAAAGGGCATGAGAGAATAAACATGACTACTGAATTCCTTGTGTTAATTGCGCTTTTCCTTTAGGTGGTGAGCATATATTGGACTGGCGGTAGTGAGAGCTGCATCTGCAGAGCAAGTGTTGTCCGAACAGTGCGGAGCTCGCTGTGCTGTTGGGTCAGTTGTAGGGGGATTCCCAAATTGTAGAAGGTTTTTATGCCTCCTCCTTACACATCTGCAGAATTTGGTCTTGAAAGACCGTTAATGCTTATGACATAGCGGGAGTTGGTTTTTTTTTGTGGAGTTGGTTTTGGTTGTTTCTATGTTTTTTTAAACAGTGAATGCATCTCAATAAAATTATCAAAAAAAAAAAAAAGTTCTCTTTTTGTGTAGTGCAGTTCTAAGCTGCTAATGAACCGAGTCATAGTCTAGATTTAAATCCAAAAGTAAAAGAGTAATTTATTACCTGTCTGTGCTGTCAAGCTGTTAAACATGAACAAATAAAATCCCAATATATTGAAGAATGTTATGAATCTACTTTCACTGGAAAACATAGACAGAAATCTCTCTTGTCAAAATTGGTCACTGGTGGCCTAAACAAGGTAATAGTGATCCCTGTGTGACTGAGCACGTGTTCTTGCATGATCAATGGTTTTACCAATTGAATCAAGAGAAAAATAGAAGGTGCAAGTGCCACATAGTGTAGTTCCACAAAAAGATGCCAGTATTTATCTTTTTAATATCAAAGTTGATTGAAATTAAGAGTAATTTAGAAATTATATCAGGTATACTTCAGACTGGTTTGATAGAGTTTTTATTCTTACCACTGCTTTGTGTTGTTTTTGGTTTTTTTTGCCCTAACATATACCTAACTCTTTCTTTCATGGTTTCACATGTCTTGTGAAACCTCAGTTTATGCCGCTAGATGTTTATCTGCTATATTTGTCTCTTGAAATTTGCAAGTTGTTCTGTTGACCACCACCTATCTCTCATCTCATGAATTTGTATTCAGGATTTTTTTGCTTGTTTAGCAAAAAAAGGTAAAATAATGCTGTGTTGTTTTCCATTCAGACTCCTCCTCACTGCCTGAGCAAAATCAGTTTTGATGGTTGTGATGTTAACTCAACACCCGTCCCTTCCCCCTCTCGTCTTGGCTTTCCTCCGTAAAAACCCATTGTTCATCCATTTTCAGTTTAACAACCAGCTCCGCAACCCATTCAGTTTTATCTCAGTGTAATGACAAACCAGATTCTCTGTGGAGCATCCACCAATTTCTACGTTCTGACCCTAGTGTTGGTTTGATTATTTTTTTTTTTAAGATTAGAAATTTTATAATAAAAATTGTTTGTGAACAACTCAAGCAGGAGGAGCAGCGCAAGAATTTTTTTGATCCCTGCATCATTCTACCTTGAACTGTTTGTTTTTTCAAAAGATACATTTTTACAATGTGTATTTTGAGGTGGAAAAATGGTAACATTTTGGATGCTGTCCAAGCATACCCGAAAACTCTGTGATTTCCTGACTGCAGGCTGGATGTCTGCTGTGGTGTTCTGCGGACACAGATACCGATTTGTGTGTGTAAGTGAAATAGTTGCATTCTGTTTAATTTGAATGGTGGAACTTATTCTAGTATTTAGAGAACCAGTATGATTACTGGAATGGGGGTGGCATGGGAAGTCTGAGGGACTTCATTATTTATGGGGTAATTTTTATTTTGTGGTTTGTTATATTGACTTATAATTAATTCACTGCAAGGTTCCTATAAAATTGCTTTGTGTGAAATACTATTTATTTTACCTTTTAATAAAATACCCCAAGTCCTATGATAGGCATGCAAATAATCAAAATAAATTATATGCAAATACTTATTTAAATAGTATGGAAATATAAACGTGGTGTAATTAAAACGCCTGGACTCTCATCGGTGTGCCTAAGCGGAGTCCTCGTGATGGTGTTTTTCAGCACCATTTGCCTCTGTCCTGCTTTCACTCTGTTCAGTGTGAAGTTTAGCGGCAACTTGGGTCAAGCAGCCGGAATGACGTTTTGCATTAGAAACACGACCTGGACTGTCTTTCTAGTAATGCCACCGTGAGGATTTTAGAAACACCTAGAGAAGAGAATCCTGTTCTCGTTGCTGCCTAGATTTAAGGCCTCAGATGGTTTAAATCTGTAACTCTGCTGGGATCAGAAAGCTGATTGACTCCTGTTTGGTGTCGGGCAGGGCTGCAGCTCCGATCCCCCATGCCCAGCAAGGAAGAACACAAAATCAGGGTGTCGACGTGAGGTTTGAGTTACGCAGCAAACTCTTGCACAGATTTTGATAGACAGAGGAGTAAGGAAGGCTCTTTAGGATGCTGGTCGTAGGCAAGACATTAAACTATAGCCAGATCTACGCCTTTCTCGGGTATCTCCAGGTCCAGTTTCCTCACGTCACTGTGTTTTCTGAAGCTCAAAATGATGTCTTGTCCTCAACTGACATTAATCATTTTACATGTATTGAAGTGTAGATCTGACTGTGACCCAGAACAATTGATCTTTTAAAATCCGACTTCACTTCCTATGAAAATAAGTGGCTCCCAGAGGAGAAAGGACTTCTGTTTTCATTTATCGCTTGTGGTGATGAGACGTACTTCATAGCTGGAGAAGTCCCATCTTGTATTGACTCCCTTTGTGTCCGACTTCATGCTGACAATGCGATTGGCTTTGATCCCAGCCCTTACTGGGAGAAAATCTTGTAATGGTTTGGGTGGCTTGTAGACAGATCTGATAAGAGACATTTTCTTATGTTTCACGAGCAGGTCCAGACTGGAATTGACAGAAATACAAACTGGCGTGCATTTTAAGTATGGAGAGGGTAGGCATCATTGAAGGGAAGGCAGCTCATGGGAAGAATTGAGTGGGCTTTGGGAACGGCCCTGGAGTAAGAAACTATTGAAGTAAAGGCTGTGAAGATTGATCTCTTGGGCGTTATTGCTGGAGGATATGTGAAACATTTTACTTTCATTAAACTAAACTGTATTTGAGTGTTTTCTTACTCGTACCTTATCTCTGCACCACAATTGAAGGAAATTACTTTTTGTCCTTTTGGATTGCAGTGGGTGTGTCTGTTTAATTGCCAGTTTCAGGGTTTTTTTAGTTGAGAATGAATGGTCCAGGATGGTTACTTAAGTAACACGCAGTGCACAGGTTTCAAAGTAGGAAGGGAAAGGTAGATTCTCAGCACGTGTTTACTCACAGTGGACTCAGTTGAGAAGAACATTTAATGGTTTCATTGAAAACTGTTGAGAGCTAGGGGAATATTTGCTTAAATTAATTCACCACATTAATGTCTAGATGACATTGGGTAACATGGGTATACAGGATACATTGTAGTTTCACTGTTAGATGTGGACTAGTGGATTTTTAAAGTGATCTTCCCCATCTGAGAGGCAGTGTGTAAGACTGATTGCCCATTTGTCAGAATTTTGGACAATTTGTAAGACAAAGTTGCTCTTGTAGAGGAATCTATTTCTGGAATATGTTCTAGAGACAATAAGTTTGGGTGGCAATTTTTGTGTGATATTTTGGAGGCTTTCTTGTCCTTGTTGAGCTGGACAAAATAATCAAATTATAAGGCAGAAAATGTAATCCTGTTTGGGAGCTAATGCGTTGCATTGTTCAACAGCAGCCTCCAACCAGTTGAATGGTAATATTGGTGGTTGCAGTACCACTCTTCAATTTATTTGAGATTAAAATAAGTGTGTGTGTTTGTGAGAGAGAATTTCTAGTGCTTTGTATTTGATACATATATTCTTCATAGCATATTCTTCATTTATATGTCTAGTTTCAGACCTAGGTGCATTACAATCGTGATCCTTCACAGAATGTGTGGTCAGAGTTGTACTGCTGTGCAAAGGCAAGTGGCTTTTGGTGGTCTTCCCCTAAAAAGTGGGGAACAAGCTGCATGGAAGTCGGTGCGGACGCAGAGCCTGCAACATGATCTTGTGTTATCCTGGTTACCTGCCATGGCAATTCGGGTTCCCGTTCCTTAAAGTGTTCCTTTTATTTTTTATTTAATTTAGGAAATGTGGGGGTTTTTATCATGCTAGTGAAAATAAAATCTCTGGAGGCTATTCTGAATGGTTGCAGTTATTTGTGCAAAATTCAGAACGAAATTTACCTTCCTTTCTCAACAAGCGAGAACACAAGAATTCAATACTGATTGAGAGCAGATTTTTCCTCCTATAGCATCATCTTGTTAATTATAATTTTCAGTTACGGCTTTGGGGGTGGTGGTGGTGTCAGTTTACCCAAAGAATTAAGAGTAGCGGATGGAGAAGTGTGGTAACTGGGAGAGACTCTGAATCTTTGAACTGTGCAGTCCACAGCACGTGAAGCGTTGTGTTTGTGTGGAGGGGATTGAATTAGTTTTTCTTGCTTGTGACTTCTGATTCCAGGCTGTATTGTGCATAGCATGTGGTTGGATATGAGGCAGGACGTGTTCGTGATCAGCAGTGACTTTCTGTTGCATTTCACTGAGCTGCATGTTCCTGGAAATGATAAGGTTTGAGTGGCAGTAGGAGATTTGGGTATTTTTTCTAGTTATCCTGAGCAACAACTGTAGACAGCTGTACAGTTTCAGAGGGTAGGTAGTTAAGAACCCCAAATCTCTACACTACAGTTCAAGCTTCCTTCAACAGTTGCCCTTAGTACATGGTCAAATTGAAAACGACAATCCCCTCTGCAGTCTCTGTCCAGTTTTTAGTCTGATGTGAAAACTAGGTAAGTTACCTAAAAACCCAAACAAAACTAGACTTAGGCCGGGGCTCCGTGTTCATGCTAATGGATGAGTCGGCAGTGTGCTTTTGACTGTCTTATTTCCAGGAAACTAGCAATGGCGTGACATGACCGATACGCTGTCTTTGGAGGAGAGGTAGTGTCTGATCAAAGCTGGCGTATACCAGATCACAGCTGCTCCTTTTGGGCTTTTTTGTGCAAACTCAATCTGGCAACATAGTTTTGTACCAGCTCCTAACTTTGTCTTGTGTGGTGGTTTACTGTGGTGTTTCATGTTCAACTGAAAGAGACCTTGACCTGTTTCAGCTGGAGTCCTCAGTGTGGTTGCAGAGAGAATGGGAAGAGGCTCACATTTGTGGTAAAAAACCTTGCGATACAAGGAACGGTATTTGTCATTGTAGGAATTTCAAATTATTGCAGTGCAAAGTGTGAGGAGAAGCTATCTCTGGTAGCCAGTGCTGGAATAAGACATATTTCTCTAGTATCCTTCTCAAGCTGTTCAGTCTTCAGATATAAAAGGAAAAAGCATGCTGAAGTTCCTCCTTGCTGTCCTTCTATGGTGGACCAATCTACTGCTGTGGATTTGATGTATTACTCACGAGGCTGCTGGGTGAGATATTCTTTACAGCCACAACCATGGGTCATGTACAACAGATAGAGTTCCTTTGTGTTCTTAGCATGGTGGTAGTCTGTGGTCCCAGGCTCTGAGACTCCAGGCCCCTGCAGATTTGTCTGGTGTCCTCTGAAACTTCACAACAGCTGAAACAACTTCCGTTAAACTTGAGGATAAGTGAGGGGAGAGTTTGCTTAATATAGAAACAAACTCCATGATGTTTTCTGGATGTGAACTCCTGACATAGGAGTGTGCAGTTAAGGTAATTTTAAAGTAATGAAAGTTATTTTGTGTGAACGGCAGACTCTTGCATCTCTGTATGATTTGCTCGTTGGATCCCCTGTTGGCAATTCGCAATCTGTCCTTCAGGCTTGCACTTAATGGGCGAGTGTTCACTGCGTATTCTCCTCCTAAGTACCACAGGCGCTTGTTTGCTCCTATACGGCCTGTGGCACTTCTAGGTATGCCTCTGGAGTGAGGAAATGGGTAGTCATTAAACTAGAGGAAACTCGAAAACAGCTTGCTTCAGGCAGCTTATTGCAAGGCTGTTTAATATTTTTTTTTTTTCTGAATAGCAGAACAAAGCCACAACAGTACAAAATTTTTAAAGGCCTTTTCCTCGCTGCTGTTACTTGTTTGTTTCTTTTTTTATTTTTTTTTCCCTCATGTTACATTATGCAATTTTGGGGCTGTTATCTTACCATAGATACTGTTTTAGCGAAGATGAAAATAGTAACCTGAGTAATGCCGTATGCCAGGGATGGCACTGACATCTTCACAGGATCAGCGTATGAAGCTCTCACTCTCCTGTTTAGCAGTGGGATAGGCGATACGTCGACCTCTCCTCTGTGTTTTGGCACTAAATCCAAGCTGCGCCTTGCCCGGGGCATTCAGTCGCTCTCTACAGGCGCATGATGGGCAGCGGTGGCGTGAACCGATGGTGTCTGCTGGGCTGTGCTCGCTGGCCGATTGCGCGTCTGGGAAGCAAACTGCGTTCATTTAAACAGCAGGCAGAGCCAGCCGCCGTGTGCTTGGTGAGCAGCACTTGGCTTCACGGGAGCTTGAGCTGCTGATTCCTGCTTGGCGACGTTGGGTGATACTAGAGGTGAGGAGCAAGCAGTTGTAAGGTGGAACCCAACTGCCCAGGGTTGCAAGGCTTGGCCTGCAAGGGAGAAGAAAGTGGCACCAGCCCAGGAAAAAAGCAAGGAAGTATCGGGCATTCAGGGTGGCAAGATTTGAGGACAAGGATACGGCAGCAGAGGCCTGGGAGGAAAAATGGCTGGAAAGTGTCAAGGCAGCAGACAGAGGTGGTAGAGGGTGAGTAGTTGGCAGAGGAGAAGCTTGTTTCAAAATGACTGGGACCATTTGGTTTATGTTAACACATTCTACTTCACAGTTTGGGAGGAGTGCAAATAAACTAGGTCATCTCGTGCAAGCCTTGTTAAGAGAAACATGAAAAAATGGCTAAGTGTAGTAAGAGAAACTATGGGAAACGTCAAAGGTAAAATTGTTTGAATGATTTTATAATTTTTGAAGTGATTATTTTTATTGGATGTGCAATGTTAACTTAGTGAGGCAGCATGGGTTTTATTTTCCCTGGTGCTATAGTTAATGATTATAGAATATCTTGCTGCTTTGGGAGGCTGAAAAATAACAGTGGTCGAGTGTGGCGAGGGCTTTGGACATATCTGTGACTCGGTAGGCAGTAGTTCTTTAAACAGGCGTGAGACATCTCAGAAAAGGATATAAAATAATTTAACCATAGAGCAGTGAAACCATAAAATCTTTCAGTGTGTTTACCAAAGTTCTTACAGGTTCACGCTTAAAGAAAAGAAAACTAGTACTAGAAAATCTCATTAATTTGTGTTTCAGTCAACTTCAAATCTGTACTGAAAACGGATTTCCTGACTTAAAGATGAAAAAATGAATTTATTAGGACGTAACTGCTGTGGTGTGTGTGTCATGGGGAAGTTGCTCATCTGGTGAATTAATGGAGGCGTGCATGTTGAACTTCCTTACACAGTCATTCCCTTTTGCTGCCTGTAGCAGGAACTTGATCACTGTTTTCCTGCTCTTGCAGAATAAGGAATTGGACCAGGAGGCAGATGAGGCTCTAACAACAGTTGCGTTAGAGCTGCTACCGAAGTGCACAGGAACCAGGTCTGTGGCTTCCCTGCAGGTTTCTGGTTCGTCACAGCTACCTCGTCATCCTCAGTAAAGTTCAAGCCTTGAGACAAAATCTAATTCTTTTTTCACGGTAGTAAGACAAGGTGTGAACTCTGAATAACCATAGCAGCTGAGGGAGGATTTGACAGTCTTCAGCATCCCTCGCTGTCCCTTCCCTTCTGCTGCCATGGGCGATATGGGGCATCTGTCTCTTCCTGGCAGCAGAGATTAGTAGTGCTGACACCTTTCTTTGTACACTGGACTCAGCATCTTACGTCCTTGAGGCAGAACAATTCCAGAACCCTGTCCTGCTAACAAGAAAACAAGCTTACCTCTTTTTAAGTCTTTGCTAGAAACTTAGTGAGGTGTCTGCTCGGGTTCACAAGTAAGGTCATCCCTGCAGTCAGAATCAGCAGTGAAAGAGTTTCATTAAACAGACGAATAGTCCTCAGTTTGGGTGGCAGGAACCCAGCAACAGCTGAGTGAGGTGATGGGAGAGGCTTGTAAAATCGGGAGCATTATGGTGAAGGTAATCAGGGAGTGATTGTTGTTACTCTAATGCAAAGACTAAAGGCATCAAATGAAACTGGGAAGTGATGTCTAAAATAAACATAGTTAGGTATTTTTTTCCTAGAATATTGCTGCAGAGTTCTTTGCCTCAGAACATGGTAATGCTAAAATTCAGAAAGCCATTATATGTATTCATGGAACAAAAATTCACCTGGAGCTACTCAACGCAGTTTTTGTAGCTGACATGGAAAAGGAGACTTTTGAAAAGGGATTCAAAGGAGACTTGTGAATTTGGCAGCACCTCTCCTAATGAGCACTATGTGAGAAAGCATGCTGATGCTCATTTGAAAATACATCAAGTGCATCATTAGCCGTTTGGAGGTAGCTGAAGTTAGCTCTTTGGTACCAAATCAGTGATAAGCAAAGTGCAAAGGCCCTTCTTGGCTATTAAAAGAGAAGCCTGGTAAGTGTGTTATGTTTGAGGTATTAGAAAGTGAAGCTGGTGAAGGAGTACAAAGAGATGCGGCAAGACAAAAGATAATGATCTTTTCAGAAGGATCTTAAGTGGATCTGAGTGGGGCAAGCTTGCTTTTGCCGAGAGCAGCATAAGCTCAGGCATGAGATAATGAAAGTCTAGATAAGAACTTCAGTTGTATGGTTGGACAGAATAGGCCATGTTTTAGAAGTGCTATGCAGAAAGAATTGCAAAATTTAGATATAACCTAGTTAAATCTATAGTCTATATATAGAGGCATATAGACCAATAAAAAAGTGTGGGTTTTTTTAAAGAGTGGCACTGATGTTTTGCATCTTGTATATGTCTGTACTTGAGCATTTTGAAGATGTACAGTCACATTCTTTAAGCCTACGCAAACACTTTCAAAATAAGTATACCTTTGTTTTTTATTGCCATTTGCTTAAAGTATAAGGGGCCCTGGAATGTACACGGAGACTTCAAGAAGCAAAATGGTCTTGCTTTTCTTCGTGATTATTTAAGGACTAGATGTTCTGATTGCGCAGGCTTAGTTAAGAGGATTTCTGTTGAAGAGCAACAGAAACTGAATGATGGTGTATGTCAGCCTTTCAGCTAATATTCCAAGTATATGCTTTAAGTAACCTTTTTTCTTCCGAAGAGATCATTATATGAGAGTATGTTGTGATCTGCCAAGTATTGCTCAGGTACATGTCATAGGTTCTTTTTGGTAACCTTAATTTGTGAATGTTTATGGTATTTTTTCTTTTTTTTTTTGTGTTAAGAGATTGAGTTTTACTGTGGGAAGAAATTTTACACTAAGCAGATATTTAGTTGAAGAGAAAAGAGGAATTTTGCAGGTATTTCAGAATTCTATGAACACTATAAACATCACCTTGTCAAGTCTACTTTAACCTTGGGTTGTGGTTTAAAGCTTAGTTTTAAAGAGAATTCCTTTTAGCAGCTCTGAACTTGATTTTTATCTACTTAAATGTTAGAAGCCTCGTGCTCATACAATTAAAAAATGTTGCTTCGTTCAGTATGCTTGTATGATGAATATTATAACCTATCTTGGAATATTAGCAAGAGGGAGTGTGTTGAAGGTAGGCTGCTATTCAAGCCTGGGAAGACATTCACGTTGAAGTTTCTTGCCTCTTTTTCTTCCCTCCGGATGCTCACGGTTTAACCTCTAACTTTCTCTTTGTGCAGCTGCTGTTCTGTTTCCCAGCAGAAGATAACTCAGGGGGGGCATTGGTTACAGTGTGGGCACATGTGCTTAGCCTGCCTTGCACCTAGGGGAAACGAAGCGGGGCTCTTTATGTCCCCAATAAGCTTTATTTTTCATGCTTTCAAAATGTGCTTCTATATAAAATATTTAAAAGTGTGCGTGTGTGCATATATACATATATATAAAATAATGTGTTTATATGAACATGCTTCTTGGATAGGTTTGCTTTGGTTTGGGTTAGAAATAGCAATTATGTGTTCACAAATTGCCTATTACATATGCCCAGTATACAATTTTTCCAGTAAATTTGTAACAGTTTGCTCAATTCCAAGCGTGTGTGAGCATGTGCTGTCTCCCCAACGCATTCAGATTTTTGCATGCGGAGATAAATTAATTTGGTTTTGTGTGTTAAGTACTATATTAAAGAAAATTCACATAGTGGCTTATGTTTGTGGGACTTTGCAATTGCTTGATAAAGAATCAGAGTTAAATACAAATTCAGGGAACTCCTTCGGCAAATGAGCATAGATGCTCATTGCAGTTACCATGTGGCAATTTTCATGTACATAGTATTTACTTTTGCAGCATGCACGGTAGAATGTGCCCCTTAAAGTGCCAATCATGGCTTAATTATAGACACAGGAATCACGATTTTCAGTTATTTTGCTGAAGGCTCTGCACTGACCTTCTCTGAAGACAGAGTGTACATTTTGGAAACAAAAAATGTACAACTGGCAGTACCTGCTGGACATGGCCGTGCTGGCGTCATGCTCTCTACCAGGGCTACTTTATTTTATAAAAGAACTGCCGAAATAATGTTATTAAGCTTTCAAAGTCAAATGCTCCAAAGGCAGTGAATAGACAGAATAAACCATTGTAAGATCAAGAAGGCCAGCGAGTACAAAACGCCGCGGGCTGGTGCTCAGCTTGCTGCCTGCCGAGACCCACAGGCTCTTCGCACCAGAGCTGCTCCCTGGCCGTGGGTCCCAGCCTGGGGCAATGCAAGGGCTCTTCCCTCCCCGGAGCAGCACTCTGTGCTTGTCCTTGCTGAATCGCAATGGGTTCCTGGTCCCTCCGGATGGCAGCCCTGCCCTCAAGCATAGCTGCTAGTTGCCCCCAAACCGGCGTTACCTGCAAGCTTGATGAGGACGCACTCCCTGGCTCTCTCTAGGTCATTGATAGAGACGTTGAATGGGCCAGGTCCCAGGGCAGGTGGCTGCAGCGTCCCACCTGTTACTGGCCTCCAGGACAGTAACTGAAGAGCCCATTAACCTCTGCCTGTGGAGCCCAACCATCCAACCAGGTTTCTAACCATCTGGTGGTCTCTCATCCAGGTGGCAACATCCCAAACTGGGTATGTGAATATTGTGGCAGTGTCAAGCTTTGCTAAAGTTGGGGTAATAGCCTCTATTGCTCTCCCTTTTTTTGAAGATGGCGCAAGATCTGCCTTTCTGCAGTCGTTGTGGACCCCCTCAATCTCCACGAGCTTTCTGATACGATAGTGACCTTGCCATGACGTTGACTCTCCGCACCCTTGGACACAGCCCGTCTGGTCCTATGGGTCAGGTTGTTTCAAATAATCCCTGATATGAGCCTCAGCCTTATCTCCATCTGCTGTCACTAAATCATCCACCTCCTTCAGCAACAGGCCCACTTTTTCCCTGTTAAGCCTTTTACTATTATTTGCAGAATTAAATGTCAAACTATTTGCTAAGCATTTTCATGAAACATTGATTTGAGAAGTTACGGTTTATCAGTGAAATGTAATGCAGTATATGTGTTATACCCCAATTATATGTGCATTAAGTGTTCTCATAAAAAGTATGAACTGAATTTTGCGAATTTTTATTTAATTATAGACTTACATTTTGGGATGTATTAGGCCACCCACTAAGTGTGAGGGCGTTCTAGATTGCTCCCAAAGATCTACTGGTTGCTTCGGGAAAACTTGGTTCTCCTTGTTGTGAACCCGATGAAGTTTACAGGAAGTTTTCCTACAAAAATGTCAGCAGCTCTCCTTTGACTTCTCTTACCTTGTCTGAAAATTTAATTTTAAAAACCTGAAATCTAATATTTGAAATATCTTCTTGTTAGAGACAACTAAATATTTTTCATTTTTATTTAATATTTAAAGCAAGTGCATGAATGTTTTAGTGTATGAATGTGTGCATTTGTACACCGCATAGAAAAATACTCGGCATATATGTGTACTTCATTCATTTTACTGTTATGGAAAAAAAAACTTGTAGGTCTAGCCAGAACAGAATTTTACTGTAAATCTAATGCAGCGTGTTCATTTGTATGGGTTGCTGCAACTGGAATTTTTCAAACGCATAATGTGGTGGTCATGATAATGTGTTTACAGAGTGTAAAATTTCAGCTTGAATTATGATTGCTAAAATAATTGATCATCAGCATTTGTGCTTTGCATAAGAAGAAGAGTTCAAGAAAGCTGAATACTAAATAAACGGCATGTTGGATGAGCAGCATTTCTCTTCCCTCACAACTCATCAATGAAACAAAAACTAAGAGAAGAACGTATATTCTTATTGCCAATTACTGTCCAAGGGGGATAATGATACAATCTTTATGACCTGCTAGAAGTGTATGCTTAAAATAAATTTCCCATTACATTCCTCTCAGTATTAAAATACAGTCTTTTGACCAACAGATACGTCGTGCTAAAAATAAAACTAGAAAGGTCTCTCATACGTAGTTTCTGGTTATTAAATAATGTGTGTGCTCTCCATCCCTACCCAGCGGGCTCTTCTGTTTTTTCCAAAGGCTTTGGGAGCTCCTGCATGAACTCGAGGAGTCAATAGGTGCAGGGGGTGAATGAACAAAATTAAAGTCCTCTTCTTAGAACTTCTCACTGGTTTTGATCATCTTGCAGATGAGTAGAAATATATAGAGTTTCTGTTTGTTTTAAAACAATGTTTACACTGTATCTCAGATACGGACAGTAAAGCATTCAAACATCAAACAGTATCCTCCTCCTAGGGGAATTTTAAGTTCTGCAAGTAAAATAGTTACGGAAACTGTTAGGTTTTAGAGATACCTGTTCAATTTGTGGAAGTCGGTAGTGCATTCAATGTGTTTGATCAGTCCCTGTTCTGGGAACATAGTCTTTTAGAGAGGTAACCGAAGCGCTCTGTAGTGTGTATGGGCAAGGGGGAAGGATGGAATAAAGAGCTCTCTGGTCAGAGCGGAAGAACATGGTGAAACTCGTGCTTTGTTTTGACACGGTGCGTTTTCTGCGCTGAATAGAGAAATAGTGCTGACTGTGGGCCGGAGCCATCGGCAGTGCAATGGGTGGAAATCTTTTAGAAGATGATGCATTAGTCTCACAGAGATGTTTACACCCCGGTGTCTTTGTTTTCCTGGAGCACTGTAGCTGTGAAGTGCGAGAGTGACGCAGCTGCCGCAGAGCCAACAGATCGCAGGGGTTCGGATGCAGGCGGCAAAGACGGGGAACGTGTCTAGCGTGGCATAGGCAAGGTGAATACAAGACACCACCCCCACCACACCCCCCCTTTTTTTTTTTTTGTTCCCTTTGGCAGTCTCTACCATCTCTAGTACATCTCTGTTTGTGTGCCAAAATGATCAAATCAGTAATGATCACTTTCTTGGGTTTTTTATAGCTTTTCTTGTTTTTTTTCTGTAAGGAGTCCTTCAGGGCTTTTAAAGATCTCATTTCTATTCTTGTGATAGCAGGTGCCTTTGATAATCTCCTTTTCTTCAGTCTTGATTATTCTTTTTCTGTGTTGTTTGTTTCTTCCTTTTGGCACTTACATCCCCACTTTTGGATTATTTTAAATTTCTATTGCTAAAATCAAAACATGGTCAGTAACCATCTTTCTGCATTTGCTGCTTTATTTTTATGGGGCAGCAAGCCCCCTGCCCTTTTGGCATACTAGTTGTCTGCATATGGTAATTTATATTGTCTCTTAACTGCAAGATATTTTTTATTCCGTAAATTATCCGTGTTTGTTTGGAGTCAATCGTTTTTGTTTAATAGCATTTTCTATTACATGGTACAGCAGTATCCTAGGAGAAAAGGATTTTCTCCTGGTGCTCTAATGAGTTGTTTTCTTAGCTTTCCCCAATGGTGTCCAATTCTTAGAAACAGTCCAGTAAGCGTCCTTGTGCTGTGGATGTACATCGGGGTTTGGCAGATTCATTCTGCCTTGTTTGGAAATTTCTCAGGCACTGAACTGAATAAAAGTGAATCCGACAGCAAGCTGATGGAGCCAGAGTGGCAATTAGACGCCAGTCCCGTCTTGCTGGATCCTTCTATGCACATTCTGCTGAGGGACTCCAGTGTCTGAGCTCAGTTACTTCACAGAAGGAATGACTTGGCAGAACATGAATCCCCAGTGTCTCCAAACCAGGAATGATCTGAAATGAGACTTTGGTGCTACGATCTAAAGATTTTTAAAGTTACTGTAAGTAAAATCCTTCCAAAACTAGCAAAAGGGTTGTATCTGCTGGTCAAAGGGTACTGCCCTCTTCCTTTGGCATCCCCAACAAGTCATACTTAATGCAAAGCCCATTTTCAGAAAGCATCTGAAAATTAAAAAGAGAGGGAGAAAAAGCCCAGAGATAAATCCTTAGAGATCGCATTCCTTTAAGTGTTTTTACTTGAAATGAGAAAAACCTGACTGCCCACTAGAAAACAATTTCTCTGGCATGCATTCTTTTCACCACATTCCCTATTTGAAGACACGAGAGGTTTAGAAATGCTTGATTTATAACCGATTTTGTTTCTTGTATGAAGATCCATTTGGTTTATCTCAGTGTTTACTACCATACAACTTGCCATGTTTAAAAAAAAAAAACAAAAACCTGATTTCTGCACCTTAGTATCTTACGGGTTGTATTGATCTTTCAGGGCCCTTTTTGAAGTATATAAGGTGGTGAAACCTAAATTCAGAAGGGGGTTTCTGAGATTTTTTTTATAATATATATATTTTATATCATTATTGATTCCTTATTTGCTACTATACAAACGGGAACAACTTTATTATTCTTGTGACATTGTAGTTAAAATCAGTCCTCTTGGTCTAGTCATTGGTGTTTCTTACTGATGTTCCAGAAGGGATGCAGAGGAGGAACTGTAAAGAAACTTCTGGATGAGATATACAAGTTAATTGTCGATGAGTTAAGATTTTTAGAATATCCAAAGTCAACTTTTGGGGAATGCTTGCCTGCAGAAGGGAGAGCAAGCGTGGCACTGCTGTGTATGAATTACAGAAGTGAAGTACAAAGAGATTAGTTTTGAATGCATACCAAATACAAAAATAATTGCAGGTATGATTAAGATAGGTGACCTTTTGTGGCAACTGCTCTCTTATTCTCTCCTTCTTTCTCAGTGTAATTACTTGAAGATTACTATAGTCTGAATACAATTTTATGTTTTATTTAAATGTTTAATGTTTGCTGGATTAGAATTAAATGATAAAGCCAAACTTAAAAAAACAAACAAACAAAACAAAGCCTAAAGAAGATAAGACTACTTTTCCTGACTATTGGGAATGACTGAATATTGACCTCTGTATTTCTAATTTTGTGATCTGTGGTGTGTTATATAAATCACTGGAAATAAGGCTGCAAAAATTGACTATTGCAAAATAGATCAGGCTTATAAATTGTGGATGTTTGACAATCTGATATATGTTAAAATTCATTTAGAAAGCAGTACTTTATCAGGCCAGGATAAGGAGCAATTCCAACACCCGAGAATTTGAGAACACAGTTTGCAGGTAGTGTACGTTGTTCAGTGCCTGCTTTTTTTCTTCAAGTGCTGATTTGATTTCTCTGAGTGTAAAGACGAATGCATAGAGGATATTACGAACCTCTCTCTCTTTCAACGTAAATCCCAGCGGGAGCCCTGTCATTGCATAATCGATGGACTTGTGGCACGCAGCCTTGCAGGAGGGCAGTGATGCCCTCTGTGAGGACCCTCTCCTTTCGGCTCTGCGTAGCCTCTAGACCTGCCCTCTGTATCGGATGCTCAGAGATAGGCTGCTGCTACATCAAAGAGCTTAAGGCTGTGTTTGTCAGCAGCGCTCAGTATGAGCGGTTTGGAGAGGCTCAGGCTGACCTGAGAAGCAGAAGCAGCCTTGCTGCACACGCGGTTTCGGAGAGTTCGTTGGTGTGCAGCGTGGGGTGCATCGCCTCCCATTACCCCTCTTGCTGCCCCGTTCACTTCACTGGGGCGGTTCTGTACTCCTTGTGTTACATATCTCTGCAGAATTTGCTCTTATCCTTAAACTACAGGTATATCGTGTCTTTGCTTAGCACATTGGGGCTTTTATTCACAGTTGCAACCCCAGTGCCATCACAGTACAAATAATTGTAATCGATGCTATCACTATATAAATGATGTTCTTTTCTTCAGCAGCATAGAAGTTTTAGTTTTCTAGAATACCAACATCTGAGAGCTCTCGATCTATCACTTGGCTGTTAGAACAGAGCAGTTAAACTTCCTTAATCGTTGGTTTGGTGCTCGCTGTTTTACCTCTGAACGAGCACCAGCCACCTCAGGATGTGGGTATGTCCTGCTGGGGCTTTCCTTGGGTTGGTTTTCAATGACTTGCATCCAGAAATAGAGAGGCTACCTATTGCTGCATGCCTTTCCAACCCTGCTTAAAATCTTTTTCTTTTAAAAGTATTGGACTGCTCTTTGAATATCAAGGCTTATTATAGATGTTGCTTTAAGGAGGTCTTTCAAGCCTTAATTTACACCTTTGAGTACTTAATACCAGAAGAAATGTCTGCTAGGCCCAGGGTGGATCAAAGTGAAAACAATTTAATCAAGACGCAGAAGCCCTTGTTTCAAGTAATTGATTGGAATTTTATTTTGGATTTAGAGAAATCAAACTTTGTCAAGAAAATAACTGTGCTGCAATCTATTAAAATGTTTGATTTGCTACTAGCGTTGAGTTGTTGTAGTAAAACTGGTATTTCTTTTGCTAATCAGGCAGATTTACTGCTTCGCTCTGCTTTTGTTAAAGCACATAACTTAGCCTTCGTTTATACAGATTATTTAAGTTTTCATAACTTTTTATGAAGTTGCAAGTTGGTGAATAGCATGTTCCTTATTTACTATGTCAAACTGCATTTAGATGAACCTGAGTATCTAATGCACAAAATCTTCACTTGTTTTTACTGTTGCAGTATACTGGATAAAGAGGGACCATTTATGAAAATTTTTGCATTTAAAACTAGGAAAAAGTAGTATTTTGTAAGTAGTGAAATGAACTGATTTTTTTCTTCAGGATTTCAGAATTGGTGGAGGTTTGCCCTCTTAGAATTGGCAAATAAACTTCTCATCCTTGCACGTATGAAGTACGTTCAAAGTACTGAAGCTAGTTGAATACAAACTAGTTGGGGTATTAAAAATAATTTCTATGCCACTGTAAAAGCTTACCGCTTAACGCTTTTAACAAATGCTCTTTGTGAATACTGTGTCTGTGATTTCCAGCAGTTCCATCAGTGTCTTAGTTTTCTTTAAAACTTAAAATAATACTTGAATATTTCATTTGTCTGAAATTATTATAGTGGCTTAAATCAGGTTTTGGTATAAGTTGCCAAAATTTGAAATTGATTTTGAGATTAAAATTTAAACTCAGTTTTAACAGGAGGTATATCTTTAGAAAACACGGGGCCCGGGTGGTGCTGTTCCTGCTGGCCCGGGCTCGGCTCGGCCAGCCCTGCGGTGCAGCCCCGAGCTAGCCGGGGGGCCAGCCGTCCCGGTGTAAGGCGCTGCAGAGCGCGTGAAGTAGCGCTTTCCCAAGCGCGCTGCCGTGTGTGTCTGGTTTGGGTCAGTCTGAAATACCAGTCTTAACTTCCGAAGCTGTAAATACTTTGATGTTGGGTTGTCCTCTCACCATCATTACTTTTCAAAGACATGAGAGAGAGGGTCTTGAATTATTTTTGTCTGTTTGTCTCTAGCAATCCATAAGTTACTCTGTGGAAAGTGGAAATAGCGATGCGTGACTTACTGTAAATTGGGGTTGCGTCCCCAAGTTTTGAAGGTTTTCCTGTGCTTGAAGGATCTCCTCTATGATTCGATGCAGGCTTTCCCTCAAGGAGCTTTTAGAGGAAACGTGACGTGTATCACAGCATCTGCACCCTCTCTGTCTGTCTTGGCCAGCTGTTTTAGGGCGTCAGCGAGATTTCTGGATTTCTGTCTTTCTCTCAGATCTGGTTGATATCAACCAATTTCTTTTAATCTCAACCTTAAAATTATATGATCCAAGACAAACTGTATCATTGCAAAAGCTTTATTTTCTTAAGAGAATGATAATCAGCGCACATATCAAAGATGCTGCAGTGGGGTTCTGTTTTTGTCAAAACATAGTGAAGAATTTCAATTAAAGAGTAACAATTTTTTTTTTTTTAATTTTTTCTAATAGAATTTTTTGGCAAAGATTTTTGTTTGTTCTTTTTAAAGAGTATTTATGCTTCTGTGTTGTTCCGTCATCGTCGTCTTCTCTGCTCCCCTCGTGCCGTGATTCCCCGGTGAGGCAGTGGTACGGGGCAGGAGATGCAGCCCAGCCATGGGGAGCCAGCCTGCGCCAGAGCTGCTGCGCTCCAGTTCTCTTTAGGCACCGTCATTTATTTTTGTTTTGTTCTAGTTCATTAAAATAATAAGCAGCGGGGTTTAAAATTTATTGTGTGGTATCTGTACGGTTTGTATTTTAATCTTTCTTAATTCTAAACATAATTAATATTGATATCACAAAAGTTTCTATGCTCTGTATCTATACCAGAATTTTTAAGTTCACCATGCTTCAGTTCTGGCTTTTTGGGTCTCTCTGGCCATGAATAACTCGCTGCTTATCTCAGGCTGTGCCCATACCTTTCCTTTGCAAGCTAGTATTGGAAATGTTCCGTGCACGTCCGGGCTGTGAGTAGCCACAGTGAAGTCTATCTGAATCTTGGTAATTTCATTCAGCTGATGGGGCAATAGCAAGGGCAGTGCTGCAGCTATCTGCTGGGAGGCTTGGGAAATGTCTCTCCTTTAAACTGGATTTATATCATTGTTAATTCATGGCTAGCAGTGAGAAAGGGTTAATTTAAAAAAGAAAAAAACCCCACAAGCGGGTTTGGGTGGAGTGCCTCAGATATGACTGCTGAAATGACCTCACCAGGTCAAGTGTTCTGGTAACTGAGGATGAGCAGATTATTTGGATCCTCAGTAGTATCTCTCTGGTTTGTTAATCAAAAGAAATGCAAGTGTTGCCTTTAATATTTTGCAAATACATCTCTCTAAAATGTGTCACATGAGAGATTTTTACATGGAAAGTTACCTGTGAAATCAAATTCCGCTGTTCACAATTTTGTTATGTACTAAAAAAACTGAAAAGCTGCATCCCTATGTTGCAATTGCAAGCGAGGAAGTAAACCACCCTCTATTTATATTTCCCATCATATATGTGCATATACTGAGTTTCATTATGCCATGTTGCTAGAATTCACGTCTGTTTCCTCATCTTACCGTTTTTGGCTATAGAGTGTGTGCTGGGACAGTGGAATTTTATGCAGCGATGGGAGGCTTCGTAGATCACTTTCACGCATGTATTACTAACACTTTACGCTATTGTTGCTTCTCTGGCGTGAAATATTTGCACTTCAGTGTGGCTGCATGCCTTCATCCACACTCATCTTTGCCCGCTGAGGCCATGGGTGGTCTGCGGCTGGTCCGTGGAGCCAGTCTCTTCACAATTTGGTAAGAGTCTTTGGTATGTGTCATTTTGAGGACTGGCAATAGTCCAAATCACTTCAGAATTTTGTAGTAAAGTCTTTACACACTAAAGTAATAAAAATTAACTCTTCATATGCAGGCTAAAAACAAACGAATGTAGATTCATGCTTATTTTTACTACTTTACAGGAGGATATTACTAGGAACAAAAAAAGATAAAAATAGTAATATTTTCTGAATCATTGCATTAACAAATTACTTAGTTAAAAATGCCACAAGGAAATTATCTTAACTTGACAAAAGAACAAATAGTGCTAATTGCTCTTAAACTTAGCTTGCTTAGTCTACAGATGTTGCTAGCAAAATAGCATCCTCTTCATTTTTGTGGGAGAGTCAGTGTGTCTGTGGTGTGCACACACAGCCTGCTACATGTACAGTCCAAGAGGGTCAAATGAGACTTCTCTGAAAAGGTGTCAAAATCAGTCTAGTAGCAGTATTCCTGTGAGAGTACAGCAAGTGGATTTCTTTCTGGATTAAGTTGGTGTAAAAAAAATTGCTGTGTTAAATGGGTCAGAAGCGCTAGTGTTTGAGACATTTTAGTAATTCCAAGATTTTGCTTGTTCCTCAGGCAGTGATAAGAATGATAAGACACAAGAAAGTCTGATAAATGATTGCAGCTGTACAGTGTCATGCAACAAAATATATATATATATTGAACCTTGTTTTTATCTGATCTGGTAAACAGTCTCTTCTGAAGTGCAGCATCTTGTAAGCCCAGACTGTTATTACTTGTGGGCTGATGGAAGGTACATCATTATTGGGCTGTCAAGTTCTGTGCATTTATTACATAGTGCCATATAGGTTCCGCGTATTTATTAGATAGTGCTAAATACACCATATTCTTCCATTTTAAAATCCTGCCGCTGACTTTGAAAAGCATGGCAAAAAAAAGCATGCTCGAAAAGCATGCTTAAAAAAAAGGGGGGGAGAAAACCCCTTGACTAGATGTGACTAAAATAGTATCTACAGAGTTCTGTTTGGAGATGAACCAGGCCCCAATATTTGACATGTCTGACAGTGAGGGGAAATACTTTTGCTAGGTGGAGTATTTTTGACGTGTCTGTCTGATACTCCTCACCGAGCATTTGTCAGTTGTTTCCTTGGTTAACGAGTGTGTGTTAGCATGATCACAGAAGAAAGTAGCAAAATGTACAGGCCTCCGATTTGTTCTTCATCAATAAAAAGAAGTAAATATCTGCATATGCAAACTGAAAATAGAGGCATAGCTTTTTTTTGCTTTAATTTTTCTAAATTTATAGACATTCATCCTTTTTTTTCTTTTTTAAAAATGAAAACCAGGCTAGTCTGTGGATGCTTTAGTAAACCTGTGTCAGAGTAGCAAAAACCACGCAAGGAACAAGTAATTTCAGTGATGGTAGCTATCTAGCATATCTTAAAATTAAGGTATGGGTAAATTTTCTATCTTTCACAGGTTGGAAGATTAAGGAAGTTTTTTTTCCCAAAGACCAGGACTAGAGGACTTGAGTCTTTGTTACTTACTCTGATCAGTTTAGTACATCACACTGATAAATGTGAGTTGACTTTAAAAAAAAAAAAAAAGGCAAGCCCCAACCCCACCCTTTTCACAAAGTCCCGACAATAGTTGTGGAGAATTCTGCAGGCAACCACAGTGGCAGAATTCTGTAAATGAAATTCCCAAATGGTGAAATCCTATCTTCAGCCTGTTCTAGTTTGAACAGCGAGATTTGCAGGACGCGCAGCTCAGCCAATTTCAAATTCCTGGTGTGAAACAATCAAGATAAGAATCAAAGAGTAAAGAAAGGGAAAAGCCCTATTAGATCAAACGCTATACACTAGATGTCTCCTTAGGCAGAATTACTCCTTCCAGAGTCCTTACTGCTCTTGCTTAAAATAACAGGAGCCCTGTAGCATAGGCTGTTTCTTGTAACTACTCTTCAGCTGCATGGTTTTGTTGTGAGGAAGTTTTTCCTGGTTATTTAACATGTGTTTCCAGTGACACCGTCTTCAGTAGATTTATCTAAAACCTAGATCTTCTATTGCCCTTGACTTTTGCTCCTGTTCAATTGCTGTGTCTCTTCTGGTCGGGAGATGTTACCTGTACCTCAGACCTGATCCATCAACAGCTTTCCAAGTTATCAGGTTGACTTTCACTGAGATTGAAAAGACCTTTAATGCATCGGGTGGTAACTAGTTCCATTTTTTTATGGATTTTGAAAATGATAAATAACATCTTGACAAAACTCATTTTTTCTTGGATACTTTTGAAGATGGTGAATTTAGTGTCAGTTCTTCAGAAAAGCTTAAGAAAGCTTTAATTCAAGTCATTCTTGATAGCATTGACACATCCTTTACAGTTACTATTAGGACATACCCATTACAGAGAAAACAAGATGCTATTAACCCTGTTTACAGGGAGTTCTACTGAAAAACAGAAGAGAAAATAAGAGTGGAAAGGTGAGACACTGAGAAGAGTATTAGTCAGATTACTGTGGAGTTAAGATTTAGAAGTTAATAGCTTCCTGAATTAAAAACTAGTATGTAAGAAACTGAGTTCTTTTGTAGGCGTGAGCTTATGCTGCTGAGCACATATTGGCCGATGCTCTTTCAAAGAGTCTTGAAATTTAATGGCATTATTTTAACATTTGCCATGGTAGATGCTCAATTCCCAGTTTCACGTTCCTAGACGAACACTTTTATAGAAGAACACCTTCAATAACAATGTGTTAAGTGCCTTTTTTTTTTTTTCTTGGATGATATACGGGTGGTCCATAGAAGTGGATCTGATTACTGACCACCCTATCAAGATGATAATGGTAGAAAGATCAGAAAGGGCAGGAGGGTTGGAAACGCCATGGGAGACTTGGGTTAATCCCATGCAAAGCGTGCGGTAGTCATATCAAAATGTAATACAGAGACCAGGTAGCTGTTTCACGCAGCAACTGGTTAAGGAAAAGTTACAACATGGGAGTGGGGTATACTGAGGTCTGTGGAGTCACGAGAGCCATGGAGAGGGTAACTAGGTGTCAGAGGTTCCTTTTCTCTTACAGGAATGTCAAGTTACGCTAATAAGAGGCAGATAAATAAAACTGTAAAGAAAGACACAAGCTATTCTTTTTCCAAGCAGGGAGCAGACCTGGAAAACTGCTTACCAGAAGAGGTAGATGCTAAACGTTTATGGGATTGAAAATGTTACTGGAAGATAATTCCTTTGAGGTTACTGAATACACAGAAACCAAACAAATTGTGCTCTGAAAAGTCATCTGAGTTGAAAATAGCTGGAGGCTAGGAGGTTATTTAGGGGACTAGATCATGTTGGTGCTGTTTTCACTCTTCCTTTGGGCATCTGCCTTTGGGTCACTGCTGGAGAGAGGGTAATGGGCCGCGGAGACCTTTGGTCTGATCTGGTATGGCCACCTTCAGGTCTCATCCAGGTCTCTTGCAGTTGTGTTGGATAAAATCTTGTATAAAGGAAAATACAAGGTGCTGGGAAACTCACATTAGCAAATTTTTTCAGTTTTTTAGCTGTTTGCAAAGCGGCCTAATAGATTATCTCATCACACTTCCACTTGTTTGTAGGATAAACACCTGCTATGTGTTGCTCTGTACACGTAATACATGAGTTCAAAGAGGCTGTAAATTGAAATTGGTTATCTGCAGTGACCATAGGAAATTCAGCAGAAAATGTTTTCAATGAAGCATAAATACTGACTTCACTCATTTTGGTAACAAATTAAGTTGGCTTGGATTTTTTGCACCCATTTGCCATAAGGAAAACATTTTCCTACAGTAGGAAAGCCCAGCATAATTGAAATGTTAATTAGTGTAATGAACAGCATTTTTGGGAAAAGCTTTTTTTTATTTCAGAATAGACCACCTAGGGCGGGAGGTACATAGTTTAATAGTTTAACTCTATACGTGTAGATAAGCCCCACTGTACTGCTTGTGACAGACTTGAATAAGGGCACTGTTAGCTTGTTATCAATTAATCATAGCCTAGTGACGGTCTTTATATGAGGCCTCTACTGTGGCTTCATTTCCTGATGCTCATCAAATCCTTTGAATATGCTGTCATTGATAAATCAAATGTATTTGTTTTCCTTGATCATTCTTAGGTCCTGTTGTTAAAAAAAAAAAAAAAGGTGAACAAATGGCATGATTAGATTAGTCTAATGCTGCTGTTGATTAATGACTTTAATCCATTTATTTAATAAATGCTATTCTCCTTGACCATACTGCTAAAGTAAATATTTTGCTATGTTTATCTGTGCTCTAGGCTGCTTATTCTTTGGAACAGGTTTTGGTGTCTCTTACTCCATGTATAAGTCTAATATTGATGCAAGTATTTCCCTATTCAATGAGCGCGACTGACAAACATAGTTTCTCAGCTCTGGTATCTAAATGGTTTGAAAAGACAACAGAATATTTTTTAACACAGTTAGTGTCTGTGTTATTTCTGGTATGACTCACATTACCTAGTACATCATTCCGTGTTTGCTGTGAGATTTTTGTGCTGGGATCCCCATCGTCATCCAAGGCACCAGGCATCCCTTGGAAACAGAGGTGTATTTTGACAACGGAGCTATAGGGCAGTGCTGTTCCCGCATTTCTTCCCTTTCAGGGCTGTGTTCCCTCTTCCTCCCTCGAGCCAGTTTTGTCCTCTTCTGACCCTGCAGCAAGATGCTTCAGGAGCTGGGTGATAGGAAACTATTAATTCCCATTTTTAGGGGAAAGGAAGTGGCGAGAGCACCCAGCTGGGAGTGGGTAGATGGGGCACTGAGGTCTCCCCGTGCAGTGGCAGGTAGGTTTTGGCTAGGATGTGACTTGAGAATAAAACTAAACCAAAGCCTTCAGGTGAACTACACCCTCTGAGCTCTTACGGACAAGAGGCAGTTTATTGGGAATGAGTGTGCTGTCCCTCTGCCCTCGGAGTTTTTTGCCCCTGCTGCAAGGATGGCTTACATGCTCGTGACGCAGGAAAGCTTGCCATGGTAATGAGAGAGGCACAGTCTTTTTTCATATATCCTTGTCTGCAATTTGTCACAGTTCAGTAGCTGCTGTGTTAGAATGAGTTGTCCTTTTAGCTGGGATGGCTGGACAAGTGCATGAACAAGGACAGCCCTCTCCGGGTAGGTTTTAACTCCTGGTGAGTCAGAGCCCTCATCTAAAGCCACAGAATTGCCCTGTTAGAGAAATGATGGGAGCCTGGGAAGGGCAGAGGCAGGAGCATTTGTGGGAAAGATGATATTGTCTGCTGGTGGTAGGGTGTGGAGATGTGAAAAAGGGAAAAATTCCTTATGTGTTGCTTGGTCTTGGGCAACTTGAACCGCAGCTTAATCTCAGGGTTTACCTGTCTGGAAGGAGCTTAATCTGTAGGTTACTTGTGTGAAAATATGACCAAGACACAGAATTTTTACAGAAAGGTAGTGCTACTACACGAGTACATTATGCACCAAATGTCACTCAGTTCTGAAAAATTCCTGGGGAAATGAGAGAGGACTCTAAGCAGAAGTGCAGCAGCTTTTGATGAGTAGTATTTTTGGAAAAAATACTTAATTATTCCTTGATACGATTAATGGATGATTTCAGGGCAGTCAGTGTTGCCTTTTTTGGCAACGTGAGAGGCTTACGTTTTTCTCTGGCTTTGCACAAAACAATAATAGTAATAATAATTCTAGGAAGAATCTGGAACACATTATAAACACCTTATTTTAGGGGAGCTGCATCCCAGGAACATCTGGAGTATATGAGCCCAACCTCCACCACAAACTTTACTTTTGACCTCTGGTATGACTTTAAGTTTTCAGAAAAATGTTGTCATACCTATGGATTTTTAATTGCTTTTGACTATTAAAAGTAACTCATAATTTTGAGGGCTATATTAAAAGAATTCTTGGATCCCAGTTCTTCAGACTGTGCTATTATTTTTACATGCCCAGTATCACAAGTAAGGAGGATTTTTAGAACATTTTGGTATACATCTTTTTTTAAACCTGATACTTTGCTGCGAGGGCAAATATCCTTCAAGGCGCTCCTGCAGAAGGCAGACAAAAGGCAACCAGCCTTCCTAACGTGTTCTCGGGTAGGAATAGAGCCACAACTTCAGCAACACCGAGTGTATGCGATGTTCAGGGTCAGTGGCCACAGCGGGACTTCTTGAGCCTGTTGACGTCAAACTGTCTGCAAACACCGTGTCTTGCAGCAGAACCCAAGTCCTGCTGCATCATCTAAATGCCCTCTGCAGCTCATTAGCTTGGCTCGATGAAAATGTAGATTGAGCTTTTGCTTTGAAAGAACACCCCATTGGACTTCTAGTTGCCCAAAAAATTTAGGGTGATAGTGGTACTGATATTGAGGGAAACAGAGAGAGGGCTTGAATGGTGGTTACATTCATTAGGGTTGAAATAACACAATATTGTCGTGTCCTCTTGTCAATTTTGGAGATTTCCTTATTTAAACGTTTTAAGCCTAGTTCCAAATGTGATGTCTGCTTAAAACATGTATCCCACCTCCCAAAGCATGGCACATTTGAGACATAATTTTAATGAATTCAATAAATTAAGATCTTTAAGAAACATGTACAGTTGTGCTTTTACCCTACTGTAATGATTTCTGATACTTGCCATAATCTAGATTGGTTCTTCTGCAAGGCCACCATTAATCCCAAAGCAGAGGAGTATCTTGTGCTGAACATCTAAAACCGCAGTCGAGGCAGGCACCGTTAGCAGAAGCAGGGAGAGGGAAGAAGGTATTTTTCCCAGGGAAGCAGTTTGAGCTTTGTTCCATATCCCCAAACTGGAGACCAATTTAAAAGTCCCGGTAGCCTTGCAACTATCAGTTCCCTACAAACGCATTGCCGTGTTGACAAAAGCAGGTGCCTGCCTCCCTTCAGCTGTGAAGGCTCATCCGGGTTCAGGGGCTCTGCGTGGCGAAGGGAAGGGCTGTCACCGAGCAGCGCGGCTGAGTCGGTTTGGCAAGCTGGAGCAGCCTGCGTTAGTATCACGGGAAATATGGTTCTTCCTACCTTGAGGAAGGGGAATGGGGAAAAAAAGAAAAATTCTGATTTATTCCCTTTTTTTTTTTTTTTAAGTGGTATATTTTGTTTGTGTCTTGGTTCAGTTTTTAGGTATATATTTGAAATCTGTAATAAACATACTGAGAATAACAGAGTGGCCCCTAAATGCTACACATCAGATTTAATTTCTTTTACACAAGGAAATTTTTTTTTCTCTTTCCAATTTGAGGTGAGTCTGCTGAGAGCACCCAGTTTGACAGGCTGTCATTCTCAGTCTTTTCTCTGATTAATCTTGCAGTGATGAATTTAAATTTAAAACTCAGTTCTAGAATAAAACCACGAAAAATTATTTATCAATATGCTACTGTTATTATCAATATGTCACTAGTCATCATGCGCACTACTTTCAGAAAACAAACAAGCAACGCAAATTAGAAACTACTTTGAATTTACATAGGTGAGCCCCCATCCTAGATGTAGCAGCCTGTGAAGGTGGGATTTTGTGACTAGTCTAGAGGCCATAGTCCCTTCATGTAACACTCAGCGCTTTGAGTAATAACTATTTATACTCTTTCCCAGTCTAGACCGGATTTAACTTCATTCTCTAGGATCTTTTAACTTTCAGTTTATGTGAATTGGGTTACTTACTAATGAATTTCATTTAAATGCCTTGCAAGCGAAGCGGTGCTGCAGCACAGCTCGCCCTCCCTCCTTCCCCAATGGTACAAACTAATTGGTATTGACAAGATTACTCTGGTGTGTTATGTGTTTTTAATAGAGCTGGCTACGATGGTTTCCTCTCCAGCAATTTAGCTTCCTTTCCTTTCAGTGGGCTATAAGCTATCTGCTGTGATTGCCTCAATTTTTGACTTTCGTAGAAATTGGTGTTTAAACTTGTGTATAGCTGCTACAATATTCTTTTTCTCTGGTCTGACTTTTCCTATGTTTCTCGTTGCACAGTGAATCCTCTTTCTGTGCACTTTTGAAGAGTGGTTCCTGTATCCGGATGATCTTTTCCCCAGAATAGTGTTGTCTGCTTACCCAGTTCTTATTCTTTATCCTCTCAGATACCCTGTTTTGTTTTAATAGCTGGTTCACATATGTCCGTAGACATACAAGTGCTTGGTATATGAAAGAGTATTTTTGAAGTCTGGAAAGTTGTGCAACTTCTATGTGATATGAATATATATGTTAAGCATTTCTTCTTTGAAACATCCAGAAAGTTGGCTTGCATCAGGTTTTTCCATATTTCTGATGTAATAAAGGCCTGAAGACAGAACAAAGATCAGGAAATAAATATTTCCCAATTGACAGAGAAAAGCCATTTCAGATAGAGTTTAGGAATGTAGGTGGAGATGTTTGTGGGCAGGTCTGGGATACTTTGAGTGTTCCCTGTTGAGGCTTCTTGTGAAATACTCTTGGTGATCCCCCGCTCCGTGCGAGCATACTCCCAGTGCTGTGCCACTGCATGCTCCCAGAGTGGAGTGTTCGTGCAGTTTGTGTGTGTTATTTTGCCGCTAGGATCCCTGTTGCTCCCAACTAGTTGCAGGTAATGAGAGTTTTTAATGCTCTCTTGTGTCTGGTGCTGAATTTTTTTTTTGCCCCCCACTCATACGAATTTTTTTCTCTTGAATTTTTTGAGTTGGTATTTGTCTCAGTTCAGCTTCTCTTAGATCTGAAAAGCAGATGTTATTGTAAAAGTGCTGAATTGTTTTAAAAAAATTGCCATACATTGCTCTGGAACTGTGATTAAAAGAAATAACTTTGACTTTCTCTGTTTATGTTCCAAGCACGGCAGTGGTAGAATCACCGCTAGTTTTGTATATGCCTATTAACCAAATGAAAGGAAGGATTCAATGGAGTGATTAGTTTTCAATTTAGGCTTTTAAAGTTATTGTCTGATGCTTTTTGCAGCCTGGTTACTGAGGGGAATATCCAGGATTTAGTTATTTTTAATTCTGTTTTGATTGGGACACTCTTTCCAGATACTGAATCCAGATAAAAGCAGGATACTCGAGGAGAATTTAGAAGAAAAGATACTGTGTCCTTAGAAGGCTTTTGTAATTCACAAAGCACAACATCTAATGACTAAATTTGTTGTTAAAGCTCAAATAGCACCAAAATCTCAGAAAGTACTATAAACAGTGTGATCCTAAGAGGATTACAAGAAAAACATGAGCGTACAAGTTCACATGAGGAACAGAAGTGACTCAAAGCTCACGCAGAAAACCTTCTTTTAGCCATAGCACAAACCCAGTGTAATTCCACATGTAATGGATGGGTAGGAGAAAATAGCATAAATGACAGTGTTTCTAGAAGACAACAGTTAAACACTTTTGTAAATAGCTTTTAAAGAAATCCTTGTTTTGAACTGATTATATTTGGAAACAGGTGAGGAATAACATTAATGTACATCTGTGCTATGTGTTTATAACCAGCTTTGTGCCTGTGCAGTGCCACGGTTGTTTTTATCTGTGGTTTCGTCTTTGTGCCACACGATTATTACTCGGTTGATAACAGCAGCCCAATGTGTGCTAGTAGCTTGGATTGGTATTTGCTTTTTTGGTCACTGGTTTGGTGTGTTAGTTTTGGCCCTGCAGATGGGAACTGCCTGTCTTGTGCAACCTGTTTGCCTGGACCTTTTTGCCACCTCTGCGAGCAAGCAGGTCTCAAGAGTTTATGGCTTCGGGCGTTGCTGCCGCTCTGTGCACCGCAGTGGGATGCTCTTTCCGAGGAGATGATGTTGGGCGTTGTACCGAGCGTTTGGGCGCCGTGTCATGGGGGGACACAGGCATCAGGTGTGTCATTCTTGTACAAACACGGTGTGGCCAAAGCTGGTGAGCGCTGGCCAGGAGCAGGTCGGTGCACACGCAGCAAAATCTTGTTCCTTTTTAAGTCAAGGGGAGCAGTATTGAGTCAATGCTGAAGGCATTAGTCATCACTCAGTGGTGAACCCCCAGCCCCTCCGAGATGAAGGATCCAAACTCACAAGCTACTGTGCATTCCCCAGGTGTGCTTTATCAACTTCAAGGGCATCTGGTGGATTACTTTTAAGCGTCACGTAGTGTAGTTGTTACTACATCTGGTCACCTGTTTAAATCACCATAACAGGTTGGTATATAAAGACAAGAGATAGTCTAAAATCAATAAATTATAGCCATCACCTGCATTGTTTCAAGGTACATGCCAAAATGGCAAAAGGATAAATACAATTTATCCAATAGGATAAATTTGGAAAGAAAAAAGCTGCTGATGAGGCGTTTGTGCTCAGTACTTGATTCTGAAGAAGGACATCGCAGAGTTTTCTAAATGTTTACGGGTCATTTCAAGCGCTCTTATTTAAAACTGGAGCCTACAACCAATTAACATGAGTGAGGAATGAAGCGGAGTCAGTGAACCCTTTCTTTTCTCATTCTCTGCTCTCTTGAGTCTTTGCTTCCAGCTTCTTTCCGTGTCACTGCCCTGTTTAGATGTAAAGCGCAGGACAAGAAGTGTCTTCCACGGATCAGACGGAAAGGTTTCCCTCTCTGGCTTCGACGATAAGTACAGCACTCAGAAGATTGCACAAGGGCAAAGGGGTGTTGGAAGGAGACAGTTTGGGCAGTGTATACTGAAGAAAGCCTTTTTTCACTGAAGAAAATGGTTTATGTTTGTGCAATCATCCTTTTATTTATGTTTGCCATGTTCCTTCCCAAATGAAATAACCCAAACCAAGCGTCACAGTTGCAGCAGGGCAGCAGAGCCCTTCTCTGCCTTTCTCTGCACACAGCTTTTATGATGATTTAGTCTGTTCTCAAAAGAAGAGCGCAAATATTGGTTGGCTGGTGTGTTGCTCTGTTTTTAAGGAAAACTCATTATAAGCAAGTGATGTTTGTTTATGGGGTCTGCCGAGCGAGGTGATAAAGCTTTTCTCTTCTCTGCTGGTCTGCAACTCTGGCTGTGGAAAAAACAAACTTTCTGAGTAGCTCCGCATAGGAAACCGTGCCACTTGAGTGGAGTTTTCCTCAGCCTATTTACATAATTTCTGCAGCACCAGTACAACTAAGCAAGGGAACAAGAGTATGTTTGCAAATTCTTTCAATTCCCAGCATTCCTGCATTCTTCAGCATCCTCTGCAGCCCTCTCGCCTGCACTGTGAAGCTTACATTTCTGTCTGCCTTGGTAGTGCAGTGGGATCTTCTAAGAATAAAATAAGCCCGACTGCTGCAGCTCTTTTTTTTTTTTTTTTTTTTTTTTTTTTGGCTGGGTCCAAAAATGGCTTTATAATATAAGCCATTTCCTACTGGTTGAGCTTGAAAATTGCACGAGAACTTTGTGTTGATCATGAGTCCCAAAGAATGTAGTTATTCTTTACTCATAGTAAAAGTTTTTGAACACAGTTTACAGATGCTTTGTAAATAGTTTAATCTAAAAATAGTCGGATAATACTTTATTAGTCACTCATGTCCATCTGTCCCCCTTCCTGCTCTTTGAGGGGGCAGTCAGATTATTTCCTAACAAGAAAAGTAGTCTGGCAAGTATTTGTATGGAGAGCAACCACTCAGAAATATTAGTGTGAATAAAAATCATTTGTCATTCATGAATAAAAATGGATACTGCTGTGCATGGAGCTAATACGTACTTGGACATTAAAAAGTGTTTGCTTATACTTAACTATTTTATTGTTAGATGCATAAAATCATTACTGACATGTAAAGAAAATTACTAAAATGTAGGCAAGCATGGATTTTTTTGGATTATGTTTTTGTTTGATTTTTGAAGATGGGAAAGATTCCCTTGAATATTGCACTAGGAAGATTTCTATTATGTACATGTTGTCAAATGTAGCCAGCAACTAGTATGAGCTGGGTTTTTAAACTACTGAGGTCACTGCAGAGGTTGGTAACTATAGGGGTGCATGGGCACACCTGTGTACATAAATAGAAGTATTTAATGCAATACGTGTTAGGAAAACAGATTTTTTTTTTTTTTTTTTTTTTTTTTTTTAAATTTTTAACTGCTTTTCAGTGAATGTAACAATTTTGGAAGTCAAACTGCTGGAATGTTGGTTTTTGTTTGGGGCTTTTCAGAGTGTTTAGACGTCAGTCGCTGAGGTTTATTTCCAGAAGAAATTTGGCATGGGCAGAAGATACTATAAGCTGCCTACTTCGCCTAGTTAACTTCCCACAGCCTCTTCTGGAGAGCTAAGGCAAAATCCAGATGTCAGGATTTTTATACACAGGTTGTTTTGTTTGTGTGTGCTCCTGCTGAATGGGTGCGACTGTCTAGAGGTCTGATGGTGTAAGTATTCATTCAACAGGCTTATTTGTTCAAAGGTCTGTGTTTCAGGCTCCCCGCGGGAGCAGTTCGTGTGATGTGGGTAGTGACAGGATATATGCAAAACCCCAGCTCTGCGTGCTCTTCTGTGCCTGATCGCTGCTGCTCTAGGCTGTATACAAATTCAGTGGTAATCACACAGCTCCTCGAACAGAGGAGGCTGCAAGAGCCGTGAAGGCCCAGACCTGATAACGTTTTATTGTGTTAACACCAACGTCTTCAAAATAATAAACATTAATTTTTCCTATTTTGTCTCTTTATTTCCTTGTCAGCATCACCCTTCTGTGGCAAGAGGCACCTGAAAGGAAAACTTCCGCATATCAATGCACTGCCAATGGTAAGTACCTTTTTAACTGACTAAATGTGGTGTGGTTCCTTCCTGCAGATATACCGTAAGCCGACTTGTATTGCAAATCGTATTTTTAGAATAACTACTTTTTAGTACACAAGTGGATTATTTGAATTTTTAAAGCAACATCTAGACCATTATTCTGTTTGACAAAAATATTACAATTGCACCTGGATTTTATCCTGTGGAAAGTAGGGCAGCATGTTAATTTTGAAGTGAGAAGCGTGACTTGACAATAACATTGCTCATCCTGTTGGTAACTGGTTTTGCTTCCTCTTTTGGCCAAAAGCCTGTTTGGGGCAAGCTCTAGCTAAGCTGCGTGCTCTATTGCCCCCACTTGGGTGCTCTCTGCAGTTTGTTTCAATACTAACAGCTTCTCCTATTTAAAAAAAAAAAAAAAAAAAAATCTGTGCGGTGTCAGGTGTATTTTGCTTCAGCACATTTGAAGCATAAGATAAGTGAAGTTAAAATCTTAGCTCCTATAGAAAGGGGCTTGGTTGATGCAATCTTCTTCTTCCGTCTCTGGAACATCACTCAATGCTACAGACTGTTGGAAGTTCGTATTTGCAGACTGTCTTTATGGTTTACTTATGCTTTCTGAGAGTTGTGCAGATGGAAGGCAGAGGTGAGGTCTGAAGAGAAGGACTGGAACTTACTGCTCCAGCTTTGATAAAATAAGCAGTTTTGGTATCTCGTGTTGTCACAGCTGAGGTGTACTACAAGAATGGTAATTGCAGCATTAGCCTTAAGAAATAAATGCATGAAGTGCCAGCCTGGGTTTTGTATTTCAAGCATCTCTGGATTGTTGTACTCAGTACAAAAGTTAAAGGGATAGTATTTCTAAACACTGGCTTTGAAAACTCAGTTTGGGATCTGAGAGCTGAGCTGCGTTCCTTTGGTTTGCTTGTGGGCATGGATCTAAAGAATGTGTAAATAAATTATAGCCTCGCTTACACCTTTGCAACTCCACTGTCTGCCCTGTGAGCAAAGTGACGCTCCAAGAGAGTTTGCTTGGGTGTAACTGCTTTACTTTGAAACGTAGTAAGTGATTCTGTTGGCTCTTGAAGACATCATGGAGTGAAATGTAATGCAGCATGTATTTGGCACTAAGTAAAGCACATGTAACTCTGAAATCAGAAGATCTGCACCAAGTGTGTATGTCATTTAATGGCCTGATGTTTAGGGTCAGAGTTGATATGTGTAAAGTTTATATTGATTTGGGATGAATTTCAACTGGTGGGAATGGATTTGTTGAGTGAGAAGGCATTGTTTTTACCTGGTCACTTAGCCTGGTATTTTAACTTTCCAAAACTGAAACTAGCAGTGCTCTCAGCCTTTTCTATTATTGCTAAATTTTCATTGTTGTTGTTGACCTTTTTCCAACAAAAAGCTACTCTGATTTCTTTTTATTTTGTATTAGTTGAGCATGTTTTTAGTTACAATTTTAAAATACAGGTCTGTATTACTGCTTCTCTTAAAAACATGACTCATTCCGTATTAACCTAGTCCTTATACTTCATAAAATTTTGAAATACTGAGAGACTGTACTTGAAATGTTACTGCATTTTGTCCTAATTTTCCCCATACAAATTATATTAGAAATTCAGAATTGCACAGTCTCAAGGGCATGCTAGTTGTTACAGTGATTGTAAAACATACTCAACTGTTACTTGTAGTGAAGTGAAATACTCCCCACTCTTTTCTTTAAGGGCTGCTTTTGTGCTATAAGTTGTTATATTTTATTATTCTAGAGATTTCTGAACAATTACTCACCTCTTAATTAACTTTGAAACAGTTTGAATGTAGATTTAAGAGACAAGCCAGACACATTCTTCATCATCCCAAAAGTAATCGTAACTTAATCTGCTTTATAGTAAAAAAAAAAAACAACTTTTATAGGTTTTTATTATGTTGTGTTTCTCTCTGATATGTGTAGACGAAGTATGGGCCAGAGATTGACCTGAAAAAAGCAGTTTGTATTCTTCTCCCAAACAGGACTTGGTTTAACTTGGCTACCCATGTTTGATACATATATTTGAATCAGTAATTCATTTCTGATTCCCTTGAGAAATGATACTAGCATTTGTGATCAATTTTTAATCATGATTGTCAGTTCCATTTCTTAGTACTAAAAAAAAAAAATGTAACACACAGAAGTTATACATCCTCTTTTGTTTGTTCTCTGCTTTTCTATTTTAAAGGTAATTAAAAGATGATTATTTTTGGCATCGTATATGATATGTTAACTGATAACTAAATAGGGTAAAGTATCAGTTACTTCTTAAAAACATATTGTAATTGTTGGCATTTTTTTTTTAAATAAAATATTTCTATTGTGATAGAGCCTGCTAAAAGAGGCTATGGCTGCGTTCAGTTGGTGTAAGTTCTTCTTCCCATTCTTCCAGTCAACTGTAATGTTCCTCAGAGTCTCAAAGGAAAGATGCAAAGGCTTAACAAAAAAGGCCTGTTAAGTGAAGGAAAATTTGTGTATAATGCTACTTTTTCTAGGACTTCGAAGTTTCATTTAGAGGCTGATAACTGGGTACTTAATCCCTGGTCACAAGGATTAATGAATATGTTGGAAATAAAAATTGAAAGTCTTGGACCTTTGGCCTAAGCAAAAGATCACGTCATGATTTCCGCAAAGGCTTTATTTAGCAAATTCATGTTCTTGTTATGTGATGCAACAGGTAGCTTACCTGAGAGACATTTTCCATCGTACCTTGGAAGGCTTCTCTTGCGAGTTTTAGAAGCAAAACGGTTTGCCTTTCTGTCTTCTACAAGTCATTGAAGCAGACCTGCTTTTTTGTGTGTCTGTGTATGCATAAGTATGTGTAGCAATATATGAGTCTGCTTGTGTGTGCGCATATCTATACGCACATATATGTATATCTACATATATAAAAAGGAGTGTGCAAAAACCAGGAACTTGCAGAAAGCTGGGAGGTACCAGTTTGTGACTCTCATACGACAGCTTGCCGTGATGGATTTAATTTCGCAGGAAGTAACCGAAAAGGGCTGTGAAGGAATCGAGCAAGAAAGGCAACATGGTGGCCTCCTAAGAGACATCCTGAAAAATGCTATGCCCGGGTTCTTGGCTCCATCTTTTACTACATGGTTAGTTTGACAAAGATCAACACGCTGATCGGTTAAAAAGGCCTCCTGCAGAAGAGAAGAGAGGATGTTATTTATTACAAGCTGACACAGGCAAAGTGTGAGGATAGGCAGTGAGCACAAAGTTACTTAGTCTCAAGGAAAGTGGGGTTGTCAACAGCTAAGCCATGTCCTCATAATCTTTGAGGGGAATACAAAGTGGCTGTTTTAAATCCGTTCATTTCAATGCTGTCTACTTTTAGATGAATATATCATACTGTGTTTTGAAGGTGTAACACACCCATTATGTGTTACATCAACTGTTCTTACACGTAACAGACTTGTTATAGAAGAACAACTCTGCAGGCGCTAAGTCTTTCGGGCCAGGAAATTCCACGGGTGCAACACTTCAACGTGATTATCTACCCAGCAGATTTAGCCCAGAAACCGCAGGAGTGGTTGGAGGAGCTGGGGAGGATGAATAAGTCACTCCAAAGAAAAAGGCGTTCAGTGAACAGATAGGACGATGTCTGCAAGGACTTCCCCAAGACTGTGGAAAGGCTTCTTCTTCTAACCCCTTTGTGGCACCTTCTGTAGTGTCATCCTGTGATCTTGCCACTCCTTAGAAGACGGCTGAAGGAGTAAATGAATATAACTATTAGCCTGGGGTTCTACCACAGCTAAACCAATCTAAATGCTGATCTATCTGCCGGGTTAATCTTCTGCCAGTCCATTATGTTAAAATGGTTCCACGCAGAGAAAGACAAGCCAGGCAGAGGACAGGAGCCTGCACCCGGAATGGAGGAGCTGGATTTGGCATGGAAGCCCTGCCTCTGCTGGCACCCGCCAAGGACAGCGGGAGGTCCATGCCACTAGCTCCAGGGTTTGCGCTGGAATTGCCGTGTTGACTTTGTTTCAACAGGAGGTGAATGTCATCTCACAACTATAAGTATATCTGAAAGGATATCTGCGAGTGGGCAGACCTTTGAAAGATGGTAGAGTTGAAGGTTGGTTTTTGTACACTGAGAACAGGGACCCCTGCTTTCAAGAGTTTATGAAACTTGGCAGTACTTAAGATGTTGGCCATAAGAGACATGAATAGTTGCTTCAAAATAAATAACCCTACAAGACTAATGCCCTTATTTTTCAAATACATACGCATGTGCGTACATGTAGCTTTAAGTGTAGGAGTAGTTCTTTTGAGATATAAATAAGGAGTACTTGCGTGCATAAAGCTAACCAAGCTTGAAAGCATTTTCAACGGCAGGGCCTAAAAGTGTTCATGAAATTTATTGTTGAGGCTGTTAGTTGTACAGTTTATGGAGTACAGCTTTAAAAGGAAAAAAACCCCTTATTTCTAGCAGTTTCTGAAGTAGTCTAAGTGACAACATGAAATTTTGGACTGTTCTGCTCTTTCTAAAATCAATGGATGCTATTATCAACGAAGGAAGGTGAAGTGCAATGTACTTTGTCAGATAATTGGTTACAGCTGAACAATTATATTTCAGAGTGTTCATCCATAAATTCTATTTATTAGATCAGCATGAATTAGCTGATCTATTGGTATATGTGTTGAAGAGGAAGTGCTAATAATATGATACAGAAGAAAAATTGTGTGGTGCGGTAGCGTGCATACTGTGATAAGCATTAAAAATTTTATGTACTACTGCATTCTGATCCATTTTTGGAAGGGTTTTTTAATTTTTTTTTTTTTTTTTTTTTTTTACAGAAAGCAAGTTAAACACACTAGTAAGATCCCTTTCTGACTCAGAGGGAAAACACCCCTTGCCTCCTTTTTCTACCATTAGTTCAAGTTCACTACTGAATGAATCAACTGAAAGGGAAACTACTGTCCTTTAAAAATTTTAAGAAGTGGTGGCTGGTTTTTGAAGTAGCATTTGTCAGAGAACTTTCTCTGCTGATTCTCTAAGCATTTTACAGCTCAGAAATAAGCATTGACTAAGAATTCTCGGTAGAATCATAAATATGTAATTACCTAAGCAGCCGGGATATTTAGCCCCTGGCAGGTGCCCAGTGAAGTGCAGTCACAAGAGCAAAGGGAACGGGGCCAGTACCTCAAACTGGGGGAACATCCTCTGACATAGGATGAGGGCCGTTGCTGTTCCTTGCCTATTGCCATTCCTAGGTTTAAAATCTTAAATGTACCTGAAAAGAGGCTGTTTCTGCTGCAACAGCTTGTCTTATGTTACAGCTTTTTTTACTCTGTTTTTTTCCTTGTCATCTTCCTCCTCCTTCACCTCCCCTGCCTTGGGTTTTTCTGTCTTTACCACTTTATACTGGTTTTGGTTCAATAGTTAATAGCAGCGGTAGTAGTACAGCTAGCATTAGATTATATCTTACTTGATCAGCATTCCATCTGCTTTAGAGGAGAGGGAGATTTTATGTTTCTGCTGTGGGTTCACTGCCATGTGCCCGTGGTGAAGTTGCGTAACCTGAAATGACCCTTTTCCCACTCTATTATATGAAAGAATTAGAAATACAGTGCTAAATGTTCCTGACAGAGACTGAGTTTGTTGCATATTTAAAAAAATTGAACTGGATGTTAGGTGTATGTGAAGCGGGATATTGTAGAGAAAACCTAAGGACAGGCTCTTTTGTGTCTGAGCACGTGAGTGTTACCATCTGGAGAAGAGCGGGGCTTATCTCACAGAAGACCACGTGAATGTGTCACTTGTGTCATCAGGTCTTGATCCTGGTTTCCTTTTGTCAACAGAAAGTTGATATTAGTTCAAGTCAACAAAAGTAAAAGCTGCCCTTAGTTTCAGTGGTGTTGATGCTGGGAGATAATGAATATTGCTGCAGAACAACAGGAAGTCTGTAGGCTGGGTGGGATGATACTGAATATACCAACTTTTATTTACTCGGGTGAAACTGAGACCTGCTGGCCACCAAAGACAAGGGACCTTGCGTCTGTGTGGCCATCAACATGGATGCCAGATCTAGAAGCCTTGTATGTACATTCCAAGTCTCTAGGTCACCATATGGATAGAAATAAATATCATAGTCACTGGGTTAGTGCACCCGTATTTGTAAATGAAGGTCTTGTGTGGTGTTCTTACTGTGATTTAACGAACATATATAAAAAACTATTCAAGACAAGGGAGCTGAATCCTCCCTGGGGTTGATATTTGGCATACATATGTAGGATCGACATCCGTGAAGTTAATAGTCACAGAAATGGAGGCTATTGACGTCCAATGTGAGCCATAGTTGGAATACTTGTCCTCATCAATGATATTAATGAAATTTTCCCCTTTCATTTAATTTCTTTTGGCTGTAGATGGACTGTATTTTATTATGGCCGACGTGTTTTAGAAATCTTTCATCATATGTTCGGGTGTTTGTCATCTGTTTCAAAAAATAAAGATAAACCCAGTAGCATAAATTAAGTTCAAGTCCATCATAACAACATGAAAAGGAGAGAACTTTATTAGAGTAATAAACTGGCAAATGAGCTTTTATAAAACCAGCCATTTCACTCTTGTAAGCTCCTTTTCTCTCTTAGCCTAGTCACCACTTCTGTGAAAACAGCCATGCACTTCTAGTAAAGAGAATACAGTAAGTCAGATAACATGCATGTAGGATGGACTATTAAGAAGTGATTTTAAGTGCGTGCTTATTAATGAGAATCTAGAATAAAGTCAGCGATAGTTAAAATGAATAGAGGGCAGATCGGCTGTCAGAGCGGATTCTTTTTTCATGAATAAAAGAAACAAATTTAAAACTATCAGGTACATAACACACAAATTAAGGGGAAAAGTAGATGGTCAAAGGTTAAAGAGGGAATGAAAACACGAGTTTTATGGTCACAAGATCAAATGAGGCATTAGTTAATTTTCCTTTTTTTTGGTGCAGTTCACCAGGAGTTCAAGTAATTCAACTGAGTGATTGAACTGGAACAGAAAAGAGTGCCAGAAAAACTGATTACTAATAACATAAACAGAAAAAATAAGCAAATGAACTTAAGACTTGATGTCAGTGTTTCACATTAACATGCATTTGAAAAGGCTGGAATTCCATCCTAGTTGCATGGAACCTGATTTACATAGAAAACATTTATAACAGCTATTCTTGCAACAGTTGATAAATTATTCTACTAATGAGCCATCAAAATGGATTTAACCAAGAAGTGGCTGAGGTGCAGAAGATGTTTTCTGGAGACTGACCATCTGGGAAATGGGAAGTAACCTGAGGAGTAGGTAAGGGTATTTGATCCCAAAGAAACACTGTGAGGAGGTGACTGTTAATTACATAAATTGCAAATGGAAACAGTGTTAGAGATGTTGGGTTTTTTCCTCTAAATAGAAGATACTGTAGAAATTATTATTTCCTACCACGGGTACCCCTGAGGTGATGTGCTGCTCCCTAGACAAGGTCATTACTGCCTTTTCTCCTGCAGATTTCATGCTTTTTATGATAAGCACGTAACTAGTTTGCTTATGAGTTTGTGAGTGTGAATGCAGCTTAGAACAGGTTGTTGGCATACCTTTCCACTAGCCTAATTCCCAGTTTCTTTTATATTTAACTTTTTTGAAAAACAAAATCCTTTTGTGCTGAATCATTCAATTTCGGTTATTGCTTAGATATTTCCTATGCTGTTGTAGTTTACGAGACACCTGGTTGAAAGTCCACCCTAGTCAGTGGGCAGACTCTTGCGTGTCCTGTTTTTTGGCTGAAGCTGAAAGCCATGGTGAATAGGCTGTTGTGGAGCGAAGTTGCTTTCATTGACACATCTAGTTTTGTTCCGCCATTCTCTTTGCCAAAGCTGGCTGAAGTTTCTCAGCAGATCTACCTCCTCATAGCTTACAGGAACAAGCACTGCCTCTTTTTTGGTTTTTAGTCACACATGCTGTGGTTGTCTCTATGGTGGTCCATGTATTTCAAGTGAATTTCCTTTTTCTCCTAACCCAAATGAAATGAACTACTGATTTTTGTCTTGTATTATGATCGTGTCTTGACAGTTGCAGGGATTACCCCGTTGAGGTTGGCAATACCCCTTGGGCTGCTACTGCTTCTCATTTTCATCAGACTACTTTTTGTTCATCCAGAGTCAGATGTGCATTGTAGCACATTTGGAAGAAGAATTAATGTTACATGGCTTAATGTAACTGCAGTCTTCTGAAATATCTTAGTCCTAACATCCCAGTGTGTGGAGTTCGTGGGAGCTCTGGCTTTGCATTGGGAGGGAACTGAGGAAAGGTTGCTACTCTGCATTTTGTGTGTGTGTGTGTGTGTATATATATATATATATTTATAATCAAAATAGACAAGACTTAAGCACATGGGCTTCATGGACACCTATAGTGGGATCTATGTTGTCTGTCTTTCATAGAGTTGTTCATTTTGGGTTTTAGACAAAAGAATAAGCTAGAACTTATCTGTCTGGACCGTGGTATTATATTTGCTCCAGCAATACATAGGAAATTATTAGTTAAAATACTGATGAGATGTAGAAGACTTGTGAGGTGAATGAGGAGCGTGTTAAAGGGCGGTCATGCCATTTTGTGGTCATGGGAGACATGCTGGGCCTAAAGGATGTTTATTGTCTTAAGGATTGGTCTTGGGCTGACCCTAATGTATTCACTAACGAACTTGGCACCAAAAATAGGAGTGTGCAATAAAATTTGCCAGTGACATAAAGCTGGGAGGTGCTGTCAGTATAGATGAGGAACAGAGTATCCTACAGGAAGAGCTGGATGACCTTTAGGACTTGAATGGAAAAAGTGGACTGAAGTTTCATAGCACAAGATGCATGGTTGTGCACTTCTGCATAGATGTGAATTTTGCCCTAACCCCGGTGCTCATCTCTTGAAAACGACAGAGGAATAGAAAGACTTGAGTATATTAGCCAGTAAAACCCCAAAGGATATCTTTTCACTGGTACCCTGCAGCTCTGAAAAATGTAGTCCTAAAATCTGTGAGGTGAAGAGGTACTTGTGGTAGAAATAGGAAAGCGTTAATGCTGCTCGTGTGCAAGGCAGCACCGCTAAATCCCTGTGTGTAACACTGAACTACTCTGGTAGACCACGTTCGAGAAAGATGAGGGCTATGGAAATGGTGAGGGAAGAGCTGAGCCTGGCTCGCAAGAGGACACTGCAAGGTTGGTTGGTTTATCCCAGTAAAGGGAAGTCTAAGAGGGGATATAATTGCTTTCTTTAAATACATGAGGGGTTGATAAAGACTTGAGTGAGTACAACTATTTTCTGTGTTAGATTGAAGACAGCACTGGGACAAGAAGAAATGTGTGTATCTTTGAAAGGGGTATATTCAGGCTGGAAATTAGAAAACAGATCGCATCCATCAGGGGAATAAGGTTTTGGGGTAATCTTTCCATAATGTAACGGGAGGCAAAATAGCCTTGCTAGTTTTGAGATGGACACTCGTTAATACAAACTGGGCTTAAGAGAGGAGGCCGGTGGTCTTCCTAACGAGCTCAGTTTGTTTGTGGAATAACTGGTTTTGTCTTTGAAAGGTGAGAGCTTAATTTTCTGTAACCTGGAGAGAACACCAGCGATCTTTCAGCCGTGTTCTGTTTTGCCAGATTAGCAAATTTGACACGTATAGAAGTAAATCACGTCCTTCTGTTAGGAACATGGGACAGAAACTGCTGCCTGGGAGAAAACAATATAATGAATATGAACATTATAGTTCAGCAAATTCAGAAGCACCTAACAGGTCTTGGACTCATTTTTTGTCTGATTTGGAAAACGGTTTAATCTGTTATGTAAATGTCTTTAAATTTATGCTTTGAAAGGAGTGTTACATATGTAAATTCTAAAGCCTTCCAAAGAGAATTTGTGGCATCTATACATAGCAAACCTATGGGAAAAACATTCTGGTTTGGGGTTCCTAAGGTTCTGTTGTTACCCCACGATTGATCTGGGACTTTTTGCACAGTGCACGAGTGGAGAAACGTCAGCAAAGGCAAAGCTTGAGCAGGGAGTTGCTAGAAGTGCCAAGTTACCGCTGTGGTGAGTGACATCTACTTAAAAAGATCTCAGCTATGCAAGACTCGTAAGTTAGGAACCCCAGTGCTTGCTTTTGAAGAAGGAGCATTGCAACTTAAGCAAAGTTAATTGTTCCACATATTTTTGTGACTTGTAACTCATCTGGTGGAAAATCCACAGTGGTTTGTAGGCACAGCGCTCTGGCTACGGAAAGGAGCTTGGAGATCCCAGGAGGAGATCTGGGTCACAGAATAATGCACTTGCTTCCTTACTCTCTTGCCTTGGCAGCATGTCATTTGTTTTTTGAACAGTGGTGCCTTCCCGGGAATCTTCCATTGGAAAATGAATGCATGTCAGCATAGAGAGAGAGAGAGAGATATTAAAAAAAAAAAAATATATATATATATATATGTATATATATATATAAAAAAAACCTAGCCCTGTCTCACTTCTCTCTGCTGCCTACAGCCCTGAAAATTGCTTAGAGGTCAACTAAAAGGGCCTGTTTGGGAACAGAAGTGGGTGAAACGTGACTGCGCGGTGAGAGGTGTTCATAGCCCATCCAATTTGGAAGATAACGCTGTGCCTCGTTTACACAAGCAACTTGCTGCACGCTTTGTCGGGGTTGAGAAACGATAGTACGCTGTTACCGTGTGCATGGTTTTAGTGTGTTTGAAGAGCAATTTCGTGGCTATCTCGACTTTAAATACAGTGTGCTATACAGCCCCTCTGCTATCATATATTGAAATCCTGTGATAAAAGTGCTATAATTAGGAAGCTTAGTTGAAGAATTGGGTGGGGGAAACACTTACGTTCCTTAGGTATAGTGGATTTGTCAATAGGTAAAATGTTCCCTGTCTTGCTGTGTATTTGTAGAATTATTCCATGATAGACATCTTGGGTTAAATGAAAAGAGCAACGCTGTTGAAAAGCAGGAATATGCTGAAAGGGGGAGGGGAGCAGTTGTTTCTGTACTAATAGGTGAATGCCAAAAAATCCTCCAAAATGGAGCATTTTGAACAGGGTTTTTTTGCTTCCTTTCTCCTGTACTAAGCCGCAATGAGAGAAGCGACTGTAGGATCTGTAAAGCGTGGACTTCACTGTAGGAAATGCATCTATTTATCACTTCTAACCAAATCTAGGCAAGCTGTATGGATTTTTTAGTAACACCTAGAAAAATCATTTGTTTTGGGAATCTTAAATTTACTAAGTATTTGCTGAATGAAGAAAGAGTCCTAGACAGGCAGAAGTGCGTGTGTAACGTTTTGCCTCACACTAGGATAATGGCTGCAAATTTCTAGAGCTTCAGCTGTTTAATAAGGCATTCCCTAACTCAGCCCAACAGCCAGAGCCAAGAACAGAAAAAGTGCCTGTTCCCGTGATGCTTTTTCCTTTCCTCTCTCAGCCTGTTCCCTCAAAACACTTTCCTGCTCGCTGGGCTCTAATCTAGCTCAGTGCTCACATTTCTGCTGCGTTCCCAGGGCCGTGGGGCTGAGGAAGGACCCGTGTATAGGAGGCTGTTTGCTATGTGGTAGTTTAAAATAAGAGAAATTGCATTCTCTCACTAATAGTTGTATGTAGATTGTTTTTTCCAAACACAGAATAGACTTGTTATGTAGCTTTTTATCTAGGGTTTTTTTGCACATAAACCAAGGGCTCGTTCATTACTAAAAATATTTCATTCCACTGACCAGAGAAGAAGTTACTAAATTTAGATAAAGATGGCAATAATAGTCGTTGTATTTATCTTCACTCAGAAACAACTAGCACTTTCAGGAATGACTAGAAAAGCAATGTTACATCTCAGCACTTCCATTATCTTTGAAGACTCTTCAATGTTTTTTGCCTCCCACAGAAGAGGAATTTTTTTTTATTAGGTTGTTCGGTTGTGTGTGGGTTTTTTTGTTGGTGGTTTTTTTTCTTTAATGAGATGTGCTGGGAGGACAGAATCAGCAGCAGCAGTGATGCAGACTGTCTGGAGGACCTTGGTCGGTAAGAAAGAGTAGCAGATGTTCTAAGGAAAATATATTAGAACAAACCAACAAAAGTCCTGCACAGGAGATTTTTTGTTTGTTGACATTTTGCTTTTATGTTGTGTATCGACCTTGTCTGGCTAGATTACAATCTCTTCAGCACAGGAACAAAGTCTTATATGTTTATGCAACATTAGCACAATGGGGCCCCCATCTTGAAAAAGGGTCTTTTGGATGCTGCTGTTACTCAAATAAATAGTGGTAATAATAATGTCCATAATGTCTGGTTTTAATTGTTGCAAAGGTTCCTTGAGCAAAAAGAGAGGTGCCTGAAATAGAACAGAAAAATGTAAGTGCAATGAGTAAAATCCTCATGATCTGTTGCGTGTGTTGCTTTTTAATGGTGTGTGTTTTGTTCATCTTTTTGTACAGCTCCATTTTATCCAAGTGTGTATAACCACACCAGAGTTTTTACAAGGGTTTGTATCAATGCACATTGTGATTTATACTCAGATAGTAAAGATGATGACTACCAGAGGTTTTTTGGTTTTATATAATCCTGGCCTTGCAGCCTTGTAATTCACTTGCTGTCTGTTTTGCAGTGCAGATAAGGGATACAAACTCTGCACATAGACTCGTTCAGCTTTTCCTTCTCTACAAGTCATCGAAGCACACCTGCGTGGGTTGCCGCCCACTCCCCTGCATGCATACCTGCTCATTTTCCTCCAAGGCACTGATTTGGAGTAGCCTTGGGGTTTTTTTTCTCAGGTTTCAGTGTTACAGACAGAATCGAGGGGCAGGGTAAATAGGGATGAACTTGGTTACGTATCGCCATGCTGTGAAAAGCACAGCTCGTTTGCGTCTAGAAATTGAGTCAGGTTTTAATTGCATTGTTGGGGGTAGTTAGCGCTTAAATAATTTACTTCTCAATATAAAAGGGAACAAAAATGGATCTGCTATTATCTTTTTCTAGCACTTACAAAAATATAGTATGTATGTGTAAATGTAAAGTACAATAGGTCTAGAAAGCCCTACTTGCAAGTGCTCTCAATTTTCTTCTTGACAAAGTGAGCAATTTTTTCCAGTAATACATGTTGTGGCATATATACAGCGAACGTCTTTCTCAGATGAGTGTTTCTATTCTGAACAGACAGACAAGTTTACTTCACCTGAGCCATAAAATAACATTTTTGATATATTTTTGAATAACATTTTTAAGAGTCTAGCAGATTTAGGAGCCGAAGTTAAAGTCCATGATCACTTCACAGTGCTACCTCATTCTTCTGCCTCTGACTGCCTTCCATAGCCCGAATCACGCTTTTGCCCTCATCTTTATCCACAGAGGTTGAACAAGTGAGTAACCGTGTCTGCTTTTCTTGCTGGGGTCATTGGATTTGGCTCTCTTCATAACTGCAGTTCTGGTGAAGGATATGATGGCAAAGGATGATGTATTGTTTCTGTGGTTATATAATAGAATATTCAGTTATAATAATTACAATTCAGTTAATAACAGAATTAATTCAGTTAAAGTCAGCGGAAAGGCAGCTTCACTGGCATCCTTGAGAGGGATGCTCTTACCAGGAGATGCACCTAGATTTACCGTGAGGTCTGTGGTTTGTCTGGTGGAAAGCAGCCCTTGGCAGCGGCAGGGAACCTGTGGCATGTGCAATAATTGTCTGAAGACATAGTTCTTAGAAATGGGTGTTCATCTACCAGCAACAGGGGTTAAGTGTCCGTTGTTGGCTTGTCCTTTTTCTGTGGTTTGAAGAAGTTTTTGTGTGGATTTTTTGAGTGGTCTGTATGAGCCAGGACTTCCCAGAAAGCCACTTGCCTTCATCTCTGTAACATACCCAAACTTTAAGTTCTATCCCTATTTCCATTAAGAGTAATTAAAATATAAAAAGCCTGTCAAATGTCCTTGCTTCTGTAATGCCAGGTTTTCTCTAGGATAAGTGCAACTAAAAAATAATTTTAACATGAAAATAATCTTTTTCTTCTGCTGATAGTGTTTGCATGTTTTAAAATAAGATGTTGCAGTAAACTGATTCAGAATAGGAGAAGAATCGAAAGATAGGAACTAGGTCTTGACTTGGTGCTGGTTTGATATGAAGCAGGCGGCGTGAGATTGATTGCAGTGTTACAGCCACAGAGGCAAATTTGCTTATCGATAGCTGGGCTCCAGTTTTTATTCATAGCTCTAAGACGTGTGGATCCCCACAGCCATTGCTTGAATGAAATTTGCTGATAGTGGAGACCTTCACTTTGCTAGTCAAGCCCACCCTAATCCTGAAAATTTTTAAATGATCTCCTTAAGGTTTAAGTATTTTCAGCATATATAAAGGAAAAGCCCGGCAAGGGATGGATGGGACCACATTCATCTTTTCTTTCTTATCTCCTTTTGAAGTACCTCACAGCTTTCCTGCTTACATGTGTGACAGTTATTAAAAAAAATAAAATGTACAATGGATATGAAAATATCCCATATGATGAAAGTGGCTTTGGATCCCAGCTGGCTTCATATTTTGTTTCTTCTTGCAGCTCTTGTTTCCTTTTCTCAATTTTGACTCCTCTAGTTTTTAATAGTTACAGTGCTAAAGTGAATTTTAAGATAAAAGGAAAATTTAGGAAATGGAAAAACATACATTCTGTTCCCAGATAGCAAATTATTATCTTAATAATTCAGGATTCTCATCACTCCCTGTGGATTTAAAGGTGAATCGGCAATGTGCACAATTAGTTGCAGCTACAATTGATTTCTTTGTACAAATACTTTGGTATGCATAAATACATGAGAAATTAAACAGTTGGCACAGGGCCCCTGGTTTTGTGCAAATCTTAAGGCTAGGAGGATGATTTTTGTTTTATTATTTCTTACAGGAGTAAAAGAGCTAGCTGTAGAAGGAAGGTCTGTAAAAGGCATTATTAGGAGGAGTGTGCTCCTGCAAGCTGATGGAAAGTGATGTGATTTTATACCGAGAGGAAAGATGAACGGCAATAATTACTGTGTTTCTCTTCAAGTCTATCTTTCAGACATTTCTGAGTATTCCAAATGAATCTGCCATAAAACTGTAAAATAGACTAGTATCCACCAAAATGTGAGCACGGGTCACCTTTTGTTGAGGCGATAGTATTCCTTAGTCTTAAGTTTGTTTAGGGAACTGTTTCCATGTAATTCTCTCTCGATTTCTGTTTCCTCTCTATGCCAGACATACGCAAAACAATGAGTCCCGCTTCTCTTTCAGCAGAAGGCTTGAGGCAATTTAGTGCGTATTTCCAAGGTTTCTCCTGCCAGCTCCCCGTCTTCAGTGAACCTCTGCAGGATGCTCTTTTTGTGCTTTTTCTGTGGATAGTGTTAGGCATCTGGAGAGAAAAAGGGAGGAGGACTGTTTTCAAGGCAAATCACAAAACACCAGAAGAAAACTCAGGGGAATAGGCCATATTCCTTAAAAACGTAACTCAGCACAGTGACTTTTGACCTCCTCTGAAATCCCCAACATGGTTTAGCTTTGCCAGAGAAGTCCTGAATTACCTCATTTTGCAAAAGCTACGGAGAAGCAGCATCCCATGTTGACTGTTCTTTACTTGTTTTTTCCATGATAGAAGAGAAGCTGGGGAGGCCACAGAGGGACCTCTGCGTTGCAGTAGGTAGCCATGTGTGAAGTGCATCTTCCATCTCGGGGAGCTGGCAGTCACCGGGGGACTTGGTCTGGGCCCGGCGTGGTTTCGTGCAGGGTATCTTGTGCACGCGCATACACCTTCCCCCACTGACTGATAAGATGTATTGTTAGAGATGTTGTTGCCCCTTTGTTGGCGACTCTTCCACATGAATACAGTCTAAAGATCAAGTAGTATGTTGTATTACATTTCACGGTGCATTGCTTGTAGTACTAGCAATCAAAGCCAGTCTCTAGATGGGAAATAATAAAATCAGATCCAAGGATTTCTTATTACTATCTCTTGGACAGTCACTCCTCCCAGCATCACTGCTGCACAGGACCTTTCAAGATACGGCCGTGCCAATGTCTGATTCAGCTTCATACTGATGAATTATTTACCACTACTTTTTTTTTTCTTTCTCTCTGCGTAGACTTCTATATGGAAAAATGTTTGTGCCAGCTCATGTGATACAATACAGACTATTAAAATCTAATACGACTTTTGTACGTATAGTTGCCTATAATGAAAGTTAGGTGTTAATTTGGAAACGCACACAATAGGGGTATTGTAATTTAGCAGTGGCTGACATGTCTCTCAAAACTCAAAGTAGGTTGTACTATAAATATAGTCTCTTGTTTTGCAATTGACGTTTTGCTAGTGGGTGGCTAATTTGAAGGGAAATAGATGAGAGATCTAATATTAATAACTAATTAATAGTTATGCGGATATTTTAAGTCTATTTTTCTGCTTATTTATAGGCGTGTATTATTCATCTATGCTGTGTATCCTTCTTTGCATATATGTTTAATTCTGAAACTTTTGCTTCAGTAACATTCACGCTTATGTGCCTTTGCAATCAAAAGCTTCAAAGCAAAAGTTGGTTGTATTTCTCAAAACCACTTTCTGAGGATGATGATTTCAAAGTAATGGCACTTAAACTATTTTAAGAAAAGCCTCCCTCTTGATGCAAGGCCTAAGAGGAAAGCCAACGATGCGTTGCCTACATCTCACCTTAATTTGCGAGTCCTAAATCAGCATCAGTACTGTATGTTTTCCTGTGTATAAAGTAAAACACAGGGCAGTTTTTAGGCTTCCATTGGAAGTGAGTGGCTCAAACTGAAGAGGGATAAAGTAAGAAGGGGCGTCTCACAAGAAGCTTGATCGTTGGGATCAGAGTAAAACATGCATTCAAGCGCACGTGGCTTCTCACAGCAGATGTGTTACTATACCAAAGCGATGTTATGTTCTCATTTGCTCTGATGAGAAAAATTTCCACATAGGTTTGTATCTCTTCTACGTATTCACCACGCCTCCTGCCTTCTCTCTTGCGCGTATCTGTAAATTAATAAGCGTGTGTGATACTTGTCCTTTTAATGAATTCTTAAATGAATTTATAATAAGACGGGAAGATTATGAGAGAGATGCATTCTACTTTGCATGTGCTTGATATTTTTAGATCTGTTTTGTCACATATCCAAACATTTTAAAATGCATTCCACTAAATTTGATAGAGCAGTGCTGCGATACCCCGGGCTGTGACTGCTGGCTGTGGAATTTGTGTGCATCATCTTTGCATCTCATCTCTCTTGTGTGAGTAACTTTGTGAGCACTCAACTCACGGGGAATAAAAATTGTTTCCCCACTATCTATAGAGTTTACGTTACTCATTTAGCTAGCTGTCCTAGGAGGTTTAAGCTATGTCCTAGAAAGCATTTTCTGTTGCTGGATTAAAACCCTGCTGGCTGTTATCTGTGAAGCTCACCTGTTTGTGGAAGCATCAGCAGTACCTTCAACCACACGCTGCATCTTCTGCATTAAGGTATTCTCAGCATTTGTTGCAAGTGTGAGGAAAAACCCATAGTAGTGCCAAATGTCTAACAATGAGTAGATGCACTTTTCTGCCTTTTAATGCCATGTACTTTGGAGGGTGGGGTGCTACAGCTGTTTGCTTGTTGGAGGGCATGGTTATCAATGATAGAGGAAGCATAGTGTGGGGCTTTGAGCTTTCACAGCCCTCCTGGCAACTGCCAGTGTCCTCTGATAGGTGATGAGCTCTTTGTATTTCTTCTCTGCTGCCGGTCTCCCCAAAGCTGTGTCTCTGCATGTGTTTCAGCGTAGTTCATAGTGTCATAGTTGTGAAAGAAACAATTAAGGATAGATAGACTCTCTGCAGCAAGCTGCTTGCTTCCATTTTCTTGCAGATATCCAAAGATTTCAATTTTAAGGTGTGGGTTTTTTTGTTTGGGTTTTTTATGACTTTCATGTACTTTACTGTGCACGGTACAGCTCTGGGCACAGAACCAACCCAAAACAACTTGTTGTGTTACTGATACAGTGAGCTTAGCTGGAGAGATTGGTGTTTCAGGCATCACTTGGGATCCAGGCCATTTCAAGAAGTGCTTGAGGTTCAGTTATACTCTGTTGATAAAACGCAGGTGGTCGTGTTTGTCCAGTTCACAGTTGTCTGAGGAAGAACTGACACCACGGAAGCACTCGCCTGCTCCGCTCCGGTGATGAGAGTTGTATATGAAGGCAGATAACGAGGCCCACGTTTAAACTCTGCAGGACACCTGAAGCATGATTTCTCTCGTTTCACAGTCAGTTTGAGGCATGTTGGGAGTGACTGTCAATGGTTTGTTTTGCAGTTCTTGTCCCTGTATATTCTTCTGACTCTTTTTGCATGACAGTACTTATTTTTATTTTCAGTTTCATGTGGCTCAGGGAATATCATATCTATGCATATGCTTATTGCTTATAGTCCTGTATGTAACGTAGTCCTGTTGATTTCACTGTAATCATGAGAATCCATCACAAGGTACACACTTAATCTGCCAAGATTTATAGACAAATTTTAAGATTCTGTAGTAGTTTAAAAAAAAAAAAAATCTCTAATATGTTAAAAATTTACAAAAATTCGCTTGTATTTCAAGTGGCAACTTCAGTGTTTTCTCCTCTGCTAAGAAGCATATCTGCATCTGGGCAAACCTGCTCGTCCTTGTAATATTTACTTGCTGATCTTTTCAGTAAACTGTATTTGTCAAAGTACTAATATAGCAGGCCGCAACACTTTAAGTATCTTAAAAATTACCTGTATGCCAATCCTGGTACTGCAGTGAAAGCATCTGTCAAATACCGTGCTCTGGGAATATTAAGCAACGATTCCTATACAAAGTTCTTGTGTTTTGAACTGCTGCCGATCTACCGACAAATTCACGGAACTTCAAATGCCCCGTGAAGGATTGCAGGCAAGGGCAATAGACAGTTGCATGTGGTGGAAGTAAACAAGTTAAGTTCATGAGTAACTGTCACACGTCCATAAGTTTGGAGGTACAGGACTCTTAAATGGCTGGGTTTCTTGTTCGGTTTGGATGTATAGACTTGGAATATATTCTTCCATCTAAATGAATTTTTGACCTTTTTTGACCTTTGAGTTTGTCTCGTGTTCCCTAAGTATCTCAATAGGTGCTTCTTTGGCATTTAGAGGTCTTGAGATGGTTTTTTTCCTATACAAACCTGTAACTTTCTGAATAGCACCAAAAATTAGTGTCCTTTTGCAAACATTTTTTTAATCTCAAATTATCAAAGGCCCATTGAGTCTGAAAATTAAGTAATGTAACTTTCCGCAAACATGCATATTTTTCAGTGTAATTGGAAGATGTTTTGGATTACTGTCTTTAGGCCTATACAGCCAAGAAGCCAATTATAGGCATGGTTAGAAAGCGATAGCGTGCATTAGTCAGATTATAACAAGATTCCAATAATGTAAAATTGCTGCACGACAAATTAGTTTGTCTATATTTTGACAGTTGTTGCCTTTAATAAACCAAATTGTTAAGCAATCCATAGCTGCGATGTTTCCAAAATTGGAGAAAAATAGACTCTATTTCCTTGTCAAAGTCTTTTCTATAGAGCAGGACTGCGGGCGTTGATAAGCCTGGTTTGAGTTGTTCGGTTGACTTTGTGAATCCATCTGTCCCAAGATGATTTTTGTCTCTGTAAGTAGAGGATACACAGATTGCAAGAGCTACTTTAAAGACTTTGTCAGGCACCTTCTTTTTGCTGTTACTCCTGACAGATGCGTTCATAATCTTCTGGGTTGCCATTTAGTAAACAAAGGTTTGGGGTTTTTTTAATGTGATTTATGAATAAATGGTGACAAGATTAATGCTGCCTGTTTATTTTCACTACAGACCTGAGCCAAGAATTTAACTCGAGTCTCTTGAGAGAGTGCAAGAGCTATCTATGTCGTAATTCCATATGACTATTGAATTGCAACTCTGAAATCCAAGAACCTGTCTTTCCCTCTAGTAAAGTGTTACTACAATGCTACAAAATAAAGCAAAATCTACCTAAATTCTAGAAATCAGGCTATTCAATCAGTAGCTTTATTATGCTTTCATGTCCTGAGCTGTGTTCCAGTTGCAGGTTTGAGAACCACTGAAGCTGCCAAATGATGTTTGTATCTACCTTGGCGGGTCTCTATTTTAGTGATATGGACTTTAATTAGATATGACATAATTATGATATAACCTGCTTTCAGTCTAATTTAGGACCAAGTCCCACTATTTTTACATGCATATCCAAGCAAATTAAAGCCCACTTTGCGGTGTGTGCTCCATCCCAGAAGTGCCACTTGATATTTATTTGAAGGGAACTGAGGCTCCTGTAAGACACGGTCACTGCCTGGCAGTTTGGCTCTTCCCTTCTCACAGTCCAAAAGCAGCGAGGGCAGACCTTATTTCTGAGTGTCCTTGGCTGCTGCCACTTGCCATGTTTCAGCTCTCGCGCTTTTCTCCTGGGAGAACATTGTGGCACTGACTTAATGGGGGTAAATGGAAAGATGAAGGCTGCTTGTTTTCTGTATGTGTTGTGTGGGTGAACCTCTGGTCATGAATTCAAAGGCAGGCACGAAGTACGCAGCAGCCTTCTGCCCTGGGAATGGTGACAGTGATGATGGTTGATGCCGTAAGATAAGATGCTAGAGATTATGTGTGGAATGGCAAGGAAAAAAAAAGAGATATTTATTTACCAAATTTTAAAATGGTAAAATGAGGATTTTCAGGAATAAGAAAGAACAACTTTACAATGCTTTTGATCGGCTTGTGTTTTGAAGGCTGATTTTTCAGGAAAAAGAGATGCAAGCTCAAGAGATCAATTTTAATGAGTATGCGAAGTGGTGCCTATAGCCTTTGCAAGACCAGTAAGGAAACAATACAAGTGGAGGCAACCTTTAAAAAATGAAATGCTTCTGCCCTCCAGTTTGGTAAAAACCATTCCTGTGTTTGATTTTTCACTGAGAATATACATATAAAACTTGAAGGCTTTAAGCCAAATAGTTTGAATTATGATCAAGGTAAAGAATTGGCATAACTCTCAAATAAAAAGAATGAGAGTTTCAGTGTCTTGTTTTCAAAATAGTCTGACCAAGTAACCTTATAGAAATATATACAAGTAGTGTCAGTGATAGACAGTACGTAAGCAATCTGTGGAAAAAAAAAGCAATGCACATCAGCACCTTGGAGATGGACTACAAAATACTAAAGAGAAAAAAAGGAAGAAAAGCCTGTCTTCCAGGTATGAAGAATATTGGGCAATAGGAAATGCAAGTTACTTTGCTCCAGTTCTTTAATTCTTGGGTTGTTTTCATTTAGCGTTTGAAAGACATAGCTCATCTGAAGAATGCACAACGCAATAAACCTCAAAAACCTGTATGCTCAATATATAGAATCATAGAATTGTTCAGGTTGGAAGAGACATTTAAGATCATTGAGTCCAACCATTAACCTATCACTGCCAAGTCCACCACTAAACCATGTCCCTGAACACCACATCTACGGGTCTTTTAAATATCTCCAGGGATGGTGACTCCACCACTTCCCTGGGCAGCCTGTTCCAGTGCTTGACAACCCTTTCAGTGAAGGATTTTTTCCTAATACCCAATCTAAACCTCCCCTGGCGCAACTTGAGGCAGCAGAGGTTTATGCGCTAGTGCATATGCACCAGTCAAAGCTCCTATAGATGTATATACTGCTTCCTTGTTGTGCCCTCAGCAGCTAGTCAAATGTAAGACTTTTCGAGCACCATCAGTGGACTCTGAAAATATCCCCTGCACTGGTAATGTACAACTTCTTAAATCATTAAAAGGATGAATTATGGAAATGACAGTGGATAAGGAAGAGAAGAAGAGATGCGCGTTCACTTGGGACATTGCCTTGAGGTAGTCAAAGCAGAACATTAATGTTTTACAGATAAAAATCTTAAACTTCATAGTTTCATTTTCAGAACCTGGCATAACTGTTTTGCTAACAAGTAATGTTTAATAGTAGTTACGCTTAAAGATGCAATACAGCTGAAGCTTTGCTTGTCTGTCGCATTTTAATCCATGGCTGGTTGTCATCTGCCTGGGAAGCTTTGTCTGGGCTATAAGCTTACGGGGTAAAATTTTTCTGGGGGTTTTTTACTTGAAGATGGTTATGACCCAAAGACTTTTAAATTTTTGTAATGCTCAAACTTCCCTGCATACATTTTTTAGTCTCGTTCAGAGTCCCTTTTGGTGGGATTAGGGCTGTGATGAGTGTTTCTGTTTTCTCCTGAAGTGACTATGTCTGCTGTTATCTAGGAAATACCACTTTTATCATGTTTACTTTGTGATCATAAATATTATTCAGTGAATTGTGATCTTAAACTTTGCATGTGATAAACTATTTATTGTCAGTTTAACTTCTGATGGTGTGTTTGGTTGTGCTGTGTGTAAGCTTCTGAACTACGACAAAATATTTAGCAATCAGTGCAATCCTACTTGAAAATTAAACAGATTTGCTTACGTTTCATAGAGCGATTCTAGGAGGCCAGTTGTGAATTTTTTGACCCAAGACTGGTTTCTCTAAGCCGCCTCTCCTGTTAGTTGTGATTTTTTCCTCAGCTGTGGCAAAAAGGGATATGTAGTGCTGTTTGCAGAGACAAAATGGAAAAGTAAATCTTGTTTTTGTAGATGAACCAACCCTTATTTTGTTAACGCAGTACTTGGATTTCAGTTTCTGTGCTGGTGACATTCGTTGGTTGGATGGTCTTTGAAACAGAGGGATTAGAGGGAATAAGTGGTAGCGAGCAGATCAAATATCTCAGTGGTAACATTTGGGTTTATGCAAATGGAAGGAGAAGCAGACCAGAAATTATGCTGTGCTCATAGGACAGACTAAAAATAAGGCCTTATTCATGCATTGAGCTCTCTCAAGATCCAAATGCATGCATTGCTTTAAGTTCAAGAGAGGCACTTACATTTTTATTTAATGTCAGTTTATACGGAATTCTTTTTCTGTACGCATGCATTTCATCCCCTTAGTATCACCAAATACTATTAACAGGTGGTCTAGTGGGGAAGACAACAGTGAACAATACTTCCTAAAAGTAGATAATTTCTCTCTCCCTGATGGGCTGCACTCAATTTATAAAATGCACATCAGTACTTTTTATGAGCACATAATTTACTTTTTTGCCTTTTTTCCCCTAACTATACATGATTTAATATCAAAACAAGCAAAAACCCTAGACAGTCATTCAAAAAAAGAAATGTTACTTGTTTGTTAAAAAAAAAAAAATCCATTTTTGATTATTTTTAAAAAATGGCATTGAGTTAAGAAGTCCCAGTCTAATAGTAGGATTTCAGTTACAAGTCACGGAAGAGAAGAACCTATAATGGAAATTACTGCCCCAAAGCTTGGGAGGGTTGCAAACAAAGCTATCATTTTAAGAGATTAAGTCAGTCTAGTTTGGATAGCTATATTCCTTTAATTTAGAGAAGCATAAGACACACTTTTCCCTGCATTTCTTTCAGTTAGCAAAATGAAAAAGGTTGTGGAAAAAACCCCACTCATGAAATGGGTAAATAGGACTCCGTGCTGATCAAGGAGCACGCCCTAGTGGCAGGTTAACCCAGCGTGGCCTTCTCGGATACCCTGTCCTCCAGCTTCACCGGTATTAATTAACTACTTCAAGAAAGAGTGTGACATTTTCACAGAATCTTTTTAAATTTACCATTCCTGGTGCTGTCCTGTGCCAAAACAAGTGCGGTATGTTTACACGTGGCATCATGGCATGTATTGGTGGTAGTGTGATAAAATTCCTGCTCTGTAATTAATTTTGAAATGGGGGAGTAATGTATATTTTTGTATTCAGTTTTTAAATGCATAGATATTTTAAGCTGCAGAGGGAAAGATTTCATGCTCACGATGTACAAATTCTTACGGAGTGTGAGCATTTTAGTAACAGATACAGTCGTTAAGGTTGCCAGTTAGCATCACGTAAAATGTTGGGTTCTCAAAATCATCCACATTTTTGCAGTGTTTTCTGTTCTTGTCTTCTCCCTGAGGCTGGTAAAACTCTTTACCCCTTCTCCTCCTCCCCAACTCTTTTTTTCTTTTTTTTCTTCTTCCCCCTCCCCCTTAATGAGATTGTAGGTTTGCGGTTTGATTCTTTTCAGATTCTCTGAAATCCATGGAGATAAGCATCTTGTAAGAAAGAAAAATAAAACACTAAGCATGTGACTGCGAAGCAATCCACAGCATTACCACAGAATGAAAGTCTGAAGAGTGGTTGGATATAGTAAGGGAAATTCTACCCTGTGATTATCGGTGAGCACCCTGTGATGTGCTTCATTTCATCACATCGCTTGGTAGGAATATAATTAAATGTGAAGTTTTTATCTTACATGCTACAAATTCTGTTCACATCACTAACTTATATTAAAAAAAAAAGTTAACTTATTCTCTCTATGTAATGTGTCTTTGCAGCACATGCAATAAATTTTACTCATATTTATTAATCTGAAACAGGGTAAAAGTGTTTCCAGGATAAATATAATATAGGGGATTCTCTGATGGTCACATTATGTGATGCAGGTGACTGCAGAAGTAGCCAGCTGTTAGGATCCAGCTGAAGAACTACTTTTGTCACTTAGTCAGTCTAAAAGACCTGTTAAATTGGGCCGTGCATTGAGTTCTTGCTGTGCCCCTCTCAGCCCTCTCCATCCCATGGCAAATCAGTTAACTGTAAACGGGTTTCCTGTTGTTGTTGTAGGGAGGCTAATGCACGATGAATTCCTAGTGCTCTGTATCGTGTCTTTGCGTGTGCTCTGTGGGGAATCGTGGGGAGGGGAGGAAAGGAAAGGAATTCCTCTTGAAGCAGCTTCTGTTGCGGGTGTGGTGGGACAGCGCTCTCCTGTAGGGCCTCCTGGTTCTTCCTCCTGTTTGGCATCATTTTGGGGGTAATATCAATTATTTACTTGAAACAGAATTTAGTCTAAATGAATGAAAAATACTTAATGCAAATGTAAAATGCACAAAGTTCAAAGCACGTAAGTGTTGAAATGTATTGCTCCCTCTTGTTTGTTTAATGAGCAGGATCAGCATCTGCTTTTAATGACCTTTTGCACTATCATTCATCTTTGGACTTAAAATTTAATACGTGTTTTAAACCTTGGTTCTGATTTTTTTTTTTTAATTTACATTTTAGCAATACAGTTGATGTATACAGTTAGGTTTGCAGAAATGATCAAGGCAGTACATAATAGCCCAGCAGAGAATTAAAATTGCATTAATACAGGGTTAGGACCTTTTCACTTATCTTGTGAGCCACTGTCAGTAAGTGTTGTTACAGAGAAGGACCAGGACCTTTTCAAGTCCAGAGTGGTGGTACTGGAGTGTTTTTCTTAAAAATGTAGTAATGAATAAATGGACTTATGAGGAAGCTGGTGATCTCCAAGTGGTGCTTTGTAGCGTTTACTTCTCACACCTCCAGGTCATAGTATTTATATCTTCTCATCCTGAAAAGGAGAATCAGTAATATGTAAACATTAATTAAATATTAGTTAAACAAATGCCACAGTTCCCATGTATGTGGAGGAGTGTAGTACCATCAGCGCTTGCGGCATTCCCCCTTCCCTTGCCCAGGGCTCTTCCCATAGATTTGAAGGCTGTGCCCAGCCAGCTGTCAAGGAGGGAAGGAGCAGATACTGGTTTACTTGAATCTCTTGGGAATTTAAATACGGAAAATGATCGTTGACCAAAATATTCTGTAGTTCCTCAATCAAAACAAGGAAAAAACATTTTCAAGTCTTACTCAGCTTAGTAACAGACTAAATAATGGAGGGTTTCTTAGAGGTCAATGATTATTTTTAAGATGATGGAAAGTCTAAAATGCTACGTGCTGTTTAAGGCATGTGTTGCCTGCCTTGGTTTTAGACCTTGTTTTAAGGAGATCTTTGGGAAGTTTCAGTGTTATTTGTAATGTATTTTGTGAGCCTTTGTGGCTGGAGTTTAGTATTTAGAAAATAGTTTGCTTTTTTCCTGATCCTCTTCCATTTGGGGCAGGATTGTCTGTTTTGCTATTAAGTATGTCCTGCTTCAAACAGCATTTTTTTGACACGTGGATTCTTTTCTTGCAGCGCCCACACAGTGTTCCTGCACTCTTACCTTCAGACCTCTCTTTAATCCCTTAGTTTACGTAAGAATACTCTCTAATGATTTTGTCTGTAATGAATATTGGCGGTAGGAACCACTATGTTATACAAATGTAGGATCAGTAATTGTTTTGATCACAGGTGCATAATGTACTTAACTCCTAGGGAGTGTTTAAGTTTTGAAGTCGCTTGTGGAAATTTACTCCGCGAAGGCATTTTAAGGATTCTTTCATATAACATGTTATTTTTAATTTGCTGGCGTTAAATTCAGATCCAAAATGGTCAATTTTGAAAACACCGGCTGGTTTGATGATGGCCTTGTGTTTCCTATTTTTCATCTTACTATTGAGTCATTTTAGTTGTATACTTTAGCTAACACTAAAATAAGCTGCCACATCAATACTTTGCCGTTTGTAAACTTTAATCTGGATTCTCATAAAGTTCCCTTTTGTCAATATGAGTGGCCAAAAAGAACAGAAATTCCATTAAAGCTCATGCTCTATTCTGTGCTGTGTTTCGTTTTCAACTAAAAGAGTGAGAAAAGAGTTGAAACTATGCCTGTAATTTTTTTTAAAATATATGCCATGTAAGTAATAAAAGATGGTCTTTAATTTTTGTTCATTTATTTTCTTAGCTAAATATATATTGTAATCAGTAGGAAACTGAATGTTGTTTTAATGCTTTCAGTAAAAGACTGGTAGAAAAATAGCTTTTATCCTTTTTTCATCCTTTAAAATAAATATTGATAGAAACTATCATAATATGGTTTGTGTTACAGGTGGTGTAATACCAAGGGCTGTACTGCTGCCACATCACAATTTTGTGGGGTTTCAGAGAGTAGTTCTGGTAAGGACACTCAATGATTTATCTATTTATTTGTCATAAAAGTGGACTGACAGTTTGGTACGATTCAGTATTAGTAATTGCAATTACATGCATTTACAGTATTTGTTAGGTATCGGTTTCTGCAGTCCACTGAATCTTTACGTTAAGTGTTCTTTTATTCAATGGTCTTTAACAGCTCCTTTTGGAGCTGTTATTGTCTCATGTGTAAATCCATATTCATTTCGTTGAGAGTTGTTATGATATGACACATCAATTCACAGCATGGAAATATTAACAAATAGACCTTGTGACAAAATACCTTGTAAAAACTGTATTGTCTACTTGAAGTGTGGAGCCACTATTGCTTTAGTGTGTATCAGCTTTAAAAAAAAAAAAAAAAATTTGTTTTGATTATAGTATCGTTTTTTTCAAGTACTAAAGTCTTGGCTTCCTAAAGGAAAATAGGAATATGTAGTCCAGAGGGCAAATATCCAGACTCTGTGCTGTTATTAGTCTCCTCTTCTTAAATTTAATGTATAGTCACGATGTTGCAATTGTTTTCTTTAAATGTATGTAACTGCAATCCCTTTATCATTTCTTTTGACTTTGCATACTTTCCTTAAACATATTTTCTTATCTGTTCTCCATGGCTAGAGTTACAAGGGAGACGAGATTACCTTACTTTTTCTTATAAAGGGAAAATTCATTCTGAACCAGTCTACCAACAGCGGCTTATGTATTGTGCAAGAGCACAATTGAGTATTTGTTCTTTCAGCAGTAGATAACTGATACCACATTTGTATCTGTAGCATTTTTAATATATGCCGTAATTTAACAAATGTCTTGTGGGTGTAGCAGATGTCTTTTCTTTTTTCCCTTTAAAAAAAAAAAAAAAATCACAGTCCCTTGAAGTTTTTAGCAGGCTCTGTTTGTGTACTCTTTTAGGTCTGTAGAGGGCACTCAAAGACAGAGGGAGGTTGTTTTAATAAACCTTACCTTGCAAGTAGACCCCCACAAGGTAGAGAAGGATATTGCTGACTGTTCTTCATGGCCTTGCTCTTGCAGGGAACTCTTGTACTGGCTCTGCTCCAACAAATCACTTAAGCAATTGATGTCAGGGGACTAGAATATGTCTAAGTATTCTTCTGGATTGATCCGTGTCTAGGTATACATTCGCAAGCTATTTTTTTGTTTTCTATAAAGAAGATGGGATACACAAGAACTTCTTAATGGGATTCTCTAGTCAACCTAAGAAACTAGTAGTAGATCTTTCTGTGTGGGAGATATTGGGGGCGAGGGGGGGGGGGTGTGCTTGAGAAGGCTCTGGAGGCTGGTAAATTAGGGGAGCAAAAGGATGCTATTTGAAGACGCAAGTGAATTGGTGTAAAGACTGAAGCCATTTTCCCTGCTGTCATTGCATTAGTTTGGTCTATCTAAAATATTTGGGCATGGTACTATTCACACTGTATGGTTTCCAGCCCTGTAGGTACATAATACCTTGAGCATGCACAAACAATGCATGTAGACTTACATGAGAGTTTCGTAATCTTGGAGTGGAAGAAAATAGGCTTTCAGATTTATATGAGAGAAATGGCATTGTGAAGTTTTGAGTAGCATTACTCAAGAATGTCAAACGGCAATTCTGCAAAGTAAAGACATCACAGCTTTATAAATATTGTAAGAAAAGAAAGATGATGGGAGCTCTTTGGAGTCTGAGAAATACTGAAAATTTTTCAAAATGTTGTGAACAATTTGTGCGGTGCTTATTAAAGTATAATGTCATCTGGAGACGTCATGGACTTCTTCCTCTCTATCATCTCTTTATTTTCAACTAATGCTCCTATTAATGGAAATGGGTGAGCAGAATTTTTCATGTGTGGAACCTGTTATTCCAGTGTTTGAGGTAAGGTAAAGACAACCTAACACGGTAGATTTCTTTTTTTGAAATGACGTCTTATCTAATTTGTTTAAATCTGAACTAGCAGGAGTAGTTGCTGTGATTGCTGAATTCTGAAAAAGATAGAGTAGAGGTCATTTGTGGGACAATCTGAAGACTATTTCAGTGCAGCTGCCTACGTAATAGTAGCCTGCAGTTATAAGACATGGTGTATTTCCATCTCTGCTGATGTTTTAACTTGACTAAGCAAAACTGTTTTCTCTACACAAAGCTATGATCATGTTTCCAACTGCACCAGTAAAGGAGACTGTTTAATTCAAAATAGCACCTTCTAATGGAGGGGGAGGGGAGATCCTTATCGGACAGATGATGTATCTTCAGGTTTTGAATAGCTTGCTTCAAAGGGGATTAATTAAAAAATTTGTGAGAACCTCTGTCTGATGTTGGCCTAAGCAGTCAGAAAGAAGAAGAAATGTCCTGGGCTTGAACTTTTTATCTTAATTGGATCCTTTGCGACTTTCAGCCCATTTGATAAGAGTTTCTTCAGTAGACTCTCCTGCTTCTACTGTACAAAGCCAACAACTTCAAATTTTAAGATTTTTATGTGTGTGTATAGGCACTCATGCAAGCATCTGCATACAGCTTTGAAGGCTACTTCCATCACAAAACAAAAACTTCATATACAACAAGCTGCTTTGGTACAGCTTTTTTATATCCCATGTGCTATACAGAAAAGCAAAAATAGTGTTCTTTTAAACCATCTTTTAATTTTTTTTGAAACTCGTTGCATATCCCTCTACAGGTGTGTTCAGGTTCCTTTTACTAGTCAGACTGTCTGTACAGTGCCAAATTAGCAAGAAGAACATTTGGTACGCTTCTTTAATCTTCTGAGATCAACAATGCAATTGCTTCTGCAGATACAGGTGACTTTACAACGTGTAGGAGCCATCTGGGGCTGTGTTATGGCAGGCATGTTCATCGGATCTCTGGGAATTTTTCCTTCACAGTAGTATAAATATGCCTCTAGACTTAAACACTGATGAAGTATCAGAACTTGGCATTCATTCAAAGTTGTCCTTAGTCTAGGATAATTTGAGTTAGGTAAAATATTCCATTTTCGACAGACAAGGAAAGAAGCTTGTTTTTATTTTTCAAGGCGTTTTGTAAAAGAAAAGACTGCTCTTGATGATTCAGATGTTGGAACAGCTCCCAGTAAAAAAAAAAAAAAAAGGATATATTGCAGGGTATGGAAAATCTGGTCAAGGATGATGACTGTGTTGCATGTCTTCTCTATGTATTATAGGCATATCACCTCAGTATATATGCTGTTCTTAATATTCTGCCAAAAGACCCTTGATACAGCTTCATTTAGAGAAAAAAAAATAAGCAGATGCTGAAGGCAGGAAAAGGGACCAACATCATGTCTAGACAACCTTTGGAGGCATGAGTGAGTTTTTCATTAAATGTATATACTTGAAGGGAAAAATCAATACTATTTCTTATGGAAATTTGGGTATAGCTAATATAGATGGAGACATTCTCTGCCAAAATACATAGCGCTAAGGCCTAGACAGTATAGTTTTTGCACATGACAGCGTACACAGTCAAACTTTGAGATGTGGTACAGAGTAGGATGCAGAGATGCGGAGATTGAATGTCTGCATTGAAGGTGGTTATTGTAGCAGAAACTGAAAATTATATAAATTAAGGAAAGAGATACTTGTGGGCTTGGAAAACAATCTGGCCCTCGTTGCAGAGTTACTGGAGGCGAGGTGGTTTTGTCGGAGCTACCTGTGTCCCAGCGAGGGTCTCATCTCTGCAGCTCAACTTCTTGTGTAGTTGCGTGTCCAGACCCACAGTGGAAGCTGGGGCACGGGCTATGCAAGTCCCTTCGTTGCCTCTCTCGTCCTTTGGTTATTGCCTCGCTGCCTCCTGGACCGTGCATGGCGGAGGCAATGACAGCTGTGAGAGACCAGCGTTGACAGAATGGTGGCCCCGGAACGCTCAATCTTTTATTTCAGCAAAAGTAAAGCAGTACTCTGCCCTCACAACCTACGCCGACAGCCTTTGTAACCTGGCTCTGGACTGCCATTTCCAGAGCTGTCTCGGGCACACGCGCCTGCTTGCCCAGCTGCCTTGGCTAGTGCAGCATCTCTGATACGTTGCTTGGGTTGCTGTTGCTTTATTTCTCTATTACTTCTTAATAGATGGCATCTGTATTGCAGGTTGGTATATAGTGCAGTGAAAGACGAAATGAGAATTTTACATTGGTCTCACATTTGTGTTATTTTAGGTTGTAAATAGAAAATAGGACAAGTACGTTGATCATGCTGTGTCACAGCCTAAGACAAATAAATCATTGCGTGCTGTCTATGGCTGCAGTCGGTCGTGTTCATGAGTGCCCAGTCTCCTTAGGAGGGCTAAGATCACGGATATTAAACTCTAACTGTAATACTTGATTTACATTTAACAGAAGAGAAGAGCTTTGACTCTCTGAATACCAAAAATATTGTTTGTCAGACAGTGTTTGTTTCTTAATTTATTTCATGGGTTTTGAGAGATGTGTCAGCTCGGTCTTAGGAAGTACCTAGAAAAGGCAAGTACTTCACATCCTGTTCTTTGTTAGAAGTCAATTCCAATAAGGCTTCTAAGTGATTTAGGTGCTTTTGGAAAATTTAGCTACCTAATTTCAAAGTCCACCTGAAGTTAAATCTTGAGGTGCTAAAGTAAGTACGGTCGGTTTCTGATCCACTTCAAAGGTCCTTTTTCTAACATAAATTTGTAAACGTTAAATTCATTTTAATTAGTACATATCTCTTTTCTGAGGAATGCTCTGATTTAATCATTTCTTCCTGCTAATTAGTCTTTAATTAAAAAACCCCAAAGCCTAGGTGAAGATGGTTTCATACTGCCCTTTTGCACTTGATCTTGTTTGCATTGGTAAATGATTTCTGTCATTTAAGTTCAGATGCTGCAATTTGATTATTCTTGAACAAAAATGTGCTACAGTTCTAAGACAGCTTTTAAAGACTCAGAGCTGTGGTTTGCACTTTTTATTACTGTTGTTGCATTTGCTTTTATTTGGGAATAAAAGAAAGTGGTGTTGTAGGTGGTATCGGTGGAATGGTTATGAGGAAAGGATGTCTTGTTTTGCAGATTAGCAATCTAATAAGGCAGGGGTAGTGGAGGAGTGTGGGAGTAGACATATCTAACGTAGATTCACATGTTCTTTTTTTATGTTCATGTGACCAATTGCAGAAACATGTTATCTATTATTTTTGGTTTTGCAAAAGGTGGAGTTTTTTCGATTTTTAAGGTCCTGAACTCATAATGGTTTTTTACTTGCAGATTCCCACAGGCTCATTTCAGGCTGCTTTAGTAAACAGGTCTGGATATGAAAATGCTTGGGTAAAGGAAAGAGTTGAGTTTTTAATCCGAGGATAAACTTTCTTAAGCCTTCTTTAAAACTCTCCATTCATGCATAATGCTGCAGTCAATCATGAGTTACACGTCTTTAAATCTTTCAGGTGGACATCTTTGGGCTAGAAAGAACTTGTCAGTTTACATTTAATTTATTCCAGGCTTTAGGATATGTTTCATAGCTGTAGAGAACTTTGAACACTAAATATGATGAATGTTAGCGCATATTTTCAGTACCAAATTCTACTGTCCGACTGCAGTTACATTCTCAACAGGAATACTGTGTTCAGTTTTGGGCCCCTCACTCCGAGACAGACATTGAGGTGCTGGAGCGTGTCCAGAGAAGGGCAATGAAGCTGGGGAAGGGTCTAGAGCACAAGTCCTGTGAGGAGCAGCTGAGGGAACTGGGGATGTTTAGTCTGGAGAAAAGGAGGCTGAGGGGAGACCTTATTGCTCTCTACAACTACCTGAAAGGAGGTTGTAGTGAGGTGGGTGTCAATCTCTTCTCCCAAGTAACAAGCGATAGGACAAGAGGAAATGGCCTCAAGTTGCACCAGGCGAGGTTTAGATTGGATATTAGGAAAAATTTTGTCAACAAAAGGGTTATCAAGCATTGGAACAGGCTGCCCAGGGAAGTTGTGGAGTCACCATCTCTGGAGGTATTTAAAAGACGTGTAGATGTGGCACTTAGGGACATGATTTAGTGGTGGACTTGGCGGTGCTGGGTTAACGGTTGGACTGGATGATCTTAAAGGTCTTTTCCAACCTAAACGATTCTATGATTCTATGTTTAATATCTGGGTTAATAGAGAAAAACATGTCTAAAGCACAGTATATTTCTACTATTAACGTTCATAAGTACCAATCTACCTGTTTGCCATCAGTCCACAACTCATGAGTAATATTGGCCTTATCCCAGGTAGTCAGACTAAGGCTTTTTTATGTTTTTCTTCATCCCAATTTAAAAAATAAATAAATAAATCTGGCCTCCTCTTCCGTAAGTAGGTTCTGATGTAGTTGCTCTTGATTAATGACCACTAAAGCTGGAGATGATATATTTCCTTGTTAACAGTTTATATTTTCCTGACTTGAAATTGTAGCAATTTGTAACTGAAGGATCTTCTCTGTGTCCTGTGAGGTTGTTAGGGTTTTCATTTTCTTTTTCTTTTTTATTTCACACTATTATGGTATTTTCTCACAGGGGTTTTACGTTTCACCCTTCATTTTTCAGAAACAGTGGACTCAGAGCTGTTAGTATTCAACAAAACATCTGCCTCAGGAAAAAATTGGCAGCTTTCACGCACTCACAAAGGAATTTCAGAAAAATTATTTGTTATCCCCAAACTAGATGCTGCCAGAGTATATAATTCCAAAACTTTTTTCTCATGGGAAAGGCGTATAAGAGTAGGCTTAACAATGGGGAAACAACCTGCTCTGTGAACAGAGCACCTCATTACTGTCTCTTTTCCCTCTAATCAAATCGCATGTTTATATCCCCAACACTGCAGAAGTTATGTGCTATGCCTGATAATCCTAGGTCTTTTCTAAAGTAATGTAGGAGTTGGGGAAGATGCTCAGCATTCTAAGTTCTTTACTCTGGCCAGGTTCATGGAGCACCCCTTCTCCTGGGTCTTCCACTGCAGAAAATGCTTCTCTTGCTCCATTTATGTAGTTAGTATTATTTCTAGGGTAGTTCTGTCAACTTCTATGTTGCAAATGAAACCTACACTTGATATTAGCCTTGTAGGTGCTAAAAAAGCTGAGGTAAGACCGTTCAGTCTTGTACACCAAGGGCAGGGCAAACAAGTGGATCCTTTGTTGGAAAAGGTCATGTTCGTGTAGCTGTCTGTGTCCAGACTGATGTAAGTGTGCTTGATTTTTGTTTGTCTTTGGTTGTTCACTGGGAAAGATGAACCAGGCCCCAAAGACCTACAGGAATTTAGGATAATTACCTGAGTAATAATAGCAACCTTAATAAAACATAAAAACCTAGCATTTCACAAAAAAGACCCAATCCAAAACCATGAGGCAGTGGTGGCCTCTAATGGGTGTTGCAAAACTTAAACTCTAGCAAAATTAACTGCTGTACAGCTGGTGCTCTTGGATCCTTAGGCAAGGGCTGCTTGGGTCCCTACAGGCTCAGCCTCACAAGTACCGGGGCACACCACAGAGGAAGATTTGGGGTCTTTTGGTTATGGAAAAATTTATAGATGTGCAATATGGAGTGGAATTCAGCAAGGAGATGCCCAACCTTATGCTAACGTGAGTTGCAGGTGTCAGCATGGTGCAGAGGGGTGCCATGAGAAGATGGTTGCTCTGGCAGGAGTGCTGTTGTCCCGGTTTCTGCACTCGTTCAGGTGCTGCTAACGCCAGTCTCTGCTGTGCTTTGTTGCTCTGCGTAGGTATAACTCCACATCGCCTCAATTTGTTGTTGTTATGGCAGCATTAAAAAAACTTCCTAATCAAGAATGAGGGAACCCACTGGGGTAAATACACTGAAGTGAATCAGACAAAGGCCTTTCTCCTGCAGGCACTTCAGGACATGGCTCAGGGCACAAGGCTAAACAAACAAGGACAAATAAAATGAACAGGGCTTAACTGGAATAGAAATCACTGTTGTTGAAGATGAATTGAATTTTATTCAACCACCAGAATTTTATTTGTGCAAAGTGTTGTCAACTTATATGTTATAACAGAAAGGTAGTGAAAGAAGTATGTCAAAAAAGAAATTACTGAAGGAAGTACAGATGAAGTCGGTGCTCTTGAAAGCGTTTGGAGAGATGAATTCAGGAGTGCAGAGTACGTGTAGGCAGTGTGTGGTGAAGAGGTGAAAACCAGGGCAAATGCGTGACCACAGGCTCAAGATCGTATGTCAGATCAAGAGATGAAAGCCAGAAGATGGATCACCAGCTTGGGAAAGATAGCAAATACAGCGGATAGAAACTGTAAAAGGGTGACAGTACGGGGAAATGGAAGAGGGGTCCATACAACCGTATGTAAAAATCCCCAGCCAAGATAGGGATGCTATTGCAGGAGTGCAGAGATACCTTGCCACAGATGCTTGTAAGAACTACATCTGCTGTTTTATTACCATCAGGTAGCAATATAAATATATTAATCATAACAAATAGAATCCGTGCCAGGCTACACGGTCACTAATCACCGTTCCACAATAAGATTTCCAGAACACAAAAACCCCAAACCACAGACAGCTGAAAACCAACTAATTACGGAAGTCTGTCCAAACTTTGTAGTTTTTCATTGACAAATAAGTAGCATTAGTCCAAGCTCAGAATGACTCTTTTTTGTAAGCCATCAGTATGCAGGGCAGCAGCAGCAGCATAGTGAAAAACTGTGTCACTGTTAGTGCACCAATATCCATCAGCTCAAGCGATTGATGTAGATGTAATCACTGTCTCTAATAGAAATAAAGTCACGGTAATGGAACATTGTCACAGGATCAATGTCTCCTGTTTTGAAAATAAACCCCCTCAGCTTTGCCTTTGCATTTATGTACCAGCAGGCGACCACATCATTCAATTCAATTGACACAGTCCCTTAGAGCCCTGAATGATCTATTGTGGGAACATCAGGAACAACATATTGGAAAAAATGGAATGTTCTTGATCAGACTTACAGGCCACGTTATTTGGTGCGTTTTCCAGCAGTGAAAATGAGAATAAATCGGCTGAGAGCAGAAACTTAGCACAGTATGGAGATCTTTAACTCCGTTTAACTCTTTAATTTCTACACGTTCTTGATCAAAAAGCTTGGACCATAGTACTTGTGCTTATTTTCAGTTTCTTTCACAAATAGAAGACATCTTTTGGACATTGCCCCTCCCCTCCCTTAGCCTCAGCAGAAGCTCTTGATGGGGCTCATTTTGACCAATTCAAGAGCTCTTCTCAATCAGTTATTTTCTCTGAAACTTTTACACAGTTTGATCCGAGTGAGAACTAATGGGTGTGCTCCCACATTCATCCATAATTAATTTTTTGCGAAGGCTTTAATGCAGCACAGGAGATTAGCAGTCGTACAGTTGCATGCTTAAAACAGGGTGCATGCTGAAGAGGTATATTGCATGGGATTTTAAACAACGTAGTGGATAATGCTGCTTCCAGTTTTCATCTTTCTAGCACTTGATTCCAGCAACCTACCGCTATTCTCTGTCTAGATTAGAGAATATTAGTAGGCCGTTATTTTAGCACTTAGTAAAGCCATTTAACAATTTTACAAAGCCTTCTTGAGACAGGGTCTATACGTTTGATTGTAAGAGTCTTAATTTATTTAAATTAGGTATTCCTGAAGGTTTTTGTAACCTCTGTCTGAAGGGACATCCTTCTAATGGCCTAAGAAAGGAAGCTCTATGGCTTGCTTGACGTTATCACTGTTCCCGTGATGCCCCCTCCAATGGGAAAACTTCCCCTTTTTGGGGACAGACGTCTCTCCCTGGAGTGATGACGAGCATTTGTCTGGTAGCTCCCTCTCCATTACAGAGTAGATATAGGTTAGCATACAGAGCCTAGAAGGTGGATTTTGCACGTCATCTTCTGAAGTAACCCGTGCTGGCCAAGCCTGTACTGCTGCTTCCCCAGGTAAAGGCGCTAATTCTGGTGATCGATCGGAAGCTAACCGTTTCTAATCAATTTTAGAAATGCCGCAATTCCAGTTTTGCTGCCATAGGCATCTGCCCAGCTTGTGCACAGATAGAACAGGCTAACCCTGAAGGTCATCCCATCAAGCCACTGATGGCGCTTTTCTGAAAAATGCCTTTGGTCTGGATTAGGTGTTGATCAAGGAGAATTTCATAGTGTTTGGTTATATTTCCTGGTATGCTCTGAAAATTATTTAAGTATTGAAAGAGGGCAGTGATTTAACTTTTTAACTACTACTTCTGGACAGTTTTCATTTAATCCTAGTTTGTCTGCATCAGTGGACTTGAGCTCTGTGACAAAAGCCCTCTCCTGGGCTGCCTTCAGGGGAGCGAGATGGGATATTTGGGCTTGGGATCTTGTGGGGAGTCGAGGGGGGGTGGCTTTCATGGCGTAGTCAAGATTGAGGCAGGACTTTCTGCTGGTGGTTTTACTGGCATATGGGTGCGTGTTCTGAGCAGCTAGGTTTGGCTTTTAAGTTCTAAAGGAATAACATATTTGCTCCTGAAGAAGTATCAGAACTGCCTCCATTTCAACAGGGTTGTAATTATCACGCAGAGAGGCTGTGCCTGAATAAAAATGTCTATATTCGTTTTACCCCAAACAGCTGAAAAGTCTTTAAAACAGTAATATACGATTCCTTTTTGCTAGTCTGATACAGGAAATAAGGAGAAAAATCTCCCCCAAACACATCATTTCTTCTTGTGTTGCACTGTAACAAGGAAAAAAGAGGTTTAAGACCCTAAATAGCATTGAATAAAGTGTCAGTACCAGAAATGTCCCTGTTTCTTTAGTCAGTCTAGGGATTTACAAAATACGGCTGTCAAGAATCACTGCGAGATGCCCTATAGCTGTCCAGGAAGATGTATTTTTAACTCTGGAAGGCATAGAAGTTGCAGCTTTGTAGCCATAGCCCTGGAAATACGATACTGAATGTACTGTCGCTTGTCTCTGCTGTAACATCCGGAATCCCAGTCTCCTGGGTCACACAGCATATGACTTTGGGGAGGAGATTCATAGTTCAGTAATTAAATACTACTTTGCTCTAGGCAAAACCAACAAATGGGCTTCATCTGCAGCTGATTTTGTAATAGTACTCAGGACTGTGCTTGGCGTTTCTGGGGACTGAGTACTCAGATAAGTAGACAGTAACTGTTATTTTTAGCTAAGGTTTTGGGTGGGTTTGGGTTTTGGTTTTGTTTTGTTTTTTCTCCTTTCAGGGTTATAATTATTTTTCTTCAGAAAATTTCAAACTGCCTTTGTCATCTTGTATGCTTCATACTCTCAAATTGGCACAGAAAGACAGAGACTGTTGCCATAAATTAGGTCACTAAAGCTGAAGTACAGAATACAAATATTTATTGCCTGAGCTAAGGAAAACAATTCGGATGAGGAAAGGAAAAATTGGTTTTTTGTATTCAGAAATGAAGCTGTATTCTTGAGATTAAAAGCAAAGCACTAGAGTTAAAAGATGAACATAAGAAGCATCTCTTGTTTTAAATTGCTAGAAGGAAAACTTGCAAAGCTTGATCAGATGGGAAATCAGTAAGAAGGTTCATTAGGTAGAATTACAGATAATTTTTTATGCAAGTTCACATTTGACATAGATTATTGAATCTTAAAAAAAAAGGGTACATTTAAATAATAGCGATTTAGAGACACAGGTGAAAATGCAGAAAATGAGATAACTTTCATTTTGAAATATATTACAACAAAGCTTATGCATTTAAATTAAAAACCGTTTTCCTTTAAATTCAGAAGGTTAGAAAGAATTCCTAATTGCAGATTGTCAGATAGTAGGAGAACTTTAATAAGGGCTCATTTGTATTGTGCCCAATACAATATTGGGCCCCGTCTCTCAAGTGAAGATGTGAAAGAGCAAATAGGGGTGTTTAGAGCAATTAGTTGATATAGTTAAAGAAAACTCATCTTTTTTTTCTCTTCTTTTTAAAGTATGAGAAAATGTTCATTTTGATTGAAATTGATGTCTAATAAATTCATACGCAGCAGGATGTACAATATTGGTCATACACTGCCTGCTTGACATACGGGAAACGCTAATTTGTTTTATGAGTTTTCCTTTATGAACCATTTCTAAAGGGCTATACGTGGCTCCTCTTGGGATGTAGTCTTACTGAGTTCAGCAGCCATTTGGGGTAGACCCACCACGTCTTGGGGAAGAGCCTTTGGAGAACGCTTTGGTAGAAGAGCAGCCACCAGCGACAGCGTTTTGTGGAGCCCTGGATTAAAACTCCAGTTCCACAAGTTACTCACATGGCAGATTTGGTACCTGAGTGAAGTCCTGCTGAAACCCCACAAAGCCAGGAGTTTGCCTCCTGCGAGTGGTTGGGTTTAAGTAGCACTCTTCTCATGTTCTTCGGCACCTCTGAGTTGGTAAGTCACAGCAGACTTGGTGGCATTGGTGCCTCACTGTGGCTTAATCGACCTGGATGCAGTTGGACAGGAGGTGGAGTCAGTGTGTCGGCACTTTCCCGGGCTACGGGGTATTGTCTGTCCCCGGAGCCACCGTGACAGCAATCACGTAGCTGTGGAGTTCAGCAGGTGTGTTTGCCAGGCCGAGGGACTCCCAGTGTTAGTTGCAAAGTGTAATGAAGAGGAATTGTGTATCACACACAGGACTTCATTTTTAAGAGAGGTAATACAAATGCAAAGCAGAATTGTAATGAAACTTTCCAAAGGACTTGTACGCACCTTCACGTTTTTTGGGTGGAATTAAGACTACACATTCCCAGGTTGGTTCATATAATTTGTTGGGATTTTTTAACCATCATGATCATAAAAAAAAAAAAAAGGAAAATTCTTAAGCAGCAATAAAAAAAATGGTATCACTGTGTATGTGCACACATGCTAGCAAAATATTTGTCAGGATTTCTTGTGAAGGAGGAAAAAATAAAAGGACTAGCGACAATATTTCTGTTGTAGGAGACTTATTGTTTCTGCAGCCAGACTTCTGTTTTCCATGGATAAATGTAGCAGTCTGTTTATATCTGAACATTAAACATTTTTCATAGCTACCCAGAGCATTAGCTCTTCCCTTTAACATATCATATTTGGTATCAAACTAATGATTGGTATGTTTTGGGGAATTATTATTCACAGCAGCCTGCCAGGTTTTTTTTGTTGTCCTGCCTAATTAGGATGTGTTAGAGCCCACCTAAAACTGCAGAAGTGTTACTTTCTTAGGCTGTTATTTGATGATACAATAAGTCTAACTCTAGTAAATCTACTGTACATTCTAAAATTGTGATTAAGAGATGCAAAGTGCTAATCTAATGTATAAACTTTCTCTGCCAGTTCAGGTTTGTTTAAAAAAAAACAAAACCAAAACCAAAAAACCTATTAGGCCAGGAGCCATATTGAGCGGCATATGTTCTCTAGCATTTGGCATGAACCTGGAAGAAGAGTACAAAGCTAGCATAAACATGTAGAGTAGAATAATAATTTGTCAGAAACGCAATCAGATTTGTGCTGTTGGGCTCCCATTAGCCTGCAGAGCTGATGTTCGTGATAGTGGAACTTGATCTCGTTGTAATGGATTTTACTTGTAAATTTTACGCAGAGTATGAAAGTATGTGAATGGTCCTGAAGGGGTGGAGAAGCCAGTGTGAGACGCTGCATGCTGGTGTTTGAGTTACGATAGGCATGTTACAGAAATACAGGCACATTTTTTGCGGAGTGGAAGCTAAGTCAGAGTTGGTGTGCTGGCTCTTGGACAAGAAGCCTCATTTTCTTTGGAAAAAAAAAGTAGTTTCCAGTTGACTTTTTGCTTGATTTCTGACATGGGTTCAGAGTTGGAATGAGGGGGTTGGTTTGTCTGAAGCATGGAAGTACGTCCTGCCTGTTCTGACCTGTGGCACATCTGGTTCATGAGTACATCATGAGGCCAGCATGTGTATAGACAGTTGACTTTTATTTTATGGCTGGTATATTTTACACCTGATAAATTTGAGGAGTTCAGGGACTTTCTACAGTGACATTAAAAACTACTGGGGATATCTTAATACTATGCTGATTCTAATTGAACAGTGGTATGACAAACCACAGGCTTATCCTTCAGGAAGAGGATCCTACAGATAACCAGTGCTTGTGGCCCGGTGGTTTCGGACAATCGAGGGAGAACAGGGTGACGGGTGACGGGTGACCTACACCGTAATACAGTTCCATCGGCACTATGGCGTTGCCGAGCACTGCAGGGGTGTGTGTGGGCTAAGGGAGCCTGAGAAGAGGCGTGCTGAAGGGGACTCGGTTTTAAGCAGTGGATATCGATCCTGGTGTGGTCCCAGGGACTGGAAGCCCACGAGCACTTTGGGCACGGTTAGTAAGCCCTCGTGCACATGCTTTTCTCCTTTTTTTACCTGGTTGGTTTTCTTTTTTTCAGTCCTAGTTCTTACGTGTAAGGAATCTACTTCACGTACACTGGGACTGTTCCAAGGTGTAAAACAAACATGGGGCAAGTGGGAGAGATTTCCTTTAGAAGCGCACTTGGAGCTAAACCAGTAGTGTGGGTGCACCATGCTGTGCCATATTTCCTGTAAATCCACAGAATGTTTTGAGGAAGACTTGGAATTTTCGTAAGGGCCAGAAAAAAGGGCCACAAGTATCTTGTTACATTTTCAGAATGGATTTGGAACATACAGGTGTAAATATCTTCAAATATTTTTAATGGGCCCTTTGCAAGTTAGGCTAGAAATCTAAAACTAGTAGGAATTATATATAATTTCTGTTTATTTTTGGATAATTTTTCTGTGTCTTTTCTGTTATGTAATTGCTTTATCTAAAGAGCGATATTAATATCTTATTAAGTACCCAAAATAAGTAGTCGATCGCATATGGAAATTGCGGATTTTGGGGAAATAAACCAGCATTAATGAAGTAGGTCTGCTAGTATGTGGGCTATGTGTGTACATGCATGGGTGCATACATAAATTTATTTTTCTTCTCTAATTTTCTTCTTTTCAGTCTTTCCTCCTCTGTGTTTCTTTTTCCATTTGTATGATACCACTTTTAAGAAACCTTCCTGTCGCCTCCCAAACAAACCCTGGGGCCTTGTTGAGGCATTACGGAAAATGGCGTTCACGTGGTTCGTAGATTAGCGGGTTTATTTTCTTTCCCATTACTGTTTTTCTTTGGCAGACATCCTTGGCAAGTCGTAACTTCAGCATGAAGCGAGAGGGTGGCCATGCCCGCTGAGCACTGAGAGCAACACGGCTGGTCGTGGGTCGGTAGGTCCCCTCGCCGTCCCACCTCTGCTCCTTTTCGCTGTCTTCCCCTCGCTGCCACTGTCTCAGGTCATTCCCGCTGGTTATATCCCAGGAAACTACAAGCGAGAAGGCGGGAGGCAGCACAGCTCCTGGGGCTGGAAACGGCAGCGGCTTCCCCATCTCGTGCAACGGGCTTCACGCAGCTCTGAGCTGCTCCTTCAGCCGTCTGCAAGGTCTGCTCCCAGGGCTGGAGGTGGCCCCGCTGCAGAGCCCTTTGCTGAGGGTGTTGGGCTTTGCCCCTAGTTCCGAGGGCTGGCAACGTAAGCCAGGCAGCCAGAATCAAGCCCGGTATCGATTCAAAATTTGTCAAGGGGAAATAACTGTTGCATCCTCTCCTATCTGTACTTGTGCTGTATTTTCTCTTTAATGTGATAGTTTGCTGTTGGGACGGGAAGGAGGGTGGTTTGGCGTTGCTCGTTCTTCTCACAGTCCCTTGCGTCCCTGGGCTGTGCAATGGCCGGGCGAGCGTTGTCTCCGGGGCGCTGGCTGAGCCACTGGGCCTGGGAGGGGGGAAATACAGAAACGAGTTTTCAGAAAATTTAAATAAGCACCAAAAAAATGGATAAAGCAATATCTAGGTAAAAACCTGGAAACTTTTGCACCCTTTTCAGTTTCATGTCCTCATCAGGCAAGCCGTGTATTTATAGAACACGTTTCTGTGTTTTTCTGGTTGTTACGGTACAAAAGCCAGTGTTGCACTGCCACCTCTCGATCGCCGGGCAGGACAGCTTGTGGCAGCACTCGTCCTCGCCTTACCAAAGCATCTTGTGGAAAACGCTTTGAACCAGCCTTCAAAAATGATACTCATTTGCCTTGGGCAGGGTGAATAACACTACTGACAGACAAGCAAAATTTTAGCTTTTTTCGTTAGCTATCCAACTACGTAACAGGTGAATTTATGTGGCATGTCCACAACTCTGCTTTGAGTGGGGAGCCCTCTTTATATTAATAATGCAGGTCTTCTCTAGGTAGCAAATGGCACTCTCGTCTGATTTCTGCATTTTGATCTATCTTTTTGGCTGATGCAGCAAGATTTTAAAAATCCTACCATTTGTGTGTGTATGTAATGTAAAAAGGCTTCTTTACAACTCTCTTTAAATTTAATTACCTTTTTTTCTGAAGGAGAGTATTTTTCTTCTTCCTACAGAACTTCTCTGTAACAAGCAGTCTTAAATAAAGATGATTTGTGCCAGGTATGACAACAAAACATAGCTGAATAAAATTAGCATTTGGTCCCGCACGTGGTAGAATTGGTTGCTGATGCATGAAATGGCTAAAAGTGACATTCATTTCACACACTGCTCAATAAACGAGCCATCAAAGTAGATTGTAATTTGGCAGGTATACCTTGTACATCGGTCATCGCCGGGGGCTGTGGATGGAGCGGGGCAGGGCTACTGTCAGTGTACCTTTGCAAGTTGTGTTGTACTAGCTGGAAGTTACTGTCCTGGAGCAATTCTTTTTTTCTTCAGGACTGAGAAGGATTTAAGTAGCTCTGCATTTTTATTTATTTCCTTAAGAAAGTAAAACCATCTTCCCGCCATCGGCAGCGCAGTATGCTCGAGGTGCTCTCTAAGCACGAGATCTGGGTTTCTGTGGACGCGTCCAGCATCATGTACGGCCCCCCATTTCCCATGCGGGATATCCCTGGCTCTGCCGCTCGGGTCCTGCTGGGTCTGAGCCCTCCCTGCGCAGCTCTCGCACTGTGTCACTTCTCCTGTGCCCTCTCCGAACGGAGCAGGCAGTGCGCGCTGCCCTCCCTCCAACCCAGGCTATTAGCTGGGCGGGTGGCTGCACGGCTGGGGCAGGTCTGGGGGTGTCCATGTGCTCATCGACTCATCGGGGATTGTGTGTGGTTTCGGGCAGACACACTCCTTTTGACGTCTGGGTTCATCCTGCAGCCTCTCCTCTTCTTGAGGAGCTTCACTGGGTCTTTCCTCTACAACACTGTGGGACTTGTAGCAAAGTCACATCTTGTAGAGCTCTTCCTGCTGTCAAATTTGGTTGCAATTGCCTGGTAAAATTCAAAAGTTAGATGATAAGAGAGCGTGCGTGGTCATTTTGCCCTATTTCCTTGGGAAATCTTGCTAGGAAAAGATGCTTAGAAAGAATATGTAAAGCCTTTGACTATTTGGCAGCCTTATAATGCCAATCGTAATCTTTTAGTTGTTGCTTACTGCTGTGTTTGTTGCTTTCCCACTTCAAGCAACAGTGGTGAATGGCCCGACCATGCAGCCACGTAGCTGATCGTGAACAGCAAAAGCCTTCTGTTTTGAACAATACAAGAAAACCTGTTTTCTAGTCCTTTTTTTACATTACACAGAATCACAGAATGGCAGGGGTTGGAAGGGGCCTCTGGAGACCATCCAGTCCAACCCCTGCCAGAGCAGGGTCACCCAGCGCAGGCTGCACAGGGCCGCGTCCAGGCGGGTTTGAATCTCTCCAGAGAAGGAGACTCCACACCCTCCCTGGGCAGCCTGTGCCAGGGCTCTGGCACCTCACAGCGAAGAAGTTTTTGTGCCCATTGCCCCTTATCCTGTCACTGGCCACCACTGAAAAGAGTCTGGCCCCGTCCTCTTGACACCCGCCCTTGAGATATTGATAAGCGTTGATGAGGTCCCCTCTTCCTCAGGCTGAACAGCCCTAGCTCCCTCAGCCTTTCCCCACAGGAGAGATCCAGGTCAAACTTCGTCAAATAACAGTTAGAAAGTCACTTACCTTCTCAGACTCCAGTTCCTTAGAAGACGACGATGGTGGTGGGCAGCTGGGTAAAAACCTTGGTCTGCTGATGAGAAGTGCTGGGTGGATACTAGGAGCAGGAGATGGACCTTATTTCATACTATGTTCTGGAAGCTGATGTTTTTACTTGTTTACTAGATGTCATGGAAAGATCAGGATTTTCAAACATTCAGAAGTCATGAGAATGTTCTCAAAAGTGAGGCTTAAAGTTAGAAAAAATACTGTATTCTGTCTTTTCATCTTTGTGTTTTAAAGACTCTTGTTGCTTCATATTTTCAAAATTTGTCATCAAAAGTATATATAGCCTGATACATTATTTATCTTGCTAAATATTTACTATTAATAAAATCAAGGGAAAATTGTGTATATGTATCTGTTGATATTTTTAAAGCATTGATTGAAAGCCTAGAGAAATGTTACTAAAAATGCTCTGTTTAAAGTTTGTCTCTAATTTCAAGAATACCTTTTGCAAAGCGTAAGTGTATGGCTGAGACGTTTTCTGATTTTTAGTGGAAATAGCTGGGCTTTATTTGGACAGATACTGTGTTGTAGCCCATATTGCACCTTTTTACTAGAGCAGGAGTACCTGAAAATTGAAGTAGAATAGAAAGTAAAAGTGAGAACTTGCCTGGATACCAACGTGAAACCAAGTTCTCGGCCTTTGTTAGCCAGGCAGAGAGAAATTCACATTTTGAAAAATGTGTTCAGTAGCAATAATGTTGATTAGATGAAACTCATTTGATTATTTTTTTTAAAAACCTGTGAAATGAGGCCTTTTTAATACTGGATTAAGCGACATAGTTCCCCAGTCCATACCGATTTGCATCATTTGAGAATCCAGCCCTTCAATATTTAATTTACTGACCTTTATGTTGTGGTGAGACAAATGTCTTTTTAATGACTATGGTAGACTTACTTGCATTATACGATAAAACCATTGTCTGTGCTGCCAGGGAGCTACTTGCTTTATAAATATAGCATTTGTTGAGAAATACGTATTGGGTACTAAAAATACTTAATTGACCTACTTTTTTATTTTCAGGGCTGTGTCCTTTTTTGTGACCTCATGGTTTAACTGGGAATAAAGATGAGTATAAGCAGTGATGAGGTTAACTTCCTGGTATATAGATACTTGCAAGAGTCAGGTGAGTTTTTACAGTTCTGGTTGTTAAACAATAATGCATAATTTATTTGGTATTCATCTGCAACTGGCTTTAGCAAACGCAGACTCATTTAATTATTTTGCCACTAGGCATGTGCTTCTGTCTTGAACTGTTTCTTGGTGTTTCTTCTCAACAAGAGAATGAATTCCTGCCAAGTTACCTTCTGTAACTTAATCAGATTTAGTCATTTGGAGTTTTCAGATGGCAGTCAACCAGCTAAGGACTCGCTTGATTGCTAGAAAAGCCTTTTCCTGGAGATCCCTTTTATCTACAGGGTGACAATGACACCTTGCCACATTTTCTTTGGGGCTACTTGAAGAAGAAAAAAGGATGAACACCAAAACACTGTTTTTTCCTGTCCTGTCTTGGAGTGATGGTGCTCCTGCGAGCTGGTCTTGCGTGGCCGAATTCCTTGCCTGAATGTGACTGTGGGAGGACGGATGTTGCTGTATCGCAAAGGAAGAAGTGGCAACTGTGACCATATGACTTGTATCATTTAAATACAGATGAAGAGATTTTTTACAGTAATGACTCTTGGGTTGTCAAAAGCCTCCCTCCCTGCAGGTCACTTTCTTGGAGGATTTTGTCCTTCGGTGTCAGGCTAGCCAAAGCCGCCTGCTGCTTAGGAGTAAGAGCAAAAGACAAATGAATACGGTCAAACTTGAAAACAAACTTCAGGCTTCTTGAAAATGCATTTGACGGATGCAACGTCTGTCTACTGCTTATGTCCACTGCTCATGGACTCCTCAAATTGAGACAAAGACGCACCAAAAGCAGTGGCGGATGGCAGAGGTTTTCAGTCTCTGATGGTCAGAAGAAAGCAGAAACTCATTGTTCTGCCTGAATTTACTGAAAACTAGTACACGTTCTTAATCCAGTTGCAGATTGCTTTTGTCACAGAAGCCAAACTTACAGAATTGCTTTATCTTCATTTGAAAGTTTGCAGGCAGCTTCTTAGTTACCTGATAGGGGGGAGAAAAAAAAAAGGTAGTTTAAGAAAAAATTCTGTGACAGTAAAGTTAGTTTGCTGAAACAACTTTTTTCTCTAGGTTAAATTTGCCTTTTCAGGGTGATCAAATAAATAGCAAGCAACTACCAGTGCTGCACCATAACATGCTTGCCAGTGCATAATCAGTGCACAATGCTGATGTAGTTCTGAGTGCCAAAACATACACAATTATGACAGTACTGTACCATGAAGTGAATTCTCTTCTACATACAGATCCATTTCACTTTCATGGGTAACAAATCAGTAAGTAAAAATAACAAGTGAGTGAGTCTTGGTGTCTTGGAGATGTATATTTTATTAAATGCTATATATAATACAATACATATATATAGTTTTAGAATATATACATATATGTAAATGCTGTTGCAAATTGTATATTTTATATTTACTCATGCACAAATGTTTTGCCAATGATACCGTAATTAATAATTGCTGTGTTTATATCTAAACTTTGCTTTTGTCTTTTTGTACATTTAAACTAGAAACATACGAGGGAAACAACAGCGGTGTTTTGCTGAGTTTTTTTGTAGTTCATAAGCATGCTATAACTTTGTATCATTTGCTTAGGTTTGTAAACAGAAGATCCTACAGTGATTTGGCAAGTAGCATTGTCTTCTATAAATCAATTCTGCTGTTTTTGCCTTCTCTTTAGGGTTTTCCCATTCAGCATTTACCTTTGGTATAGAGAGCCATATCAGCCAGTCTAATATAAATGGTGCTCTGGTGCCACCAGCTGCTTTGATTTCCATCATCCAGAAAGGTCTGCAGTATGTAGAGGCAGAAGTCAGTATTAATGAGGTAAGGAGGCGTTGCCTGCAGGAGCGTTATGTCCTTGCTTGCAGTAAGTTTGACTGTTAGTGTTTTTTCTTAACTTTCTTGTATCCTATTTATTTACTTTTACTTCAGATTCCTTACTGCTGGTGTTCACCATGACTCCAGTGGTGGAACCAGAATGGAGTGACATAACTGGGTAGGGGTTCTGCCCAGTGCAGCCACACAACACCAGGCATGGTGTTCTGGCTCATTGCTTAAAGGTCCGTTGTCTGTAGAGTTTTTACTCTAATATAATGTTGTAGTAAATCCAGACAAGTGCAATCAAATAATCATTGAGAGAAGTAACCTCTTAATTTTTATTTTCGCAGACTTGCACTAGGGAGGTGGGAGAGCACTATGCAGCTCTCGTTGGGGTGATGTGTCGTTATAATGATGTAATGAGAGCCCAAGGGCAAGGTTTCCAAATAGAGAGAGGGTTTCAATTTGTGGCAGGAAGGATGAAGGTATATGCCAGTTTGCTTTTTGCCTCTGCTGGCTAATTCATCTTGAGCAGGATCTATTAAATTTGATGTTTAAATGGTTATTCCAGCAGTACAGAAAGCTATGTATCTTCCTGTCTGATGCTGCAGATACTCGCCCTCAATTTCCATTCTCATTTATGCCTGGAAGGTTAGCAGCCTTTGTATGTGTCAGTTATATTACAGAAGGAAACGACTTTTTTCACTAATTCCTCTCTCTTTCCAGTCTCCCTTATGTCTGCTGTTTATGTGTAGTTTTCATAGTCCCAGTGAAGCAAATCTTTTCCCTTAGGAAGCCTCAGAAAAATAGAGCAAGTGATTGGAACAGAAGAAGGAGACCCTATATTTATCGCAAGGAATCCTTCTAGCTCCTAAAAATAGATACTTACAAAGCCCTAGCATATGTATAAGGGTATTTTTAACTGGGTCTTGTCCATTTCAGGATAAAATTCTTCCTTGTTGTTTGAAAGCATGCCAGCACTGTTTAAAAAAAGGAAGAAAACTAGTCAACTCTCCAGATAATATGTTTATGGAAAGTATTAGTCTAATAAGATAGAATAACTTCACAAGCCAGTGACCTGACTTGCAATGTTTGCAGCTCTTCAAACAAACCATTAGATTTTGTTGGAGCCACTCATGTTTGAAATCATATTCATAGATAGCTTACAGAATTTTTTGCTTTAGCAGACGATTTAGCAAACTCGAAGCATATAACTTTTGATTCCAGAAGCTCTGCCAGAGGCCTACAGTGGCTTTTTTTGCGTATTTGTGGTGGCCGCTTAACTTTAGAATAAAATTCTTATCCTAACTACAACAGTGATGAGATATCGCTTCCAGCATTATTTGTAAACTGTTTTATTATATGAAATCAAAACTTTTGCTTTAGTTTTCCTTGGAATTTTTGCCCATAACGTTAATTTGTACTTGGTGTTGTCTTTTTTTGTTTTCTCCCCCTGCTGTAATTTAGGATGGTACCTTGTTTGATGGTAGGCCGATAGAGTCTCTCTCACTGATAGATGCAGTAATGCCTGATGTGGTACAGACAAGACAACAGGCCTACAGAGATAAACTTGCACAACAGCAGGCAGCAGCTGCTGCAGCTGCAGCCGCGACTAACCAACAGGGATCAGCGAAAAATGGAGAAAATACTGCAAACGGAGAAGAGAACGGAGCACATACTATAGCAAGTAAGTTGAGACAGAAATGACCTTACCCTACGTTACGTCGTTTCCTTGTCCTGTGTTGTGTTGCTGGTTAATGGGCTGTAGTATGAGCTGGCAGACAATGAGATAAATGTGTAGAGGTACTAGTGACCCTTCAGCTCACAGAGGATACCTGCATAATAGGTGATACATTAATAGATGGTGTCTCACCTTTGACTGTCCCAGGTTTGATATTTGGAATTGCAGGAGGAGATGCAAACTTCTGAATTCATTAATTCACAACATTCCCCTGACCCGTCTCGCTGCCAGTGCTGCTCCTTTCCCGTCATCTGAAAGTTTTTCACAGGACCCTCCGAGAGCTCTTGCCTGAAGAGAAAAAATTGGAGACAACTCTTTAAATGTTGCGTCTCCTCAGCTTTGGCCCCTGTACAAGGAACACGGAGAGGAGTCTGCTACTCCGTAGCTGGTTAAGACTGAGCATTGCTTATGATGCTCCGCAAACTACTTTTGACAAGTCCTGCTAACCCCACGAATCGGAGAGCTGTAACTGGCTCTCTGCAGGAGACTTCCTTGTCGTGCTGAGAAGATCGTGGTTGCCAAAACAAATCCTGTGTCATTTGTCTCCTTTATCCATATCAGTTTTCGTAATTTGCTATTCAGAATTATTTGACACGGCTCATTACAGGTTTGGTTTATTCGTTGGTTCCATTTTAGTTGTGGTTGGTGAAACGAGTGGGATTTACTTGTCATCACTGGTTAAAGGAACATAACTGACAGTCAGGCTTAGTATAGGAAAGTTCAGGCCAGACATCAAAATGTGATTTTGAAAATACTGTTCTGGAAGTCTGAATTACACATTTGAGAGCAGGAGTTACAGCTCTTGCTGTAAAAGAAAAAAACATTTTTGAGAGAATATTCACATCAAGCCGTGTACAAGTTTTGCATTTTACAGCTGGATTTTACTAGTCCATTTCGTTCTTATATATGATAAATAAACTTGGAAATATAATCCTTGGCTTAAGCAAGTAAGCTCTCTACTTTAAAAACCTCAAAAGAGTATTTACTTGTTAACTGGGAACTGGATAGAGTAAGCGCAAACTTCGGATCTCAGCCACTGTTAAATGTGATGCACCAGCAACCCCTACTGGCTGGTACACCAAATTATACTGCGATCGATTCTCTTCAGTTGAAGCGATGTCTTAAATGGTGCTCGCTCTTAAAAATACTCATGTTCTAATAGCCCTTTCTGTTTTCTCACACATACAAACAGAAACCCTTAATGTTACATTAAGCAATAGATGTGAAAGGGTTTGTTTAACCACAGTGAATAAATACGGAGCAGGTGAACTGTTCTGCATCTTTTATATTCTGCATTTACACTTAGCGTGAATTTATTTTTAATAATGGAAAATGATTGATGGTCGCTGGCAAGAAAAGTGTTTTGTCAGCTGAATTACCCCCAGTATGTTTTACAGAACAATATGGATTCAACATCACTTCCACGCAGAAAGCTATCTGTTGCCACAATTCCACGGTAATTGCCGATGCAGTTTAAGAAGCTCTGTTATCAGTTTACTGTATCACCAAATGTTATTATATTAATTAAAAACATTTTGTAAATAAAGCGTCTGAGATGTAGATTTAGAACCTGTTTGACTGCAATTGGTGAAGAGAGAGCTTTTTGAAAACGAATGTGTCATAAACGTATTTTTAAAGCACAAGATAGACTAGTAGCATATTGTACTATGCAGTATCTTGCCTGAAAAACTGTGACTACTTTTAACACCAGTGTTTATTTTTTCACATAGCAAAAAATTAACTTTTAGCCTCAATTTTGAAGTTCCAAAATTAAGTCCATTTGGATGCTGAGGTTTAGAAGGGCTAAGAGCTTTCTCACATTTTTGAAGCTCCCCATCTGTTTATAGTACTTCATAAATTGGAACTGGAAAAATAAAGGAACTTTATAGCTTTGTCAAATTTTGGTCCATGCAAATTGAGAATTAATTGTTATGCTCGTTCCAGAAGAACATTAACCATACAGTAGTTACAATGTATTGTCCCAAAATATTAAAATCCACCTCTCTCTACTGTTGTTTCCCATAATGCAGATAATCACACAGATATGATGGAAGTAGATGGAGATGTTGAAATCCCTCCCAACAAGGCAGTGGTGCTGCGTGGCCATGAATCTGAAGTCTTCATCTGTGCCTGGAATCCCGTTAGTGACCTTTTGGCCTCAGGGTATGTGCATTAACCACGTATGTACGTAATATTAATGCTCATTGGCATCCTTCTGCATGCTGCTAGCAACAGGTTAAAATAATACCTGCCCCAACACCCTCTGCATCAAATGCCACAATGTTTGCTGTTTTGAAAAGAATACTTTTTAAAATGGAATTAGTTGGGAGAAGGAGTTATATTCTCATTATCTGTTTTGTAGATCTGGAGATTCGACAGCACGGATATGGAACCTCAGTGAAAACAGCACGAGCGGCTCTACGCAGCTGGTACTTCGACACTGTATACGAGAAGGAGGGCAGGATGTACCCAGCAACAAAGATGTGACATCGCTGGATTGGAACGTAAGTAGAAATGGCAGTGCTCAAAACACTCCGAAAAAATTGTACCTATAATTTTGCACAGTCAAATTTTAAGTGATGGCAACTGTGCAGCCTCTGCTACGGCTCCTGAAATATTTCTGGGTTTGAGTTGCATTGTGATTTCTTGTCTTGTACTTCGGGGACTTCTTTTTAATAAGTTGTAGCCAACGGAATAAATACCATAAATCTTATGCAGATGTATTCTACCTGAAACTTGCTTTGTGCTCTTTAGCTTTGAGTTATACAGTAAAAATAAATAAATAAAATAACCTTTTTGCTGGCAGAGTGAAGGTACACTTCTAGCAACTGGGTCTTATGATGGCTTTGCAAGGATATGGACTAAAGATGGTAAGTGAAATACTTTTAATTTCCAGTATATTTTCCTGTATTGTGGCTCACAGCATAGTTTTTTATTTTTTTTAATGTATTCATATCAATATAAATTTTCAGGTAATCTTGCCAGCACCTTAGGGCAACATAAAGGTCCTATATTTGCGTTAAAATGGAACAAGAAAGGAAACTTCATTTTAAGTGCAGGAGTGGACAAGGTGAGATAATCTTTGGTAAAATTAAAATTCTTTCCTTCACCGTTATAACCTAGTTGTAAGCATAATAGCAAAGCTATAGAAAGTAAGTAAATTAAACTAAAGGCATGGGACGTAAATATGTACTTACAGAGAACTTGTTATGCTAGCTATGTTTCCCTGTGTTTTATAGTAGTTTATTGAGATATTTTAATTTATTAGATTTCAGTGTCCCTGGATCTCTTCCCAATTAGGTTAGCGTAAGCTGGAAAGTAAGTGCATTAAACGCAGGAACATTAAACCTTTGTAAAACCGAATCATCTAAAATTTAGTGAAGCACTTCATGCAAAGCCTCAGAAAAAAATCGTACTGGAGGAATAGGTTCAGGATGATTTGGATATCAGTCAAGCCTGAGAATGATTAAAAAGGTTAGAGCTGGAACATGAGAAAAGTCAATATATCTGACTGGGGAGGGGCCAGTAGCGTAATGCTGGGAAGCTCATTGTTTAACTGTGTTTTATTTCACATCTCTAAACAAACTTAAAGACTCACAATGTCTTTAAATTCAAAGCTGTTGTTAGTGTGAGAGATTTTATGAATGGTAGGAAGGGCACATAGTGATGAAGAATAGGCGTAAGACGAATTCAAAGAATAGAATAGACTATTCAAAGAGTAAGAAGAGTTTAGTTTTTCTTCTGTAACAAGGTGGAGAAGTAAACACCTTCTCTTAGTGAGACCAGCAAACTGCAAGCTCAGTGAGACCACAGGCCCACAATACTTAAAACTGGCAGTATCACTGTGAAGCAGTAGATTTTCTCCTTTATTTATTATTTTTTTTCCTGCACACATTTAACCTGGTTTGCTTTAGTGCCCAGCTTTATAAATGTTTGTGCTGGCACAAAGGAAGGACAAGTAAATGTCTTAAAGCACGGAAAGGATGAGTTTCTCCTTTTGGCAGCTGTGATGGCTTATGCCAGTCTTTAAATCTTTGTGGAGGTACAGCTTTAATTTACAGAAAAATACACTGGAGGAGATAGAAGCCTCGCTGCAGTCAATAAAACTCCTTGGACAAAGCAACTGACATTATGCTTTGAAAGATACTGTGCATGAGCAGAAACATTGACCCAACCATATGCTTCTTTTCCATAAATAATTTGTGTGGTCAGTTCATGCTTCCAGTGAATTCAGTGTCAAAATTTTCATTGATTGTTGAGGTAGGTCAGGAATATTGGCATATAATATAGTGATTATAAAACACTAGTTTTGTCACGTAAGATTTCTTTCATCAGAAAGAGATCAGAAGTATTGACAGAGAACAACTCAGAACAAAATTACACCCTTAAATCAAATCTTTCAGATTCTTCAGTATGAGACTAATTGTTTATGTAAAGATCTCCTTAGGGACAAATGAGTAATTGAAATTACAATTTGAATATACAAGTATTTGAAATTAAAATAGGTCTGTGGAGTGGATTAGAAGAATATAAATAGGATTAAGGAGATAAATCTAATTTTTGTTTATAAAAAAAAAAAGCCCACAACCCCCTTCTTCCCTCCAGACCCCAAAATGATGTGCCTAATATTACAACATATTCGAGTTTTTCTACTGTTGTCTGTGCATCTACTACCATTTCCTTTTAGTACTGGGTAAAACACTAGAAATATATAATTGAGAGCGGGTTTGAGCAGTGAGGAGTAGGCTAGGTAGTCTGATACTTGTGAATGGTGGTAGTTGTGGAGAAGTTAGCAATTTGTACAAGTTTGTTTATTTATCTGTTTAATACAGACCACAATTATTTGGGATGCCCACACTGGTGAAGCGAAGCAGCAGTTTCCTTTTCATTCTGGTAAGTCTGGATTTTGATCATTCAGGATTGTCATCTGAAAAGACAAAAAAGTGTGTTATTTATTTTAAAAATAAATAAATAATTCTGAAGTTTATGGAGCTAATTTACACCATTTTAAAGTCTTACAGGCAGTCGTTGGATACCGACTCCCATATTTACAGTCTTAGGAATTTTGAGAATGTAAACAAAACTAGAATTGTTCTGATTTTATAACTTTGACACTCGCAATTTTATTGCAGTTCTTTGAAAGTCATAAGAGATAATCCAAATATTACCGACTTTCTGTAGTACAGCGACAGACAAATCAAGTGGGTGGGCCACGAAGGATTTGTGTTTATCAGCTAAGGACTGCATTTATCATCTTCCTGCTACAGTAATCCCAGCTCCGCATCCCATTGTTCTGCGCTGCCTGCTGTGCTGTCCCCAATTTGTTTGGCCACAAACCAGCTGAAGGGCTGTTCACTGGCCAGCTGGGGTGAGAGCTCAGCCTCTCGGGAGGTCAGACAAATTGCTTTGTGGGCTGCATGCTGTGCAAGCCTGCCAGAATCAGCTGGAAAATAGAATAGAGAGGATGACGAACATGTCATTGAAGGGCCTTTAAGAAATGTGTCTCATTTCCACTTTTTATTCCGCTCGCACTACGTTTTCAGTGGCATGACAACAATCAAAAACATCAGTTCTTGATTTACTCCAAGCAATTCTGCGTGCTCTCTGCCATAAATATCTTGGCTTGACCAAATGGAATATGTCGCCCATGATTAAGCTTCAAGTTACCACACATTATAATGCTGGAATTAAAGAAAGGAAATAAGTCATTACCTTTCCCTGGCTGCCATCTGTTAGCACGAGCACGGACTGTTAGTGGAGATGAGCTCATGTATGACGATGTTTTAAGTTGTGGGAACCTGTTCCTCGTGCTGACTCTTGAGACTGATTTTTAGATGACTTAACTACAGCTTGTTGTCCTGCTGCACTGTCTTCTGTATAACTGTTTCATTTCAGATATGTTTTAATGACTTTTATTAAATTTTGTTTCATTTCGTTGTGTAAGACTGGTTTTGGCTGCATTTCTCACTGTTCGTAGTGTTTGATTATCTTTAGAACTGCTGTAAAATTAATGGTTGCTTCCTATTGGCATTTGTTCTAAGGTGGTGCATGCTAAATTTGCAACTCAAACTCCTGCAGAATACATACCATAGTTTTAAATATCTTTCTTTTTCTTTTAGCACCAGCATTAGATGTTGATTGGCAGAGTAACAACACGTTTGCCTCTTGCAGTACAGACATGTGTATTCACGTCTGTAAACTAGGACAAGATAGGCCCATCAAAACCTTCCAGGGGCACACAGTAAGTACTGGAAAATTGGGGGCTGCTATTTGATATTTTTAGTATTGAGAGATTGGGGGCCCAGTACACAGCACCTGTGTAATGGTTCGTCTTTGGCAACAGGCAATAGTTATACATAGGCAGGGAGCTGTAGTTAAGGTCATATGGTAACTGTAGTCTCTACCATTATTAGAACAATTCTCACTCCCGTGTGCAGCTTTTCTTACCGGTGCCAGGATGGCATAACAAAAGTGAGCTTTAGAAGAAGAAACATGGTAGCTTGAAGACTTTGCTATGCACAGCCTACGTGTGCATAGGAAAATGTGATGGACAAGTAGCAAAAAGTTGTTGTTACTGAAGGCAAAGCTAGGAATGAAAATTAAATGTTAAAATACTGACAATTATACAAATACTCATAACTGCTGTCCAACTTTATCTTTTGTAAGCTGTCATTTGTAATGGAAGTGAAGACTCCAACTTACTCTCACTGTTCAATTTTAGAATGAAGTAAACGCAATCAAATGGGATCCAACTGGTAATCTTCTGGCATCCTGCTCTGATGATATGACTCTAAAGGTAACTGGAGTTCCAGTACTGGCTCTTGTTTTGTAGGACTCTGGAATGCACACCGTTAGCTCGGGCAATCCAGCAGTATCACTGTACTTGCCGTGTCGTCTAATATTTGTTCTTTTTTAATGTAACAAGATGAGGCAATCCTAGCAAATCCTTGTTAATCAGAGCCAAGCTTTGGTCCAGAGAACTTGTTATAGGCTGCCACTCTGAGACTTGGAGCGTGATTTATTAGGTGCTTTTAGCTATTTACAGAATCAGGTCATTAATCATTTAGCTGTCACGCTTGATGGTTGCTTTTGGTTAAAAGAAAGAGTTGGAATGCGTGACATGTACACATACAAGAATGGGTGACTAGCTCCTTTCCTGGTTTTCTTCTGTTTTCCCCTTCTTTCTAGTTAAAATCTTTGGCATATTGTTTTGTAAGAGACTGTGTGTACTCTGTGGTTTTTCCAATTCATCAGGGGTCGTTCTGTAGTTTTCATCTGCACCAACACTTTTCCTCCAAATACTGCAAAGCGCCGTGCTGCCTTGTAGAACTGGGGCAGACTTGTGAATGTGGAGGATACTGCAATGTACACGTACGACTTCAAGGAGCACTAGGGATTCATACAAAAACACCACCCGGTTAGACGCGCTAGAAGAAATGAGGTGGTTCACACCTGGCAGGCGTGTGCTGTTTCCATGTTAGAGATGCTTTTCCATTATTCCCACACCGCTTTATATTCAGCGAGAGCTGAGCACGGTGTTTGGTAGAGTTTCAGGATATGGTTTCTTTCACATTGACAGCACTGTCCTACTGGTAGCCCTTGGGACAGATACTTCCTTCTAGCTCACCGTGTTTTAATCAGAGACAGGGAATGGCTGAGTGAGTAGCCAGATATCCCCTCCTGTGCTGGCACGCAGTCAGGCACTTGTGATGGAAATCCCCTTATCTAAATATAAACATTTAAGCATTAAGCCTCCAGTCTAAAGCTACATGTCTAGACATCTTTAGTCAATGGAGTGTCTAGCACCACTGGAGAGCATGAGTCGTTCTCCATTGGCAGTGGACGGAGTCAAAATAGCCAGCTTAAGTTAGATACGTAATGCTTAGACAGCTGAAACTCAGGTGAGATGAATTCCAGTCTAGAGCTCAAGCTGTTGCTGCTGCATCTCAGAGTAGAGAGCTGACAGCTGGGAACATGTCACCGTTTGTGGGCTCAGGCAATTCAGGCAATTAACTTCTTGGTTGCTGCTTTTAATTCAGCCCAGCCTGGAAAGAATTGTAGCATTTTTTCAGGATTAACTGGAAGAGCAATTGCTTGTAGATAAGTCTACGCATCACTAATCACTTGTGGATCACTTACTTTTCGATGGCAGTAGGAATGAATGTCAGGTTTGGTTTGAAACATATGGCAGATGCCTAGCGGTTGGTTTATTTATTTATTTTTCTCTCTTGTGATGCCAACTTGATATTTTCTAGGGCAGCTAATACGGACTTTTTCATCTATACTAGTTTTGGGAGGAGAAGCTAGATTTTGATCCTATCAATTTGAACTGGAAATACAATTTTAATTCTGTCTGCACATTGAAAATCGATTTCCCCTTCAGTGAGGCACCAGTTCTGAAAAGCATCATTCATTTAAACACACACCCCATTGCATCTTAAATACAGTTGAGCTTAAACATGCTTCTCTTAGCTTTTTCTAACAAAAGGTGAGCTAAAAGCACTACTAAACCACCTATCATTGAAAAAAGCATTCAGCTGATTAACTACTATATCGAGTTTCACATTCAGGAAAAGGTATAGAAGCCTTCCAAAGCCCCTCTGTATGTAATGCAAACTCTTCATAGAATAAAATTATTCTGTTTGTTGAGGGTTATCACTCAGGAGTTGGAGTCCTAAGGAGCTGCGTGAAGTACTGAACCAACACCTGGCAATGCAAATCCTAATAAGCCAGGAAAATGCCGTGATGGTTTTTGCAGTATGCATCCATGGCGTTGTATGAAAACAGAAAATTTCTCTACTATCCCTTTATTTCACTCAATCTGTGTAGCAAGAAGTTCATTTAAAAATAGGACTGTGATATTTTGTCAACTCAGACATGAACATATACATATTGCTCTTCTCATTTTAGCGTCTGCTATCATCCCTGCACTTTGCAAGGGGCTTGTAGTTAGCACATGCAGATTGATTTCTATAGACAGTACCTTTATTACTCATTAACCCCATCAGGTGCTTACAACTCAAAGAATGGAGGGTGCTGGGATAATACTTGTCATAGTTACTCTAGAAATTCAGCAGTCGTAGCAAATGTTTTGAGTAGCCTAAAAGGTAGCAGTCAGGCTGCAAATGATAAAGAGGAAAGATGTAAAATGTATTTTAGTACAATATTGTGCTAACTGTCTTTGTGTTTTCTTCCGTTTTTATCATAGATCTGGAGTATGAAACAAGACAGTTGTGTCCATGATTTACAAGCACACAACAAAGAAATTTATACTATCAAATGGAGTCCTACGGGACCAGGAACAAATAATCCAAATGCCAATCTTATGTTAGCAAGGTACTATTTAATCCTCTTTTTAAATGCCTGATAAGCATTATTTTTACTTCACTCTTTATATATGTAAGTTCACAGAATGCTTTGAAGCATGTAGGATACTTTATCACATTGTGTTTATATTAGAAACAAAAATATGTCAAATTGAGAAGTAATTAATTTGTGTTTTTTCCCTTGACAGTGCGTCCTTTGATTCTACTGTGAGGTTATGGGATGTAGACAGAGGAATTTGTATTCATACTCTGACGAAACATCAAGAACCTGTGTACAGTGTAGCTTTCAGTCCTGATGGCAGGTACCTGGCCAGCGGCTCCTTTGATAAATGTGTACACATCTGGAACACACAGGTATAGCTCTTCTGTCTGTTCAGAAGTTTGTGGTTTGGTCTTTTCCATCGGCATCCTTCCAGCCTTCGTTGCTCCGTCACGTTTCAGCCACAAAGAGCTTTGCCATTCCTAACACGTTGATTCGCTTTCTCTTTGTTCTAAGGTTACTTCTGTTAAGGGATGTACATTTAATGTCTCTCTTGGAGTGCTTGTCTATGGTGAAGTAATAATTGTCTTTATGTTGTCTTTACTTAGGGGGAAAAAAACCAAAACCGAAACAAAACCCCCACTACCAAAAAAACCCCAACCAAAAAACCACCACTGACAGAACGTATTCAACAAAGTGTCTCCAATAAAATGTTGCATCCAAAAATTGTCTTTGTTAACTCTGAACTTTAAACTCCTGAAAAATAGGTTTGCTGTGAAAAATGGTGACTGGATGTAGACATACAAATCTGATAGCTTTTTCATTTAATTTCTCTGAAGAACAGGAGAATGTAAAGTGAGAGAAGACGATGACAAGAAAATGTTTCTACATAACTTCCTAAGAAAGGACACTATTACTTATTTTGTGTTTCTGGCAAAAAAAGGGCTGATTGCAAATGAAAGTCTAAAGACCTTGTTGTTAGACAAGATGTGATCTCTGGCTCCTGGGAGTCAGTAATTTTTGAAAGGCTCATTTTAGTAATTGGAAGTAGTAATGACCACCCCCAGGTTTGCCTGTCAAATGCAAGAGATCAAGATGTGATAACTGTGTTTGTCGCGTCCTTTAACACAGTGCTGAGATTGCCCACGAGTCTCATCTGGACCCTTTCCTCTGAGAATTTCAGCTTTTAAACACAGCGGGGAAGTTTTACATGTGGTACAACTTTTACACGTTCGCTTGGATTTTGTTATATTAATTGCATGTTTTGTCCCTTTTTAGACAGGTGCCCTAGTTCACAGTTATCGGGGAACAGGAGGGATTTTTGAGGTTTGCTGGAATGCAGCAGGAGACAAAGTTGGAGCAAGTGCTTCAGATGGTTCAGTAAGTGCAGCTTGACTTGTTTGACATTCTAACAACAAGCATCTTGTGGAAGTCTTTTGACTAACAACGGAGACAAAATTTCCTTCTGCATCTGAAGTTTAATACAGGCAGCTCATATGCAGATTTTCACATGGAAGGGTGCTGTAATGCTGAGAGGAGAATATGTATTTATCCCAGCTTAATACAGTACTGTTCTAAACCCTCCAAAAATCTCAGAGAGGGAAGACACCTCTAAATTTTCTGTCCCTACTGGGACTTACCATGGAAATGTGTTCCTTGTGGCTGGTCTTTTCATTATAGTCTGGAAACAAGTTCATTTCTGCCTCTTTGCCCTTTTTGAGTGAAAATGTTCAGCGTAGGTGATATTACTGTAATGCACAACAGGAATGAAATATCTTCTGCATTGCATTCAGCAGAAAGAGCAGCAAAACAAAGTACAAATTTCTGAATGCTCGTAATTAAAAGGTTCCTAAAAATGACAGGAGCTATGTGTAAATACCAGTCTGCTTACATTGCTTAGAAGAAGCAGGGAATAAAATCATGTGTTTAATCATGAATGCACCCTCTGTCATCTCATAGTGGTGCATTGTCGCAGCACCTCCTAGCTCTTCTGACATTGTCCTGCAACGTACTGCAGTAAAATACTAACATGCAGTTCTTCATAACAAGTACAGTCGTTGGGTTTTTGCTTGCTCCTCTTTTACCATGGTTTTAAAAGAAGGGAGAAAAGAGCCTAAGGAAAAGCAAAATCAGAATAAAATAGGAGTGATAAAGGAATTGTATTTTGAAGCGCTGTAGCTTAAAGTAACAAATGTCAGCAAAAAGCAATCCCGGTAGCTTTGTAGTCCAGAGTCTCAGGTAGTATCTCAGCACAGGTGCCAAAGCGTTCTCCTGTCCTGCGTGCTCCATGCTGCTAAGCGAGACCGCTTCGTTAGAGTTCAGAACAGAAAATAGGAAGCTCTGAATTTTAAGTAGACTAAATTCTAGAGAATTAATTTTGATTGGTCTTTCATATCATTTTAGTCTTATAAATATAGACAATATGATAGAAGAAACAAAAGCTCAAGGCATATCCTGAGTAGAAATTAATTATCGTTCCACCCTAGATGACCCGTTTATATACGTGCTGTGTAGCCTTGCCAGTCTCCCTGTTAATTTGACCCAAGGGGCTGATTGTACTTGCAATAGATTGGATTTCATTTAGTTTTTGCTCTTTTAAAAATGTGGGGTTTATTTTGTTTTATATTGTCTGCTAGTGAATGCCCTCCTCATCCCCTCGGTTTTAAATGTACTTATAGCTCATAATAACTAAGCAAACAGAGGCACATTTGAACTGTTTGATGACTGAAAGCATAGCTTTTATATGATTATATTTTACTAGCAGATTTCTTTATCTGACAGAATTAGAACATTGACTAGTTGTTAATGTTCTGGCAGTGACTCGTTAGGCAGCAGTACCCTTAGCAGGTCTGGCTGGGTGCTCGTAACCACAGTGCTCACCTGGTGGTTTCTCCCCCCCCAGTCTATTGTTAAGAGATACAAGACGAAGCTTGCAATATCTGTTTCGTAGGTTTTGCTCAGATATTTCCCACAGAATTGTGTAAATGTGGAATGTTGCGCAATGTGCAATTTCTGTATATGTATTTCTTTTTCTTACAGGTTTGTGTATTAGACTTACGGAAATAGCGCTACTAGTTGGAAGCCATGGACCGACTATGAATGTGTACATAGCCAAAATGACTGTCCCTGACCCATGTACTGCTATAGTCCCAATTGAACCATGGCCAGTCCACTACAGCCAAACGTAAAAGAAATATATACATATACTGTATATAAAAAAAGAGGAAAAAAAAAAAATTACAACCTGAAGAGGATGACAGAGTTTTGTCACAGCTTGTGAATCCTGTTCACCAAGTGCTGGAATCTGCTGTGCCCCAAAATAACATTTAAAGGTTTTGGATATGAAAAACAGAAGAGAGAGCGAGAGAGAGAGAAATATACCGTATACAAGAGCAGACCCATATACATACCAAATTCAGAAGATACTAATGGCAGCCTTCATTACCCCTTCCCCCCTTTAAATCCATTATGACAATGGATCGTGGGGTGTTTTTGTTTTCCTTCTCAGTAGTTGAGCAGTTTGTGTGTACAGAGAAAACGGACTTACAGAAATCTGCAGCAGTAGTTTTTTCTTTGCTTTTAAACATTGGGTTTTCTGTTTTGTTTTGGTTAAGTTTACGGATGCATGAAGTAAGGGAGTGAATTAGTTTCTTGTTTATATTTTTTTCACCTTGGAAAAAAATGTTTCTTTGAAACATATTTTAATGCATTCTTTGAAGAGGTAGATTGAACCTGATAATGTTTGGTACATTTTGTGGCTCCCAGAGCACGATGTTGTGAACAGAGGGAGAGTGGAAAAGGGATTATGGAGAGAGAAGAAAAAAAAAAAAATCCTTCTTCGAGGCATGATATTTCACGTCCTGCTCATCTACGAAGTATGACAGTAATGGGTATAATGCTATGTTTTATTTTCTGGTGACATGGCTGAAATGCAGTAGTTTCTTATTTGGGACATAATTCTGCCAAACTTAAGAACAGAAGGGCACAAAAAGACAGAAAAGAAAAATACAGGGATGCAAAAAAAAAAAAAAAAAAAAAAGGACAAAATAGAGGAAAAAATGCATCTTCTGTTGCTTTAAGACCATAGCTAAAATATGGTTAAAGTGTGCACTATTGTGAAAAGGAGCAAAGTGTAGCTGGGGGATCGTTTCTAAGAGGTTAAGATCTTTCTGGACAAGGGTTCATGCCACAGCTTCTCTGAGCGTTGCCCATCATTATTTGTAGGAGCTTAGATGTATAATTGTAACCAAACTCCAGTATTAAAAGTATCTCATGTAATTTTTCTTTATTAAAATAAAATCTTTGGCATATATTTGATAACACTGCCATTAAGAGGCAAAATGTTTACTACCTTAGATTTAAAAAAAATCTTAAACAGAGGACTTGCTTCAAGTTTATTTTAATAGCAGTGATTCAGCTTATTTAAAAGATGAATACTTGCACTAATTCCCCTGCTGCTCCAGTCCTGCAGTTTATTGTATCTTGTGACTACATTTTTTTCCAAATATAGGGTAGATGTAAGCTGCTATTTTTTTAATAATCACTACTATATAGTGTCTTTTACTCTGTTTACAATATCAAGTATTTTTCTTACAATGACAGATGTATATGGCAAACCTTTTTCTGCTCATGTGATTAAAAGTATACTGATAGTGATTTTATTTGTAAATGATAGCATGAGGTTGTGTTTACGCGTATGTGTAGTCGAAAAGGTTGCATCATGTCTTGCATAAGATTCCAAGAGTGTAAATTTATAAAAAGAGAGGTTGTCAAATTTATGTCACAGGCATTTTACTTAAGGAATGGTTTATATTACAGAGCTTTGCAAAGTTATCAGTTTTATAACACTATTTCAATCACAAATAATTTTGTGGCTTATGATTGCTAGTCTCTAACCTATTTGTTTTTCATTTTGGTTTTTTTTTTTCCCCTTCCAAGTTAGGTATAAATTGATTTAATTGAGATAATGCAGCTTTGACATTTTAACCATTGTTCTTTAGGCATTGATTTCTGCTATTTCCATGGAATAAACACGACTTGAAGCAAGTCTGAGTTTGGCTAAGGTAGGGCAGCAATTTGCCAGTGGTAAAGAGAAGTCAACAATACATTATATATACCCCAGGATTATGATACTATCATACACGGCGTTTAAAACCAACAAAAAGTCATATCCATAAAGACAGTCATCCGCGGTGGTTCGGTGCCAGCTATTTTTAGGGTTTTGGAACATATTACAAGTGTTTAGAGCAATTACCCTGTGAGTTACAATATGTAGGAAACCTAATATATTGAGTGTCTGGCACTTGAAATATTGCTTTTATTGCTGGAGGTCCATGACTGTGGCTGACCTCTGTCATTTAATGAAAAAAAAAATAAAAATAAAAAAAAAATTCTGTGCAATAATTTTAAACTGTGCTCCCAGGAATAGACACAAATGTTTTGAGTATGTTTAAGCTGCATTTTTCGTTTAGCAATGCATTTGTCAATTGCACTGAATTTAAATCTGAAAGTCAGAAGTGATTCTTGATAGTACTTTTGTATTTTAATATGGACAGTTTATTCATTTTCATAAAAGTCGTTGGATGATTCTTTCAGCCAATCTAAACAATTGTGGTGGAATTCTGTGACATAGCTGCAAAATCACACAGCCATGTTTTAGGGTATTGCCATTTTCCTCTTTCTCAATCATCAGCTGTTTTGGTTGTAATTCTAGTTGCTTAAGCATAGTATCACATATTCAGAAATAGGTAAAACAGAGCTTCAGTGTCACAGGCCAGGGTTTTCAGGCGCTGGAAGCACAGTCCAGCAGGAACGTCAGATGGGTTGACTCGAGTGCTCTGGACGCGCAGGCTGAGACCCCCAACCTGGTGTTGATCAGCAGTGCCCCGCTGCAGCGGAATGAGGCCAGTTTCCACTAGCAGAGGATCTGGCCGACAGGTATTTTATTGTTGTCCTTTACTAGCATGCCACAGTGCTGCTCCTGCTCACACCTCTTCTCGCCTCTTCTTTTATACACTGTTAAATGCATGCATGCAAGGTGTGCTAGGTTCTGTGATTATGTGAAGCAAAAAGAAAAAAAAAAAAAGAGAACCATGACGTTAATGATTATCTTTTATAGCACAAAGACCTCGTATTCAATAGTGAGGTAGACTATCCAAATTGTTCCTTTAAATTGAGTATGCCAAATGTCCGTAAGACCCTAACTTTGTGTAAATGTATGCACATGCTTAGTCTTACATACCGAGTCATTCTGTCGCGCCTGTTTTCCAAGGGTAAAGGCAAACGTGCGCGTAAGCCTTTGCATACATCGCAGTTTGCCAGTTCAACACGTTAATGGGCGAATATCCAAACAGAGGATAAAAGGAAGGGGAAAAACTGGGCTCAGAATTAGTGATGGAATACGAAATGAACTGCTCTTGAGTTCGCTGTCTTTCTATGCATCCATCTCAGAACCCCGTTTCTCATTTCCGCATAATTAGGTCCAGGTTTCTGTAGAGTTCCTCTTTTTCTATTTTTACTTTACCTTTTTCTGCATTTTTCAATTGATGTAAAGATTCCCAACCAGTGGACTTTTTAGTGTAGTTAAGAGAATATCTAGGTCCTCATAAAAGCTTTTTTAGACTCTTTGTAATGTCGATAAACTCAGTTTATTCTGGGACTACAATTGTGCAGGGTTATTTAGCGTGTCTACTAGATGATTGGAAATCTTACATGAAACACTAAAAGTGCCTCTTTTTCTGGGTTGGGTGGAGGGAGGTAATAGTTACCAGAGTCAGAATGACATGGCATTTTGAAGCATGTTTCTTGATTTCATGACACTTTAATGCATCTTGAGAGAAAGGCCAAAGATTTCTACCAATTTTAATTAATTTTCATTTTAAAAGCACTCCTTTTTCCTTACACTGCTTACCTCATGCTAGGGTATTTAATGGGACATTGTACCTTTGAAATGTTCTTTGTGTTTAGGAAGAATAGTAGGTGGCGTAGGGCGGCTGTGCCAGTTTGCCCACGGAGCAATCTTAGCAGCCGACGCATTTAGTTCTGCTGAATGAAGGAATTTCCTTAAAATCGCAAACTGGGTTTTTCAGCTTGTAAATAAAAGGTTGTACGTTTTCGTCTGTTTAGCGAAGAGGAGCCTTGGGACCCGATTTTTTCCGATCTTTGCTTAACCAGAAATCCCATTGTCTTTCACTTCACGAGCAACCCTTGCCAGGACGAGCGTTGGAGGCGTTGGGTCGGTGTAGGACCGTACCGCGTAGGCGCAACGAGCCACATCTCACTCGAGCCAAGGCTCCCTTGGCCTCGGTGGGGGCTTTGCCAGAGCAGGGCCTGCCGGATTTAGCCCAGTGTTCCTTTTTCATTGACGAGCGTGATAGCTTCTCCCTTCACAAAGCCCTGTAGAGCCGTTCCCCAGTGGGATCAGTTTCACACTCTCCAGAAGTCTGAAGAAAGCAGAAGCAACATTGTGGCATGTTAGAAGCAAATATGGCTTCGGGAGACAGCAGTAAATCTCCATCGAGATCCCTGACATTTTCCGTAGGGAGAGAGCCGTGGAGCAGTCTTCACCTCTCCCTCTAGAGAAAGCTCTGAAATACCGCGTGCTGTGAAAGTGTGGCTGTCTTCACTGTCAGTCTGATGGAAGGCAGACGAACCAGGAAAATCTGCCGTTTCTTGCGAATTGCAGATTTAGTGTTAATAGTGCTTCAGATCAGTAGTTTTGAGTACATAATTCGCTTTCTCTGCCTTTAAGTTTGAAGCTTGACAATAACTTGAGGCATGTTTTTGTTTTGTTTTCTTTTTTAAATAATCATTCGTTTTTACTTCATGATGTTTTTTGACATTTGTGGGTAAATACAAGAAAACAGTCTGCATGTTGTTGCTAGTCCAGTGTACTTTGCAATCTTGTCCTCAACAGACTGCGGTGTGCAGAACAGTAATTCTAGAATACAGAAGTAATTTTCTCTCTCTCCTGACATTGACATTGTAGTTGTAATGGTTTCATTTGGAGTTACAAATCCTTTGGGTCTAATTCTGTGAGCCTACCTATAGCACTGGATTAAAATGTCTGCATCATTTCTTCAGTTATCCAGTTAAATTACAACTGTTGTAAAAGTGTAAACCAGCCCATGACAGTTTTTTGTACTTGTTTAAAGGACTTTTATTGTTCAGTTTTCATGATTATTGTCTAAAGAAGACTGATATAGATGTTCTATACTGTCCTGGACCATGTTAATTACACTTTATGATGTATTTTGGTTCTACATCACAATGATTTGTCCCTAAGGCCCTTATACCCCTTCTAGGCACATTTTTTGTTGCAGTTTCCCTTTGCATTGTATTGCTTTGACAACTGTAATTTGAATCAGATCTGAAAGAGGTCCAGAATAAAATATATTTTGATATTACCTTGGCTGAATGTTATATACCAGTGATTTTAAGTGCTTGATACAGAAGATTTACAGATTATTAAGTTGGGGAAGTGATAGACTGAAACGCTATTTTTAATACTTATTTTGGCACATTTTCCCATAAGACAGTATGTAAGAGGCGGTGGGAGGTGACACATTGTGCAGCTACATACGCTTTATGAACACACAGCAGATCCTCTGGAAACGGTGAAGCTCCCTCTGCCACCGTTTACAGCTCTGCGCATGGTTTAGATGAACTGGTCGCTCGCGTGTGCGTTTTACCTGCTTCATCTCCTCCTTACCCAGACGCTTGGGGAAGAGAAGCTGAGTGAAGTGACTTTCACAGCTACGCGCCAGCTGTTTAGAGAAGACTTTGGAGGCGTGGGAGCAGGCTCCTGCATAGTAACGCAGTCTCACGTCGGAGAGATCCGTTCTTACGGAGTGATTCCATTTGACCATGGAAAGGAATGTTACTTGTGTTACCGTATCTCAGATATTTGAAACCATTTAGATTTACACATGAAATTATGTGTAGGTGGATGCACGTTATGATGTTTTAATTCCTTTGGAATTGTGGGTCGTGTCATAATCCAAGAGAGGGAACCTGGATGGTTTATCTTCCATGTCGCTAGAAGTTTATGGTGAAATTACTGCTTTTTCATGTAGACTATTTATTTGCTATAATATGTTCAAAAGTAATAGCTTTCTTATTTCAATAATGTTATCAAAATCAATTTATTTTAATATGTTGAAAGTTGCTGTTGGAAAGCTTACATAATGGATGGAAAATGGAGGAGGGGCTGTCTTTTACAAGTGTAAAACCAGTTTTGAGTTCCCTTCACCTGGAGTCTGAGTGCACGTAGGATTCCTCTGTCGTCATTTGAAGTTTGAGAGTGCAATATTGAAGCAATTTCGTGGCTTTGAGACAGACTGTTGGTACTAACTAATGTCACGACACAGAAATATTGTGCGTATGGCTGCCCTGAGATGCAGGACCACAGAGTGGTGTTGCAGTGTGCGGATGTTACGCTTGCGGGGTGGTGATGCCCATCTCTGTTCTGTGAGGAGGAGACAGTATTCCAGGTAGGTGCATTATGCCGTTACTGCCCGAATCTTCCCTTTGAAGTTTAGTTATCCTCATGCTGTAACAACCTGGGGTTTGTAATTCTAAAGGAACCCGTATTCATCAAGTCCACGTTCCCTGCCTCGTGGGGAAACGATTTAATGGAAGTCTAAGCAACAGCTTTGGTCCCCTGATGTCAGCACAGGGCAGCTATAACAGAATAATAATTTAGGAGGAATTTATCGAGGATTCTGTAGCGAATGCTGATGCCCCAGTTAGTACAATTTGTCCTTAAGGAAAGCTGACCCAGGAGATCTGCAGTGCAGAGGCTTTCTTGTTCATCTGACTAACTGAAAATTGGTACCATAAAGGACAGTTTGAAGGTTTAAAAAAGACACACATTTTCTTAATATGCTTAATGTGATGAAAGTGTATTGGCTCCTAGATTCATTCTTCAGATACCAAGTCAAGATGTTGCTCTCAAGCAGATGTCAAGAAGTCTCAATAGAGGTCAAGTACTTTCCACAGATTGTTTTCTTGTTTCCACGGAGATTTTCTGACTTGTTCTAGATGCTGAGAACCCCGATTTGTTACCTTGAGAGGTGCATTTTGAGCCTTCTGAATTACATGTTCTTGAACATTTCAGGACTTCGTTACTGGCCTGGCGACAGCTCAGATTGAGCGTTCTCCCTTCCCAATTAGAGAATGAAATGTCCTTGCTCACAGTGATGCTGAGGGGAAATTTCTAATTACTTCAGTGCAAGCAGACCGAGGGCACCACTTCTGAAAAGAAATGTTGGCGGATAAAGGGTTTTTTTCTGACAAATATTAAAAATCCATCTATTAAAGATCATGTTTCCCATTCCAGTATACTGAAGTGCACATAAAACAAATGTAAGGCACCATTTTGCTCTTCTTGCATGTTGTCCCAGCCTTGATAGAAAACATTAAATCTGCAGGCTCCATTGAGTTTAATTTCTACCTTTGTCCCTGCTTCAAATATCTTCTATTGACCAGAACACCTGAAGGCGCAGGGTGAGCCTTTAACAAATGCCAGGCCCAGGGGCAGAGGTAGGGTGTAAGCCGTCTGAACATGGCTGTTGGTTCTCCAAAGCTGGTTTGGGTCTTTGCAATCTCCTCCTTCCTCACAGAGTTGTGGTGCTGCGTCATTTGCAATTACAAAAGCTCCTAGGAGCATGATGTCTGCTAGCCAGTACGCTTGAACTGCATTGTGGCTTTACACTTTATAGATACGGAAAAGGACTTTTTAATGATATAATAACCATGCATTCCTAATACTTAAATTGGGAGCCGCAGCAGACTGACAGGTACCCCTTAATTTGTTGTAAGTGAATCATTTTGTAAGGTAGGAAATTCCCACCTCAGGAAAATAGTGAAGAATTGCAATTACTTTTTAAATTGTTACTTGAAAGTTTTGCGGTTCTTTCACTTTCTATTGCCACATCTCATCTATCTTCAGTTTGCCTGAATATTGCAGCGAAGTCAGATGCTGATGAGGTGGATAGGAACAAAGTGCTTTCTAGCAGTAAGTAATTTGAAGCCAGAAGCCAATTCCCAAGGCAAAGAAGTAGGAGTGTGTGTAGTTTGGTAAAATTGCGTTGTCTACCATCCCATGCTGAAATCAGTAAATCTTGCTCTGTGTCCTAAATATCCTATTAAATACTCTATTTCAGTTCAGTTCCTGCAGCTAATTTTACAGGAAATCATTTAATATAGCTTTTATAGAGAACAAATTACAACTTTGCACCTTGTGTTTTTAAAGCAGGGGATTTCCTGTTCAGTCCCCATTCAAAATGTCGGTTAAATAGAGGTGTAGTTTGTTGCTGTTGCCTGGACAGTGGGTATGGCCCCAAGTTTGGGGTTTACGTATATGATTTCTTATCTGGAGCATTCAGGTGCAAAATACTTGTTGACGTGTTTATTTATTTATCTCCTGGCTTATTACTGTTTGCTTGGCTGGGTGGATAAATCAACTCAGTGTTTCCATCGGATGCTTTTCTTGTTGCAGGTAAGTTATGCCTCTGAACTGGACAAGAAATGAGAAAGAATAAGAATAAGGATAAGAAATCTGCCCATAGTGCTCTGTTAGTTTGAACATCAGCCCATTACGTGGATTTCTGCGTCGTTTGTGGCTAGATCAAATTTTACATGCGTGGATACAGGAATTAGGAGAGTTCTGTCTCTCCAGCTTTTCAGCCGTTTTATTCCACTTCAGGAGGACTTTTAAATAAGCAGGATCAAATTGAATACTTTTGCTTTTGGAGGTTCTGTTTGAAATAATGGGGCCATGGAATAATCAGGAAGGCAAGGGGAAATGACTGCGGCTGTAGGTCTCGAAGAGAGCTCGGCAGTCCGGCAGGCTGCACGGGCCTGTTTCTGACGGGCAGCTGCTAATCTGGCCTCAAAGGCCTTCCCAAGCAATCCATTCCAATACTGTGATAGCCTTAATGTTAAAGCACTTTTCTGTCTAATCTGAATCTTCTGTGTGGCAATTAGAAACTTACTATTTTGTCCACCCTGAATGTGGGGGGAAAGAAAAAGCTGTTTCGTTACTGTTCACGGCAGCCTTTTACATATTTGAAGTCTGTTGTTGTGTCTTTTCTTCTTCAGGCTGAACCGTCCTCAGTGCGTCTTAATCAATTCATCAACACCAGCTGCTCTTCTTGACAAACAATCTAATGAATACTGAAATAAGAATCTTGTTTATAAGAAATACGGTTTCTGGCACGAGTAAGGAAGAGAGGGGGGGAAACTGTGAAAATGAAATACGACTCCCAGTTTTGCAATTCTGCTATAATAAATACGAACAATGTCTCAGTAATTTATGGGTTTGTATTACTGGCGTTCCAGCAAAGATGGGATTGCATTGTTCTTGGAAGTTTTATGTAAACACCTTTTTTCTCTTCTACAAGCCTTTGTTTGAGCTGTTCCCCCTTCCTGGTTTTCAGCTAGTGACAGGTTTTGTCCAGAGCTGCCCAGCAGGTCTATGGCAAAGCTAGGAATGAAACTCAAAGTTCCCTGCTGTGAGGGCATTTCCAAAAAGTAGGATGGGAGGACCAGACCGGGGTTGTATCTGCCCACGGCTTCCACCTGGGCCTGCCCTCCCAAACCAACACCGCTACAGAAACATTCCAGAAATAGTGAGAGTGGGGAAGGGCACCCTGGGAACTGGAGATGTACGTGATGCCTGCGCTGAAACAAAACAGGCAAGTGAACTCATAAAATGCTCCAGTGATACGCTAATACACTCGGTAAGAGTACTAAGAGAGAGAGAATTTTTGCTGCCTTATATTAAACATGCTTTCAGGTGGTAAATGTTTTTTAATGTGATAAAAATATACTTCAGCCAGGGCTATGTATTTCTGATCACACAGCTATTTTGTCTCCCAAAAAGCTTTTTTTACATAGACCAATGCCACAAGGATTCAAAAATAAGCAAATCTATTGAAAATAAAAAGCCTTAAACGCATACCACTTTTTAGAATTGGAGAGCCCCAAACACCTGCAAACTAACCGAGAGGTCATTTCTCAACTGAGACTATGTATAAATAATTTCAGTTCAAATGGGGATTTTGAGGGGAAAAACTGTAAGTTATAAAAATCAAATATCTGAAACTTCTCTCAAGTACTCCACTTGGTGCTCGCAGCTGGCTGCAGCCCTGACCGCTGTGAAACAGCCCCCGAAAGGCCACCGGGCGTGTTACTTACGTGACACCGACCCGTCCTAGGTAAGCCAGGCTCCAGCACATGTTCCTGGCTAAAAGCTCCCCAAAGGAGAGATAAGGTTCCTCTCTGTAAGCTGCTTCAGCTCATTGACCCAGCAGAAAAACACTGGCTGGTTTTATTTTATATTCTTCCCTTTCCAGGGTGGAACAGCAGAGGTGGAGGCAGTGGGATCACCCAGCAGCAGGGTGGGCTGTTGGACCACCACAGCTGCCGCATCTACCCGCACCTATAGCGAAAGCCTGATACGTACTGAGATTTCCGGATATATTTTCCAGCAAATGGGCAGGGTGCTCTGGTGTCTATGGGTATGTGGGAAATGACTGAAAAAGGGTAAAGAGGTATAAACTGTACTGTCAGTATGCAGATCACTTCTAGCTCTGGGTTATTACCTGCTCTGCTCTTGCCTGTTTTGGGGAGCAACCTGAACCCTTCCTCTTAGGGGCCCGAGCACAACTGCTGCTGCCGTGGGGAGTAAGGCACAGGAAGAGGCATCTCCTTTATCAGCCCTAACTGAGACAGAGATTTTAAGGATCCAACAGTCTCAGTGGTGGTGGAGGGAGTAGGTGTGTACTGTATTCTCAGCTGCTTCTATATCCCCAAGGAGAAGTGGAAACTAGAAGAGGAGGCTTTATTAGCATCATTTTATCACTGCCGCTGAGTGAGAAGGATGTGTTATTTTCCCATCAGATTTCTGTGTCTCCACTGTTTTCCAAAACTTGCTACTCCAGCTGGGATTGCTGCAGCAATGCTATACTTAGTTCGCAATAAGCTGCAAGATTCTGTTTTCTTTTCCTTTCCCCGCTGTTAGGGCAGTAGTTGTGCTCTGTGCAGGCTCCTAAGCAGCCGCGGTCCTGGGGCAAGAGCAGGAGCAGCCGGCAGAGCGGTGCCAGCCAGCGCTGCAGCAAGCCCTGCAGCTCAGGAGCTGCTGCCACGCGTCCCAGCAAGGCTCGCCTCGTGTTGAAGGCCATTTCCAGAAACTCAAAAACCAACTTGGTCTGGAGTAATAGAGCTGGGTTTTAAGTTTCAGGGTACAGGTGTGTGACTCTCATTAAGGTTTCCTAACCCCCCTTCTGAGCTAGAGTGCTCCTGCTTGCATGCAACTACCCAGCATCCAGTTTGTGTAAGTGCGGAGACAGGCTAAAAGCGCAGTGTGGCGTTGCAATGATTTGTGTTACCTGAACTAAGCTACAAATATGAAACAGAAAAGTGTCTTGGAACGGGAGCAAATGTAGTCGGTAAGATTCAGAACATAAGTGGTGTTATTATTTCCCATTTCCTGTAAGCCAATTTACTGTACTTCCAGCCTTCCTTCTCCTCTGTACAAAACAGCAGCCGGAGGAGTCATTAAAACAACGATTGGATCCCAAGATTGCCTATAATTCAGATACTTCAGTGATAGAAAAATGTATAGTTTCAAGAGAAAGCATGTGCGAGTACCAAATCTCACCAAATTGCAGAGATGTTAGTTTGTTCAAACCAACCCCTCTGTGCTTTAGAGGAAACAATTTACTACTTTAGTAAATAAACACAGCTGTTAAGAATTTAAGATTAGACTGTCAGATTCATCGTCCGCTGAGTAAATCATAGCGTACAGGCCTTTGCTATCTGCAGACGTGAAGATGCCGGAATATGCCACAAGTACAAAAAAAGGAGATTAAAAGGCAGATACAACAGATGACACGTTGGGACCACAGCCCTTTCAACTGATGGGTGGATGGAATGCTCTTCCGAAGCAAAGTCTGCTGTTGCAGCAGGCGTGTGTGGATGTACGGCGGGGAGGAAAGAAAGGTTAGGACTTCGTGAAGAGTACCAGGCTGTCAGCTCTGCAGAACGACAAGGAAACCTCCCCAGGCACAGCTGTCGTTGGAGACTGGGGTCAGCTACTGTGCACTTGAAGACCTTCCTCTCGTTTTCTTGCATTAGTTTGTCTTGCAGGAGTGCTGCCTGTTCCCACTGTTCCAGCTCCCTGCGGCACGGTGCGTGGCCATTAGCACTAAATGCAGGATGTAAAGTGGTGCCTGTATGATTAATATCAAAGGCAGTCTCCTAACCAACAACAGGGAAGGGTATATTTGAGCAATGCCACGTTTTGCCCTTCTCATCCATAAATGTCACACCCCAGGAGGGTGGAAGGAGTTTTCCCTCTTAGTATTATAGATGTTTCTAGGGTGGCTGACTGCAGGCTCCATGAAATTAAGTAGCCAAATCTCTGGGAACTTCAGTACAACAAAATTTTCATCCCTGTCTCTGACTTTGGCTTTAAAAATTCATTATAGACGTTTGGTGAGACCTGTGCCTCCTACAGCGGTTGCAATTCTTCATTCAAATCCACTGCTTTCCTGTCATATTTCAGTGGTGTCCTGCTAAACTGTGCTGCACCTTTCCCTGCAGCCAATGCCATTATTAAGTGCATGGTTTAAGTTTTGTTTCATCTACTTTTCATCAGCCCAAAAGACTCTCCACAGGCGCCTGGCTCCTTCCTCCTCGCTCCCTGCCTTCCCGGTCAGAGGCTGTGGCAAAAGCTCTGTTGATTTTTCTGTTTGTTGCCTGTCCCTGCAGCCTTCAACAACAATATTGGTCACTGGCCCGTTTCTCTGATGGGCCCATTTACATTCCTGCATCTTCTGTCAGTTTTGGACAGCTGCTGAGTCAGCGATTCTCTTTTCCAGCTGCCTCAAGAGATGACATTTCCATACAGCAGTTCATCTCTAAGACTGTCTGAATCCTTAATCTCATGCCTAAAAATGCCAACATGCTGCTGCCACGGAGGTGGTTGAAGCCTTAAAATGGGCATCGTTGCAACATCGCCAGAAACTCTCGCAGCACCCTCGTGGCTCCCTGGAAATCCAATGGATGAGGGGTGCTGCTTCGGGAAACAGCAGCGGCTCAGCCCAACCAACAGGTCTTGTATATTCTGCTCCTGGGTGAGCTTTTGCTTTGGTCCGGCTGTTTGCTTTGCCTCAGAGCTGGTGGTGGAGGCTGAGGGAAGAGGGTGGCTTTGCACATGCAGCAAACCCCAACAGCGAGCTGCTGCTGGGGGTCGCTGCCATCTTGTAGGACGTGCTGCAAACACCTGGGTTTGCGTGTTTTAGAGGCAGGAAGCAAGTGCTGAGAGGATTTGCAGGCATCCATCAAATTGGTTGAGTGCTGGGTAACCTCTCCAGCAATACGCCTGTGTTCCCATACGACAGTAAAGCTGGTGACAGGCCTTTGCATCCATCGGAGGTGTGATTTTTCTCCAAGGTACCCATCTCAGCATCCCTATTTCACTGTAAATTATTAATGGAACCAGGCCCTATCTTTTTTAGTCCTCGTGGTACTGATTGAGGTAGACCTCTGTCTGAAATGGGAATTGTGGAGCAAGGCAGCTACTTTAGTGAAAACCAAAGAATTAACATTTTTTTTGCATTGAAACAAGTAGTAGTTTAGAAGTTAAGAGTGATGCATTTTGCTTCATAATCATTCCTTGCCTTTTTTCCTTGAATGAAGATTCGGGGGCGTTGAGGTTTTGGGGTGTGTGAAGTGCTATCTACTTAATAATGCCTAGTTGCTCGTTTTCAAATAATAAATATCCATATAAAAGTGCATAGGATGAACATCCATGATTAATAGTAATTTAAAAAATAAACTCATCAGATGATTTATCTAAGTGATGCTTGTTGGATTTTTTTGAGATACAAGTTGACTATTTGAGAAAATGAAGTTGTTCTATTTCACTAGAAAATGTAATAGTTATTTATTGGGCTTAATTATTCCATATGTTAATGCATTGTTGCTCTTGCAGCTGCTGGCAGAGAAGGGCTCCTTTTGGGCAATGGCATGCATGCTAATGAACCCCAAGGTTTGTTTTTCTGGCTTTTACTCTTGTGCTGCTGCTCTAGCTGTTTGTGGCCCTGGATAACTACAGCAGAGAATCCCATGTTTAGTGGAAACAAAATCTATTGATGACAAACAAGTTCCCTGTTAAGAGTCATAAGGACTGATGTGAATTCTGTGTGTGCTGTGAAGGCAGCCGCGGAGGCTTGTTAGAGAAATCAGACGTGCCTTTGAGAAGCTTGGGAGAAATGATCCAGAGAGTCCATTTAATTTTTTAGTTATTGTCATTCAAAATGCCTGCAGGAGATAAAGCTCTGTTCTTCTTCCACCCGAGAGCCTTATAGCTCCAGGAAACTTGGACACGAGTTATCCTTATGGCATCTCTCGTGAGTCCACGCTGATGTTTATGAAGTGCTTGTATCTCATAACCCGTGTCTTTCTCTTACAAGCTTTGACTGTAACACTTTGTTCAGTTCTCAGTTTCTGTTGCTTTATGGCCCCATCATTGTGTTTAATATCTGCTTAAGAGACTATTTCTGCTTTATTTCCATGCGTTCGTGTTATTTAAAGTAGAGCTGCCAGTACATTTGTTGCCATAAATATCAGCACAGTGTATTTAACAGGTGTCACTTCCCCAGCCTGCGCCGAAGCCTGTGGCTCCATGGTTCTGCACATCCACCAGCAACCCGGCTTTGTGCCACGTCCTTACGTACACACCAGCTCATCTGTTCTGGGTAGGGCGTTTGTGCCGTATTGCTTCATTCCGTGGCTGCTGGCCTTTAAAAGCAAAGTACAAAATAAATTAAAAAAAAGGAAAAGGGGAAAAAAGAGAGAGAGAGAGAAAACAAGCCAGGCTCTGCTCCTGCTTCTTCCCAAGCCCTATTCAGACCTCACGCATCTTACACAACTCTTCAGAGGTATGTAATTATCTGGCAAAGCCATGTACTTTGCTATCCCTTCTCTGTGCTGAGAGAAAACTGCTGAGCCTGTGTTCTTTTTGGAAAGTAATAAAAAAAGACTTTAAAGGAAAAGATGCTGTTCCCATGTCGAGTGTGCTTGTTTGGGCAGTTTGATGTCCTATTTTTATTATAAATATAATTGAATTTCCAATAGTTACACGCAAACAACTGTCGTTTGGGAATAAAAAGTAGTAGATGTATGCTAATCGAAAGCTCTGATAATTACACAATCTTCAAATTAATTAACGAGCCAAAGGCAGCCAAACATTAGCATTTAGAAAGCGCTTTGCTGCATTAACCACTAATGAGTTCATTTAAATCTATCATGCAACCCATTTTGGAAAGCATGAGCCATATTTAATCATATTCAATCAGATTTAATAATGAAATCTTCTACACCAGGCATTGTTGATTGTGAAATTACCATAGAATTTTATTTGTTAAATACAGGGAATAAGATATTGGTATTTATTTTTAGCTGAATTGTACCTTGAGAGAAATGTGGAAATAAAAGATACACATGTCCAGGTAAGTATATTCTTAAAATAAGCGAGAAGTGGCAAAGGTGGGTTTTTTTTTTTCGTTTGTTGTTTTTCTTTTCATTAAATGAAAAGAATTTATGTTACTTTTGAGAAATGAATCGGTAATTTCCCAAATATACTTGGGAATTCCATTATAAAGGAAAATATTTTTGCTTAAACTATTTGCTATTTTCAGCCTAGTCAGTTGTGGTGCTGCTGTTCATTGGCACAGCTCTGCTCTCCGTTTCATTCCTTTAGAGCTGAAATAACACAAAAGAAGTCACAAGAGCTTTTCTGCATTTAAATCAGAGTAACTGAGGTGGAACCTCCGTCCATTGCGTTTTCGCAGACAGTCTAATTTCTGGTCCCATTGAAAGCCCCGTGCGCTTTGTCATTGGACTTAATAGAGCAGATAAATCACGATCAGCTCAGAAAGGAGACTTCTTCCACCAAAGTTAGTGGAGTTACTAAACTCAAGACATTCTTTTGGATAAAATATTTTTCTCTACAGAGTGTTTTGTTGAACATTTCAGCCAGATAGAGCTATTTCAATGGAAAATTTCAACCCAATAGTTTCTTGCATTCGAGGCTACACTGGCACGTGCAGCAGCCAAAGGCTAGGTTGCCCTCCTGGCATGTGGCAAACTGCAGTGAGGACACCAGCAGAAAGCTATCCTGGCATGGGATTCTTCCCATTTTTCATGAAAGGTTCTGACAAGGCTCAGTTTTGTTCCTATGTCTTGAATTTTCATACTGGTTATTTGGTCTCCAGGACAAGCCAGGCCACTGGAGATCAGCACTGGCCCCCCAAGACTGTACTAGTGCAGCACAGTCCTGGTACCGTCCCACTGGTGGTGAAGTTACCAATAAGAGTAACAAGCAAGGCTTATAATGTTAAAAAATATGGGACTCTCCGAGGGGCTTGTTCATATCCCTTTCCTTGGGGACAGGTTTATTAAGAAACAGGAGAACAAGAGGCTGAGATTAGAACTAAATCTGGCAAGAGCTGTCTGCCTAACTCTGCAGGTACGGGAGAGGAAACCTGATGCTTCCCCCAGCTCCTTCTAAGCTTTCCTTTGGGATTGCTGCAAGACGTCTGAAACGGTGTCCCTCTGAGACCTCTGCTGACTGCTGCGTGATGTTTCTTCAGGTGATCTCTAATGCTTGTCTGCCCTCTCTCTTCAGCAAGCTCTGGAAGTGAAGGATCTAGGAGCACATACATAGAAGGTCAGATTTTCTTTTTTTATTGAAAAACCAAAGCTGGAAGATTTTGTTAGAAGTTGAAAGGTTTTCAGTCTTTGGGTCTTGGAGTGGAGGTGGTTTCATTTTCTTTCTAAAAAGCTGGAGAGTTCCAGAAAAAAATGTAATCCTCTCTCCAAATAAAAAAAGGCTCATTTGAAAACACCTTTAGTAACAACTCAATTCTCTTTAATTTGCTTGTAAACATCTTTGTTCAACCTCTTATCTAGTGGTGTTAGTTCCAATTCAGCTTCCCATTTTTGTGACTCTGTCAGGGAGAAACGGATTAATTCATTAACCACCTGTAAACACCAATAAAAGCACTCTTAATAGTGCATTTCACCTGAAAATCTCAAAGAACCTTACCAGCAGTAAAATGCAGGTGAGGGGATAAAATGCCCCAGAACCCTTTTATTGAACATGTCTTGACACACTTCACAATAATTTCTTATCAACACTATTGTGCATTCAGAGGATAAGGGAATCAAAGTGACTCACTTTGGGGACAGCTCATTATGTCTGTCCTACAGCTCAGAAGAAACCCAGGAATCCTAATTTCCAATCTCTTGGTGTAATTACGAAAGCTTCCTTAGCGAAATGTTAGTTGTAGAAGCCGCTCCTTCGCATCCTGATGCATAAATATCCACCAGTTAATAGCAGCATAATGGAATAAATTTGCTAGGTCTCATGAAAATACACTGACTAAAACATTTGATTAGGACTAGTTTAAGACTTCAGAGGATGTATTTAGCTGCTAGTAAAGATAAAAGCAATCATAAAAACTAAGTGACTCTCAGTTTGAAACTGTATTCTTAAGCTTTTAAATGCTTTAAAATGAGATTTCTATATTCCCACCAGCACCTTCCCTCTAATTATCAAGTACTTTTTGGTACAGCACACTTTATAAGCAACAGGGCAAAGTTTCAGGGCGTTATGTTTTTGCAAGTTGAAAGCCGTTAACATTTTAGAACTTCTTCACAATGGGAAAATTGCACTGGTATAAGGAGTGATTTTCTGTGAGTATAGTTACACCTGTGCCAGCCAATCTGTGGATGTTCGTTTTTCATTTAAGAACTGTTTATTTTCCCTTAATGTGAATCAATCGAGAACGCATTCAAGTTGAACTAAATGCAGTCCCTTGAATCCAAAACGCATACATCCCTGTAGCTGTTTGTGCTGCCTAAACTTTATTGTTTCTGAGACTGAAGTAAACCAGATTGAGGCAACCGCCCAATGCAGACAAAGCCTTAATCAGAAACACCACGCTCACCTCTGACTGTCAGAATACTGGCACCTTTCCCAGGCTGATGTTGTAACGTGTTGCTTAAAATGGGCCACAAGCACGGGGTATCCCTGACAGGAAGGGTGTGGGGTCCCGCTCACTCTGGATGTTGAGCTACGCCAGGGCACGTGTGCAACCACCGCGAGAGACGTGGCATACGCAAAGGAAAAGACACCACATATTTAATTATACGGCACTCCAAGGAATGCGCTCGTATTTTCAGGGAGGTTTATTTTAAGTGATGTGTGAGACAGCCTCACAAGATGCTCATATAGCAGGCAGTGTGTGTCAAACTGTGCTCTGGAAATATCCTACTCACTTGAAATCACGTTTAAGAGTATGACTACCAAATTAGATAGCCCATTAAACATGTGTTCCTTTTGCAAGGTTTCTCTCTCAGTTTTTCCTCTGAAGGGATGATGGAAAAATCGTAGGCCTGCTAAGCTGAAGCAGGGAGAGCTAACGTTCCTTTATTTCTAAATCAAGGTAGTTTTCCCCTATTGAGAGATAAACAACAGAACAAGAGGATGTGACCAGTAACACCCGATTATTCATGACTCTGCTTGTGATCTTAATTGCCTTATTAACCTGACTCCATAAAATAAATTAGACATCAAAATGTTGACAGATGTGACTAGAGCAAAAGCTCCACAGGGTTATGCCCTGAAAGATCCCTTTATACGCTATTTACTTTTCCAAGTGTTTTCTAATCTACTGTTAGCTGACAAAGCTGCCGTATTGGGTTTGCGTGGCAAGGTTTTGGTAGCAGAGGGTTGCTAGAGGAGTGGCTTCTGTGAGAAGCCACCAGAAGCTTCCCCTATGTCCGACAGAGCCAATGCCAGCCGGCTCCGAGACGGACCTGCTGCTGGCCAAGGCTGAGCCCATCAGCGACGGTGGTAGCACCTCTGGGATAAGAGTTGCACAGGGTTTTTTTTCCCCTTCTGAACTGCAGCTGAAGAGAGGAGTGAGAAGATGTGAGAGCAACAACTCTGCAGACACCAAGGTCAGTGAAGAAGGAGGGGAGGAGGTGCTCCAGGTGCCGGAGCAGAGATTCTCCTGCAGCCCATGGTGCAGCCCATGGTGAGGCAGGCTGTGCCCCTGCAGCCCATGGAGCTCCTCGGTGGAGCAGATCTCCACCTGCAGCCTGTGGAGGACCCCACGCCGGAGCAGGTGGATGCCCGAAGGAGACTGTGACCCTGTGGGAAGCCTGCGCTGGAGCAGGCTCCTGGCAGGACCTGTGGACCCATGGAGAGAGGAGCCCAGGCTGGAGCAGGTTTGCTGGCAGGACTTGTGACCCCGCGGGGGACCCACGCTGGAGCAGTTAATTGAAGAACTGTAGCCCATGAGGACTCACATTAGAGAAGTTCATGGAGGACTGTCTCCCGTGAGAGGGACTCCACACTGGAGCGAGGGAAGATTGTGAGGAGTCCTCCCCCTGAGGAGGAAGGAGCGGCAGAGATGATGCGTGATGAACTGACGACAACCCCCATATCCCCTTCTCCTGCGCTACTCAGGGGGAAGAGGTAGAGAATTCAAGAGTAAAGCTGAGCCCAGGAAGAAGGGAGGGGTGGGGGGAAGGTGTTTTTAAGATTTAGTTTTTATTTCTCATTACCCTACTCTGATTTGAGTGGTAAGAAATTAAACTAATTTCCCCAAGCCGAGTCTGTTTTGCCTAAGATGGTAATTGATGGGTGATGTCCCTGTCCCTATCTCGACTTGTGAGACTTTCATTGTATCTTCTCTCCCCTGTCCAGCTGAGGAGGGGAAGTGATAGAGCAGCTTTGGTGGGCATCTGGTGTCAAACCACCACAGCTGGTTATCCAATTCTTGCAGGTAACTATCATAAATACTCGCTAAGCTGCTACCTGCATCTACTGTGTGGTTACGCTGTTATTAAACTTTGTATTTGCACGGGGAGAATAAGCAAAACCAATCCTCAAACTGTTCCAGCCTAGCAAAATCCCAGACCTCTGTCCTCACTTCTGCAGGACCAGCCAGGGTGGCGTGGGGCTGCTGGGCATGGGGCTCCCATCTCTGCAGGAGCATGTCGCTGCATGCTGCTGACCTGCACTTAGCACTCAGCAGTCAGGCCTTCTCATTGCCAGCTGCCCCCACAGCTTTGGCCGGCCCTGCGAGAGCTGCAGGAACATGTTTGAATGTTCCACGTTTGTGAAAATATAATTGCGGACTGGCACCGGCAGCTGTGTTGAGCACCAGATGTTATCCATGTTGAGCAGGTTTCTGGCGTGCTGGGTCACTACGGTGCTGGCCACAGAAAGAAAACACTAAAACTCCTGAACATGCATAAGGGCACTGGTGGGGACACTGGGAAAGCTGGAGATTTGCCTCACATCTTGCTATCTGACTGCGGTGAGTAGCATATAAGAAATCTTCACCTGATTCTAACGTTCCCAGATCTACACAATATGTTTCTGCTGTCACCTGAGTGATGTTCTTCAGCTAAGCATCTAATTTGGCCCTCGGTGTGGTTCATTAAGGCAGGATTCGTGGTGCCATCCGAGACACCCTTAACATTCAGGCTGCTCCCATGTCCTGAGCAAGGCTTGTGGATTGAGCTCAGGGTGATCTGTGCTCTGGTTACGTCCACAATGTGCTCAGCCAACCTGGGCAAACTTGGTCATATCTAGCAATATGAGGCCAAAATTCAGTGCAGCCCTACTGCAAGAGTCAAAGCATCAGAGACGTGGTACTGCAGTATTGCTGTCTTGCAGTAAATGAGTGATGACTCTTGTGCCCTGATATACAGTCACATGTGAAATAGAAGAGTTGAAATCTCTTGCTCTGAAGTGAAAAACCCATGTGTCTTCAAACGCCGGAACTTCAGAGGTGTTGGAAATCCGGATCAGGAGTTTAGTAGCTTAAGCCTCATTCCTAATTGAAGTAAGTGAGAGCGCCTATATTCTTTACTAGTGTTGGTGTCATAAATATCTCCATTAAGTAGCAAATAAGCTGCTGGGATTTGGGCTGTGTGCCATTATAAGAGGTAATTATAAAAGAATTGGATTAATTAGTTCCTGAATTATTTATGTAGACATAAATATTGCACATGAGATCAGTATTAAACAGGATACTGGCATGAAGAGAGAAAGGGAATGATACATTGATTTATGCTATTTCTTTAGTTCTTCCTCACTAAAATACTAGAAAAGTTGAATTTTGTTAAAAACTAACTATTCCCACTGTTAATGTGCATACATCACCTTATCAGCTTTTACAGAAATATACTCCCCTGATAAAGCCATTCTGTGTGCTTTTGTAATCTCTCCAAGTCACCACAAATAACAAGCATCGAGAGTTCTCTCTTGCCAATACAATGAAGTCAATCTTCTGTCTGTTGCGGTATAATTTAGAGCTAGGGGAAATGACTGATTTCACAGATATTAACTTTATCAAACATGCAAACAACAGATGTATTATAGGGGAACGAAATTTTGTGCGAGCAGCACAAAGAACTTCAGCAATCAGCAAATTCAATCTACTTTTGACACTACAGCGTTCCCATAGCCTAACGGTGCTTGTCAGCTGTAAAAATAATATAATACAAAGATGTGGCAAAGTGAAAACAAGGCAGGCTATTTAGTATGCAAACAGCCAAGAACCTTAAACAGGAGACATTTATGAAAACAAAAAATATGGTTTGGAATAAAATTGTCATCTCTAAATTTATCTGTTTTCATGTTTCAGGGCACAACTTGATGGGGTCAGGAAGAAATTTCCTGAAATGCAAAATACAGTGTTGAGGTAGGAAAAGACCACACTGCTCCTCACGGGGCAAACTGAGCAATGGGCAAAATGTTCCTGGACCTTTGTGGCCCTTCCTACAACCACCCCAGGGCAACCAGACCGGCTGGCAGGAATATCACCTGGTATAAATATATTAATCGTGTTTAATGGATCTCTCTTTTGCCGTCTTTCTGTCAGATAGGTGGAGAAACCTTCTAGCAGTGCAGTGGCGGGTTCAGACAGGGGAGGTGGTGCATGCAGTGGCTGGCACCCTGAGGAAACCCGCAGCCAGGGGAGATGGAAAGCAAAGCGTCAAAGAAAGGATCTTTGCCTTGTCAAAATGGTCAGCAGTGGCAGGCAGGGGACTCATGTGGTGTGTGCAAGGAGCCAGGCTGCCTGCAGACAGACTGGCAAGCAGTTTTGTGGAAATTAAAATTTTCTCTAGTTTTTCTGACCCTATGTTGCGTTCTAGCTGGTTGCCCTCGCTGCTTTTAGGAGCTGTAACCAGCTCATGTACTTGAAGTTTGGTGCATTTCTGAAATGTGGGACATGAACTGCGGTAGATGGGGAGAGGTTTTATGTGTTCTCTAGAGGAAAAGACTTGGGGGGAATATTTTGGGCCACAACCCACAGCATCAAACCCCAGATTTTTCAGCCCTTTCATGGGAGCTGAAATACTTGAAAATGACACGTGAAAGAAAGCTGGGACCTGGAATAGCACAGTCTGAAGTTTCTTTGGTAGCAGTATGCCTAGAAATAAATGGAAATGCTAACAGACAGCTTCTGGCAGGCCCAGTTTTTCAGCTTGATTTACAAAGCTTTCAATGTGCAATAAATCACCCACTCCTAATTACAAATTAGCACAGTCTGAGTGGTTTGGTACAGCTCTAGAAGTCGCAATTGAAGTGACCGGTCTCAGCCGTATGTGCACTTGGTGATTCCACAGAGATGATAATGACTGTTTTCTGGGCTCTTCTGATGGCTACCATTTTCTTTCAAGCTGTCACCTGGGTGCCAGTTTCTTTAGTTTTAGCTGTTCAGTCCCTGGGACCAGCAGAAGACAAAGCAAAGGCAGCCCCAAGGGTACAGCACGGGTGTTGTACACATCGTAATTGTGGTCAGCTCTGTCACCACAGGCCTTGTCTCCCTTTCAGGAGCTCCAGAAGAGTATGATTTGGACCATGTCCCAATAAAGCAATGGGTATTGCTGGGGCTGAAGTCAGTCTGTCTGTTACATGCAGAGCTGGTCTAAAACACAGGCTGGAGGAGTTACCTTGTAGGAAAGGCAGTACTGGTAGTGTTGAAATCTCAGGTTTCTGGCAATTTGACAATTTTTAGAGGAGGAAGTCAAAACAAATCATTCTGACTTGCTTGTGTAAATTAATTTCATTTTGGCTTATTAAAATGGTCAATCTGTTTACTATTTTGCATAAGACAATATTTTAGGATGTTTTGACATCGAAATGAAATGTTTCAACATTATGGAAAGAGAACAATTTTGTGTCTTTATCTCATGAAAGAGCTTGCTTTTCTCTTAATAGTGATTAAAAATAAATTTTGAGGTGTCGGTACTTCCCCTGAAATTCAGAAATTCAGCTTTCTGGAAAGCTTTCATTTTATATCAGATGAAAACTTTCGTGTACCAGGAAATCCCCCTGTCACTCACCTTTGACGAGATTTCAATCTTTAAGTCACCTTCCCTGGTGGAAAGCAGCTAGAATAAAAGCCAGATTTAGGGCCTGGGAATTCCTGGGTGTAACTGCTGGTGTGGAGTTTGCCGGTGGTACATGTGGAGTGGTATTTGGGCAAATGAGTCCTTTCGTGCGTGTCTCACTTACTTACCCACCTGTTAAATAGGAACAGCACTGGGGTTGGGCTAACACTCTCCAAAAAGCAGTTCTGAGGTAAGACACTGTTCAAGTGTGCAGCTTGACCTTTATGTAGCGTTGAGTCCTGCTGACTTCACGCTCACTTTAGTCCCTGGTGATGCTGAATACCCTGGCCCCACGCTAGTTGCGATCCTGCTTTGGGTTGTGAGCTTGGAGGATTAATGGCACCTCGCTGTGTGGTCTGGGATCACCCTCTTCCCTCCCAACTGGCTACAACAGAAAGGCTTAAATACACAGACAAATACAAATGGGGTCTGCAGACAAATGTAAATGTTTGTACAACGCATCTGCGAAAGCCAGTCGATAGCTTCCCAACCGCAAGCCAGCTTGTGCCAATATGGGGAGCAGGCTGCTCCTGAGCATATCCTGCACCTTCACTCTGCTATCCCGGGCTGGCAGCAAGGTGCTGTGGTGGCGTATTTGTTTCCTGAGATGGGTGAGAAGTGGAAGGGAAAAGTTTGTGACTGGCTTAATACATGTATCAGAGACTCACACAAGCCTCTGCAGCAGTTATCTGTCTTCCCATGTCATGGTTAGGAAACTGAGCCACAGGGCAACTCACCCAAAATCACAAATACTCACTCCAGACTGTGGATCAGCTCATTTATGTGTCCAGGTTGTGGTGCTGGGGACGGACTCTGAGATCAGCCATGGGAGTGTCAGGGAATGGCTGAGTTAAATATGAGCTTCCATTTTTATGTTCCAGCTCTTCTCACCTCGAAAGCCAACAGTGCTGCGTAGTCAAGAGACTTCAGTTGAGGACCTAACATATATTCTCAGGTCCCTTGGCCTATGGAATTGGATGACACCGTTGTACGTGAGTGGCTTAAACCAGCATCTTTCACGCTATCTGTACTGATACGATTTAAACGTTGATACGGGCCAGAGTGTCTCAGATGGCAGGTTGTGATTGCTCAAGCAATGCAAAATGTTTGGTTTCTTTTTTTAACAAAAGTGGAAAAGTGGAGGGGGTGGAGGGGTATCAGATGGCAGCAGTCGTTCAGCAGCTCAGATGGGGAAGTGATATCTGTAATTACTGGCTGCAAATGTTTACACTATGCAGGATATTGCTGACTCCCTTTAATTGCTGGAAGAGCTTAGTTCCTGCAGAGCAGGAATTGAACATAAATGCCTGTAACAGTCATTTCTGCCATCTCTTATTCTGGTGCTTTGTGGATGAGACAAAGTCCGTTGGGAACTAGGAATGGGCACCGCACAGCTCACTTCCACTTATCCCCTTGGCTTGCAGCTGGTTCTCCAGAGGAGGTGTTGATGCCCCAAAGCCCAGACTCATCTCCGTGTCTGGGCTTACCCGCTCGTGGCCGATGGGACTGAAGGAGCTGGTCCCAGCCCACTGCCCTGGCTTGCATGCACAGCCCTGTGTCAGGAGAGCTGCTCAGCCACAGGGCAAAGCGTCTTACAAACACAGCGCAAGCGGTCTCCGCTCTTCCAGGTGTCGAGGTGTCCGTCTTAGGAGCGAAATCCCGCTCGCCGAAGCTGATGGTGAAACTGGCCTCGCTCGTGAGGGCACTTTGGGTGCTGCCAGGACGTCCCCGGCCCACGCAGCTGTGAAAGGCAAGAAGCTCCGTCAGAGAGTTCGATAACTTAATATTATTTATAATAATACAAATTGTTGCAGAGGGCGGTGGGTAGGTGACTGCTGGCCTCCCTGGTGCTGTGGGGAGGCTGCAGACTGCACCACAGCCACGGTGCTGTGGGGACCCCGGCCGTAAAAATGCCGTTACAGGGTCTTTGGCCTTTTTTTGCCGGGTGAAGCTGGCGGCAGAGGAGGGCCCAGGCGGGACGCTGGCGGTCCCCCACCTTCCCAGCGGCGGCGGCGGCCACCACTCTCAGCCGAACTGCCGCCGGCCCGAGCCGCAGCGGGGCGGCGGGCGGCGGGCGCTGCTGAGGGGGCGGCGGGCGCTGCTGAGGGGGCGGCGGGCGCGGCTGAGGGGGCCGCGTACCCGGCGGGCCTCGCGCTGCAGCCGCCGCCCGCCGCCGCCAGGTGGCGCTCGCGCCCCGCCGAGGCGCCGCGGCGCCCGCCCTCCCGCCGCGCCGCTCCGCGCCCCTCTGCGGTAGCGGAGCCCCCGAGACACCCCCAAAAACCGTCCCGCAGGTGCGGAGCGGGGTGCCCGCTGGCCTTCGGGGCGACGTCAAGCACGTCGATGTTTGCCAGGGACCCGGTTGCGCGGGGTTTCGGGCGGGATCGCTTGCCCGCCGCAGCTCCGCGATTGAGACTTCACTCGTGACAGGAGCGGCGGGAGCCGCGCGCGGAGCGTTCGGCCGCGTCCCTGATGGATGCCCGTTGTCACCGCTGAGGTGGTTTGAAGGTGCAGGCGGCATCTGCCGAGCAAGTGGCTCACACTTATTTCTCACTTGTTAATACATTACCGCCGCACGTCGCCGAGAACCGTATTTGTCTTCCTGCCAGTGCTGCTGCTGAATCGCAGGGAAAAATACAAAAAAGCCTGGAAAACCTTTTTATCATATAGTCAAGAAGCTCTTTGGAAATTAGTATTCACGAGGGAGACTTGGTTTGGGGTTTTCTTTCCAAATCCACTGAATATCTGCCTGGCTTGAAAGCCCCAAACGGGGGACACCGAAGCAGTCGCTTGCGTTAAGCTGTATTTAACTTGGGGAGAGGGGGTGCAGGTTCTCTAAGAGCAGGTGGGCTCTTGTAAGACAGTGACTTTACCTCTAAAGCGTTATCCCTACCGAAGCAGCAATGCTTCCTGCTAAATTAGGTTAGTACGTAACTCCTGAGACTCTGCCGTGGTGGGAGCGAGGAGCTGGACTGGTGGTAAAGGTTTCCTCTCTGGGTCTCAGTTTTGGCCCTGGATCTGTGCGTCTCCTCCCCTGTGCTGGGGGGATCCCAGGGGAGCCAGGAGGAATGGTAATGATGCTGAGTAAAACTCACATTTTTTGGTGACAGGCCCAGCTAGGAAACACCTATGGCCAAAAATACAGCATTGCCTTAGTGAGCAAAGATGACGTGCATCACCTCACTGCTAAGTCTCCTGGTGCCCCTAGGGAGTTGCTCTTGGGAAGAAAAGGTGGAAAGGGGAAACTTTTCCTGTTAGGAGAAGGGATGGATCTGCCAAGGTGTGGGATATCTTCATGTTTTCACCAGCGCTTTCACCAGTGCTTTCTGGTGTCAACCATACTTCTGTACTGCTCATCTGCTGGGTGATCTCCTGGAGACAGAGCCAGAACAAGGTATCATATGAGAAACCTGCTAGAGACAGGGCAGTGCCACCCCTGAAAGCCCTCCCTGAGAGAGGCTCCTCATCCAAACTACCAGGGGCCAAGGCGATGCCTCCCTCACAAGCCTGTTGTCCCAGGGTTGTGTGATGGTACCTCAGGCTCCAGCTATAGTTGGACATGGCATGGGCAAGCTGGACATGCTGGCATCTCTGACTCTGCGGTTGTCACTTGTCCGAGTACACCAGGGGCAAAGGAGAGCAAAGCCATATAACACGTAACAGTTCAGTGCAAGAGCCAAGTGTAAATCTCAGGAGCTCAAACTCTCAGTCCCAGTCTGTGACTTTTAGGAAACCTTTCCAAGTGCTGCTTCACAATGAAAGACTCTGCAGTATTTTTAGCTTGACTCGAAGAAGCAGACTTTACCCAGAAATTTTCTAAAAGAGGGGAGAAAAGATCCTTGGCCTGTATGCGTGATATTTCTAGGCTCATCTCTAACACTCCACAGGAAGCAGGGTTAAACAGGTGAAATGGGATGCTGTGCATTAAAATTGCAGCTGAAGCCTCCTATCACTCATTACAGCTGGATTATTCTGCACCACTCCTGACAACTGAGGGCTAAGGACAAAGTGCATGGAAAATTGTAGAACAGCCATCTAAAACACTTATCTGGGCAGCTATGACAAAAAGGAACTACAACCCCAACTCTTCCCCCTTTCTGATGGTTGTGAATGACGGTCATAAGCAGTAGCTGAGGTACAGGGCTGAGGGACCCCAGCATCAAACTCAGCAACCCAGTGCAGGACCTGCCATCCCGGCTGGAGCATGGGGCTGTGCACCCAGCCAACAGCCCTCTGTAGCGTGCCTTCATTTCTGTCTCAGCCTGCTGCCCTATGGAGAAAAGATGAACATTGTTTAGCCCCTAAAAAGAAAAAAAATTCCTAGATCATGTAAAAGTGGGAACCCAGCTCCGTTTTCCAAAAGCCTCAGAGAAAAGACATGCCTCACTGCCTCTAAATTAGATCACAAATTTTCTGGCTGATGGCAGCATCTTAGTGTTCACCCTGAAGGCAAAGATCTGAACAAATTACGTTTTATTATCATAGGTTCATGTACCACATTCCCACTAAAGGCGGAGGAATGTACCTACGTGGAACGCGGTGCCTTTGGGGAACCCGGAGGAATTGCTGTTCTTGGGAAGGCGCAGCGGTGAGCACCGAGGGAACCATTGCTCTCTGTGGGTGGCCGACAGTCTGCAGCACTTAACACGTGTCACCAATTTGGTGAAATATAATACTCTGGGGAAGAAAATGCATGTGATGGATATGTGTGCTGCAATCTGGAATCACTCATGTAGTTTATTGCTGGGCCCTTTATTCAATCAAATTCTTCATAAACATGGGAAACGCTGATGTTGACATATGCTATCTACTGCATCTACGGATGTGCTTCTGCATCTCTTCCCTTGTCAAAAGCGGTGTCATCAGCCCGAGATGAACTCCAGCAATGCTGAGTGATTTTGCTCACGGTGCCTCACTCTCTCCTTGCTGTGTGCACGCAGCTCTCGCTGACGCTCATGCATCAAAAGCAGGATCAGACCCTCAGGAAGCACAAGGTGACACTCGTGACAAAAGAGGAACCAATGCAGATGCGTTTCTACTCCTGGCTCCAAACTCTTCCATTATTCTACTAATTGATTCTTTACTACCGATGTTTTCCATGACAAGGATGTTTTCTGAGCAGGAGGCAGTGACACCCGTGCCCTTGGCCGTTCTCAGCTCAATAAGCTGCTCGAGCTCTGCACAGGTATCAGAGTGGGCCTGGGACTCCCACAGATCCAGACCATAGGGCACATTGCCTTCAGCTCCCGATGCTGCAGATCTCTGCAGAATTCAGGTATGTTTAATTTTATAGGCATTTGATGCTCCTGACAGGAGAATGCTAAAAATTAAGGAGATGAATACACCCAAACTGGGCAAAAAATGTATTTGTTGTTCTGAATGACAGCCTTCACTGGAGGATATCAAATGTAATTAGATTTACCACACTGCTGGAAAATAACTCATGCCTGGTCCAACACCCCCTCCTGTGAGGCATAATCCTCAAAATGCTCTTTCTGTAGAGCTCTTCCCCTCTCTGTTGCTCATCCCATGTGGCACACGAGACCTTGTCTTTACTAGCAAAAACATGTTCTTGAGCTGATGTGATAGGAGACCCTTAATGAGGGATGAGGCAGTGCAGCGTTTTCAGAAGAACCTGTAGATAGCTGTGAATGCTCAGTTCCCTCCCAGGCTTGGGTTTGGCCACAAGAATACAATAAAAACCTTAGTCTAGACTTAAGGCTTTTGCCTGTTTAGTTGACCTGATTCAAGAACAAATTTTTCCCCTATTGAAGATGTACCCCAAAACTTCCCTCCCTTTGCCTCTTTTCATCCCTCCTCCAGGTAGCTTTGACCAGGATGGCTTCTCTACAAGTCTGTGTCCCTGAGGTCCTCACCAGCTCCCTGGAGCAGCTCTGCTCTCACAGATCCGTGTAGGACTGCTGCTGGTGTGCCGGTGCACCCAAGTCCTGTCCTGGACCTGCTGGGATACCATCCCTGTTCAAGAGGCATTTTCAGATATAGGAAAGTACTTGTGGCTGCGGCGTATTATGTAGGCTGGCAGAGGAATGGTTCAATTCTATCCTTAAAATAGGGAGGGTACACAGTAACTTTGCTCCTCTGCCCTGCCCTGCCCTTGTGCAGATGTGTACGTGTGTGTGTGCGTGCAGGAAAGGGATGTCTTGTTTTTTTACAGGGAGTCAGACCATTTTTGCAGTGCTTTGAAAGAGGCAAAAATAATACCTTCTCAAACATCTCTGAGAGATCCCAAATAGTACTGCTCTCTGAGTTTTTCTGTTTGTTTTATGTGAATGGGCTAGGGATTTCCACAACCAAACTTCAAAGGTTAAAACTAGTGAAGTCAGTAGGAAAATATGTGAATTTAACCTTTGGCTGCAGCTATGTAAACCACTTAATTTCATAAAGTTTGCTCTGGAATGACAAAAGGTTTGTATTTTCTGATTGTCAGAAGGACATAAACTTTGAGTGTGAGAAGGAAGAGAAAAACAGAGCTCAGGAAAATGCTCTTTAGAGTTTGCTTGTGAGTGCACTTACTTGGTGTGAATTTTTTTCATGGCAACGTATATACAAATAACTGGACCTTCTCCAGGACTCCCCTGTTGCGTAGGATCCTACTCTCCCTTATTTGTGCCTTGATGAGAGACAAGGTGTAAGGGCTGGTGGTGCTGGGACAAGGACCCCACCAGTAACCGTTGTGCCCTCAGGGCTGGCTCGGAGAGGAAAACCATCTTTTGGCTTCCCCAAGGGCAGTTGAGCTTCCATGTGTCCCTCCCAGAACCTCTTCAGGACAGCTCTGGAGAGGAGCGTCCTGGAAATATTTTCTTTCCTATCCTCAAGATTTCCTTTCCATGAGAGAGGCCTCCAAAGATCAGAGCAAGATACTTCCAGTTAGGGAGGTATCGCACTCGGAGTGCAATGTACAGGCTCTGTGGTTGCAGTCCGGCAGGTTGTCCACATGCAGCGCGGCCCTGGGAACAAGGGACGTGGACCCACAGCAACACTCTCTTGAGAAGCTGGACAAAATATTCCTGCAGCAACACTGAAATGCATTTTGCTGGCAATTGTTCGCGCACCCAGCCCTTGCGTGGGCAGAGCTTGGGTAGCACCTAGCTGAGAGGAGCGTGCCGAGGGATCTTCCCAGCGTTGTGGGTTTGCTCCTGTGTATGTCAGTGGCAGTGACAGTTTGTCTGGCAGGAGTCCCCACTCCTCAGTGAGCACGGTCTTGGGTGGGCTGATGCAAGGCAATGCTGCCCAAACTCTGATCTGCCTAGTGGGGAGCCAGCTCGGACCTGGACACAATGCTGGGCTTAAGCAAACGCTCTGTGGCCATGGCTGGAGAGCTAACCTGAGTCCAGCCACCTCTGAGTGTAAGCACAGTGTGTTTAATAGAAAAGCTCTGTAATCACACATCGTCTGGTTTTTTTGCTGTGCCTTATTTTCCCAGGAATAAAGAGAGAATAAAATATCTTTTCTCCATCTTCCCATTATGTTGCATTATTGCTGCTGTGCCCCTATGGGACAGAGACTCAGCTGTTGCAGTGTGCGGGTACAGTGGAAGAGGGGACCTGACTTCAGCCATAGGTAACTCGGGTTGCTTTAGAGCAAATAGGCAGTAACACGGTTGTTGTTGCCTGTATCGCAACCGTAATAAACTAAACAGGTGCCATCGAAGTGGTTCTGCTGCAGTCATATCACCTGGTCTAGCAACTAAAAATATCCCAACAATAAAAACTAGTCTGGTTGCTGTAATCACATTATTTTAGGCAAATCTCAGCTTTCATTATAAAAAAGAAAAGAAAAGGTTAGGCTCTCATCTTCCTGAGCCAGAGAAAAGTTTAAAACGTTAAGCAAATATGACCCTGCATTTCAAAGATCAAAAGTTAGTTCCTACCCAGAAAAGAAAACGCCGTCCACAAATGATTGTTAAATGCTGTTATTATTTATTGATTTTTTAAAAAAAAAATACTTTGTGATTTTAAGGACAGTGCTGTGATGCTGGGGCAACTGCAGTCAAGATTTTGATCATTGAAAATTGGCAATGCTTTGTAAGCAGTTACACAGTCAATGAAGGTACTTCACAGCAGTTGGGAAGATCAAGATAGATCTTGGATTAACCTTGCTAATTAGTGCTAAATACAGAAAGCATGTGCACTGACTGCCTTGCTGAGTTTCCTTATTGACATCAGGAGAAATTGCACTGGTATTCTTACTTTTTTTCTGTTCTGCTTGCTACCTCTGTGCTACTGAATTATCCGAAATATCCATTGAGTTTGCACTGATTATACAGTTTCTTATGGTGTATATTTGTTCTGAAATTTATTGTATTTCCTTATGCTTGCTGTCTGAACTCATATTTATAGAAAAGAAAGGTCCTTTCATGCCTCTACCAAGTTTAATTTTGTAAAAAGGCTCTTCTGGGGACGTGAGCAAGGCCATGAGGATGTAGGTGTGTCTGAGACTGTACTTCAGCGTTAGAGTTTATACATTTAATGCCCTATCTGGAGATTACTTAATCATGTAAATGCAATTATTATATTCATCGGCTAGCAAATGGGTGAAACATGACATGAGCCATCTTGCTGCGTCGTCTGCTGCCCCGTGGAAATGAGCAGCAGGGACAGAAAACGCGTATCGTTTTGGCGGGCGGGATGTTTGGGTAGGACTGCGTGCAGGGGCAGAGCCCTTCAGCGGGCAGGTGGCTGGCAGCAGGACCAGACCTGGCTCCCGTTCAGTCCTGGCACGGCCACTTGGCTGAGCTCTGGGTAATTAGGATGTGGCCACATTTGGGGAAGTCAGGGATGAAATTCTGCCATCAAACTGTTGACACGTAACAGAGGTGACTGCAGGCAGGAGCATTGTGGTCAACAGAGGGACATGGGCATCTATAGAGGGGATTTGGTTTGTCAAACAGCCCCTATTTAAGGGCCTCAATCAGATGCTTGAAACTAGGTAGGGCAGACCCAGACTGAAGTGTCAAAAATACCTTCAAAAGCACTGCAATTTTTTGTCTACACCATAATTTCCCTGTGTAGTGGAGGCAATGAACAGGTACCTGCCTGGCTGGAGAGCGAGGAAGCTAAATCCATTCATATTTAAAAGTCTCTTTCTCATTGCATATTTGGGTACCTAACGTCTTCCAGCATCTCTCTGCTTCTGAATTCCCTCATCCATAATTCAGCCATGTTTTGAGACTGGGGCGCACCGTGATCTTGTACAACTTCTGCACGTCATGGTTGGTGACAGGGCTGCGAGCAGGTGTTGTTTGTTCCATGGTACTTAGAAAAATGAACCCACACCCCAACCATGAGATGAATTGGTTGTAACAATAATTCCACTGATGTTAACGACAGGCTCAGCTTCTGCTGGCGTTTGCACTGGTGTAACTAATAGCAGAGCTTGCTCTTCACTCCTTTCTTGGCTGTAACCATTCAGCTCTGGTGCTGTAGGGAAGGGAATCTATTCAGGATGGCTGGCTCATAGAAGGACAGTAATGATAGCTGTAATATTTTACACGTCTTCTGTTAACAGTGCTTGTTGGCAGGAGGGAAGAGGGAGGATATGATTTCTTTAAGCAATACCTTTTTAAGTGGGGAAGTATAACTAAAAAAGTGAGTGAGGTTTACTAGGAGCAAGTTAGAGTTTATTATTAATGTTGATTAGTTTTGTTCTTTCAGATTTTAGAGTGTGTGGCTGAGTGATAAGGGATGTGCGTGAATGTTTATTTGATTAGAGCCAGCAACTAAGTCCAGAGGGTTGTTGCTTTTGCTTCGTGTTTTTTAATAACCAAATAATTTCTTTGGTATCGTTTCACAGACAGCCAATATGAGTCGCATCATTTAAGGCAGTCATCTACCTCCTGGGGTTGTTTCCAATGATGTGATCATTTTTTCCTGGCTTATTTGCTCATTTTTCTTCATGATGAGAAGTGGACTGTTGCCCTCTGATTGGAAAGAAGCTCTGAAATAGCTGGCTCTAGCTCGCTACTAGATATGTAGTAATTAAAAGATGGCCAGCCCAATTAGGTAATAGTATGTAAATGTTCAACTCTGATTTCTACTTGAAGTGTATCAGATAGATTTGTGGGTGAATTGAATGCCGAGGGGCTCAAAATTATTTTCCTCCTGAGGTAATCCCAGTCTGTAAACACTTAGTCTCTGGCTATGCAAAGAGAGCTGCCCAAAAAAAGCAACTTCAAGGCAAAAGCCTGAAAAGATCTGACTCACAGCAATTGCATGCAATAACCTGTGGTCCTGGAGGGAAGTTTCTGTGTCCGTGAACTTCAAGATGTACTCTGATTCAAGGGAGTTTGTCCTGTAGTTGTCACCCTCCTGTCTTTTCCAAAACACATATTTCTTAAAATGGCTAGTATATAACTTCACTGCCATATGTATATAAGTAATCTCATTTTCTTCAACAGAGCTCTGTAGCTAGATGAAATTACTTGTGTGTGTATGTATTTGGAGGATTTGGGCCAGAGCATTGACTAAAGCTATGTTCTCAAAATAGTACGTTTCACAAGAAAGTCTGCTTACTCTACTAGAAATGTGGTTGATGGCATCCAGCTCTGCGTTATGCTCTGCATTGAAATGTGGTCTTCGAAGCTTCAGAGAGTGGTGCATTTCCAATTACCTGGGATGCTTGCAGAGGTTATCCTGTCAGCTAGAGGCAGAAAAGGCACTTTTCACTTGCAGAGAGATGCAGGAAGATCCAAGTAAATTAGGAAAAGAGCACGTATACTTGGCCTTTGGAGATAGCAAAGACATGTTAGGTCCTGCTCTGTTTTGATCATGTGAGTCGCTTTGTTCCTTTTGCTGGGAGGTCCCTGCAATTGTACCGCTTCATCTTCATTCAAAATAACCCGGGATAGAAAAGCTAAGTAAACCTGAATTGGGGTTCCCCAGCATCCAAGGTCAACTCTCATCACATGTGTCACTCCATATAGGTGTTCCAGAAGTATAAAGAAATCATTCTCTTATGGAAAGTAAGCCTGATTATTTGAAACATTTTGGGTAAGAATAAGAAGTTGTTTTTCAGTGTCAGTGTTTTATTTTGGGGCATATTCCACTGCTTCTGACGTCTTCACTCTCAAGTCAGAAGCACTAGACCCTTCAGCTGCTTTCAGCTGAACACTTCTACATGTTCCTTTTCACTCCATCTTAAAAAAAAAAAAAAAAAATCCTATCAATTCTGTGTCTTCCCATAGTTGTCTTTAGCCGCTCTGGAGAGAAGAACCATTACCATAATTTTCACAGAATCACAGAATCACAGCATGGTAGGGGTTGGAAGGGACCTCTGGAGATCATCTAGTTCAACCCCCCTGCCAGAGCAGGGTCACCCAGCGCAGGCTGCACAGGGCCGCGTCCAGGCAGGGTTTGAATCTCTTCAGAGAAGGAGACTCCACACCCTCCCTGGGCAGCCTGTGCCAGGGCTCTTTCACCCTCACAGTGAAGAAGTTTTTCCAGATGTTCAGGTGTAACTTTCTATGTTCCAGTTTGTGCCAGTTGCCCCTTGTCCTGTCGCTGGGCACCACTGAAAAGAGTCTGGCCCCATCCTCTTGACGCCCGCCCTTGAGATATTTATAAGCGTTGATGAGGTCAACATTTGGAACTGGAACGTCAGTTCCAGTTTGGCTGTAAGAAAATAGCATCAGTGCTGAGTCAGGCATGGCTGTGCAGGAACCGAATAGTGCCTCAACGAGGCTGGTGGTGCTGAGCGTCTGCTGAAGGCGATGGCAAAACCCACCCAGGATGTCAGCAGAGATGAGATTTCTTTTATCTAGTTGAGGGATCTGAGAGGGAGGCACGACTCAGGCATGCCATTGGTTTTGACGTGCCTGCATCTAGTGACCACAATAGTGCCATGCCAAGATGTGTTGATTTGGAAGTTGGTCCTGTCCCTAGGATGTCCCAGCCTTCTGCAAGCTCTTGTTTAAGTGAAGATGGATGTATTTTGTCCAGGGTCACCTCTGCCCATGGGATTCCTGCATGTGATTCTTATTTAAAGGACAAATTTCCACCGTTTTTATGTGGGAGCAACAGGCACTGCACAGATCTCTCCTGGTCTTTAGCTAACCCCTCTGGACTAGCTGTAACACTTAGATAATTTAACGTACAAAGCTTCAGGTTGTCGTCATTATGTTCGTTCATGTAAAGTACTTTATACTTTAGGAACAATTTGGCTGAGGCAACAGGGATACTTCTGTGTAAATATGTCATGAGATCAAGCCTTTTAATGTTCATAAAAAGACAGGATGTCAATTTAAAGTCTCATCTGTCCAATCTATCTGAGGTCTGCTGATTTATGAAGTACTGTAAATTGCAATCATGTAAGCCTGTAACACTTTGGCAGCTATTTAAATAGCAAAACTTTCTTCCAAAAGCATGATATATGGAAGACATAAAAGTTTTAAAGGAAGAGTCTGCCTTAATAGGGAAAGAGTATTAGCATTCATTTACTGACAAGAAAGAGCTGAATTTCCTTACAAGAAATGCTCCTTCCATAGCCACCCCATGCTTAGTGTTAATCAAATCATAGCTTTTCTACTGCCGAGATCCCGGGTAAGATTCGCTTGCGGGAGAGTTGGAAAAGGTTAATATTCTCTGAATACTTGGGTGACGGAGCCGAGCAGTCAGGGCAAGCACTGAATTTCTGGTCCCCAGAAAAATCAAAGGCCAGACACTCATTTGCTGGTGAAACCAAATGAGTACTCGCAACCAGGAAGGAAATAGAAGAATGGCATAATAAATCAAGCTGAAGTGTCAGTTTGCAGTGGGAGAGTCCAAGGGCCAAATGTCAGCCTAAGTACACTGCTGTTCACCAAGGATATTCTATTAAACCCTGTCTACCTCCAGACGTTGTTTCATGTGGTTCCCGCGGGAGGGGGATGCCAGCAGGCAGAAGTGCAAGTGCCTGCCAATTTTAGGTGCATTAGATTGGCACTTCTGAGATGATAAAAGACACACGAGTCTCATGAGATGGGAATAGGGGATTCGAGCAGTCTGGCTAACTCAGTTGCGTTGGCGCAGAAACCTTTGTTTGTAAGTAAGCTGAAGTCTTCAGCATTTAAAATAGTTCTTATCTTGAAGGCCACAATGAGAAGGAAATGACTGTTTATAGAGAACCATGCTCCAGGAAGCAATGAGGAGTTGCAGAGCACAGGACAGGAGTATGCACTGATGTGATTTTAGTGTCAGAAGCTAATTGCATCTCAGAATGAGAAAGATAGTATCATGATTCCCTATGTAACAAATATCATAGATAGTAAAGATATTTACAGAGAGAAAACCATAACTAAAAGGTAATTCTTGCTCTTTACCATTTCAATGTAATTGGCCCCCCATCTAGAGACTGTTGAAAATGAAATTATTGTGTTCAACTGGGATCCTTTTTAGTTCACTAGACCCACCTACAATTTTGAGTGTCTTGGGATGATAAATATCCTGTGTAGAAGGGTATTATTCTTGTTATTTTATGCATGTGCTACACGTGCTCATCATCCTAAATGACTGGCCCAAAACTGCACAAGATATCTGCAACAGAGAGAGGTTTGGAAACACATCTCTCAATATAGAAAACAATGTGCTGGTTGGATGGGGATCACTCAGGTCTAAATGAGGCCAGTTTGGTAATGAGGGTAACAAAGTCTTGATTGTGGTACCGCGAGGGGAGCGCTGGGGTTTGGCACTTGTAAACTCCCTGGTAGGAAGGAGCATGTTGTGGCACCTTTTCTCCTAAGGAAGTTCATGGGGCTTCTTGCTTTTACCACTGACAACAGGTTGGAAGGAAGAAATGAAAATCCTGCTATTAAATGTAAGCCTGGCACTGAACACTTGACTGAGCTGTGTCATCCAACGATAAATGAGGCTGCTGGAGCCTCTAAAATAATTGCTCACTAACAATGCTAAGTGCAGTGTACATCTTATCAAACAAAAGCCTGTTTCTTTTGCACACATAAGACTCACATTTAATTTCCTTTAAGCCCACGTCCCTATTATAGCATTATCTTTCACGTGTAACAAGATAACTACTATGCTGATAGTAAGACTCAGAAAGGCCACTGAGACGCCTCTGGGAATTGTGCTGTGGAGGAGAAGGAGACATCTAAAGCAGGGAGGGTCCACTCTTACAAGCTCAGCATTTTGCATAGAAAGGTATCGTTAAATTCATTAAGCCTCCCTCATCCTGCTTTCTTGTGCTGAAGGAGGAAAGGGCTGTCATAGCTGCAAGTGTGCTTTATTTAGCGCTGGCTAAGTCAGGCTCTTTGTAAGAAACCAAACTGGATGGAAGACCTGTCTGATCAGTCATTCCTGGGACCAGTAAAACGATGCTTGTTTAACCTGCAGGCTGGCTCGTGGGGTGCAGGTATACATTGTCCTGCATGCCACGTGCACTGGTTGCACCTCATTTAATTCTGATTTCAGTGTTAAAGATTCTGAAAAGGAGATGCAAAATGTTTGACTGAACATATGGTGCTCTCTTCAGAGGCTGATTATCTCCCCATCTCCAGGCCAGATTCTCAGTGAATATTAATTTCTATACCCACCTAAACTTAGGGATATAAGAATTTGACTCATAAACTTGAATTATTGGATTAAAAGAGTTGAAGACTGAAGATTAAATGGATTTTTACTCTAGTAGTATGGTGCAGAGTCTAGTAAACATTACCATGCAACCTGTGGCCAATCTGTATCTCAGTCATGTCAGGACAAGCATGCTCCTGTGCCTTAGACAGGGTCTGGAGAAGAGCCCATCTCCCATATAAGCATCACACTCAGGGCCAGCTCTCACAAGTGGCCTAGATACATGCGATGCTATAGTGAAGAAAGCTCCTTTGAAATCTGGCCCAGAGAAGACATTGGTGGGTTTATCTTACTCCAAAGCTCTGTTTTTACCAACTAAGATTCTTGAGACTTGTGTGCTATAAAAGGTGAGAAATTGCCAAAAGAATGCCTGGTATTGTATTTGATACTTTTTTTGCAACTTCTCTGAAGTATTTTTACAATTTCTTCTCAGCTTTGTGTCTTGCTGTATCCTGTTTGCACAGACAGACGCACCCTTCCACCAGACTGGAGACAGTGATATTAAAGCTGGCAGTATCCTCTGTATGATAATGTCTGACCACATCTTTCAGAGACTGCTGAAGAAATATTTTCCGTGGCTATTTTCTTTTAGGTTTATATTGGAGACTGCACCTCATAATATCAGCTTGAATCCTGAGCACTGCCACAGAGCCAATCCTGAAGGAACAGATGGATCGCTTTAATAAAATAATGACATTTGCCTTAAACCTGTTAGGAAGAAGAATATTGTTTTGGGGCAATGATTTTCTTTTAAAGCTTTAGGACAACTTTCAGCATTGCTTACAGTCCTGTGTTTCCTCCCACAGGATTTCTCTTTTAGGCTCTTTCAAATATGTCTGAAGGCCTTCCCATCAATGTGAATGGGCTAAATATGGAATCATTTCCAATGCACTATCTTCTGAAACATTGCATTTTCTGCCTTTTGAGCTGGTCTTCAGTTGGCAACAGAAAGCAGCACAATAGTGTATTAACTTTATTGTCATGAGAAGTCACTTCTCTTAAAAGCTTTTTCTCACAGCTAAATTCCCAAGCCGGAGACTTGGATTAAAAAAAAAAAAGAGAGATTTCTTCATTTGAAGCCAAATACACAGTCATTGTTTTCATATACCTTTTAGTTACTGACTTGGTGTTCATGCACAAGAATGTATAGATTAGACCATAAAGGAAAATAGGAGTGCTCATGCTTGGTTAGAATTACTGCTTTGCACAGCAAATCATAAATATCATGTAATTTTGCCACCATTGGTCGTATTGTTTGCTCCCTGACATTTTGAGTTTTGCTGTGGCAGCAGCTGAAGTTTTGTGCTCCAAATCCTCGAGCCTCTAACAGTAAATCAAGAAGAACCTCTGGTAGCTGAGGCAGCAAAGGTTCATGATGCACAGCTGAGCCTGGTGGCTCGATTTCACAGAAATAGGTGTCTGAAAAATAAATTCCTTAACACTAGGCAGTGTCAAGCTATGACACAGACAAAGAGCTGTTTCATGCAACTGCATTTAGGTATACTGTTGGTTTCAATAAGTATGCACTGAAGTTTTAAGTTTTCTGTAACTGTGAGCAATCGGTGGGAATGCCAGCACGGGGAAGGGGTCTCAGCTGGCGGAGCAGAATTCAAGTGTGTGCTAGTGCTGGAGCACTCGCTCGCATTGAAAACAGTATGTTCTGTATTTGAGTTAGGTGTGGTGGAACTGCAGCTGTGAAAACGTGTGTAGATATTTTTCACTCCTCGGTAGAGCCAAAAAAGGCTTAAACTGGGACCTGGATATTGCAAGTTTGCACTCAAGCTCCTGAAAATTAGCAACCATGTAACCATAGATGTCTCTGAACTCGGAAAGGGTTCGACATCTCATCTTAATCACTTGCATGCAAATTTTGGATCCACATGCTCTATTTTGCTCTGCTTCAAAGCTTAGGCTGGTTTGGACACATTCTAAAAATGCCTTTTTCAGGCATAGCAGATCTCCCTTGGCACAAACCACAACCAGGACGGCATTGCTGTGGCACTACCTGTAGAGAGCAAAACCTAAAATACTTCAAAGAAAAAGACTAAAAATTTCTTCAGAGGAGAAAAGTGGTATCATCACCTGCTGTACAGGAGAGACTGTGTTCATAGGGAAGGGGAACCTGGTGTCTTCAGCAAGGATGGGGTTGTAAGTGATGCTCATCCCTTTTAGCTCATGTTTACACTACAGGATAGGACATATCGCCATGATAAATCTATGCCATTGACTTTGCTTGCAGGAGTTGTTCCATGTTCATATAAAAGGGAGGATTAATACGCTGCTCTACTGCTTTAGTGATTTATACTAGACTTGGAATAATAAGACTTGGAATAAGGTTTTAGGCAGATCTTAGTTGCTTTCAACACCAGCCAGAACCGAGTAATTCCTTTGCCCCATGTGTGCTTCACACATCAGTAGCTCAGCTCACATGCTGAGTTTATGCTGCTTCTAGTGGGTTTGTTTGTATCTGGAATCTCAGTATCATCTGATTCTCTGAATTCTTGAAAATTCTTTTGTTGTTTTCCAATAATCCTTTGCTTGCTTTAGTTTTCAGCCAACCCATTCATTTTCCATTAATTTGGAGTAAACAACAAACATGTCTCCTAGAAGAAAAGTCATCCTTGGGCTGTAGCAACCACCTGAGAGGGGGCTGAGGATCACTGCAAATGAGGGGTTTGGGGACCACCGCAACAAGATACATGGAGATGCAATTGGTACTTGAACAAAGTGAGAGAGAGAAATGGTTTGCTCCCAGATCAGTGCTGTTTTATGCTCTACTTATGTTTAAAAAAAAAAAAAAAGCTCGAGGATTTTGTCTTTCTTTAGGATTTTTATAGTCTTTCAGATGATGCTAGCACAAAGCAGGGGAAGGTGACGTGCCCTCTCACTGATACAGTGAGGGACCATCATCTGCAAAAACCGTATAGGGACGTAAAATTAATGTGGTGCCCAGTGTTCAGAGGAGATGGTGCTTGGTTGATAGGCCTGATATTAAGTCATTCTCACCTGCTGTACATAGTGTCTCTAGATAATATCCGAAGGCCTTAGGCATAACTGTTATCTGTATTTCATAATATCTGGAGACAGCAACAAAAAGACAACTCACTGTGTTATGGCCTCAGCTAGGAGCTTCTGAAAAAAATTACCTTTTATTAGTCTTACCCAATTAGCATAAGAGGAGATCTGATTATCGTAAAAGGAGAAAGGAGTGGATAGCAGAGTGTGACCTGCCCAAAGTGACAGCCTGCGAGTGAGAGAAGGGGGTGCAGCCTTGAGCTGGACCCCCTGCGTTTCTTCATCGCCCGCAGCGCACAGCTTGGAGGATGCAAGCGATGTTCTGCTTTCCTCTTCTCATTGCATGCATGTGTGTTCAGACAGCAAACCTGCTGGATTATAGGTTTGTGGCAAATGAATCCGGAGAACAGGTTGATTAGTTTGTGACCTGTGTCCTAAGGCAGATCAGCTCCATCAGTGCTACTCTTTACAGAGTTTGTCTAACAGCCCTAAAGACATCCAGTGATGAAGACTGCAATTCCCCTGGCAGTCTATTTCAGTATTTTATTTTTCCCATTGGAGAGCTTTTTAACATTCAACATGAATCTGCTTTGCTGCGATTTAAATCTGTTACCTCTGGATCTATCCACAGCAGCGCAGGCTCTTCTTCAAATGAGAAACCCTGTGTAGTTCAGTCTTTGTGGAGTGCTTTTGCTGGACTTTTTGTCATTCTGGCCTTCCTCTGACTTTCATCGATTGATACCCATATGGCACAAATGTGGACATAGTGCTCTGCCTGAGATCTTATTAATGCTGAGCAAGGTACTGAGAGGAAGGATTATGGGGTACGATTTGCAGACTGTCATCCCTTTAAACTCTTCCAACAGGGTACTTGCCTTTTCCATGGCCCATCTTCAGCTGGTAATCCACAGCCCTCAAATTCATTTAATTTTATTTCTTTAAAGGATTTCCAAATGAATTCAGCAGTTGATTATTCCTACCTAAGGTAAGGAACAGTGTACATCTCTTGGTTGAATGCCAGAGATCATTTTTCCTATTTCTTAAAATCATTTTGAATTCTGGATGTGTGATTCAGTATGACCACAGTCCTTCCAGCTTCCTCTCACCTGAAAATTTAATAGCATGCTCCTCATTCCATCACCTTGATAATTAATGAAAATATTGAACAATATGCAGCCTGGGAGAGGCCCTGCAGCACCCATCAGTATATCCTTACGTATTGAGATCATACTATGGGTGATCACTCTTTTGATACAGCCACCCTGTCACCATCTGCTTACCTATCACACAGAAAAAGTTTTAACATGATTTTTTCCCTTTTTTTTTTTCTGACTGGGAAGTAAAAGAGCGTTGAAGACCTTACTTTGAGATCGATGGTATCTACTGTTTCTCACCTCCAGAAGGTTTGTTACCTGCTGTAGAAAGAAAATATATTTCTTTGGCATGCTTTCCTCTTAACAAACCTACTGCTGACTGCATCTCATCTCCTTGTTATCTTCCCGATTCTGACAAATGGTTTGATTTATTTCTACAGGAACTGGAGTTAATCTGATAGATTTATAAATCTCCCAGATGCTTCTTTTTTCTCTCTTTAAAGAACTGCACTATGCTGATCTTTTTTCAGTCTTCCAGTAGCTTACCCCTCCTCTATAGGATTGCAAAGATGAATGCTAATAGTTCTTCGATTGCTTCAGCCAGCTCTTTTGGCACACTTGGTAATGTTCATCAGGCCCTGTCTGTCTGAAAGTTTGCTCGTTTCTCAGGAGCACTAATTGTGCTGACCATTTACTTGCAAGGTGACATTTTAAGTAAAGTTTGATTCAGAAAAGCCACCAAAATTGCAGGACTCCCCTCTGTAGATAGCTCACCTCTGTTTACCATTGACAAATTCTTTTTTTTGGTCTTCCTTCTCTTCCTAATGTTTCTTTAGAATGATTTCTTCTTGTTCCTCACATCTTTTACTTGTTTGATCTTACTATGTGCCTTGATCTCTCTGATTTTGTCCATACACTCTCTTTTAGTGTCTACTATAAGAATTTCATCTTGTTCTTGCTCTTTGTAACTTCTCTATAATATTAACTACTTAAAATAATTTATCTGAGGAAAAAAAGAAAACACCCTCTCTCTAAACACTTCTCTTTTTTCCAAGCCTTTCTTAAACTGTCCTGGCTTGTCCTCCTCCCATACTTATTTACATGAAGCTGCTATTTTTTCAGCCACACCGTAGACATTTCCTGACCATTGTCCATTCCTGATCTATCTTCTTCATTCTCCCCCTCCCCTCCACCCAAGAATCAAGAGCTGCTAGTCGTAGGCAACCACTTTGTGATGGCTGCCAAACTGGGTGACTTTGGTGCTCGACAAATTACAAAAGTTAGTGCTCAAACTTTTCTAAAAATGTCTCCTTGCTTTCAATTTGGCAGAATCTGATCCCTAAACTGGAACTGAATTTATGAGTATTTCTGTGCCCCTAAAGCCACACTCTCTAATGGTTTTACTGCTTTCTGAAAAAATTTCACCCAGATCTAATTGCGTTATTGGAAACGGTTGAAGCACTATAATATATGGGGGAAAGTTTCTGTGGTCTTTGAGAAATCCTTTACTCAAAACCAGCCAAAAAGGCCATCTAATGCTTTCAGGAATGAAACTCTGAAGAGATTTTTCTAGTTAAAGAGAGTGGGGAAGAGTCATGAGAATACTTAACTCCAGGGTGCATTCAGGAGAGAGATGTGGGCTACAGAGATGGAAACTGTGCTTGTTGCAAGGCAAAAAAATAATTAAAGGTCAGGAAATAATTTGTAGTTCAACAGCAAAAGCTCCTGAAAGCTCTTCATTCCTTATGTTATTACCCTCTGTGAAGTAGGGCATTAGCACTCCATGTTGGCCTAATTGGTTTACCAGACCACATATTCCAGGTAAATTGTGCTTGCAATTGGCCTGGTGCTTGCTTGTGATTAACATGGCATTCAGATGAAAAATTGAATGTCGTGTGAGCACTACTCCAAGCTCAGTAAATGTCAGGCAGTCGAGATAGTTTGGAAGCAACAGCCAAACACAAGGAATAAAAGCGTGAGCCGTGCCTAAAAGAAGCCCTCTGGAATTTCTGGTCCAAAAGAGGAGGGATAGAAGCAGAGAGAGTCTAGTGAGGAGCTGTAACTTAAAATATTAATACTGACAAAGAACAGAAGAACAACTCCACTTACTTTATCTCAAGCCATTAGCTTTGATTTAGTGCAGCCAGGGAAGCCTTTCGGTAGTTTCCGTGCTATCTTCACACTCTAGCTTAATAGCATTTGTTTAAATGAGGAGTGGACCCTCAAGCAATATTTCTCTTTAAGAGGCAAGTCCCAGCACAGAGTAATAAGTAAACTGGGAACAATATATTTTAAAAGAAGAAATAGATTCTGCCAGCTCAATTTAAGGAAATATTTATTACATGTAATTTCTCAACTGTTTTCTGAGTAAGCAATATAAAATGATCCTTATGAACAGCAAAATGGAAGGAAGGAAAAAGTCTGCATCATTATGGGGAGTTTAATCTTCTATGTGTCTGCTTGTCGTTCTAAGTGATGTCTTTACTTACATGAACTAAAGGCATCTACCCTGGATGTCTCAGAAATTTTAGTCCCCCAAAGACTTTCTTTTTAACACTAGCATGCACCTACATCCTCCCTTTCATGTTTTACTTTCTAATAATTGACCACAAGCTCCACAACTTTAAGGGAAGGAAAAGGATGCTAGTCTTGGCTTGTCTTGTCTTGGCAATCGAGCCCCTGACCAAATGTTTTCCCTCCCACTGGGCTGCAGGTGTGATGACACGTGGCAGCGTGGAAATGGAGTTGCTCTGTTTTGTGCTCACATTGCTACTTTAGTCCCAAGTGAGAGCGTCTTGTTTGGTGTAACTTATTGAAGCCCACATCACCAGTTCCTTGCAGTTCATAGTTTCTTGTCAGTTTGCTGCTGTTGGTCTCCTCTGACAAGCAAGTAGGCCGAGTGTCAAACATGGATTTAAAACGTGCATCTCATAAAAGTAGCATAGTTCAACAGCCTCAGAATAACTGCTTTTCTTCTTCTTCTTCTTTATATAAATGTATTAAATTGGTATTGAGTTTCCAGGGCATCATTTTATCCATAGCTAAAAATACAAATCAATGCACCGCATTTTGGCAGATTTATCTCAGCAAAATTGTTTATATGTGAAATGTTTCCTACCGAGTGTCACAAATAATAATTTAGTTTAGAATGTGGCATCCCAATGAACCAAAAAGCACTGCTGTGGAAGGAAGATGTCGCTCCCTCCCCTCTCAAATGTCCTGCTGACTTCTCGCTTTCCTGTCACTATGAGCCTGGTAATCCCTTTGCAGACCCAGACACAGCTATTTTACAAGTGCATTATTAAATTAGCTTAGTACTTCCTTTCTGTTACCTCCATGGAATTATGATAGAGTGCTCTACATCTTCTCCCTTTTTGTATTACTTTTATTAGTCACAAGAACATAATTGAACTGATAGACACAGTTTCTTAGCAATTGATACAATTTTTTTTTTTAATCCAGTTACCTGTGGCTTTAAATTCTATTCTTTTTGTTAATGCAATCAAACACCATGTTTGCTTTGCTTTGCTTATTGGAGAGTGGTTGCTAGCCTCAGAGCTGATGATTTCAGTGTTATTACGATTGCCAGTTTTATTTCCTGCGGACTTGGTCATATTTTTTTCATCTCTCTCTTTTATGGGAAGACTTTCCAGTGACCATATCTTTCTTAGCTTAGTTCTTGGTCAAAGAACTTGTACAAATTGCACAAGTATGGGCAAAGACTGGTCCAAACCTGCAGTACTGGGAATATACTGGACAGCGTGGTGACAAGTTAGTCAATATCCGAATCTAGAAAGCTATGATTCCCGTCCCAGTGCAGTGGGAGAGGTAATCCCTGTGGCTGGGAGAACCACGGGAGGGTCATTGGGGACTCACCTTTCGCTGTTGACAGGACAGCATGCGTGGAGATGCAGCATGTGGAAAAGGGTAGATGATTCTTTCAATGACTTGGTAAATCATAAATAGAGTGCCAGACAGAGCAGTAAAACCACAGGACGCTACTCAGGGAAATGATTTCTGGAAAGAAGGATTTCTTCCCAATCCTGCTGCCCTACCTACCTATCTGTGGTCCTAACTGCCTGCAGGGGCTCTGCTCCTGGGAAGGAGCTGGGGGGCGAGAGGACAGTAAGCGATCTGCAAGTAATAGGAATTGGTTACATGTGGTGATGACCAGAGTGCTCACGTACCACTTCATTGTCTCCTTAGGCCAAATAATGTGTCTGGCAGAGAAGCTGCAATGAGGACATTAGCAAAAGCTTGGTAAAGGAGCACAGGGTCCTTCTGGGATGGAGGTGTAAAGGTGGATTTCACCCTCCTCCTTTCTCTTACAAAAAATGCTATTCTGGTGGAGATCAGCACTGAGTCATTTAAATAAGGAAACAGAAAGTCATGCATGGAAGGGAGTATTCTTCAGGGGGTGTTTGAAGCATTTTATGTAACGGATCTATCAAGTAACCAACTGAAAATTAAAGCAAAAAGAAAATAAAAATGTTCACATAGATTGCCCCTGGTATTGCAGAGGAACTGCAGTCATGGTGTTGGGCATGCTATAAATGCATAACAGAAAACATCCCTAAAGATCCCATGATCTAAGGCAAATGAGGATATAAGGGAAAGCAGGAGTGTTGCTGCTGGCAGGGTGGGCTGCCGCCCAGCCAGGGTAGTGTCCTGGTCCGTTGGAGGTGCAGGGGATGGACAGGGGAATTTCAGGAAGGATTTGAAGGAGGATAAATGACATCATAGATTTGCAAATACATATGGGAGGTGCAGCACAGAAGGAGCCAGGGCTCTCTTGCCTTTTACTGGGTAATAGTTAATAGAAGAGGCTTGATGCGTACGTGTCTCCACAAACACTAGACTCCTCTTAGGGAAATGTAGGGGACAGCCAGCACTTGAGCCAGCAATGACACGGGTGGGAGGGAAGTGGAAACACAAGGCTGAAACAAGGATAAAGGGTAACCTCATGTTAGGGTTGCCAGAACCAGAAGGAAAAAAATATGCTCTCTGAAGGAGAAAAACCCCAGGTCTTTCGGCAGCTGGGACACTCCAAAAGACCGTCTGACACACTTACGAGCAAGGACTTGATAGCAAGTGAGCTGGTGTGCAGGCTGGAGCCAGTCCTTCACCTCCTGTGCAATAGGTAAACCACCTTGTATACCTTATTCCTCCCATTTGTGTTGCCTAAAAGCACTGAGCTGGATAGTGGTGCTGCTGGGCTGTAGCACTAAGTGGATTAGCAGTATTAGTGCTCAGTATTGGCTTGTTTTATCCAACAGTGTTGCAGTTTGCAGTATGGAGAAAGTGGCTGGCAGATCAGATGGGAGGGGTTTTTTTTGTCATAACGTATTTCAAATGAGTCCTTAGAAATTAAGATTTGCATTTTGGTTTCCTTAGTTCAAAGCTACTTCCCTCCCCAGTACTGTGCCTTTCCAGGTGAAGTAGAGACTGAATTTCACTGTTAGGCTGGTGTATACATTTTATCATAGTTCAGGTGATACCGTAACATGGGGAGTTCACTGGGTAACCAGAGCCTGGGCAGCACTGGCAGTGCTTATTTAAGCTGGGAGTTAATCACTGCTTGTCTTTTATCTTACCAACAACTTTAATGCAAAATGACTTCATATTCTTTACAGGGCTAATGTTAGTTCGGACTTCATAATTACCTGCTTTTTTGTCAAAAAAGGTAGAAACTGAGAATGAAAAATTTGGGAATGAATAGTGCAGTTGTCAGCCAAAAGCTTCTGGTCTGGATCTGAGAAGAGCTACTTGCCAGGTCTCTGCAGGTACTTCGGGATTTCAGTCTGAGTCCTTGTGCCCCAAGACACATCGCTGTCTTTTCCTACTGAACATCCATGTGAGTTTGCATCCCGAGAGTCTGTGATCATGGTGCAAGAAGGAAAATGAAAGCAAGCCCACAGAAGGGGAGGTGGGCACTGGAGGCTTATTTCTGAACGCAAACTTTTTGGCTGTGACCAAAAAGTGTTGCAATGGAAAATTATTGTCAGCTTTTTAATCGTGTATCATTTTATTGCAAAGGGAATGCTATGTGTACCATGTACAAAGTGTTTTGTTATAAAAGATGTCATTTAAAAAGTCAGACTTAATTTATTATGAGGACATAATGCTGGATCAGAAATTGAGCATATGATACAGCTTGCAAATAACAATGAGTTAATATGAGTATAATTAATGCAGGAAGGAACTTGTTATCAGACACTTACTGTTTGGATGTCCCCTCATCGTGTTGTTTAGGAGAATGTATTCAAAAAGTATTTCGGCAATGGAAGGGAGAGCAATTCAGTGATAAAGTGAGACAGATGAGAAAGGAAGAGGTTTCTGAGCATAGTGGATTTAAATAGTAGACTATAATGTGCCAGTAGCAGTCAGATTTTTAACACTGAATATAATAGCAATATGGCTCTTCTCTGTCAGAGCTGATTTTATATCAAGAACGTTCAGTTCTTTGGAGGGGTACAGATTACAATTAAAGCGTTTGCTTCCCATGTTGACTCCCCTTGAGTTTTGTTTCTCATCACACACAATAACAGTGTGAATGAATTAGATGTCATCACTGTTTGTGCCTGTGTGCGCCCACAGAACCGTGCTGGAAAAAGCTGCTTAAACTTGTTCGCTGCTGATGTCCTATGGAACATGATAATTGAAATATGGGTATGGTAGGCGTGGTACAGAAAATCTGACACTATCACAGCAAGGCTGCTCTTAAAATAGCTATCAGAGCAGGGGATGGAAGGGATATTCAGCTGAAGTAAAATGTTACAGATCAATTTGTGTGCTTTCTGAAGAACTAGAAATAGGAATTGCTATTACAGGCCAGTACATTTTAGAAAGAAATCCCTGCTACCTTGACCAGTCTCTTCACATCCTTTGGTCAATTGCCATTCTTGCACTTCTTCAAATTCCTGGTGCAAATTGTTCCATGCTATAATGAAAATAATCCTCCAAAATGGTTTACTTTTCTTCCAGAGGAAAATAAAATTCCAGCACTGTGGAACTTTGGCCAAAGCTTGGCACAAATTTTAGAGTGATAAAATGTTAGAGGAAGCAAAGATTACTTTATGGCCCACATACTATATGGCCCATACGGCACCAATTCTGGTAATTTGCTCTGGTGCCAGTTGGCTGAAATGAAACAGTGACCATGGAGAACATGTAGCTTTAGTAAGCAGTCCAACCAACATTACAGTGTTTAAGATTTAAAAAAAAAAAAAAAAGAAGAAAACAGTTACTTCACTAGAAAATAACTAATTGACAGAATTGACAATTTAGGAATAGCACAGAGTTTTGAGCCACAATGTAACTGGATCAGAGGGGAGAAATAGTGTCTCGTGGTTTGGACATTAGGCATCCTAGATCATTGGAAGAATGAATGGACGGAATGGATGATATTGTAAGGTCTATTGGATGAGAGGTGTCTGGAAGCATCTGTTGCCCTGCTGCGATAATGGTAACAAATGGATTTTGGACCCTAGGATAGGGACGCGAATTGATTTAGAAAAAAGGACAACACACAAACACACATAGACCCACTGTTGTCTTTTCCAAAATCTGCTCAATAGAGTGATGGGTCTATAGCTAAAACTTTCTGCAGTTTGTGGTTAGGCAGCTTGACTTCTCAGCAGAAGCGTAGTTGGAAAAACCCAGCAGAATCTGTGCTACGCTAGAGGAAGAAGCCAGTGCAGATCCAGAAGACAAAAACACACACCTTAAGACATGGGGCTTCTCATGTTTGTACCTCACTGAAAGAGCGAATATAACCTACAAACCACCAAAATATACAGCTTTGAAGGATAGTTTGCTTTTATCTGCGCTAAGCCACTTCACTGAAAAAAAAAATTCAAATGAGAGCTTTGGCAAAAGAAGTTGTTTAAAAATACAGCCTGTGAGAGAGAGTGAAAGAGAGCTGCCCCGCACAACGTGGATGTAACAGCCATCCTGCTCTTACGCCTCTTCTCACACTGGGCAGTGATGAGCTTTGGTTTGGCCTCCACAAGGCACAATGCAAAGTCCATGGCGGTGGGAGAGGAAAGGAAAAGTTGGGTTTAACCTTCAGCTGTGCACACTAATTCCTCCCTGTTTATATTTGCCAGGTAGACTGGTGGGAAGGAAATCTCCTGGGTGCATGTTAGTCAGGAGTAGCTTCAGTCAAGTCTCTGGTTTGAAAACAAGACAGTGATGTTCATTTGGTGTAGCTCATGAAATAATTAAGTCCCAGTTGCTGTCATCCTTAGTCAGATATTGTGTAATGGTCCCATGCGCTGTGAAAACACTCGCTGGAATCAACAATGGTCGACATTATTTAATGTGATGAGTGTGGCAGGCAAAACCCACTCCTTCAACGTAATAAATCATATGACATTTAGCTACCTTTATCTTGGCAAGAAGCCATCAAGGCTTCAGGCTTTCATGATGTATGAGTCGCTTTTGAAGTGTTTTTCATCAGGAAGAGTGGGTCTGCAAATGAGGCGCAATGAAATTCTGCATTTATTGTATCTCGTGATAGGCAGATTAAATGTATCTAGGCTGCAAAGCAACTGATCTTTGGTTTTTATCTGTATACTTCATCTGTGGTTTTTGCTTTCTTCAGACCCACTTTTGTCTTTCCAGTGTCTTAAGTTTTTTTACCCTCGTTGCCCACCTGCAACTTCAATGCTATTTCTGAAAGATGGGATAAGGCTTAGATCTACTGGGACATGATAAGGGAATTTATGCTTTTTCTCCCAGGTAGTGCTGTATTGACCCAGCATGCAATAACATATTCGTGTTCAGATTGGGCTCCATTGGCTTCGGAGTGGCACAGATGTAAAGAGTGTAGCTGTGCAGAGCTTTGGTGGTGCAGGGACAGGGCAACATCACCCTGCCACAGTAGAAATGCAGCAGTATTCCTGCTTCCTTTACGTTTGATTAAATGTCAGATATGGGATGGGACTTGTCATTCTTTTCTGGATGGTCCCACTAAAAGAAAAGGCTATACCTGATGCATAGTCAAAAACATTAGGTGGGAGATCAGGAGAGAGGAGATCAAGATCTTTTTAAACTATTTGAGGTTACAAGCATGATGGAGCACACCTTCAGTAAACTTTTACTGGGAGAAATCATATGTTAAAAGCATGCAAGCAGCAAGGGCAGCTAGTGCTATTGTGTGACTGTTTTAGGGTATGTGCTTTCCATAAGCCTGGGTGAGAGTTACTGCTGTAATTGTTATTCAGCACAGAAATTGGAAATGTACTTGGGCTGCAAGTAGTCTGACCTGCAGAGGAAACCATATCTCATGATGTGCTGAATGTTCCCTTGGGTGAAACGCAGGAAGGAGCGGGGCACATCCAGTATTTCACTGTCACACCGTCTTCCTGCCCTGCTAATGTAACCAGGAATCAGCTGCAGAATTTCTTGTATGCTCAGTTAAAGAATTATTGACCATGGCCTAAGCATTTTTTTCTGAAGAAACATCATAGGCTGAACCATTGGCATCAAAGGTCTAAACTCCTGTGCGGTGTTGGAAGTGCCTCCCAGCGGCCACTGATGGATTTGGTCCTCTCTCTATTGTTGCTATTGACACAAGCGTTTTTTCCCTGATAGAGAGACCTCAATTTCAGACGAATCATCTCCATAGTAATTGGTGATAAATCATCTCCACAGTAGCTGGATTTCCCTGACATGTAAAATGTAGTAATTTTACTCTCAAGTTGTTTTGTTTCAGTCAGCTCAACTGAAATCGCTTTTTTAGTACTAAAAGCAAAAAAAGCATTTTTAAGAATGTTTTGTGAAAAGTCAAACATTTAGATGAGAAAGCTCAGAATTAAGGATGCATATGAACCTTCAGGTCAACTCCTTGCTTGCACTGTCTCTGGTCTTTGACAAACTATCACTTATTGCCTTCTCCACTTGCTTTCACGTCGTTCTATAGGGATTTACACAGCATTTCTTTCCACTCCCCACATTCAGTGTGTGGCCTTGAAAACTGACTTTTTACTAACTATCCAAATGCTGCACTGAATAAAACTTCACTTCCTCACTGCATTCCTCTAGTGCTTTCAATATTATTTCTAAAGCTTTTATGGGTATAAATGAACTTACCTTCCTATAACACTTTTCAGAGTAGCAGGTGACATTGCTGTTTTACATCGGGGGAGCTAAAGCCTGGAAAGGTCAAGTCTAAAATTCTAAAATCGTAGGAAATGTCACCCAGCCTGGGGTTTATAGACTGAAATGTAGAGATCTTTTTTGTTTTTTCTTCTTCCTTTTTTTTTTTTTTTTAAAGACATCTTAGCATTTAAAATAGAGCTAAAATTGATCTCAGCTGCAGCTGATGGCACTCAGCAAGTCCTGCCAAGTTGCCTGCAAGTGCCCAAGCCCAGGCAGCTGGAAACCAGGAGTGGTCCCGCGTGAGATGAGTGCTTGCCAAATATTGCAGAGGAGTTCTGGGTCAGAGGAGGAGCAGATTTCCATTCTCAGGGGTGGCACTTCAGGGCTGAGCTGTGAGATAATAATTTTTTCTCCTGTTGTCCTCTTTGTTCAGTATGTCCTGTGGTTAGGCACGATGCAGGTTTTCCATGTGGGCGAAAGGTTTTGTCACATTTATTTACATTTAGGAACTATTAATTTGGGGGTTTGTTTTTAAAGAGGTTTGAATTTTTTCTTTATTGATCTTCAAATAGTTTGTTTTTTGAATTTAAGGGATTTGTAAATGTAGGTGCAAAACATATTTGATTTTCTCTCTTTATGCCAGACAAATGAAATGACATTTGCTTACTCTATTATATGCTGGAGTGAAAGCATCTTTGAGAGTACTAGTCTATTCATTTTCTCCATAAAATTAATCAATTAAAGTTGTTCCAGATAGGCCTATTTCTTTCAGTTTCCCAGGAGATTTCCTGTTCTTTCTTCCATGCTGTCTGACACAAGTCACACTAAAAATCAAAAGCAGACCCCAAAGCAATAGGGAAGCTGCAGCCACAGAGGTACAGCAACAATTAAAACCAGGCTCATTGCAGATGGTGACGGAGACACACACAGCCATGGAGAAAAACAACACTTTCTACACGCCAGAAAAATCACTTAAGGCAAACCTTTAGGTTGTGTTTCTCAAAGGTTGTTTTAAAAAGCTGTGATCCATTACATTTGAATGTGATCATCAAAACTTGTTTGAGGGTTTAGCTGAAGACCAAGATCCTACATAAAACCTTTTCCCTTGATGGGTAAAGTTATTGGGAGTAGGGCTGGCAGCATCTCTGAACACTACTTACTCGTGTCTCATAATTTAAATGATAAAAGATGTTCTGGGCAAATCTAGTAAATCGTGTACACTGGCCTGTGCACACAAACGGGGGGGTATGTGTGCACAAGTATGCACTTATATTTGCCATTATTGTTTGGTTTTTTTTTTGTCTTTCTCTGATGATTTAGCAATATCTAAATGCAGGAAAAATGTGGATGAAAATCATTATTACAAAAGTTAAGTCATGCTGAAATTTTAAAATCTTTATTAGCAAACAAAATCCTGGAGCATCGTTCTCCCAGATGGGAGGGGAGAGGCACAAGTAGTAATTAATCACTGAGAGGCAAAACTGTGTCAAATACTTGCTTGTGGTTGGCGTTGACCCACTGATTCTCCAAGTAAAGAGTCAGCTCAGTATGTGACATGATTACAATATGTAGGATTGTTTTTGAATAAAGGAGCATAGGATTTTTTTAGATTTTAAAGCTCTCCAAAATTTTTTTTTAATTGGCAGTAAAACAGTAAGGCACTTAAAATGCAAACGATAACAATAAATAGGGGTTTGCTCTATATTTACAGCTTGTGGATAAAGATTGGACAAAGATGGTAACTTTTAATTTTGCATTAACCCAGCTTAATTCTGCAGTGAGCGAGGCGCTGAGCTTGTGTGATGGCAGTTTGGTGAGCCTTGCGTATGGGGAAAGATGAATCTATTACTGTCTGTGCCTTGCAGTGGGTTGTCCCCCGTGAAATAATCTAAACGTGTCAAATTGTGACAGCTTGCTCTACCTGCACAAATAACACCATTTCGAGAAATCAAGGACTGCTGATATTGCTGTAATAGATCTAAAAGCGCATACTGATGTGATCTGCCGTTTTTTGCGAGATGGCATTTGAAGCTGCTATGACTCTGAATATTTCTGCTGCATCAGCTTATCATCTAAGAAATGTGGATCAGAATTTTTGAAAGAGTTCAGCATTGAATAAATCTCCATCTTGTCTAGCTCTGATACTTCAGATCCTAATACATGAAAACCTGTAAAAAAAAAAAATCTCCCATACTTTAAAAGCCGCAACAAGCATAAGCAACTGCCTGGAAAGCATCCTGAACGTACGTGGCACTGAAATGTGGTGTCCACAAACTGTATTATAGCATGGACAAACAAATGTACTGGAGTACTTCTCATCTTCCAGAGGCCTAAAGAGGTTTCCAGAGCACTCAGCCATATTCTTTGTGTTTGAATAGTGCTTGGCAAATGTGAGGTTTTTGCAGTGTTTTGGCCAAAATGAAAACTGAAGGGGCAAAATCTCAATTACAATCAAAGCAAGATGGCTGTCATTGATATTTTTTCAGTTTTGCAATGAATGGGGAAGTAGTGACCAGGCTTGGGAAAACTTTGCTTTGGTTAACCTGAAACAATTTGTTCAATGCAAATTAAAATACATTAATTTCATGGGGGTGTGATTTAGTTTTGTTTAAACTTTTTTTTTTAAAAAAGTGCTATTTTAAAAAGAAAAATGCCAGTTAAAAATGAAAAGCTGAAAAATCTAAATTTGAAGTATTTTGAAAAAAATCCACTTCTTCCTAACTGAAAATATTTTTCATTTTGACCAGATTTTGAAAGTAGTTTTAGCTAGCTGTATTGAATTACCTTTTGGGGATGAATTCACTTTTTGTCAAGACATTATCTGCCCGCCTTCAGCTTGAAGAGTGATGGCAGAGCTGGTGGGAGATGGGTAAATGTTGCTGTTATTGTCCTGTTAAAAGAGGGATCATAGAGCCTTTAATGTCTCGCGGCTTTTGAAATCTCTTATCCAAAAATAAGTGAATGAGCTGCATTTCCAGCCACAACAAAATATACAATGGTCAGCTTTAAGAGGTTATTGCCAACAAAATGAGACTTAAAGATTTCTGAAACATCTTTCCTAAATTGTTCATTCATGTTATTTAGTTTTTGTGATTTGAGCACATCTATAAATCTAAGTAAACAGCATGTAGCTGCGTCTCTGTTCTAAATACAATGCAATGGACAAAGGAGTTTAATTTCTCCTTAAGATCTCTTGACACTTAATGTATTTTTAAAACACCATTGGTTGCCTTGACACTGTGACAGTAGCCAGTTATTTTAAAGAAGCATTTGCTTGCTTAGAAGAAGTGCAGTTGACCTTGATACTGCAGTGGCCTCAGTAGGAAAGGATGGTCAGAGGCTAAAGTGGTGGCTGATATGGGAAGCAAAGGCAGTCCATAAAGCTAAAATTTCATCTTTTCCAGCATTCTGATAGAAATAAAGAAGCAATGCTTAAGTGAATGACCTGTGAAGAGCAGGTAAAGAGTGAGCACGACCAAGTTGTAAAGGAATACAAACCTGGTCATTGCGGTTGACCTTTCTGAGTTAGAACAGCATCGAGAGGCTCAACAAGGCTGCGTTTCTACCACACTGAGTGTTGCATGTGATGTGGGATGAGAGACTTTTCCCTGAAGAATTTACAGTCTCAAGTGGTTAGCTAAAAGGTGGGGCTGATGCCGCATTTGTCTTTGCATTTGACAAGGAGCTTTACTACAAAGGGTAAAACAACATGTCCAGAGTAAGTACGGGGCAGAGTTGGAAAATGACCAGATTTGTTGAGATTCAGTTCATTGCTTTTTGCCATAAGGTAATCCATCTTCCTCTTTGACTTATGCTGTGCATTTAATCAGGTTCTGAGTGAATATCTTACTTTGAAAATCCAAACTAATAATGGACATAAAAATTGTGGTAAATGATAAGATGCAATAAGACAAGTCATATCTTCCCTAATGACAGCATAATGAACTGAATTTAAAATGAAATCCTATCATGAACAGTCACGGCCCATTAGACAATGAAATTTCTTGTTAAACTGACTTTTTAAAAGCACTTTGCAAAAAGTGAAAACGAAACAAAATTACACAATATTGTTGGAAGCCACTTGCAGCGAGCTCCTAGTAATCTGTTGGGGTAAAAACCAACCAGCTTCAGTGAGTATTTTGCTTAAGCAAGGACATATAACCCCTAAAAATTTCAGCTGTGAATTATGTGCTATCGAAATAATTTCAGCAAGATTTAACAGCTGATATCACCATTTATTGTCTACAATAGGGTACCCATCGAGAAAAGATGGAAGAAGAAATAAAAAGGGGGGGGGGGGGGCCTTTGCTTTTGGTGATTGCTGCTTTACATGGATCACGTAGAACAGGGAGAAACACGAGGTCCCCAGATGTTAAACACTACATGTTCTGAAGAAAACATTTCAGGAACTGTAAGCAGGGAGATTCCCTAAAGATGACCAAAAGGAGGTGCAGGGAATGGAAAAGACTGGGGAGGTGCTTGTTTTTGTTGGTGAGTGTTCCACAATATCCCTTTTATAGATCCCTGTACTGTTGTCATTGTCATCTTCAAAGCAAATTAAACACAGCTTTCTCATCAGCTATGATTATTGCAAACTGGACTTGGCATGAAAATTTCGATCGTAAAAAAAATACTAACCGTAAAGGTCCAGCTCTCATGGAGGACCAGCAGGATGTAGGTTCCTATTGCTCATCAGTCCCTTTGGAATCATCCAGCTGAAGGTGCTTTGAAAATAGGACCATAAACTCCTAAGTCCTCCAAGCACTTTTAAAAAATGTACCTTCATATTTTCTTTATTTACAATCTGAATGTTCCATATTATTTTGACCTGTTCTGTACTAGGTATTAACAGCATTTTAATCATGAGAGAAATAGATTTCAATACTTTTTAAAAACGTTTCTTTTGCTTCTTTTGAAGAAAAAGGTGCACTGTAAATGCAAGATTATTATTCCAGCAGTATTTACAAAAATAACAGATATACAAAGAAAATGTATTAGATTATAGTAGGAATGGAGATTTTTGGTTTGTTTGGTGTTTGTTGGGTTTTTGGTGTGTTTTTTGGGGTGGGTTTTTTTGGGTTTGTGTTTTGTTGTTTTTTTTTTTTATTCTTTTTAAGAAGGAGCATCTGTTCTATAGTTATTTCAATGCTTGGGTAATTCATCTAATGATTACACGCATGTTGGCCGGAAGACAACCCAGTACATTGTAGAGGAAGCTGTAAAAAGGCTAGTAAACACAGGCTGATGTAGTTTTAAAGGAGGCAAAAAGAAGAAAATATACTGTTCTGAATGATGCACAATGCTGGATATCATCAGTCTGCATTGCTGAAAGAGCTGCATGTTTAGTCACTGTCGTTGTTCCCAGCGGGAGCTCTCTCACCAACTTCTTTTGAAATCTGACTATTGGAGATTATTTTGATCCACCCTTGAGTGCGAACGTAAAAGCTAAAGTAAATTGTTTCATCAATACTAGTTTATAATTTTAGTCCAAAGATGAGCGTGCATACAGGGACTAGCTCTGAATAAAAGGCAATTGTGTATCTTATTCAATGTATGTATCTGGCATACGCTGCTTAGAATTGATATTTGGGGAAGGAAACGTGAAATGGAGAGGATGCTGCCTGGAAGACATATGTGATTTTAGAGAATTGGTTAAAGTTTAACTTGGTTCGTTTGGACTGAGACAAAATGGGACGGAGAGGTTTGTTTTCATTTTACTGTGATGAAAATAGACCTTGATTGCAGTGTCACTATCCACGCTAATCTGCTGGTTTTACTCTTGTTGTTCTTGGTTTAAAGCAAAGGAAAGAAAATTTGGGCTGTAGTGTTTGTGCTAGCTGGTAACATGGGCTTGTAGCCAAAAATAATTTTGCTGGTCAACCAAGGCATTTACCAATAAATTGTCAAATGCCCAGTTCTTTTGACCCTGAAACTAGTTTTTCAGCTGCTGTAGTAAGAGCTATGGAGCAATGAAAGAGCAAGTGGTCCTTTCATTTTGCCATTCCATATGGTTAAGCAAAAAATAACTGGTTTCTACTTTCCGCAGATCATAGGAAATAACAAGCTGGTATTGAAATAAAGCTCCCCAGTAGGGCTAAGGGTACAGTACCAATGTGATAATAAAAGTACACTAAGCATGTTAAACAAAAGCAAGCTCGGCTTTGGCAGGAGTCCTAGAAGTAGTGAACTGAGCTAGATCAGCCTTGGCTGAAAGACCAAATGGAGTCAGCAATATTTAGCATAAATAATGCTCCCCACTGTAGTTTCAGTTGCAGCCTTGGAGCTTTTAAAACTCTGCCTGTCCTTTAAGCATCTTCCTGCTCACAGGATGAATTTCATCGAGAAACACTAAGCTCTTAAAACAAAGAACAAAAAGGCAAATAAAAAGCAGTGCATAAAAACCTTTTAACCTGGTGAAATTTTAGTTACATATTATGGGTTAAGTGGTGGGAAATGAAGGAAGAAACTACACTAGTGTTCTTGAATGGCAATGTTGTACATGACAGGAAAATAAGTCACAATTAAGAGGCAATCTTCATTGTATTTCTACAAGTAGTCCCTTGTATAACATTAAGCATAAGGGGCTGAAGCTCAGACTAGCATCCTTAGAACAAGCTATTTGGATAGGTTGAATCCCAGTGCCACTTCAGTGTGCTTCATTCATTAAACATAAACCAGAAATAAAAGTATAGCAGGTCGGATGGGGCTTTGAGCAACCTGGTCTAGTGGAAGGTGTCCCTGCCCATGCAGGAGGGCTGGAACTAGATGATCTTTAAGGTCCCTTCCTACCCAAACCATTCTGTGATTCTGTGATTTCCAACTGTAGAAATCTCAGTAGGAAGGAACATTTCAGTGACGAAGTGATGACAGCTCAGGGAATGGAGTTCATAATGGAAGCAATGAAGCAACCTTATCTTCAGCACATATTTGTGCTCCCATAATATATATCTGCTATTTTATTTTATCTACATTTGTGAAAAAGAGCATCTCTCTTAAATTCATTTTTAAGCTAGTTCCTGAAAGAAACAATACATATGTGACTGTTGGGTCTTTTTCCTCTCCAGTTACCATCTGGCAACTTTTGAAATAGAGATAGAAAGTAAATTATATTTCTACAAGCTAATTGTAAAAATTGGCATCAGATTGAGAACGAGAGACCTAGATTAGCCCTCGAGGAAAAGGCAGGCTGAATTCCAGCACCGTATACTTGTTCTGTGGGAGTCATTTGCTGGGAAGTGTGTTTGCCTCCAGACTGGTTTCATTTCAGCAGAGATTGCGTCTTACCAGCAGAGTTCACACCTGGGGACAGAGGAGGAGTGAAGGGGAAGGAGGGAGGGAGGAACGGCGTTGCTGCTAACAGGGAGTGTGGGGGCCGGAGGAGAAAAGACACAAATCTGTAGGGAACCAGGTTCTGCTGCTCAAGGAACATCTTGTTTACTTGTGGGATAACATCCCAGAGTAAACCTGTGACTGTTTGTTTCTCCTATGGAGTGGGTGACAATAGAGCGGACTCCTTTGGATTTCACCAGAGACCAGCACAGTGTTACTGACCCAACTCTGCATGTGCACCAAATTTTTTCAGGTTAATGCTCAATAACCAAAATGATCAAAGCTTAAGGGCCTTGAGTTAGCCTCAATTTAAGGCTTAACTCCTATTTTGGTACATAGTGAACTGACTTTTTGGGGATATGACCATCCAAATTCCACCCAAGTCAGGGGAGATAATCAGTATATTTGAAACATGGGTTCCATTTGTATCAAAACATGGTTTTGGTAGTCTAACTTGATGACAATAGCGTTTAAAAATATGCACTGTGTGCACTTCCCTTCAGGCCTTATGCTGGTATTTCTCATTTCCCATCGCTGAGCCCTGTCGTGGCACTGAAAAGTACGCTGGTTCCTACTTTAGCTTTTGCTCCGTAGCTGAATTAGGGCTGAACCTGCAGAGGTGTGGGGTGGCGAGCGTGGAGCTCCTCTTGGCCTTTGCGCCGTAACCTTTGCTGGGTCCTGCCACAAAACCCCAGACCTGCCTTTGTGTTCCCAGCGAGCCGCAGAAGCAGCATGGATTGTGTTTCACCAAGATGCAGTGCCCGGTATGGCCCCGGCCCCCAGGCCCAGCGTCTGGTGTGGCCCCAGCCCCCCAGCCCAGTGCCCGGTGTGGCCCCGGCCCCCCAGCCGAGCGCCTGCCTCTTTCATTACCCTTTGATGTGTATCCAGCGAGAGCTGCGGCCCCGCAACGCGACCGCGGCGTGCTTGATTCTCCATCAGCGGGTTGGGAAGGTCTGGGAGGAGGTGAGATGAGAGAGAACAGTCAGATTCGAGCACAAGGAAACAAAACCAGCACATTACAAATAGTGACTGCAGTACGTTGCCCATTTATACTCTTTTCCTCACTGTTGTGTTTGTCTTAAAGCTTTTAGAGAATACAGATTTTTTTTTAAAACATGAATGTCAAATTTTTAATCAAATTCCTACTAACCTGTCCTTTTCATCTGGTCTAACATCATTTTCTGTAGTATTTATCTTCCAGCATGTCTCTCCATCTAGTTTTGACCTGCTATAAATTGAATTTTACAGTTCCTTCTCAAGGCTATTTCATAGTCCAATATTTAAGACAGAAACTCTTCCCTTTTTGCCATCTTCCTACCTAAATTTGACCAAAATATTTTTTAAGTTTCTCCATTACTCTGTGTTTATAGTAAGTTTTACATTTGATTATTTCTCTCAGCACTAAAAGATTTCCCCTGCTGCGGAAAAAAAATTATTTTCACTTTCTCTTGTTCGTTCCTTACACGTGATGAAATGCATGAAAATGCACATATGTTTTACTAAAAAGAGTTCTTTCTTTTCTTTTCTTAATATTTGTGGCAAAGGTAAGTGTCTCACATAAGCCCTTTCCTGGTAATTCTGAACTGGATTTTTAATATCAGGATGGAAGTAGATTCCTAATAAAAAAAAATCCCTCCGTCCTCAGCCTGCAAATTGCTAGAAACTAAAATGTTTACATGCCTGTTATTGCCATCACTTATACAATCTAATTCTACAGTGCTGGGACCACCACTCTATAAATTTCAATTATGCTATTAGCAATAGCTCTTCAGTGCAGTAATTGGTACACTCACTTTATCTAATGGAGTATTTTTCCTCTAATTGACTTCAAATTTATCATATAAATGTCAAAGCCAAATTTTCCTATAATAACCTATTATCTCTGCTGTTCTAGCTCACTGCGCTCATGAGAAACAGAACAATAATAATCTTTTGGGATAATGAAGGACAGCAGCTTAATTCACAAAGTGCTGAAAAGAAAGACAGCTACTTCTTCCCTGTCAAAACCAGAAACTTTTAATATATTCATTTAATTAGACTACAGGTCCCATTCACATTATATTTTTCCTCTCACTATAATATAAGGATGAATCCAGCTTTTGCTAGAAAATGAGAATATCTAGTGTTTAGATGATGTACTTCCCATGAACATGTTTTTAGACAAGCATTCCCATTATCAGAGGCTTTCAACTTTCTTTCCTTACTCTATATAGTGTAATCAATTGTAGCACAAGAAATAGGCTATTATACCATGACACAGAAGTGGCAAAGACACAAAGAAAGAGGCTTTTTAATGTGTAAATGAATTTTTTAGAATAAATATGGGGAAAAAAAATGATGCAAGTATACTCATCAATCCCATAAATTTTACGTAGGACCAGCTAAGGCTGAATTACCATATCAAGAGAGAGATTTATAGTTAATTAATTCTGGAAGTCTAGGCTGCTGTATAGAACGCCATAATAGTGAACTTGAGATGGGTAATAAAATGGTAAACTTGGACTTGTATATTTTAAAATTTCTTGTCTGTTTGAAGATTTCTGAGGACATTTTCTCTAAGATACATGGCTTTGGTGCTTCTTCTCGTTCTATCATGATGTAGAAGGAACACAATACCAGGGGCTGGGTCACAATCTCACAAGGCCAAAGAGTTGCCACAGCAGCTGTTTGTGGGAGTGCTGTGCTTCTGCCGCTACCGATTACCAATATTATTCTCCATCATTGGAAAGAAGTTACTATTGGGAGTTTGCCTACCCCTCCTCCCTCAAAAGGAGGCACCTGCAGAGAGTCGTTCCCTCCGCTCCTTCTCCATATTACCCTCTCGTGCACCTGAACAATACCTGGATAAAAGTCTTTCTGGATTCATTCTTGGAAATGAATAGGTAAGATGCAAACTCTCTCTCCTAAGAAATACAATTACACTACAATTATAAACTTTTTCACTTTGCATGTGTCAGGCAACATAGTTGGAAACTGATTTAAGTTCAGGTAAGAGGCTGAATTTTAATGCTGAGATTTTATGTGACATCTTCTCAACTTGCCCCTTAGAGATGTAATTAAGATGATTACCATATTTCTGTTTGTGATTTTTTTTGACGAAAGTATCATACATGAACAGAATAGCAGGATTCAGCACACTTGCAGACATGAACTACACATGGAAAGTAGTCCTGAAATGTTGCTTGGACAAAATTTCCAGCAAGATAAAAAAAGGGTACAATCACGTGAAATGGAAAGCTATGGTACCCTTCTGTATATGCCATATGGCAAAGGTTTACATGGCTTTATCTGAAGAGTAGGAGTTTTCTGCTTCCTCAGTTAACAAAAATGTACTAAGTGAAAGCAGTGGATATTAGGAGAAGGAGGTAAAGGTTCCTGGAGTGGGCTGGAAGCATATGAAGATTCATCCTGCAGGTGCAATCTTGAACATATAAATGCAATACCTAAAAAATAAAGGATTATTAAAAAAAAAAAGGTCTAAATGTAGCCCTGTTCTACAGAATTGTGCTCCTGGCAGATTATGCCACTCCTTCCTAGTGTGAGGAAAATGATTTACCCAGAAAATACAAAGATAAAACCTATCATTAGCTTGAGAGTTATAATTGCCTCAGATCCACTTCATTGTTCACCACTATTCTTTTTTTTAAAAGCTGGTCTAAGAAGGAGCACTTTACAAGAAAAACACATATGTGAGTATATCAAACCAGCAAAGTCCCTTGGCACAGATACAGCATACCCTGGTATAACATATCCTTCAAATTTTGAATAAAATAAGACACACTTGTTTAATTGCAGTTTTGCTACTCTGCTTGTATCTACGTGAACAGCAGGGATGACATTGCCACCCCGATGTAGTCTACCAGTAGCATTTAACCTTACAGTGAACTTTTTGAGAGTATAGGGCCAAGTATGGAGCACATATAGATAACTGTTCACCAATGAATGCTGTCTTGGATTTGTGCTTAGAGATGCAAGCATCTACATAATCTGTAGCCTCTTTTCCTTAAGTTTTAGCGTAGCAATTCATTTAGTGACTTGTATCTTTCAATGTGTACAGATACTAGAAGTCTTTCTTTTTTTTCAGTACCTGTACATAATACCTCTCCCCAAACTTCTCTTCACCATCTGATCTTGGCAGAAAATCTAAAGAAGCTGCAGAGGTACCATAACTCTGCTGAAGGCTTTGATGGGAGGGACAGGGCGCCAGATAGCTTTCCCACTCCTTGGCATGTGAGTGGCTGAAAATCTGTGTGTCCAGTGTTTCAGGCACCTCAACAGAAGCTACACCCTTACCCATGAGACAGTCCTGAAATTTAACAGCTCAGGAATATTAGGTCTCTCTCAGTGTACTGAGATATCTTTATACATTGATTAATTTGGGCTACTTTGGACCAATACTTTGTGACCTTTGCAGAGTTTGCATTTAATGTAATCCCATGAAGCCATTGCATCGATTGGAACCAAAGGGACAATAAAAGTCCTAAGTACTGTTCATTTGGAAATGTGCTGACAGGTGACTGTTCTAGCTAACTAAGTCTTTTCTTGGGCAAAACCTGTTAGAAGCAGATGATACTCCCTTTATTGAATGTGTTGCACTACATAACATATATCTTAAACAATTTGGGGTTTGCCTTTTATATTTTTTACTTCCAAAAGTGAATATTTATATCCTAAGGAGGCACAATTAATTTTTAATATTCATTCTTCTCAAAAGGAAGTCCCAAATAAAAGGCCCAAATGGCTTAAGTAGTTACACACAAAAATAAAGGTAAGTTGAGCCTCAAGAGATCTAAGAGTTATTGAGCCAGTTTCAAACATTTTCAGGAGCTAGGTTTTTCTATATCCCCATTATTTTACTGCATAATGCAAGTACTGTCATTCTAATGATAGGTGGTTATAATATATCTGCAGAATGTTGGCTGAAGAAACACATTAGACAATTTTAGGAGAAATGCTCATCAACCCAATTTCTTAGTATTATAAAAACGAAACTGAAGCACACATTCATTTTTAAAATGGTAAATGTTGCTAATATTTTTCAAAGTGCTTGAACGTGTAGAAAGAACACATTCAATGCACTCAGTGCATAAATGTCTAAAAGTTCAGAGGTTTCATTCAATTTAGACTTGTCCAGACGTATTAGATTGCGAATGGAAAGGTTGTACGATCTTTTGAGGTCTCATCCTTCACTTGCCCTTTTCAAAGTGTTGGCTCTCTTGCAATTTCATTGTTTCATTTTCTTTATACAACCTGTCCTGGTTTCGGCTGGGATGGAGCTAATTTTCTTCCCAGTAGCTACTGTGTTTTGGATTTAGTACGGGATTTGGTATGTGAAGAATGTTGATAATACACTGATGTTATTAGTTGTTGCTAAGAGATCAAGGATGTTCTCCAGCTTCCCAGGTTTTGCTAATGTGCAGGTGCAAAAAGCTGGGAGGGGTATAGCCAGTACAGTTGACCCAAACTGGCCAAAGAAAGTATTCCATACCATATATGTCATGCCCAGTATATAGTGGGGGTCAGCCAGTGGGCCGGGTTCCCTCTCTCCCTCTCACACTTTCTCTCTCTCTCTGGAACTTGGGGTTCTGAGATCGCTGTTGGGGAAATCACTGTTCCAAGATTGCTGCTTGGGATTGTTCCAAGATTGCTCCATGTTTTGCTCCGTGATTGCTGCTTGGGATGGGCTGTGTCGGTCATTGGGCAGTGAGAAATTGTGCAGCGTTAGTTTTGTATATTCTATTATCATTATATTTTATTATTATCATTATGAATGTATAATATAATTATTATTATCTTTTTCTTTGCTGTCCTAGTGAACTGTCTTTATCTCAACCCATGAGTTTTCCTTTCTTCCCAATTCTCCTCCTCACCCCACTGCGGGGGGGTGGGGGGGGGAGTGAGTGAGTGGCTGCATGGTACTTGGTTACCAGCTGGGGTTAAACCACAACAAGCCAAAAAGGTGGAGGTTGGAGCTGTCCTAGAAACCTTCTCTAGCAATATAAATGATTAGTGGAATTATTAAAGAGTTGGTGGTCAGGAGAAGAATTTTAGACATGAGAAATGAAAAAAAAAAAAAGTAAAAAAAAAAAAAAGAGGATAGGCGCAGAAGATCAAAAACTTTAGACGAAAAATATAATAGAAAAAAACCACAAGAAGGCAAGGAGTGAGGCATTCCTATAAATATGGTTTCCAGCTTCTCCAGTAAATCTCTGGGATGGTTTATCAACCACCACTGAAGCTGATTTGACAGGTGCAGAAAAATTTCTTAGATATAAAGTGAGAAATTTAATTTGTTAAGAATTTAACTAAAGCAAAAGAGCTGCGCAAAGCCTTGAAAAAGCGTAGTGTGACTGTACAGAATGAATGCATATACTCCTTTATGGGTTGTGACAAGCGTACCCAAGCTAGTGTGCAATTTGTCTCCGAGGTAGGTATCCTGTCCCCACTGTGCCCTCCATCTTACCATTTAATGGTTAGACAGTTATGACAAGGTCTCTTTGTCATTATTGAGGATGAGTGACATAAAAATCATGAACTGGCCTTTTGGTCATATGTTGATTTTTACTGTTTCCTTTTGGATTCCAATAAAAATATGATAATAGTTTGAGTATAACTATATATGAAGTATAGAAAGCATCCATGTATTTCTCTTTCAAGAGACAGAAATAGTGTTGCCTAGTAGTAGCCTTGCATTTCTCAAGATCCAAGCATGTGACACAGCCCCAAAATAATTTAACCCCACGCTAAGAGCAATGTCTTTACAACAGAATGAATCAGGGCTTGATTGATCTTATGAATTCTTACATTCTCACAAATAGGTATGTTTCAGGTCTGCTCATAGCTAGGCATATGCTGTGCTGCAGTTTGCTGTAGGTTTTTACCTATTCACATGTCTGTAGTTTCAGACACATCAAGAGTAAAATGAAAATTGTATGCCTAAATCCTTCATGCAGCTTTGGACATATCAGTTGTCTTTTATTTTTACTTTGCCAGAGGGCCAAGTGGCTTTCCATCGGAAAAATGATGGTTCCTCAATTGGTGTGGGTTGAAAAGACAATTTGAATTGACATCTACTTTCTTTAAAGCTTCAACTGTGTGAAATAATTGTCCCTTTATGGAAAAAGTCCTGTCTCAAACAAGACAGAAATGAGAACTCCAACTTCCCACATTAAAAAAAAAAACAACAAAACAAAAGACCCCAAACCTCTAGAGAATAAATTAGACCTGTTGCAGCTGAGCCATTATGATTTTAGATAAACTTATTGTTAATGGTATAGTAAAGGGCATCACAACTTGTAAGTATAAAACATAACCAGCCTTTTCAGACTGCTTCGAATGACTTCAGCCTATTATTGCTGAATATCTGCCTGTGCAAGTACTGCAATGAGTATCTAATACATGGTCATGAAATATTATACATCTATCTGTTTGTGTCAGCGAGTTTCTCCAGACTGAAGAGACTGTCTTATACTTCGATAAGCCACACACAGATATGGGAGAGAATGAAAAATTTTCCATTTCTACGCACTGAAGAGGCTGAAATAAGTCTAGATGATTCAAAGAGGAATCCATTAACCTGTTTCCCATCATTCTGGTTCTGTATGAGCTATTAAATGGAAAATACAGTTTTAGAAAGGATGGCTTACAGGTATCTCTCTGTTGCAGACCTTTGTGAAGAGTGAAATAGGGAAATGTTTCTCCAGAAAGCTGTGCCAGATAGGTGTTTTGACTGGCTTCTTTTTATAGTGCTGAAACGAAGCTAGATCAGAGAAGACATTTCAGTTTCCCAAGGAAAAATGGGAAATAGACTTGGTCAGATGTCCAAAGACTAGGTATTACACATACAGAATATTATCTAATTTATGAAAATGTGCATGAGTGGAGCTTTCTGAGGAGTGTCGGGCACTTTGGATTATTTGGAGAATTTTACCAACTTTTGGGAAAGAGGTAAAACTGAAAGGGGTGTGTGATCCTGATAGATCCTGCAACTGTATGTCAGGAAAGGGCTTTAACTCCTGCCTGTTATCTTCCATGTTCACGTGCAGACATTTCAACAGCCTGGTGTGCCATCAACAGTGCTGAGTCAGGTTCTCTGGTTCACTGGACATTGGCGGTGCTGGGCTGGCAGCCCTGTTCCTGGTATGGGGCGTTCCTGAATAGTTTTTGTTCCAGCTGCTGCAGCATTGATCACCTTGTGACCTCTCTCTGTTTTGGTGAGAGATTCAATACACACTGAAGACCCTGGGGTGCAATGAAAAGGCTCTCTAGTCCTCCCCCCTTCTCCTTCCTCTCTTGCGTCCCGTACTCTGCAATCTTGTGCCTACGAATACGTTTATGTATATAAGTATTTTTCTTTAGCAGTGTGAAAAAAATATACTCTTGTGTAAGTATTTGCCAGATTGAGCCTTAAATCTGCAGTGTAGTGTTTCCCTGTGCTGTGGAATATTTATCATGCTTTACCCCAGAGATGGTTGTATTTCAGTAAAGAGCTGAGTTCATATATCAAGGCTACGAGTCTTGCCAGAATTTCACTATATGAGTAGTCCTACTGAATGTAACAGGGTAGTAACATAGCTAAACTTGCTCACTGGTGTAAGTATTGACAGGATCAGCTCCTGCTTCTACAAATGTTCAAGGAAGAAAAGAGTATTATTGATTTGTAGAAAGAGTTGCTGAAGGAAAAAATCACGAGATATATTAAAATGCTTGTAAAAATTACTTTCCAACTGAATGCTACAGTAGTGCCTGAAAATTTTTTGACACTGAAATACTGTTTACTACCAAGTGCAGTGATGAGCAGTAAGAGGCATTGCTCAGGAGATGTGCCAGCACCACGAAAATAACATTGGCACTGGACCATTTCTTCATCTGGGATATTTATCACAGAACAATATTCAGGGTCTGGATTGTGAGTTCATGTTGTGAAATACAATGAATGTCATATCTAGAAAACGAGAGAACAGATGTAGTTGGGTTGTATAATCCAGTGCAACATCCATCCATCCATCCATCACACTGTGAAAAGAATAACTGCTGATCTTGAAAGATAAGAATATATGGAGCAGAAAAGGTCCAAATTTTTGCTGGATTGAAAAGAAATGCATAATTTCACAACCTGTGAAAAATCATGGTGAAGTAGGTTAAATTTTATTTGTTCTTAACAGACACAAGAGTCTGTTGCCATATGCCATAAAACCTGTCCTATGCCTTTCGAGGTGTCTAATTCTACTGCAGTTGTTTCTTACTGACAAATTATATGAGATAGTAGGAAAGGCTGATAAAGAAGTTCTTTGTTAAAAACCCCCTACTTTTATGTTTTGTAATTGGAAAAGCAAATAAAACCATGAGTGTCTTTATACAAGGGTAAACCATAAACCACTGTTTTATGTTATTTGAATTGATTAAATTTTTTTTAAATCATTTAAATCAGTGCAAATGACATTCCAATTTTAAACAAAGAAAATTATTATGAGAGGTGTAGGTCAGCACTTTTCTTCAGTAAATATTTTGGATTCTGCTCATTTTGCATACTGCAAGCAATACAAATGCCTGGTGCAAAGAAGCAGAACCACAACATCACCTCTTTATACTCAGCTTTATGCGTAACACTCACTGTATATCCCAAAATTTCCTGTGCATGTGACTGAGCACGTACATTCACACTGAGTAATCTATTCAAGATGCAAATTCATGAAAAAGCTCCTTTTTAAAAACAAATATAGCGTGATTGTGCAAGAAAATTATCAGTTCCATATGTCTAGATATATAAACGAATGATGACCTCTAGCTTAAAAGAGGATTTGACGTACAATTCCTGCAGTTGAATCTGGTTGTGGTTTTAATTTTTCCTGTTGAAGGCAAATAAGTATGAGAGACATTCATAATAGTACTTGTATCTATAGTCAAGGACATAGTTTCCTAAGGGTGGAGGAAAACTGAACAGTCTATGTCTTTTGGATCTCAAGACGGATAGAAGAGCTTTGTTTTAACAGGAAGGCTGTTGGTAGTCCCTTTTCAGTGTTATTTTGCATTTTGTTAATAGAATTACCATACAAGGAATTCTGCACCTTGAACCTTGTATGTATTCTTTCGATTCGGAGTGCCATTTCCCAGTGTGAACAGACGTGATGGTGCACTGGACCTAGCTGGTTCCCCAAGCATCTGCTGCAGGCTGCTGCCAGACCTAAGGTGCCAGATGAACCTCCACGCTTATTCTCTGCTTGAAATCCTTTGATGTTATTGTTTTGAGTGTGACTAAAAGAGTGAGGGGGGTTTCTCCTCATTGGTTCTCACCTCCCTAACGAAAATACTTCAGGAAGTGAGCTCTTGAACTCATTAGAAACCAGTGGCAAAACTCCCCCTGAAGTTAACAGTGTTGAATCAAGTCTCAAATGGACATGTCAGAGGTATGGCGTGTAGGAAAGGCAGGCTTCACCGTACTGGGTTTTTGACTGCCTGCAGTAAGAAAAATGCTCAGTATTCTCTTCTCCCATTGATTCTCCAACTTCTTTACGGGCAATTCCAGTTAATGAAAAGCAGGTTACAGATATGTATTTGAAATGTATATGTTACTAAGTATTTATTTAAAGTTTTATACTGATCGCATAGAAATCCGGAGAAGAGCCTCCAGATGTTGAATATGCTGCACAAATTCAATGAAGTACTTGTGTATATTAGCATCATTGTCAATTGTTATGAGCACGAACAAATTCAATCTTTCATTGCCCATTGTGCTTGAGTACTTTGACTTAATGATCCCCATCCTAGAGAGAACTCTATTAGCGCTTGCAGATGTCACTATAAACATAGGGGTGAAAAAAGCTTTAGGATGTGAAATAATTAGGCTATATACTGCTAGTCTCTTGCTGTTAGTGGAGTATTTGAAATTCTCAAATTGGTTTCTTTTGAATGAATACTGAATTTTAAACTCCTGCTTACAATTCTTTGTCACTTAGTTAATAAGGCATGCTTGAGGGTGACTAAATTTCATCTTCAGGAAACTTACAGGTTTTAGAGATTCTAATTTACATCACATAATTAGAGTATCATGAGAACTCTGAAAGGGTGTTAAACCTCTTACAATGCTTGATCAATAATATATTGCATCTTAACTGTTATGTAGAAAAGATTGCCCTTTGTTAGTCCAGGTGCTTTATGAACAGATGCTTCCTTTTAGGATCTATACAAGTCTCTAATTTTTTTTCCCTCTTTGAATACAAAAATCTGTTATACATTTTCACTGACCTCATAACTATCTGTCTGTTCCACTGAATGGACTGTATTAATGCAACTGTGACGCTCAAGGTCAAAATGCTGTAAATAGTAATTCAGTACTCTGCAGAGTCCCAGATGATGTCTGTGTGTAATAAGGCACAAGAAAGCTCAAATGATGACATTTTGCCCAAACAATCTGCTCAATTCTATTGCTGTATCAGGGACTTTTGATGTCTCTGCAATGTCATCTAAAGTTTCCCACATTGTTTTAGAGGGTTTTTTGTGCATTTCAATTATGGCTTTTATTCAGCAATACCATTTAATTCCTGACAGTTACTTCAGTTTGACAATCTCTGATTTAGCTGTTATGTATTTTGCAGCAATGTCAAGAGCGGCATGATAAAGTAGGCTACTTTGATTGAATATAAACAGGATCTGGACAGTTCAATAAAAGTTCCTTACATGTTTAATTCCTAGCTGTCATGGTATCAGCAAAAAGCACATAAGAAGATTTAAGATGATCTTGGTTCACTTCCTTTAGCTCACCTAAATGCAGTCCATTAATGGGTTTATGTTTTATGCATATTAATTGTGCTGCATGCTATTTTTGTGTGGCAAGACAAATTAGAATTGGATTGAAAATAATTTTAGCCATATTTTTGCATTATAAGGGAATTTTCTCTGTATAGAGGGCCCAGATGAGCTCTGCATGTAACTGAAATTATAACTAAACTTTTCAAAAACAGATCAGTTTGCTGAGGTTGTCATTGTATCAATTATTTCATGTATATGTGGAGGATGCAAAATTAACTTGCTCTCTGTGTATCAGACTATTTATATCTGTAGCCTCTGAGTGGAGAACCTGGTGAGTCTAAAGTTCACATCTTCCTTTATACAATTTAAATTTACTTTCCACTAATATAAGTAAAAAGAATATCAAGTCAGTATCCCAGACAGTTACCCATGGACGGATTTCTTTTTAAGAAGACATACACAAAATATGTGAAAGTGGGTACTTTAAAATTCTCCATTTGAGAGCTCCAGCTCTAGAGTTGCTTTGAAGATATAGCCTGTGTGTTACCATTGTGTATTTTATTTTGAACTTTATTTGGCACCATTTTTGAGTTATCTCTCAGCAACAGCTGATGGTAACTTCTAGATCATTGTATGGGTGTTTTTGCTTTAGCCTTAGTGGGAGCTGGACTTGTTTTTGTTAAAATTTCCTATTTATTAACAGTGAGGAATGCTAGGATCAGTCAGCAATTTACAACCTCTAAAGTAACATGGACACAGTGGCAATTCAAGACTTAACTAGTCTGTTTGCGGTTACTGCTTAGTGAGAGGTTACAGCGGCACGGAAAGGGGACAGGTTAAATGACCGTGTTATTCTTCTCATTTCCTTGTGAGATGCACATACCATACCCTGTGTTTTACTTCTTATCTAGGCAGTATGGAATGATACGGATGCAAATACCGGTCCAGTGGGAAGTAGTAAGTGGTACACTTGCAAGTACTCTTAGAACACTGCTGGACCCTGAAACCAAAGAAACAAGTACCTGTGTGCAGTTATGTTTCTACTAGTTGCAGAGGCAACTACTAGAGGAGAAATGTCCAAGGTACAGATATATAACATTTCTTCATCCTATTCTCATCTGATTTCTCCTTCACTAAGAGTAAAAGCTGAACACTTGCAAATCTGACTCTGTGTTTATAGAGTTGGATTTCAACCTGATAGATCAACTCTTTCTAAATGCTATGCCATCACGGCTTAATTATAAAATAATTGCAATGGGTGCATTGTTTGATCTGTCATGCATACCGTTTTCACTTTTTTATGTCCTTTTGAGATTTTAAGTACTTGAATCTGATGAAAATGAACAAAAGCAGTAGGACTTGAAACACATTTTTATTCTCCTTTTGACTTAGCTCTTTTTTTAAGACAACAAACAAAGTTCCCAGTTGATTAGAAACAAATTTGAAAAGTCAGTTTAAAGATAAATGGCCTTTTCTTCTTACCTTTAATTTGGCTGAAACAAGTCCTTGTTGCAGATGAGCTGGCTAGAAAAACACTGAGCTATTTTTTGCCTTTTTTTTTTTTTTCTTTTTATAAAATGCTTAGTTTATGCTAGGAAGTGGAAAGGATATTGCATTTTTTACTAGGAAAAGTAAATCTTAAGAAATGGTTAGGTAAGTCTTGAGATGCTGTCTTCTAGGCATACTGTAACTTAATAGCCAGAATGTGTCATGGTAAGTAATGCATCTGAGAAATATTCCTAATGGGAAAGAGTAAATCACCTCCAGCTTCAGCAGGGGTATCTGGGAAACAACAGCTTTTCCTGATTAACTTCCACCAACTTTTGAAAATAAACATTGAGGGCCTGATTCTAGTCTCATCACTCTTTAGAGCAGCTTAAGTCCATTGTCTATCATGGAAGTTATCTCTGATTTACATCAGAGAGTGAAGAGGACCAGGGCTCACAACCCCTGAGCACAGCCGTAGTATCACTGTTGCCCTCTGCGGGGTGACAAGCCATGCGTGGGAAGCTCGCAGGGTCACAGCTCAAACCTTGAGTGCTTACCTCGACTCTGTGCATTGTTGAATTGCAGAACCGTGCAGTAAACTATGTCAGAACAAAGTTGTTCTTTGTAATAACTCTCTCATTACTGAGTTGTAGGCTGGCCACGACGGAGGGGAAATAGCTATTCTTAGAGTATTTAGACCACTATTCCGGCTTTACTTGGACAGATAAAATTCTCTCTCTTGTCTCCCTCCAGACTCTCCATTTATCTTTGATATTGAACTGCCCAGTAAGAACCTCGGTGTCTGCTGGGTCATGTGTCCTGGGGGTTGGTGTAGCTCAGTATCCAGCTTCAGTGGAGGCAACAAAAGCTATTATTTGAAGCAAGCATGTAAGCCTGGCTACTTTCTGCAGTCCATTCCCTTTGTGTGTCCTCAACATCCACAACTGTTGGGTTAAGGATGCTCTTTTTAGTATCTGGTTTTGGACTTATTGTCCATGAACTCACCTAATCCAGTTTAAACCTGCTGTTACTGCCTGCTCTGACAAGCTTGTGTCAACAAATTCCAGTAGTTCATTACCAGATGTGTAAAAAAGTACCTGCTTTTATCTGCGTATTTCATGTTAGTCCGAGTTCTTCTCACTCTGCTGTTGGGGGGTTTGGTGAATAAAGGTTCTGCATTCACATTATCAACAATGTTCATGACTTTGTAAACCTCAGTCATACTCTTCCCCAGTGCAGTGAGGAGTATATTTTATTTGTTTAATTGGTGTTACGGGCAGTGATATCATAGGTCACTAGATGATAGATTTTGTGCTTTTCAGCAGCTCTTTCTTTAATGCTGCAGCATTTGGAAGCAAGAATCTGGCAGAGCAGCCCACTGGACAGCAGGATCAAAAGCTTAAAACTGGAATTGCAAGGGGACCTGTTTGTAAGAGAAGTGTTCCTTGAGGAAGAGCCATGCCCGGGGAAAATTCAACCTGGGCAGGGAAAACTGGCAGCTTAGTGCCTTATGAAAACCATTGCAAAATTATATTGTGAAAATTGCTGAGTTGGTGTCTGGTTAAGCTGTCAAAGATATAATTCATTCATGCCTTTTCCCTTGCTCTTCTGATCTGTCACCGGCAAACTACGTTTTTCTTTGCGGAAGCCCCTTTGGGTCAGTATTTGGTGTGTGTGCCTATTGCCAGCCAAGGACCAAGTTTCTCCGCAACAGCACGAAGGAAAATAGGAAAGACGGAAGTTGATGAAACAAATCATTTGGTAACAGTGAGAAGATTGTTACAAAATAAGAGAGCTTATTATTTGTTGAAACCTTTTTTCAAGTTGAATGCAATTCTGCAGCATTCAGAAAGGCAGAGAATGTGAGGAAGTGGTGAAAACCAAGTGTAATTAAAGGACGAATAAGGCTGGATGATTTTTATTTTTTGAAGTTTTTTACACAGAAGTTCTCCATCTGCAGCTCACAAACCACCTGTGAAATGTAGGAGGTTTCTGCTGGGTTACAGCCAGAAGCTCTTGTGTGCTGAATATGATGTACAATACGCCCACTCCTAAAATTGTCTCAAAATCAGTGTCACAAAAAATTCATGAAGAACAGAAAAGCAATGAAGCCTCTGGGCTGCATTTACCCAGTGACAAAATGCAATCAAAATGGGATTCCTCTCCACAACAAGCCTTCTCCCATCCCACAGGATGGGCAGCGTGGTAGGGAGTCATCTCAGTGAGATTCAAAGGGACGGGGCAGGGGCGAGGACAGAGGAAAAGGGAGCATGAGAGCCAGGGAGCTCTCGGGCAGGCATGGATACAGAGGTGATCTGGTGCTGGAGTGAGGGGGGAGGGAGAAATGAGAAGGCAAATCTTTGGAGTTGCACTGAGATCAGATGAGGGATTAAGGGGGAAAGAGAGAAAATGAGGAGGGGAAGGGGACAGGTACTGATCTGGTAAAGGCTTGGGTACACGAGAGGGAACTTGGAAGTGGCTAAACCAAAGAGGGAAACAAAGGATTAGGCTGGTGCTGTAGGCAGAAACTGAGTTTAGATAATACCCTGGGAAGATGGTTAGGATGTGAAGACAGTTAAAGAGGAGGAATAGATCTCAATAGGATGTGAATTTGGCAATTAATATTATTTAATAATGGCATTTGAGATAGGGTTGAAAATCCTAAGGAGAGGAAATGAGGACCAGGAAAAGGCAGAGACATGAAAAGGTCCTTCCAAAACTTTGAGGGAGCTCAAGGGAACCAAGTTTCTTGTTCCTTTTGTCTGCAAGTTTCTGTGAAATCTAAAAGCAAAGTTTGCATCTAATGCCCTTTTAAGAGTTACTTCCAAAGATTAAAAAAAAAAAAAAATCCTAGAAAACGGTGTTAGATGATCATAGAAGTTGCAGAATGAAGCATATATTATAGAATGCCAAATTAATGTCCATCTTCATATGGATATTAGGATACTATTATGAGCAAAATTATTATGTTATTCCCCAACCCCCCTTTTTTTTTTATCTTTTCCTTACACTTTATAAAAATTACAGATGACAGGCAATATTTTACCCAAGGTCTCATCCCTTAAAACTTGATTTCTGCTGAAATAAAGTAGATGATGTTCATTCCATCCCTCTGTCACCTTGTCCCGTGAAAGTACTGGCTCCTTACATACGGATGCAGTTGTGAGGAGAGGACATCCCATCTGCTGGAGTTTGTACAACTGTATCTGCAGTAGGAAATGATCTTCCAGTAGGATTTAACAACTACAGGTATTGAAGAGAAGCTGTTGGTTGCACTTTTATGTCTTATGCATTTGTCACATGCTTGCTCTAATAAATGTAGGGGATCTTCCTTGCGCTGTCAGCTCCTACTTATGTGCATTTATAAAGCTAAGTTACTCTTGATGTCCCCGCCAACCTGCTTACTGCAGAAATGCGTGTGTTACCTTATGCAAAAAATTAGGTGGAGAAACACATAGAAAGTAACTGAAACTATTGAGTCTTTTAAAATGGATGCCTGTCATTTGATGGTGGTGGTGTTTTTTTTTTTTTTTTACAGCCTTTAGATACTAGCCATAGTTGTTGTGAACTAATGAAGGAGGTGTTCGTGGCTGAGGAAGGGATGTCACCAGGAAGCAGCCGCTGGGAGTCTGCCTGGGTGACAGATCCATCTATTTTCTCCTCTAAGAGTGGCACATACACTCTAATGAGAGAAAATGCCCATCAAACTCTGCAGCTTCAATTGGACTTTGGAAATGTAATGAAGGTAGATTCAGAGAGGGAAAATATCAAGGTGGTTCAGTCATTCTGTGATTTTTATTCTTTTTTAACTAACTGTATTAAGGTTGTGTTTTTTTTTTTTTAAATAGAATCTTCTTCTTCATTTCATAGCATAACCCTCCACAAAACCTAGAAGGGAAAAAAAATAATCCTCTGTGATAAAATTTTAAAGTGAAGTGTTTTCAGAAGGCAGGAGGAGTAATGATGGGGGGAACTGATGTGAAATTTCTTTTGACAAGAAGATGACAAGAGACGAGACTGAAGAGATTTATGCATACTTTGGGAGGAAAAACCTAAACTGATACATCTGATAGCTGACTTGGGATGAGTCATTCTCTCTTTATTTGCAGTGAAAAGCTACTTTAATGATTTTAACATTTATCCATTAAATTTTTCTCTTTGATCTATAATTCAACATGCTATATCAACTCCTCGAAGGTTAGGACACACGTTTATTTTAATGTGGAAGTGGATCACCAGGTTGTTGCATCACCATGCTAATCTCAGCGCTGGGTGGAAGGTTTTAGTCAGGACTGACCTTCTGTGGAAAAAAGGCTCGTGCCAAGGCGGTTCTGGTGGAAGATATTTAAAATAATGATTTCTGATGCTGAGTCACAGTGTTGTCACAGTGCTATTAATAATAAACTGGGAGAACATTTGTCTTGCCATATGGGATGAGACTAAATAGTCCAAAGTCTGCCTCTGGTATTGGATGGCATTATATAATGTTATTGCATGAGGTATATACATTTCCACTTCCCTCCTATCCCTCCTTAAATACACAAGATAGATTTTAACTATCTGAAGAAATGGAGTGTTGTTAGAGAGAGTTTTCTTGATTTCCTTTGGAGGTTGTGGCAATTGTCAAGGCTTCCTTCTCTACCTCAGTCACTTGTAAGTAGATTTAGTTTAACTATGTTAAATTCTGTGCACACGTTCATATTCAGAAATAAAATGCCTTTAATTTGATTTTAACTTAAATTGCTTTGGAAGTCAGGTAAAGAAAATTGAATCACAGCATTTTTAATTCTTAATACAAATGTCTGAATAACGATTTAATGCAATTTAGCTAAACCACTTCAGAAATTCATTCAGAGTAACCCTTTTGCTCCCATGCTGACAAACAGAGAGTGCTCCATGGACACTCTTTATATAGCATTAATAACAGGGCAGTACTTGCGAAATCGGAAGAATTTTGGCACTAATTGTGAATTCTGTATATATACAGTATATTCCGTATGCAATGGGCATAAACTGGAACACGGGAAGTTCCATCTGAACGTGAGGAAAAACTTCTTCGCTGTCAGGGTGCCAGAGCCCTGGCACAGGCTGCCCAGGGAGGGTGTGGAGTCTCCTTCCCTGGAGATACTCAAACCCCTCCTGGACGCGGCCCTGTGCAGCCTGCGCTGGGTGACCCTGCTCTGGCAGGGGTTGGACTAGATGATCTCCAGAGGTCCCTTCCAACCCCTGCTGTTCTGTGATTCCGTGATTCAGATGAAAGCGTTTACCTGCGTGCTGACAGCGAGCGAATCATCGCTGGGTTTTACCGGTGATGTTCGCCACCGTTTCAATGCACGCAGCTGCAACGCACCAAACAACAGTGGGGATAACACGCGGATCTTAGACAAGCCTCTCTCTGCCTCTGCGTTAAGATTTCAATCCATGCGAGACTTTGCCCGGCAGGCCAGAGAAGAGCGTGAAGCTGACCTCCTGGGACGGGCAGCGTGAGGCAGCCAGGAGGAGTCCTGGTTCTCCCGAGCCACACAAGCACAGCCTGAGCTGCCCCGTGCCAGCGCTGAGCAAACCGCTGTGCTCGCCGGCTCTTGGCAACCCATAGCACATATCTGCTTGGGTTTAAATTAGGTTTCGGTCCCCTCCAAAAGCTCATGGGTACTTCAATTTGGCCATTTAGACTGTCTTTCCTGATAAATGCCTCTGCAGTACATCTTCCTGAGTTTATTGTCTCCAGAAACATTTTATATAGGAGAAAACAGATTTCCTGTGTTGTTTTATGCCATCTGAATTTGTCATCCTCATCCTCCAATAGGTACGATTACCTTGCTTCTCACCTCCTTACATATCTCTATCCTTTGTGTCACCTTTTTCAGTGTGTCATCTATTATTCCTGGAGGAAGACTCAGCGTTTTCCTTTTGTACTTAACTTTCTAAAATTACCCTCCTCAGTAATAAATTGGTGCCAAATATATTTCATAGCCTTTCCATCCCCAGTCATTTGGCAGCTATTTTAAAAATAAGATTGTATAAGGATTAGCAAAGTCAACTATCTGTAAATATTCAAGATGACTTAACTAATGGGGAAGATGTAAGACAACACAATGACTAAAGCAAATATTTAAAATAGAAAAGCGGTGGAGTAGAGTTGCTTTCTATCTCAATCAAATAAAATTCCTAAACAGCTGTCCTGGTAAATTTAAAAAAAATCCAGTTTATTCTTATGCTGAGATAAGATGAGGGAGATAGATTTTAAGATGAGGGATTTGCTATCATGCATTGAACTATAACCCTCTCCTTTTTGTTAATATTGTAGATCTCTTTTTCACAGTATAGTTCAGACACGGCATGTTTAGCTGAGGACTATAGCATCATGCTACTCCCAGACATGAATAAATCTAGCTTCCAGTCTGCCTGAAAACTGTACTGGGAAAACTCATTAAAATAAGGAAAAGTGAATTAGGATTTTATGATGTTTGGGAAAGCTGTAAACCCGAGATAAAGAATTCACTTTTTTTTTTTTTTTTTTTTTTTTTGGTGAATAGGCACAACATGCATCTCAGGACAAGCCTGCATTTACTTCAGTGAAATGTGGATTAAAATGAATGTGAATGGGAAATGGAAAATATCCCCATTTCTAATGCTGCTGTCTCATTAAGGATAGGCAACATCCTGATTCTAACTGAGAAATTATTCTTTTTCTGTTGCAGAAGTAAGAACCTCAGGCTGGCTGAATGAAATTTGCCTTATAAGAATACTTCAGTGCTAATGACAATAACAATAAGGAATCCAGCAATTCGATACTGGAGGATGCTGCTGAGGAAACATTGACATAAGGGCAGGTAATTAGTGCTGCTGCTTCTCTTAAAATTAGCGGAAAAAAAACTCAAAATGGAGTCACTGGAGCAAAGGGATTTTTAAATTGCAAAGGAATCTTATTTACACTGTGAATCCAGCTGAACAAAGTAGGCTAATCAATATGATGGGCAAATTCTATTAACAATACAAAAAAACTGACTGAATAATTAAATTATAGCAAAGAAGAGTAAATATTTTGAGGAAAGGGACAAAGCTGACAGAGCCTGAGTTGGTCAGTGAAGAGGAGTTACTGCTCTTCATTTTTCTGCCTCCCTAAAATAATCAAAGACATAATACCGCGAATGACTTCTAGCAGTATAGAATCTTTCACTATTGCCCAAATGAGATGGGGCATACATGTGGGAAATGGGAAGAGAAAAATGAATCTGTTTGAACACCAAAAAGAATTTGATTCAGCTGAAGTTGGAAGAAAATTTCAGGTCAGGCTTGCAGATCCTTGATGAATAATTCTAATAGAAAATGGACCTCAGTGGACCCAGTTTTCTTTTTGATGTAGCACCAGTGAAGCCCAGCAGTTAGAACAATGATGAGTTTGGCACAGACTCTTCAATGAATAGATACGGAATTAGCCAAGTGGTAGCGGTTTTTGCAAATTCCAAGTAGCCTTTTTATTAACAGAACAGTGATTTTTTTTCTACCTTTGCTAGCAATAGAATTTTGTTCTTCCAATTTTGAATGACGTTATTTGGTTTAATGGAAAATTTTGAACCTCTTTTCAGGTCAGGGATGGGCTATTGCTCTGTTTATATAGCACCTAGAATAATGGGTTCTTGATCTTGATTGGAGCCTGTCACGGCTTCAAATAAATTGAACTATTTTTCTTGCTCATACCTTTGCCCTTGTGTCTGGGGAACTGGGATAGGGAGTGAGGACTGGTTTGGGCACAGTGGCCTGCATGCTGGGCAGTAGAAGAATGAGTGAATGAGAATTAACATGTTTGGTAAAAAATAGAGATTTTCCTTACAGCATTACCAGTTGCAGGAAAAAATCTATTTGGTTTAATCTGCCTTTTTTTTTTTTCCCTTTCTGCAATCAAATAAAATGCGGGGTTTAGTTTTGTGTCAATATGAACATTAATTAGCATAAATTGTAAACCCACTCTCTTTCTGAGTGTGCTAGGTTTTCTTGTTATTTCCCTTTTAAATGGAATCCTAAAGGGGAAAAAATCAGATACCATGGCATAAATATTGCATTATACTTAACTGATTTATATTTATAAAGCTAATTCCACTTCTTAATGCAATTCAAACAGGAAAAATGCTTCTCTGTTAAGGCTGTTTTAAAAGTTGGATCAAGCATGCCAATGCAGTCAAAATGAACCGGGGTTTCTGGCCTGATTGCCTCATTTTTTACATGGCCTCTTCCCATTCTCTCATGTTATTTTTCTCAGTTTAGTAACGTACTCCAGTGAATTTCTTCTTGGCTTAGAAAATAACTCTGTGCAAAATACACATCTGAGGTGACGGCTGCTTCTGACCTTCATGCATATTATATTATAGAGCTGGTCAACTTAGAGCTCTGGCATATTGGAAATTTAGCCCTTGACATTGTCCCTGTATTGAGATGAGGACACGTGGATACTGAAGGGCTTTTCACAGCTTAACATAAATGGCTGGCACAACAAGGCTGATCCTTCATAGTCACTTTGGTACCGGATAATGTCATCGGAGGTCAGGTGAATTTCCTGATATAATGTGAAGTGCGTCAAGTTACAGCAGGGATTAATGAGGCCCTCTAAGAGCTCAGTTTTTCTCTTTTATTCAGAAAGGGAGTTAGTAGTTAGTTTTCAGAGATTAAAATATGAGAATCTTTAATTGAGATATCTGGTATGAGCAGCTGTTGTTGAGTGTGAGTTAGCTGTAACACAGCATTAAGAGCTTTCATGAGCTGTGGATTTCAAACTCTCATCAAGCAAGAGGGAGGAGGTAGGAGCTAGTTAGATAAACTTCATCTTAACTAGCTCAGAGGCAGGACAGGAAATCATAAATATGAAATCTGACCTCAGAATAATTTCTAATTGATCGCAATTTGCAGCAGAGCAAGGGAATACAGGTGGAGTCCGACATCTGGCATAGCGACCTGTAGCAGTGCCTCAGGGCTGTTTGTTCCACAGGATGAGTTCGGATTGTAGTTCCAGGTACCCAGGCAAGTCACCCAGACTATTAGTTCTGTAAATGTAGATGTTGCTGTGTCGTGAAGGAGATGGATTGGAGTGAGAACTCTGGAAATTTTCCTTACAAGACCTGCCTAGGGCTGAGTCTAACTCTTCTTGTCTGGCACACAGAAACAATGGCTCTTTTTTGTCTCTGGAATCACACTTTCTACACATAAAATTGTGAAATCACCCACCTCAAAGGCTGCTGAGGGGATTAACATTTGTAGAGAACAGACATTGATTAGACAAAAAACTGCACAGTTGTGCAATGTATTGCTATCAAAGAAAGATGGATAAGCCTTCCAAAATGAAGAAAATGCACTCTTTGAGACTGTAGTATATGGGGTCTTGCTGTAGCCTCTTCCTTCCTTCTGCAGTTGTACATCTTCCACTGTCCCATGTGCTGCTGGTGTTTCCTTCCATGACAGGACTACATCTTGTTCATTCATGATAAGGCAGGACCATGTAGTAGCTGTGAATATCCAACCAGCCTGCATGAGAATCAGTTGTCATTATTTTTGTCAAACTGTAACATCTCTGAATGGGTGTAAATCAAATGTTTTAACCATGCCAGGATAGGTTCTCATGTGCTGGCTACAAAAGTGTACTTGGACGTCTGTGTGGATGAACCTTTATGCCAATGGAAGCTGTTTACATGTGGTCATGTTGTGATTCTCAGGCAGAGAATAAAGGAAAGTTGAGCAGAAACGTGCCTCAGATTAATACTGCTAAAGATGTCAGAAGGCAGACAGGGACCATCTGTTACAGAGCAGGTTCTGCTCCTCACAGGCACTAAAATAAAGGTTTCTTTTGACTCACTGCTTTTAGGCTCCCTAGGGTTTCTGTTTAGGACTGCCCTTTTGCTCATCATCTGAGGGTGTCTTTGATCCCAGTAAGAGCAATCATGTTTTAAATATATTTTTTTTTCATCTCTAATTAGCCTCTCTCTCTTTTCAAGAATGCAGTTAGATACTACCTCGTTTTCCTAGACCAGTTTTTGGAGTCCCTTATTTTATTTAGCAATTCTGTGATATGGTTAATACAACATCTCATGTTGGATAATTTATTTCCTCTCTGGCATAGAAAGCCATTAGCCTTAACTATTTATTCAGTAACGTTTTTATTCTATTTAATGGTGTCCAATCCATCTCTGGGATTAGCAGTGTGAATGCTAACCAAGCTTTTGCAAGTTTTTTCCAAAGGCCCAGTAGAAGTTCATATTTTATGTAAAATATAAATTGTAAAATATCATATATTTTACAATTGTAATGCAGAGTTATTCATTGCCTGCTCAAGAACAGGCATTTATCACAGCCTTGACTATGTAATTTTACCATATTCCAGCCTAACTACCCAAGGTTACACTGGTCATTATTCTGCTTCCCCATGGTGACTTACAAGCAATTGAATTGGGATCGGGGCAGAGGCAGCAATAGATTAGCAAGGACATCTCACTGCCTCTAATTCACCGGAATTGCGCGAGCTCCATGGACTTTACAAGATCCAGTCTATACTAAATCATGGCAGTCAACCTCCATAGGACAGATACTTTTAATGAGGAGCTTAATATATCTGCTGGGTGGATAATAAAGTAATAGTCAGAGAAGCCAGATTTGGGTAAAAAGTTGCACCCCTTTACATGCTGGATGGAACTGGTAATGTGTACCCAGTGCTTAGGACATCGCACATCAGAAAGATTGCGTAAAATAGATCCAAAGCAGCAAACAAACAGGGGCAGCAGGAGGCTGGAGTCTCCTTTGCTGCTGGCTGAGCTGCTGGTAGCTGGCAGGGGGCTGGAGAAGACGCGGCGCAGAGGAAAGCAGGCTGGCACGGCGAGCAGTACGCGC